>JAQFVV010000054.1:1451065-2122226 GCA_028023455.1 Epiperipatus broadwayi | reverse complement strand
ACCCAGCATAAAAATTAATAACTCACTTTCTGTATAGTCACTTTGTTCATACCTATTCTCCCATAACTTCATTATCTGTACCCTTTCTACTTTCAAGCATTTACATTCAATCAACAGATGCCTAATATTTTCTATACCTTCCTTACACAATTTGCATGCTAAATCACCCATAGTTTTCCATTTACATGTATATTCTCTTGTTGCTAAAGATCCTGTTCGAGCCTTAAACAATAAACTACTTTCCTTACTATTATCATAAATTAACTCACTTCCAATATTCCATTTACTTCTATATATATTTAAACTCTTCTAAGCCTCCATACTACTTCTCCATCTCTCCAACTCTCTATTTTTTATTAATCCTTCTATTCTTTTATCCCATTACTTACCACTATAACACTCAACAATCCTCCTAACACAATCATCCCACCTTTTATACAAGTATACCAATATAAATTCTTTATCCAAATCTTTTGCATACTGCATTACATTTCTCACCCATCTTGTTACCTGCCCTTTACTCATAACCCAATTAAACACTATTTTGGCTATTCTTTTCCTATCCATAAACTGCAACCTACCAAACATTTTCATTTTACTTTTTGCATCTCTCATATAGAAACTTGACCATCCCATTTCTCCTTGAATTGCCTCCTTTGCTGTCCACATCTCTGCATCTAATGCATGTCTTCCTACTTCCCTTTGTACTTTCTCTAAATAATCTAAAATCTTTTTACTAACACATAATGCATCATTACCATATGTTAACCTTGCTACTGCAACTCCCTTCCATACAATTCTAGCTACATCATATTTATTATATGAAAATACTGTTAGTTTCTTTATCAAACCCTTTCTTTTCTTTGCTTCATTTACCAATTTTTTCTCCCATTCATCCAAGCAATTTTCCTGATTACATAAGATGATTCCCAAATACCTATATCTATCTACCACCCTTAACTTTATATTCCCCAATAAAAAAACTACATCCTCTATTTCCCCATTATTCACCATCATTATATTTAATGTTTCTTCACTAAATTTAATACCCATCTCTTTACCCACCCTTGCACATGTCCTCAACATAATATCCACATCTTATCTTCTTTCTGCACATAAAAAGATATCATCTGCAAAAAAAAGACCCGACAAAGTATATACTCCTTTGCCACCTATTAACGGTATCTCTACCCCTCTTCCTAGTCTTTCTATTGCTTTCTCCATTTCACTCAAAAACAGCAAAAACAAAATCGATGACATAGGGCATCCTTATCTTAAACCCACCCCATTTTTAACTTTAACTGATTCTATATCCCCTGATTGGTAAGTATAATAATTATTTTCCTATAATTTCTTAATAATATTTACTAAAGCTTCATCCATTCTCAAATTGGCTAATCTTACCCACAATATATTTTTATTTACTCTATCATATGCTTTCTCTATATCTATAAAACACATATATAATGATCTACCTGAATTCCTACTCATCTCCATAAGTTGTGTAACTACAAACAAACTATCTCCTATACGCCTATCTGACCTAAAACCTCCTTGCATTTCTCCCACTACATTATTCTCTTCCATCCATTTTCCAACTCTTCCAGTTACCATATATGCGAAAACTTTATATAAAACTGATGTTACCGTTATCGGTCTATAATTATTTAACTTTCTATGATCCTTACCCTTTCCTTTAAATAATAATCTTATTCTTGTATTACTCCAACTACCTGGAACAACTGTCTTCTGTGCCATCTTATTAAAACATGATAATAACTTTGCTTTTGCTCTATGCCCTAAATTCATTACCATCTCTGCTGCCCATCCATCTAAATCTCTTGCCTTTCCACTTTTCAATCTCTTTCTTGCCTCATTCAATTCATTTTTTGTGAACCTAATACTCCCATTACTAACTACGTTCATGTTTTCTATCACTAATTCCTTCACATCTAACATCTTTTCTATATCCATTACATATCTATTTAAGATTTTCTCTAGCTCACCTCTAGAGCTACATTCTATTCCCTCATCATCTATTAATAGTATTTGTCTTTCCCCTACATTTCTCCTTTTAATGTAATTCCAAAATTTTTTACTTCCATCTCTTCTACTTTTATTAATATCCTCCAACAATTTACTATTTAACTTCATCCTCTCTCTATAATTATCCATTTTAGCTAGCTTCTTCTTTTCTAAGTACTTTCCCCATTTAGCATTAATATCATTTTCACTTTCTTTATTCTTAATAGCACACTTATACTCTCTGCATGCTTTTTTCCTCTCTTTTACACTTTTACTAACTCTCATTTATTTATTACTTTTATTCTTCTGCATATTCTCAACTAAAACCTTATTTGCCACTTTTTCTATTTCACCACACCAGTCCTTATATTCATCCCCAACCAATTGCTCCATGGTTTCTTCAACTTTTATTTTATACTCTTCCAACTTATTCCTATCATTCACTCTCCATCCACATCTTTCACTATTATTTCTACCTTTATTTCTATCCTCCATCACATTACTATCCATTTTTATTACAATAAAGTTATGATCACTATTACATACTCTCTCTTCATTATCAAACACCTTAATTCTCCATATTTTATTCATTCCCTCTTTCTCTACCAATACATAATCTATTGTGTGAAATACATTATTCCTAGACCATGTGTATTGTCCATCATACACATTTGATAAATTCCCAATGCTCAAATTTACTCTTTGACAAAATTCCTTCAAAAACTGACCATTCTTATTATCTACATCATCAATTTCTTCAATATGTCCATTCATATCCCCTATAACCATTATTCTCTTAGCCTTTTCTTTAAAACTCTGTATATCCTTAACTAGGCATTCATATATACTATTGTTCCACTCCTTTACAGTTTGACTATCTCCAATGGCAATATACACTACAGACACCATCCATTCTTGTCTACTCAACCTTATTTCAAACCACAAATGCTCTTGACATTTAACAGTATTTAAATATTTTCTCGATATAACACCTATACCACCACCCCTTTTTTCTTTTTCTTTTCTGTTTATACCCTGCCATACTACCTCTTCCAAAATAGGTTCTTCTTCTCTTAGATGAGTTTCCACTACTGCTAATACCTCAAGCCCTTCATTTTCAATTGCTTTGTTTAATTCCAGCCATTTTTCAGGTCTCCTACCACCTTGCATATTCAAAAACCCAATTTTAACAATTTCTTCTTTCCTAACTACTCTTTTATAAATTCTTTTGATTCCTTCTTCTCCATTACATTTATAACAAACTTTCTTACCACTAATCTTACAAAACCACTCCCTCTCCATATCTACACTTATATCTAAATCAACCATCTTTTGCTTATTTCTTATATCCCCTTCATTCTTCTTCTTTTTGATAATATTACAATTTAAAAGCCCACCCCCCTTTTAGAAGTTTCCCGAATTGTATTCTTTAAATATCAGACTCCCTAAAACTTCACTTCCTTCTTTTCCTAAGTGCAAACCATCTTTACTATATAACTCCCTCTTTCCAATAAACCAATCCCATATATCCACAAACACAACATTATTTCTCTCACACAATTTTTTCACTCTCTCATTTATAGAACATGCCCTATCTAACAAAGGCCTCTTATCAAATCTTGGTAATAGTCCCACTACTCCTACTCATCCTTTAATCTCTCTCAAATTCCTAATCAATTCTACATACTCATCCATTACTTTCTCTGATGGCTCTAACAAATTATTAGTCCCTACCATTACATATACATCCCTACTACCTTGCTTTCTTACTTTATCTGTCACATCCCTAATTTTTGCTCTAGGCAAACATACTCTAACATACCTGCTTCTATTTTCCCTTGCAATTATAACCCCACATTCTCTTATTAGTGAATCTCCTATCAATACTGTCTCATAGTCTACTTTCTCTACTCCATCTGTAACCTTTTCTACCACCTTCTGAACCTCCTTATCCATTTCTTCCTTATCATTTCTACTCAATAATTCCTTTATCTCCTCACACTTCATCTCTAACAATTTTACTTCTACATCCTTCACTTCTTTCTTATCTTACTTATTCTCTGTCTAACCATCTCCATTGCATTACTACTTTCTCCACCCATATTTTCTGACACTCCACTAAAACCATACTCTATCCTATCTTTCTTAACTATATTTTGCTCCCTCTCCTCTGATTTTCTCTCCAGACTACCTACACTTAAAAACCACTTTTGCACCTCTTTAATCACATTTACACACTGACTACATATCCAGAAACCTGTCAAATCCTTCCTATTCTTATTCAAACATTTCAAATGATACACCTCAGTACATACTGTACACTCTACTAGTGCTCGTCTAACTCCTTTCTGCCGATCATATAAACATTGTGCCATGCAAATGCAATCCATATTCTTATTTTTCAAGTCACCTATTCTACATTTGACTTTATAATACCTCTCCTATTCTTCAAACACCCTTATACTGAAAAATAAAAAACGTTTTTACTTTTTCCCAAGCTTGATCAAACTACAACCACATGTGTACTAATGTTACCTTTTATCTCAAAATAAATGCCTAATTTAAAATTTAAAAAACCTTCAGTAACAAACTTAACTAAAACAACTTAAACTTACATACAATTTTTTACAAATACCTCTTTATAATACCTCTCCTATTCTTCAAATACCCTTATACAGAAAAATAAAAACTTTTTTACTCTGATCAAAACTATACCCACATGTCTTCTAACGTTAGACCTCCCAAACAAATGTTGCCTTTTTTTCTCAAAACAAATACCTATTTTAAAATTCAAAAAACCTTCAGTAACAAACTTAACTAAAACAAATTAAACTTACATACAACTTTTTTATAAATATCCTTACGCTATCACACATTCAACAAGGACAACTTTTTTTTTTAAAAAAACTTCTAACCCTAAAATGGCAAACGAAAATCTTTCAGACAGTTAAACACAAAAATTTTCAATTTTTCAAATAACTCACTCTCTCGATCACAATTTATACTTTCATTCACAATAATTATTTTTTATATTACTGCTCTCAAAAGATCAATCTCGCACACAAAGAGAAATAGAACCAAAAAAAATTTTAAAAATATCAAAATTCATTTTCTCAGTGCAAACCAGAGTAATCAATGGAATGGTGATCATGCGATTTACTCTTAAATAAACTAGGATAATAAACTAAAAGCATATTCACTCTTTGTTTAAAGTATTTCAAACAAATACCATTGCTGAGTTGCTAATTTCAACTTGCAATACCTATTTTTAATTTGAAATTCGTTTTATTATAGCACAGCTGAAGAATTACTTATAAATTCCAAGTATTTAAATTTATAAATCTGTAAAAATCTTTTTTAAATATATACATATGAAATATACTTATATACAATAATATCATTCTTTTTTTACATAGAGAAAATATAAAGTTCATTTAAGGCAAATATTATAGTTTATTATTTAAATATTATAGTTTATTATAATATATAGTGTCATTATTTTCTTCTCTCTTTTTATAAATCAAAGACCTTGCTATGGCAACACATCTATTATCCATGGATTTGAATCCAGGATTAGTGAATGGGGAAACTTTTTTAATAGGCTAGACATTTTTTTTTTTTAGAATTCAGCCTATGTTAAAGTCAGATAAACATTTACTACTTATTAATTAGAAAATATATGTATTTAGCTATTTTTAGCTTGAAGTTAAAACAAGGATGGATAAACATATAAACCTTCACCAACTGGCAAATGAAAAGAATGAGTACTGCCAGTTCCTTCATTGTTTCTCTGTAAAATGTTGTTGGTGAGATCTTTGCTTTGTGTGCACTTTTTAAAATGTTTTATATCTTTGAAAAACATCTGCTATCCTGATGACGATGTACCTTGCCACAAACCTCCGAATGTTTGACAATCGAATAAATCCAAAATAGGTTTACATTTTTTACCATGAATATTTCACTTTAATATAAATGAAAAAGTATATCAGTATATATCACTAGCTGAAAATTCAAATACAAAATGTTCAAATCATCCTCAAAACATTATATATTTTTTCTAATAACGCCCTCTATGAATAAAAACAATGTTTGGACTTTGTAATTATTCACAAAGGGCGTTGCTAAAAAAACAATGTTTGGAATGTGTGACTTGAACATTATGTATATATTTTTGTTAATTATTGCCTTATACTGGGTTAGAGATGTATTTTAAAATATTGATTGTATAGTGTTATGAGTTTTAATCTCGAATATCATATATATATTAAAGCACAGAAGATATTTTATCATATTTATATAGAAAAAAAAAAGATTTAAAAGTTAAAAAAAATTCCGTGTAAAATTAAATAATTTAAAAGCTGATTGTACAATATTTTTCAAACGACAGTTAAAAATTATTATAAGATTAATATAAATATATTTGGTAGCCTGTTTGATTGACAGTAACAGGCAGTTAAATCTTGCGGACTACATTTTTATAAGGCTTGCTCATAATCAAATAAAACTGCAGACAATTTTATTATAAACTAGCAAGTGTAAAGATTTAAAACTCAAGGCTACATTTATATGATGTCAAACGCATTAGTTGAGGTTAATAGATTCAAATATAATGAATTTTAAATCATTTTTATAACATGTTAAAAAAGTTGTTTTTGGTAGCTTATTTATTTGTAAAAAAAGTTATTTTTCATTAAAAAGTAGTAGAAAGAAATAGAAAGTATAAAACATAGATGAAAAGCCATATTTATATATGTTAGTAAAGTTCTAATGATTTTAAATAAGAACATAAATAATTTTACTGCTGTAAAATATAATATTTAAACAGCATTAAACTGTTGCACATGCGCTTTGGATTTTTAAATATAAAATGTGGTTGAAGTGTTTAGCATTCATTCATTTTATATTTAAAAATCCAAAGCGCATGTGCAACAGTTTAATGCTGTTTAAATATTATAGTTTATAAAAAACATCACGCTATATAAAATAATTGACTTATTGCTATAAAATATGTAACTCTACCAATATAAATCTATTTACAGCAAACAAGTCCTAATACAATACTAAGGTAATCCACAAGCAAGATTTCTAAAAAATCATTTGAGTGAACTTGTAAATAAGGCCCACCTTTTGCTATAACTTTTATCTAACAAAATATGTTGGGGTTATTTTCAAGTTCACTTAAATGATTTTTTGGGAATCTTATTTGTGAATTATCTTAGTAGCATATTTGAACTTGTTTCTTTTATGAATAGGTTGCCATGTTTACAATATATGCAAGATAAGTTTAAATATTTTATAGAGGGCGCTCATCAATGCTATTCTAAATAAATCATTCTTAGCTATTGAATATTGTTTTAACAAATTCAGTAAATGAATCTGTTTTTTTTTTAAAACTTTTAATTATATATACTTTTTAATTCTGATTAGACTTTATGCCTCTAATGCAAATATTTTACCCACTTTCCAGTATTATAACTGATTACTATAGTAAGTTTTTAAGGAACTTTTAGTTTAGTATTCAATGCATCTATCTGATATGACTGAGATCTATAGTTTAAACCAGAACCAGAAAAAACAAACAAACTAGGAAATGATTACTTAACAGCTTAGAAATTTTCTTGCATATATAGCTAGGCATTCAATTATTGGTCAATAAAGACATATTTAGGTACTATTTACTAAAAAATAAATGTCTCAAATTAATTTAAAATCACCAAGTGAGTATCAATATATGGAAAATACAAAAATGGATTCTAATATGATTCAGTTATTATCAATGATGTGAAGGATATCAAACTTCTACTGATATTTATTCCATAGTTTACTCCTATTTTTATTTATTTTTGCAATGGCTATTAGCAGTAATTTTTAACACTATCAATTTTCAAATATTCTAATTTCATATTATTTTTTAAATTGAACAAGTGTCCATTTCAGTACCTTTCGAAATATATATCTATATTACAAAAATCAATTTAGTTTGAATTTACCTTGCAGAATGAAAGTTTTCTGCCACTTTTTTTGGAGTTTACCAATGTCTTCCTGTTTGTAGTCAACACTTAAAGTAATATGTTTCTTCATTTTTTCATCTACATTTATGTGCTTTACTATTTTTTTTATATAAATATTATATTTTTTGTAAGTAATTATTAGAATAATAAAAATCAAATTTATGTTATTATAATATCTGGTTGCATTAAATTAATCCAATAACCAGGTTTATGAAATTTGGTGCGGAATTGCCTTTTTTATGCTGTATTGCTGCTTAAAGTTTTTATATATGTTTTCTAGTAGGAGAACAAAATGTTTATCAATGACATTTTCTTCCAAATGTTACATATTTCAACTGTCATTTTATTCATTTTATAAAAAATTTTTAGGCAGTCATAAAAAATTGAAACTTAGATATTTTTAAAGTATTGGCAAAATGAACTTTGTAACATTATTTTAAGAGCATTAGGAAAGACTGAAGCTACGAATAATGACAGTGACAATAATGCTGATGACAAAAGACTTGAGGCTAAAGAAAACTAATCATTTAAGAATTTCTTTTATTTGTTTTACTTCTTTTAAATATCCATTTAAAATGTAATTATACTCTAATATTTTCCTAATGAATGGTAGTATTTTACCAACTAGTAACCATGATGTTACGAAATTACATTGTAGTTATTGTGGGATAAACCAAAGAAGTTGACAATATGTTGATGGAGTAAGAGATAAAAGATTTTAGCTATTTACTCATCAATTAGGTTAACAAATTTACTAATTTTTATCTGAAAGTAGTTTCTGTCATATTAGTGGATTTGTTTTTTTCATCAGGTAATAAATGACTTGCTTTATATTTTAATGCACAGTCAATACATCTAATAGCAATCAGTAATTGGATATTAAAACAGGCAAAACTCTCCATACAGTATTGCCACTCAGTGCAAGCCAGAGTAATCAATGGATGCCAGAAGGCTTGGGCATAAAATTCCCATCTATTGTCTACTCATCCAATATCCCCAGACTAGTTTCTGGCTTGTGACCTTCATCAGTGAGGGCTCTTGGATCAAGTGATGTTTATTGGTTAGTAATTGTATATCTAATTTAATTATCTATAGACTGAAAAGATCCCAGGGTTATTGGAATTAATCAAATATTATGAGATGATTATAAAACAAAAAAATAATTATTAAAAATATTTTATAAAAACACTTTAATTTAATTTGGGAAAAAAAATGCACTAAAATCCCCAAAATATTTTTTTGCTTCAACCACAATTTTGGTTTGTAAATTTAACGTAAAAATAAAAATGGGGGGAGGGGGCATTTTGTAAAATAAATAATAAGCTTGCAATTCAACATCAAAGGCAGAATTTCTGTTTAAAAATATACAAAGATATTTCAACTGATACACATTCTGAAGTAAGATAACTTGTAAAATTTTGATTATTATATATAATCCCTGGATAGATAAACTATACAAACACTAGTTATATTACTTGTCAAAATTAACTTTTGGCAAAGATTTTCAGTTCTTATAATAATGGCCAGCCTAAGAAATAATCTTAATGAGGGCTAGTGTCCAAATAGATACAAATGGAAGCAAAGTCTCATCATGTGTATTTGAATGTTAATCTTTATTAAAATCATTTATCAAACTGTATATCAAAAAAAAACAATAATGTAGTTTTTATTTTTATATTTGAAAAAAAAAAATTCAGAAAATAGAGGGCAGTACATGGATATAATGAGTTCTTATTAATCCAGTGATTACATATTATTAGTGCTGTATTAATTTCTATATTTGCAAGGCAATCAAGTCATATATCACATGACCTAATTTTATAAGCTTGTATTACAAATGTTATACAATGAGCTTGCCAATAGTTCTTAACTAGTTTTTCAGAATATTCCTATCCTCAGACCAATTTCTAGCTCTTGCTGCCATTACTGAGGTGCTAGGATATTCCAGCAGTAGATTTAAACTACTAGGTCAATCCCAGCACTTTATCTAATGTTTAACTACATCAGTGAAGTTCTAAGATATTCCAGGATTAGATTTAAAATATTAGGTTAAGCCCAGCACTTTATTTAATGCTTAGATAAAGTGCTGAATGTGACCTGGTATTTTAAATTTAATATTGGAATATCCTAGTGCTTCACTGGTGACACCCAGAGCTACAAACCAGTCTGAGGGTAGGGTTATTCTGAAAAGCTTGTTAATAACTATTTGAAAGCTCATTATTTAATAATTTCTATATAGCTTAGAGATTGACCATTTGCACTAGTAGTTGCACAAACACTATGCATTTATTACTATTTTGAGTCTTATGATGGGGTAGTGATCATTATATCTTCCTTATGTTGTTTTAAGCTCATGTATAACCTTAAATTACTGTGCACAGTTTTATTTACTTACAATAATCATTTTAAAATTATTAGTTAGAAAAAAATCTGAAGATGTCAGCATTATAAAAATCTTTTAAATAATTATATCTAATTTACATATGAAATGTGCTAGAGCTATCTTATTCTGATGTCAATAAAAATGATAAATCCTGATTGGTGGATTGTTTAGCTTGAGGAAAAATATTCAAATAATTAAAATTGTAATTTTCAATAATGTTTTACATATTAAAAATTATTTATGCAATATTTTGTAAAATATATATTTTAAACCAAAAGATTATGCGACTATAAATAATTTTTGGTTATAAAATATTTATTTTTAAAAAGACAAGCCCTAAAAATTCATTATGGCAAAATGAAAGCAGTTTCTATTAGTTAACAAACACAACTTTTTTTTATCCAGTCTGATAAATAAACATCTTTTAAAATTTTAATAATAATAAAATTAATTATTACTTTGAAGTTTTATTTTCTTTCTTTAATGATGTTTAATCCTGAATTAGATTTGAAAATGAAATATAAATAAATATTTCATTCTACTAACTTTTTGAATAGACAAGATTATATCCATTAAATTGCTTAAATATAGACAAAGTTTTCATTAGGATATTTTCATGAAAGCAAGGAAACGTAATCTGAACATGTTATATAGTATCATGTTCATATACTGGGATCTCAAACAAATTATAGAATGTTTTTAACTAGGCAGATCATAATCAACTCCCACAGATTCATCAATGGAGTGTATAGATGTTCTTATTTAGATAATAGAACAAGTAAAAAAAAAAACAAAGCTAAATAACAAGAAAACAAACAAAAAAATCTGAAAATTGATTAGCTTACTGAATAATGTTTATCTTTTAATACTGAAATTAAAAGTTAAAAAACAAATTGATTATTGATAACATTTATTTTTAAAAAAAGTTTAAGATAACAAAAATGTTTATTTACAAAGAATCAATCAATAAGTTCATAGAACTTGAGAAGAAAAAAAATGGCATAGTATTATTTTGTCAATGTCACTATAGAAACATATATTATCATCTTCAATAATTTTTCTGTAGAATGAAGATCTATTCAAGTTTAATTTAGTTTCTCTGATTTGTTTAACCTCTCTTTCAATAATAATATCAGATGATTTGTTATATGCTTATTTATATAATTTCAAGTGAAAACAAACCAGAAACCAGTAGGTCTGGAAAGAAAAATTTTATAGTTCCACACCACCTGGTATCAATTAATTAGTCAAGCCTTATAGTAAATATCATTAGTGAAAGAAATATAACCATCCTATTTTTCATATTCTAGAAAACTTATTTTATTCTTCATCTGATGTGATATATTTCTAGGTATTTTACAATTGTGTGGGATCCACTTTACGATTTTAACTATTAGCATCTCTTTGAGAAATATGCCCAGCTAAAGTCCATTTCATTCGTTTTATTTATTCATTGATATTAATGACATCTCTATATTTTCTCATCAAAATATTTTGTTTTCACCTGAAGGTTGGTGATGATGGCATACTAAATGTGATAATATAATGGACTATTTTCATAATCTATTATTAAATGTGGAATGTGTAGAAAATTTTAAAATTTATTTTAGCTTTTCAAATACAAATAAGTTGTTAGTAATAACCCACAAGTAGATAACACAGGTTAGTACTATTTGTGTGTTATTACTAACAAATTGTTTGTATTTGAAAAGTTTAAATAAAGTTTAAAATTTTCTATACATTCAACATGGTCAAACTTATCTCATTTTGTTTTCAGTCTCTTTTTGTCAGTTCTGACATAAATATCTTCATAATTTGTTAAATAGTCTAAAGTGTCTATTGTTTTTTTGTTAAATGTCCATGTTTCAGATCCATATGTAAGTACTATTAAAACACATTAATTTTTTTTTCTTTTTTCAATGATATACACATATAAATGTATTAACATAAAGCTATTTCAATTAAAAATATTCTATACAAGTTTGATTCTATCAATTAATTTGATTTATTGTGTTTTCATTTATATTATTAATCTGATCAAGGTATTTGTAGATGATAAGGTCTTTTAGTGAACTATTATAAATTTCTATTCTCTTCCACCTGTGAAAAACCATTGAACATTATTTAACTTTGCTAGATTTATTTCAATTCTATTTTATTTGTTTTTATCTTTTATCTGACAACTCTTGTAATATTTCCTGAATTCCAAATCGTCATATACATCTGCACACCATAATTATATATATATATGTACAATTCTATATAAGATAATTATTCTTTTTTATGGGCATACTATAAATCAGTGATGTTAAAAACTAGAATACTCCCATTCCAACCACGATATAGAATTTGAGAAAATAAGATGGTTTTAAAAAACCCTCTTATTTTCAGACCTAAATGCACTTATTTTCTCAAAGTCTTTATCTTGTGGCTGGAACAAGAATATCTTAGTATTTAACATCAATAGTCTGGGTCAAGTGAGGAAGGATTATTACCTTCTTTGGTACTATAGATTGTCATTTATGCTAATAAAATTCATTGATTATATGTATAATAAAAAATATTGAAAATATTAGTCTGAATTCTTGACATAGATATATGTATGGACTTAAAAAACACATTAAATTTAATTATTAAAATAACTTTATATATTTTCTTAATTTCAGTTTTCTGAAAAGTGATTTGGTTGTTATTTTTTTTATGATGGAAGGTATAATTTGGTACTATTATGTTTGAGTTTTTGACCTGCAAATCACTTAATTAAGTGAAAGAGGTATAAAACTAAGATAGGAGTGACTTATAGTCTGAATTATTACAATAAATTATTTCCAATTATTATTTATAATTTATATTTTTTTATGAAGGCTATATCAGAGAGAGAGAGAGAGAGTGTGTGTGTGAGAGAGAGAGAGAGAGAGAGAGAGAGAGAGGGAGAGACAGAGAGGGAGAGAGAGAGAGAGAGACAGAGAGAGAGAGAGGGAGAGGGAGAGGGAGAGGGAGAGGGAGAGGGAGAGGGAGAGGGGGAGAGGGAGAGGGAGAGGGAGAGGGAGAAGGAAGGGAGGGAGGGATAGAGGGAGGGAGAGCTAGCTAGCTGTTTTGTTCATTAAATAAATATTTTGAATTCTATTAATTGTTCATTTAATTATGTTTGACACAACTTTCAGGATTTTTATTTAATAGATAATGACTATGTAAGAGTTCAATAATGTTTATAATGTGACCCTAAAATTAAAATGTTAAACTGTGTTGAAGACTAGCAAGCTATTATTGATACTGATCAAGAATTGCATTGTGGTCTCACACTGATCAAGAATGGTGTTTTGGTCCTACACTGACCAAAAATTATGTTTTGGTACTATACTGAACAAGAATTATTTTTTTGATCTTACCCTAACCAAGAATTGTCTTCTTGATCCTACACTTATCAAGGATTGTGTCTTGATCAACTTCACTGATTTACAATGATCAAGAATTATGTCTCGGTCCTATCCTGATCAACAATTTTCTTCTTAGTTCTACGCTGTTCATAAATATGTCTTGGTCCTACACTAATGAAAAGTTGTGTTTTGTACCTACACCAATCAAGATTTGTGTTTTATTTCTACACTGATCCAGAGTTGCCTTCTTGGTTTACAATGAGCAAAAATTGGGTCATGGTTCTATGTTGATCAAGATTTGTGTCTTGGTCCTACCTTAATCAAGAGTTGCCTTCTTGGTCCTACATTGATCAAGAATGCATATTGATCCTACTCTGAATAAGAGTTGTGACTTGGTTCTATACTTTGCCACCGAAACTACTCTGATCACATTCTGGCAGTGAAATTAACATGTGTGTATGTTATTTAAAGTAAGAAAATCATACATCACATGACGTAACTTAATAAGCTTGTATTACAAATATAATATAAGTGTGCTAATAGTTCTAAACTAGATATTAGCTCAAAACCGGTTTAGGGATAGGGATAATTCTAGATAGATATTTTAAATGCTTGTGATGTTTATTGGAAAAGCTGGTTTAGAGCTATTAGCATGCTCATTCTATTGTAGTTATTTAAAATATATATTTCTTTTTATTTAAAGATTTCTAATATATTTGTCATTTGTAAAGTTTATAAATAAAGTAAGGGAAGTATCAGATTTTGTTATAAGTTATTTTATTAAAAGTATTTGACCTAAATGTGAGGGAAAAATATTTCCAAAAACATAAATACATTGCTAGGTGAAATAATGATATGTCCACAATAAACAAAGCATTAGAAAGATATTTTTCCAGAGATATTATCTACTAGGAAAATCAGTAACAAGAGCTGAAAAATTTCTAGGATAAAGAGTAAAAAATAAAGTATTTGAATGGGATTAATGCATAAAAAAGCATTTTGAATTCTAAAAATATATTTAAGTGATTTTCACTTAGAACTCCTTTTATTCTTTTAATAAAAAACGTAAGAGCTATTTTGGCCATATTTGCAACATTTTATTTTTAAAATGAAAGCTTTATTCTGTATTATATATTTATAATCTTTTCATTATTTATTATAAATGTAAGATTACAAAAGAAAGATATTCTAAAAATTAATATTTGAACCTTAGCAAAATAGAAAACTAAATTACTAAAGTGAGTACATAATGATCACAATGGATCTTTTCATATTAGATCATAATCTTGCCTATTTATAAAAATTATTGAACAAAATATTTTTTATTTGAATTTTATTTTTAAAGTGAAAATGAATTTTGAGACATCAAAATAATCAAAGTATGTTTTAAAATTCAAAATTACACTTATTATTATTAAAATTTCACAAAAGATTTCTTACAAATGTTTATGAAAACATTTCTTTTAAGCAAATAATAAAAACCTCTGCTTTATTGTAATTACACGGTTAATGACGTATCTTCTTAAAAACAAACATTTTCAAATAAAATGTAATTGTAATCAAATATTTTTTGGATTGAAATAAATAGTTTAGAAATATATTGAATAAATATATATATATGTAAATAAATAATTGAAAATTACAATTTTGTTTCTAAAATAATAAAAGAAGTAAAAACACTTTCAAAAGCCTGACACCAAATAATCTACTAATCCATGGTGTAGTTGTTTTCTTCATATTATAATACAACCAATCAGGGCAATGTCATCTTCTTTAGAGTTTGGAAATTTGCATGACATTTGTAAGATGTCTGTATAATACTGACACCTTCAGATTTTTTTAAACTAATAATTTTAGTTTTGATTTTTACACACAAAAAATACAAAATGGCAAACTAACATTATAAATAATTGCAAAATAATAGAAAAGAGCCAAAGTGATAACAGCAGCATCATAATATTTCACAATGCCCCCAATGAGTGCCTCAGCATTGATTAGGTAAGAAATATTTAAAATATAGGTACATACTTACAGCAAGGATGACATCAATGTTTAGATTTGCACTTTATGAATGAACTGATTACCAGTTTTTAAAAATCAAAATGCACAAAAAATGAAAACAATTATATATTTTTCTTATATTTGTCTGTATGTTGTTCTTTAATTTAGATTAAACTTACATTTTTTTGCATTAGTTTTGTTAAAAATTGAAAAGTTATTTCTATTTGTCTAAGTCTAAACAACTATAATTTATGAATGCACTTATTCTATTTTTTGTTTTATTAATTTTCTTTGTTATTAAATGTAATAAAAGTATATATTTATTCAATTATGCATATTATTTTTGCCATTTCTCTGGCTTATTTTTATTGCTCATAAATGTAATATACCCAATTTCTATTTTAATAAATAAAATTTTATATAAAACCGTCTGTTCTATGAAATGGCAATGTGGGTTTAAGAGATTTGTTGGAGAGGCCCAGTAATATTATTTAGTATTAGAATAGATTAAGTTTATATATTTATATTTTTCTTTATTCTCAATCACAATCCCTAGAGTCTTTGTAACCCCAAGCTAGTTTTGAACATAACAGTATTTACAATATATCGGTATGGGTATATATCTGTGAGTGGATATGCAAAAAATTCTTTGGATGGGGCAAAGGTAAAAATCACATTTTAAGTTCACTCAGAAATTAATTTATAGATAACTGGTACACTCATGGTATCATATAGCCAGAGCATTGATGATGATCAGCATGACATCAGAATTCCATCATTTTTATGTTTATTATTGTAGATATTTTTAGCACTTTAAAGTATGTGTATGCAGAAAAATTATTGATTATTTCTCTTATATTGTGCCCAAAATTTGCAATATCACTTTGAAATCTAGTCATAACAATTGACTTTATGATTAATGCTGGGGATATTATGTTTATAAGTTATATATAATTTATTTATTTTCAATGCTGATTTTTGACTCTCTGCTGTTATTTATTTTATTTACTTTAGATGGTTGTGATGGTTTGATGATTTCCCATCATCCTTTATATACCCTTCATTCATTCCATTCCATTATCTTTGCAAAGTTCAAATATGATCTTTTAGGATGTTATTCATTTGTAATCTTATATTTCTAACAAATCAAATCCAATTTACTAAGTTCTAATACAGGATAAAAGTTTGATTTTGAATGTTTCAAAAATTCCTTTCAGGAAGTGCAATTTCACCAACTGAAGATTTAAATGTTCATTTCCATGGTACACCATACTTATTAACTCACATAGAAACCATATTTTTTAAATGCCAATTCCCATGCTATTCCACATCTTTTAAATATTAACTTTAACTGCATCATATTTTCTAAATGTTTATTTTTAGGATGGGTCATACTTTTTGGATGTCAATTCCCATGTTGCATCATATCTTTTATAAGTTAGCTTCTATTCTAAATTATATATCTTAAATGTTATTTCTAACACATTACCGCAAAATGTGGACATAATGTTACAAGTTATCAGAATTAGGTAAAACGTAAGAAGAATTAAACAGTACAATTTTCTGAAGCCACATACCCCTGAAAAATAATAATTTATTTATTATCTAAGTAATATCCAAACTGTGATTAGTATGTAAATTTGTGATGTCATACTCAATCAATTAACTACTAGGATATAACAGATTACATAACTATTTTTCAGTATTTTATAAAAGATAAATACAGAATGGATTTGATAAGAGGACAGATAATATACTAACTTGTTTAAAGTGCTATTACTAACAGTTGAATGTATTTGGAATATTTAAATAAAGTTAAATTTTTCTAAAGACATTCAATACATATATTAGATGATGGAAATAGTCCAATATAAAAATACAACTAGATCACCATCATCACAAACCTTCAGAAAAACACTAATATAATAATTACTTTCTAAAAAAAAGAAGATTTTTGTGAAGAAAATTACAACCTTAAAACTGTAAACATTTCTACAAAGAGGACTGTGCTTTAAGATTATAATATATAATTAAAGGAGATTTAAACACAGTATTTCAAGCTACCTTCAGTCATCCGCTCTATTTTATATGACCAATACACAGGACTACATACACGTGAAAGAGATAAATGATTTCTAATATACATATTTCATGCTGAACTAACATCCATCAATTGTGTTGGATCACCACTTCCCACACATATATATTCCTATATTAATAAAACTGAACACTGATTATATATATGTGTGGGAAATGATTATCCAGACCAAGTGATGAGTGCTGGTTCAGCATGAAATACATATATTGGATATCATTTATCTTTTCACATGTATGTGGCCATATGTGTCAGTTATACAAGATAGAGTGGATGACAGAAGGGATCTTGAAAGTCTGTGTTCAAATCTCCTTAAATTATATCTAGCTTAAGTATATACACTATAATTGTATTCAAATATTATATATTATACATACTAGAAATGTAAGCAAAAGAAATAAAGATAGATAAAAACTCTTTATGAAAAAAATATAGACATTAAAACTTAAAGTCTGCAGTGCCTTGATAATCCACCATCTCTTTTACTTTGGTCTATAAAATAACATGATTCCATTATCAAGTTAAAGATCTAATATACTGTCAATCTACAAACAGTTTTATCAGGCTAATTGATGAGTCAAACTTATTGATCTCACTTTGACACAAACCACTTAATGGAAGTGTATTAATAATTTTTATTAGTCATTCATTAGAGAAGAGTGTCATAAAATTTACCTTGCAGAAATATTATTCACTAAGTGGATAATCTCTAATCTAATGAAGAATCAATACAAATTATCAATATACTTCTATCAAGTTGTTTGGGTCAAAGTTGTGATGCCATTAAGTTTGACACTTATAAATTAAACTATAGTAATTGGCTATCTATATATACTGAACAATGATAAAGATATGTATAAGAAATTATGATCTAGTGCAACTGATGAGTGTTGGCTAAGCACAAAATTTGCATCTTGGGGTTCATACATCTTTTTCACATCTTTAATCATGAGTTTATGATTACACTCCTCCACAAGATGTTAGAAATGAGTAGAAATCAGTGTTCCTACCTTGTGTGAGAGTGGTAACATGCCTGAAAATTACACTACAGAAACATTATTCATTTATGTATATAATCCCTACTCTAATAAATGACTAGTAAAAATTATTAATGGATATTATCAATTCTCCTTAATTTGTAGCCTGCATTTCGCAGCTTAATACTATTTTGTAATTAATATTCATCATCTTTACAATTAATCATTCCACAGTTATATAAAATTAATAAGATTATGAAAAGGAAATTAGAAATTGCAAGTTTTTTGTTCAACAGTCATTTTTAACTGTAACCAGTAGATTGGAAAATGAACATCTCTCTTGAGTTTAATTCATTTTTTCAAATTTATAACTTCTTTTCGCCTCCGCATATCTATATCTCACATATAGTCTCTTTTTAGGGATCTTATATTTGCTTGGGATCATATCTGCTTCAATCTCTTCTAGAACTATTCTCTATTTATCCAATGATTTTTTTCCCCCATGTGTCAAAGCATCGGCCCGGATTCGAACCCGCAAACCCGATACAACTGCTTGTAAGGCAGCTGTGCTGACCACTTGATCACCAATGCTTGACATTTATCCAATGATTTTAGCAATACTGTATTTGTTTGTTCTATGTATTTTGTTAACAATACCGTGCGATTTTTTTATGCTTGTTACTAATTAATAAGAAGTGTAAAAATAAATAAATAAATAGACTAAATGAAATAAACATTTATAAAAATAATGATGATATCAAGCAAATCAACGTAAGAGTTATAAATCAAATTATATTGTGCGATAATTTAATAATTAAAAATCCGCAGCGCCACCGCAGATAATCTTTTTTTATTCTTTTTAATTAATAAAGCGGAGAGGAAAGTACAAATTAAGCTCATTAATCGCAACAACATTCTACTTTATATATACTTTTATTAAAATAATTAAAAATTAATTAAAGAAAAACAAACTCTACGTGCTAAAAAGTGATTCTTTGTTTTAATTATCCAGCTATTAATGAGATAAACTTTCAATTTATTTATTAATTCTAATTGACGTTGAAAAAGAACTCAATGTAGTGTTGGAAAGAAAAAAAAAGACGTAAAGCGTTTTCTTGTAAATTATCCAAAGCAGTAATGAACTCTGCCAAAGCTCATTAAATAACAGGTGATTTTATTTTACTATTAAAATATCTTCAGTTATTATTATTTGATTACGAGTATAATGTATATACGGAATTTTAGATGTAATTAGAGGGGATTTGAACACAGACTTTCAAGTTACCTTCAGCTATTCAATCCATCTTACATAACCGATACAATGACCACACACATGTGAAAAAGATAAACGACCTCCGAATATAGGTATTTTGTGCTGATCCAACATCCATCAGTTAGTCCAGGTCATCATCCCCACGCACATAAATATAACCAGTGTTAACTTATATTAAGATAGCAAATCTTCAAGTTTTAATGGACAGGGTTCAATCTTCTCCACCCTCCAACTCATGACACCCATATTATTGAAAATATGAAGATAAAAAGATCAAAGTCCTTATTGAAGTCAAGCGTTGTTAGCCGAGAGGTCATCGCACTCGCCTTACAAGCAAGTAATTGGTTGCAGACGGGTGTCGGTTCGCGTCCCGGACGATGCTATGACATATGAAAAAAAAGTCCTTATTGAAGTCAATATTGTTGTCATACCCATGTTGACTTTAAATAACGCTGACCCCTCGAATATAATAAGATCTTAATAATTTGAAGAATTGCTATCTTAATATAAGCTGAGCACTGATTATGTATATTTGTGGGAGATGATGATCTAGACTAATTGATGAGCGCTGGTTCTGCACGAAATATGTATAATGGGGATCATTTATCTTCTTCACATGTATGTAGTCATGGATATACTTTCTATAAGATGGAGTAGATAGACAGAGCAAAACTCTCCATACAGTATTGCCACCTGTGCTAAACAGAGCAATCAATGGATGCCAGAAGGCTTGTGCATAAAATCCCTATCTAATGCCTACTCATCCAATATCCCCAGACTAGTTTCTGGCTTGTGGCCTTCATCAGTGAGGAGCTTTGGATACTGTATGGAGAGTTTTGCTCTGTTTATCAACAATTAATGTGCTAGTATAGGAAATGTGATCATGTGATGGAGTAGATAGCTGAAGGAAGTATGAAAGTCTATGTTCAAAACCCCTCTAATTATTATTTTATCACATTATATAGATACAGTAAATAACATTTATGCTCGTCTATATAAAAAAAAGATGGATTGAATTTGGAGAGACCTTCATCCTGCAGTGGATTGATAATGGTTGATGATGATGATGATGATGATGATATAAACACCATCATTACCTAAATAGCATTTAAAGTCCATGCATTTAATTAATTAAGGTTTATTCCAAGTTTTTGTTTTTAAAGACCTAGCAAAATTTTCAATCTTATCGAACCATATTTCTATTATGGTTCACTACCATCAATATCAATCTACTAATTTACCTTGGTACTTTGATTATCATGTATTTTTAAGACAGAATTGGTGTAACATCTTAGAGCTTGAAACAATGGATCTCAATTCCACATTTTGCTATTTCTGGTCTCGAACTTCTTATGATTTCCCAAGCCATAAACAATTCGATTATTGCTACTGCTTTTTTGTTATAGCTCATTTTTATTTAAGCTCTGCTCTGTGTAACTACTCAAACTGTGTGGAATGTGGGGATGGAAGCTGCCCTTTCACATTTAAATATATATGTATAAAAACACTGTAATGTGTAATGAGGCTAAACTGCTCAGTGTACATATATATGAAGTGTCAACATATTAAAACCATTTATTAAGGCAAATGAAATAAATTGATGTAATTATACGATGGTTTGATACATGTACATTAACTGGTTTGATATAATAAACACCTCCATACTTCCCCATTTCTTTTTAAATTCATATAAATAAAGATACAATAAAAGACAAATGACTCCCAAGATACATTTCTTGCTGAACCAGCATTCATCAGTTAACCCAAGTCACCATCTCTAATATATATATATATATATATTATATGAAAAGTATTTATCTATAGTAAATTGTTACATTTTTATTTACAACAATCAAACTCACTCCACTCACAACTTTGACACCATTCGCCTCACATAATTACAATATTGATTATTACTAATCATTTACTAAACTACAGATTATCTCTAGCTCAGATATAAACTTTAAACTTCAGTTAAAGATTGATATATCTGATTTTTTTAAATTTACACGCACCCAGAGTTATTTACCTTTCTCTTTCCCATGTGTAATATCTTTATAGATATAATGAACACATCCATACTTCCCCATTCTTTTTAAATTCATATAAATAAAGATACAATAAAAGAAAAATGACCCTCAAGATGCATTTCGTGCTGAACCAGTACTCATCAGTTCGCCCAGGTCACTATCTCTCATATATATCTCTATTATATGAAGAGTATTTATCTAGAGTAAATTGTTACATTTTCATTTATCATTGTCAAACTCCCTCTACTCACAACTTTGACGCCATCCATTTCAGATAAAAACAATAATGATTATTACTAATCATTTTCGCAACAAGAGATTATTTCTAGCACAGATATAAACTTTAAACCTCAGTTAAAGATTAATATATCTGATTTTTTTAAATTTACATGCACTCAGAGTTATTCACCTTTCTCTTTCCCATGTGTAATATCTTTATAGATATAATAAACACCTCCATACTTTCCCATTCTTTTTAAATTCATATAAATAAAGATACAATAAAAGTCGAATGACTCCCAAGATGCATTAAAAATCAGATATATTAATCTTTAACTGAGGTTTAAAGTTTATATCTGCGCAAGAGATAATCTCTAGTTTCGAAAATGATTAGTAATAATCATTATTGTATTTATCTGAAATGGATGGCTCAAAGTTGTGAGTGGAGAGAGTTTGACAATGGTAAATGAAAATGTAACAAATAACTGGTTTGAATGCTTACATTCAGTTAGTTGTTCATTACTATATACCAATATCCAGGGAACTACTAAAATACAGATTTGGCAATATCTAATTATATCCTTTAGACTTCAGTCACCTTATAACTCAAATATTGATATATAGAAAAAATGTTAATATTAAAGAAAAAGCTATTAAACTTTCTACTCCTAGTCAAGCATTGGTGGTTGAGATGTCAGCGACAGTTGCTTTACAAGCAGTTGTCCCGGGTTAGCGGGTTCACTTCCCGGCTGATGCTATGACACATGGAAAAAATAACAACTTTATACTCCTTATTAAATCTTTATGGGAATACTGTTTCCAACATCTCAAAATAAAGAGGAAAAGAAACTGTACTATTACTAATAGCTGAATGTAAGTGGAAAATTTAAATAATTTTTTTCTAAAAACATTCCTGACTTGATGTTAGTTGATGGAAATAGTGTGACATATAAGTACAATTAAGATGGCATCAGTACAAATCTTCAGGCAAATATTCCATTATATCTAAATTAAGAATACATTCTTTATAAATTTAATAGTTTATATTTGAAAGCTGTGCTTTTTCAAATTTAAATAACTAAATAATTTCCTGGTATTATTTATCCAGATAGTTTTGTGCATATATTATTTTTGTTAAGTACTGATATATATATATATTATTTAATATTTAAATGCATGTATATTGTCCATGCTAAACTTAATGTTCAAGGTGTATGACTTGTATAAGATGGATTGGATAGCTGTGGGGAGTTTGAAAGTCTGAGTTGAAACCCCTTATATATATATACACACACACACAACAGAAGAGCAATACAGACACTTTAGCACATTCAATGAAGTATGGAGATATTGTATTAGGAATAATGAAAAGAGAGTGAAAACAAAGATGGGTGAAAGAACAAACAGATGTTAGTGATATTATTGAAAGAATTAAAAGACTGATGTGGAGTTGTGTTGAACAAATTTCTAGAAAATATTAAAAGGACAAGTGAAACCTTAAACTGGATTCCAAGAGACTATAAAAGACCCAGAAAGAGACCACATGTAAGATGGGTGGATGAAATAAGTAACTGTGCTTGGGTTATGTAAAGAAGAAAGGCTAGAGACCAGAAAAGATAGATTGGACTTGGAGAAACCTTTATTCTGCAGAGGACTGGTGATAGTTGAAAATGATGATGATGATATGTATTATAATATTACAGACATACTGTAAATTGGCTATTTTGGATTTAAAGACTATAAAATTTTATTGGCTTTGATTAATTGGATTAATTTAGTTTTTATAGTTAAGCAAATGTATTTAACACTTTCATTTGACTAAAGAGTATAAAATATAATCATTGTTGTAACAAATAGTCTCTCATATAAACTTTTATAAGAAATTTTTATGATAAGCAGTGAAACTATATCATTTACATAATACATTTATATTAATTCAGTGATCGTACTGCACGTATTTTGGAAAGATAGCCAGTAGCCCATCACTAAAACACTTGTATTTCACCTAGATCTCTTAAAGAAAATATATTTGCAACCTTTTGTTTTAATCAGTGCATCTTTCATATTTAACTCAATCCTGTCACAATCATCCATCAACCTCAGAAATCAGACCAACCTTCCAAACTACATTTACGTTTGACTGGCACATGTTACAGTTTAACTCCATTTATACATTATTCTGTAAGTTCATTTAAACTTAACTTCATATAGTATACATCTAAATATATTTCAAACTTCTACTTCATTGCAGATTACTGAAACATATGATCAAAAACATGTAAAAAAGATAAACGATCCCCAAGATGTGTATTTTGTGCTAAACCAGCACATATCAGTTGGCTGAGATTGTTTTATCAATCAGCCACTGCTTACTCTTTTATTACTAAGATATCATTCTGAATTTCAAAAACATCTTAATGTTTTAAATCCAATGCAATTTGTTTGTTTAGATATATACTATTATTTCTATCGTCAATATAATTTAGTGTTTTCAATTTTTATATTAAATCTAAGAAAACACAAAAGAACGACATGTGATTCCAAGATTACTCAATATTTTATAAGAGCAGATTTTATTTTGTTAACTTCATTGCTTTTATTTGTTAACATCTGCATTATATTCCAGTCTAAATCTTCAAGACGATCATAACCCAGAAATAAGTTTGAGGATTTATTTAGATTAACACTAGATAAGATTTCAAAAAAAATTATCATCTAATACCTCTTGACTACTCAAATTTAAAATACATATCATAATGGAATAAAATAAAAAATAGCATCTAAATAATTTTTGTGAGTTGAACTTTGAACTGAGTTCGCCATTTTAAATTTTATGGGGGCAACAAAAAAACCCAGTTTATAAATTATAGTATACAAATGTATAAAATTTGAAGACTATTTCTGCATAAAAACGCAAATCTATTTGTAAAGCCAAGCATATACGGTGAATAGCGTTTATAAAAAGTTTCTAAATTGTTTATTTTTTTGCAGTATTTTTTTTATAATTCCTGATATATATGTTAGCTTTTGTTTTGATTAGAATTGCTAATAATTCTTATTTTTAAATTCAATTTTAAAAAGTCATGCGTCTTTGATGTTTATTGACTCTTCAAACTGTAAAAGAATAATAAAAGTTCCCGCGATGTTCTTATTTTAAATATTTAATATTTCTGTTTAATGGGCTGATCTTAAAAAAAAAGTTGTCTTTGATTATATCCTTATCTTAGTTTTATTTTTCCAAACATTAAACAAATAACTTATAAAATTGGGGGGGGGGGGGGAAGGTGCGAATGTGCTACAATATAATTTGGATCCGATATTGTCACATTTTATTAAAATATAATTTATTTTTTATATCCTCATGCTTAGTATTCCTTATTTTATAAATAATTTTTTTTTTACCAATTTCTTATCTCATTTTCACTGAGTTCGAACCGTAATCCATACATCTTGACCTCCATAATCTGCCACTTTATTATTACGTTAACTTAGGCAGAATATTGCTTTGGATTTAAATAAAATAATTGGATTTCGATTATTTCCTTCTTATAATACCAACAAACCACAAATGCTGTTCAGGAAGGAATTCTTTTTTCTCTTATCACATTTATGCCCCCTATTGTAAACTTTAGTAATCAATGGATGTTAGAAGATAGTAATTATTAAATTCCTGTCCAAGGCTGCCTTATCCAATATTCCCTGACTACTTTCCCATTTATGGTTTTGATCAGTGAGATGATGTTGATCTCACAGCAGTGCATCTGACATCTATTGATTACTAAAACTTACACTAGATGGCTTAAATTTGTTGAGAAAAAAATGAATATTAATAATATACAGTTAATTATCTCTAAAAATTTACTATTGAACATTTTTCGTAAAAGCAAATTGATTTTGCAGCAGTAAATAATTTTTTGAATTAATTAGTATAAATTAATTTTTAAAAGTGACTATATATTTTTAATTAGCATATATAAAAGTAATGTTTTTTTGTAAAAAATATAAAGTATCCTAACTTATTAAAATTTTATTAGAAAATAGTAAAATGTAAATTTTGTTCAGGTTTTCTCTTTAAGTTAATTTAATCAAAATTTTAAAAATATGCCATTGGTATAAAATGCATCATACTGGTGCAATAAAATCTATATATATATGTGTGTACGTGCGCATATAGTAATAAAAAAGGTATAGAGTGACTGTCTAAATAGTTTAAATGAGAAATACTAATGATTATTGATTGTTCTTACTCGTGAGTTAGTGGTATCTCCAATTATTATTTTATTTTTATATTTCTTTGTTTAATGGAATATTTTTATATTATACAGTTTATGACTGGCTGGTATAGCCATAGATGATGAAAAATAGTTTTATACCACTAAACATCACATGATCACCATTTCTTATGCTTGTATAAGCTGTTTACACAGAAGCTACACTCTCTACACAATAGTAAAACTAGTGCAAGCCAGAATAATCAATGGATGGAAAAAGGGTTAGTGCATAAAATTCTTATCTAGTGCCTACTCATCCAATATCCCCAGACTAAACAGAGCAAAACTCTCCATACAGTATTGCCACCTGTGCTAAACAGAGTAATCAAAGGATGCCAGAAGGCTTGTGCATAAAATCCCTATCTAATGCCTACTCATCCAATATCCCCAGACTATGAGTAGGCATTAGATAGGGATTTTATGCACAAGCCTTCTGGCATCCATTGATTACTCTGTTTAGCACAGGTGGCAATACTGTATGGAGAGTTTTGGTCTGTTTATCAACAATTAATGTGCTAGTATAGGAAATGTGATCATGTGATGCTTAATGGTTTAACACCAATCCTGCCTAATAGGATAGTGGTGGCTATGGTTGTAAAAGAGCCAAAGACACCAAAATATATGGGTGCTGAACTGAGTTCAGACTCATATGACTATATAAGCTATTGAGCTTAGATTGAAAATATTTTTTGTGTTTTCAATTTCATTCTCATAGTTTTGTAGTTAAGTAGAGATAAAAGGTGGTTGCTAGAGGGTTGCATTAGATCCTAAGATCTAGATGCAGTGCTCTCAGATCCAAAGCTCCTCACTGACGAAAGCCACAAGCCAGAAACTAGTCTGGGGATATTGGATGAGTAGGCATTAGATAGGGATTTTATGCACAAGCCTTCTGGCATCCATTGATTACTCTGTTTAGCACAGGTGGCAATACTGTATGGAGAGTTTTGCTCTGTTTATCAACAATTAATTTGCTAGTATAGGAAATGTGATCATGTGATGCTTAATGGTTTATCCCCAGACTAGTTTCTAGTTTGCGGCTTTCATCAGCGAGGAGGCTTGGATCTAAGAGCACTGTTCCTAGATCTTAGGCTCCTCACTGATGAAAGCCGCAAACTAGAAACTAATCTGGGGATATGGAATGAGTAGGCAAGAGATAGGGATTTATATGCACAAAGCTTCTTGCATCCACTGATTACTCTGGATTGCACTGGTTGTGCTACTGTATAGAGAGTTTAGCCTCTGTGTAAACAGTTTGCGTAAGCATAAGAAATAGTGATCACATGGTGTTTAGTAGTTTAAAACTAATCTTTGCCAATAGGATTATGGTAACTGTGGTTATTAATGAAAAAAAAAGACACCAAGAAGTATAGATGCTGAACTGAGTTCAGATCTATATAACTATACAAGCTAATGAGCTTGAATGGAAATCATTTCTGTGTTTTCATTTTGCACTCAAAGCTTTATAGTTAGATAATAAGGTAAAAGGTGGCTGTTGGAGGGTTGCATTAGATCCTAGGATATAAGTGCAGTGCTCTCAGATCCAAGGCTCCTCACTGATAAAAAGCAGTTTTGTTGACACAGTTATGATGCAGCTGTTAAACAAATATTACATCCAATATTAAAGCTATGACTTTTAATAGACAATTCATTTGGTATCTTTGCATTAATAATGATATATTTTTATTTATTAGTACATATCTATAATTGTTTCTTTATTAATTTACTATATGAAGTATGACTTTACATAATTCAGTAGCAGAGCAAATGCCTCTCCAACAATTTATTATGAAAACAATAACTGGAGATTCATTGTTTACCAGAACTGCCTATAGTCACAGGTCAGGTTTTGGGCTACTTTCTCTCATCGCTTTACTCTCTAGATACCCATATATTGACAAATATTGGAAAGTTAGCTGGATTGATTAAAGAGTAGTGATACCTAAAAAAAATTGATGGTATGAATTTGAATGGTGGTTTATTCCTGGTTTATACTAAAAAGATAAACACCCATTTACTAACCAATATTGAATAGGTAATTGGATTAGCTATGAATACAAATAACAGTTCAAAGTTGCTAAAACAATGATCCTGTTTACTCATACCAGATTGTAATGCAGCTATAAACACATTGGTAAGAAATATTACTGTTGTGGGCCCTTCCAAAGGGTGTGTATATAAATATATTGGACAAAAATAAAAGTAAGATTCCAGCTTTATTGTTAAAAGGAAGTTGCCATGACAACATATTGAGATTGTTGATTGTTATTGATATTAGGATTGTCTAAGTGTTGACTGATTTTAATGAGTACTTATAAACCCATTTAGCCTTGAGAATTATTGCACTTGCTATTTAAGTAATATTCTGGACACAATTTGGAAATTATAATTGAAAGTTTATAATGTTATAATTCTCTATTTATTAGTCTGCATTCATTTACTTGCTTAATGAGGTTAATTTAAACATCTTTGTATCAATAATTTCAATCTCTGTTGTCAAATTGCAATCTTTAGTGTCTATATAAATATATAGGACCATAAAGAAAAGTGGGATTCCATATTTATTGTTAAAAGGAGGTTGCCTTGACAACAGATTGAGATTGTTAATTGTTTCTGAAATTGAGATTGTCTAAGTATTGGCTGATTTTAATTATATATATATAATAAAACTAAATTTAAAAAATATAATGGAAATAAACATCACCAACTCAAATCCCATGAATCCTGAATTTAATTAATTATATTCATTTTATATCCATTTATTAATTTTTTTTTAATGGTTTTTCTCTTCGTGAAGAATCTAAACACTTTCAATATCAAACTTAAATGTATATTTACATGTTATTTCATGATTCAAGAAAACTGAAGCAGTCATTAAATCATTATTATTTTTACTTTTTACATGATTGTATAATTTATGCTCCTTCAATTTTTTTCAATACTATATCTCAATTCACCTATACATGATAATATATATCCAAAAAAAATTGATACGTAATATTACTTTTCTGTTTGACTGATATGATATTTTTAGAATTATTAACTAATTTTTAACATTATTTGTAACATAAAATAAAACATTAAACACATTTATATATATATATGTAAAATAAATAAAATGTCTGTTAATTAAAAACAAAATTGTAATTATAATTGAAATAATAAATTTAACAGTTTACAAACTATTACAAACAATCCTTAAATCCACAGAAGTACTTTTGGTTAATTTCTTAAACCTGCCTCAACTGCCATTAAATTCAAAAACAAAAGTGGAAGCAAATGTCATCAATTCAAGTTCCACAAATCTCGTATTTTAATGTTAGCAGCTTGACGATTTATTAAATGCATTTTATTCCTGTTTATAAAAATTGCCTCTTTAATTTTTCTTTTAATATGGTTTCTCTCTTCATGAAGAATTTTCACATTTTTTAAATCAAATTTAAATTTATATTTACATGTTTTTTTGTGATCAAAGAAAACTGAAGGAGATATTAAATCACCATTATGTTTACTTTTTACACGTTTATATACCAATTCATGCTCCTTCAATGTTTTCTCAATACTCCACCTATATTCACCTATGTATGATAGCATACAATGCTTGTTGATAAAATGTCAATATACTGATAAAGTTAAAATGCAAATGGACAAACTTGGTTTGTTTTTTATTGAAGATTATAATATGGATGGTCAAAGAATAAAATTTATTAGCAATATTTTAAAACGTGCTAAAAATAAAGTTTTAAGTAATAATGTATACTATATGACATATCCTTCTTGTGCTATATGTCCTCGTATTTTTGCAAATATAAAATTACATAAAGAAGGTAATCCTTTGCAAGTTATGATAGATTTTGGTGGTTCATTCATATATCAGACTTCTAAATATATTGGTAAACTTTTACAAGACTTTTTAGGATTTGGGGAAAATACTATTGCTTCATTGTTTGACTTTGTAAATAGTATTAAAAATTTGATGATTGATGAAAATGATGCTATTGCTTCATTGGATGTTACAGAAATGTATAGATTTATTGATAGAATGAATTCCATAAAAATAATTGAACATGCATTAAAAAGTAAAAGTATTTGTAAATATATGATAAAATTTATTGTTGATTCTTTAAAACTTTTTAATGATAACATTGTTGCATCTTTTGAAGGTCAATATTATAAAATGTCTAAAGGTTGTCCCATGGGCCTGCCTGTAGTTGCACAAGTTTGAAATTTTGTTTTATCTACATATGAGAGTAGTATTTTAAATATGTGTACTTTTGGAGATATTAAAATTTACAAAAGATATGTGGATGATGTTTTTGTTTGTGGAAATATTAATAGTATAAATTTGCTTGTATAGGAATTAAATAAGTTGAATGGCTTGAAATGGACTATTGATAATATTAAATATTTAGATTTAATGATTACAAGAGATAACAGTATATTAAATTATAAACTAATAATTAAGCCACTGCAAAAAAGAGGATATATAAATTGTAAATCAAAAATACCAATGATGCATAAGGTGGCAAGTTTTAGATCTTTTTTGTTGCAGAATGAAAAATTATGTCATTACCAAAGTGATAAACTGAAAAATATTAAAATATTTGCCAAGGAATTGCTTGATGTTGGTTATAAAATGGAACAAATAAACAATACTTTATGTCAATTTAAAAAAATTTATAATAATTTAAAGGAAATGAAGATTAATAGTAAACAATGGATATCTATTCCATTTATTTCAAATCCACAAGTGAAATATTTAAGGATTTATATAAGAATGTGTTTAATGTTTCATTCTATGTTCCAAACAATATTAATAAATTAGTCAATAATTCTAAGGATCTTATGCCTGTCAAGCAGAAAAGTAATGTCATATATCAAATTTTTGTGATTGTATGCTATCATATATAGGTGAATCTAGGTGCAGTATTGAGAAAAGATTGAAGGAGCATGAAAATAATGGTATTTAATATCTCCTTCAGTTTTCTTTGATCACGAAAAAACATGTAAATATAAATTTAAATTTGATTTTGAAAATGTGAAAATTCTTCATGAAGAGAGAAACCATAGTAAAAGAAAAATTAAAGAGGCAATTTTTATAAACAGGAATAAAATGCATTTAATAAATTGACAAGCTGCTAACATTAAAATACGAGATTCATGGAATTTGAATTGATGACGTTTGCTTCCGCTTTTGTTTTTGAATTTAATGGCAGTTGAGGCAGGTTTAAGAAATTAACCGAAAGTACTTCTGTGGATTTAAGGATTGTTAGTAATAGTTTGTAAGCCATTAAATTTATTATTTCAATTATAAATATATATATATATCCTTAAAAAATTTCATTTGAGCATTTGAAACAAATGTAATAGATATCTATTTTTTACTATCAATCTTCAACTCCTTTAAACCATTATAACTCTTTTTAAATTGATATAAATTATTGTTAATCTATTCCATCTTATAACCAACTTCAAGGAATTCCTTAGCAAATATCTCAATATTTTTTAATTTATCATACTGGTAATGACAATTTTTCATTACGAAACAAAAAAGATCTGAAAATCGCCATCTTATGCGTAATTGGTACTTTGATTTACAATTCATATATCCCCTTTTGTGCAATGGCTTGATTTATTAATTTATAACAACATATTATCTTTTATAATAAATAAATTCCAATACATTTATCCTGTTCCTTTTCAATAGCCCATTTCAAATCATTCATATTATATAACTCCTCTATAAGCAAATTTATAGTCCTAGTATTTCTGCAAACAAAAACATCATCCACATACCTTTTGTAAATTTTAATATCTTTAAACGTACACATATTTAAAATACTACTCTCATATACAGACAAAATAAAATTTCAAATTTATGCAAAACAGGCAGACTCATAGGCCAACTTTTAGAGCTTTTATAATAATGACTTTCAAAAGAAGCAACAATGTTATTATCTACCTGTTGTTGTGCAAGTTTGTAACTTCTGTTTTGTCTACATATGAGTAGTATTTTAGATTTGCGTTCTTTTAAAGATATTAAAAATTACAGAAGGTATGTGGATGTTGTTTTTGTTTGTGGAAATAACAATACTATAAATTTGCTTGTAGAGGAATTAAATAACTTGAAATAGACTATTGAAAAGGAACAGAAGAAAATATTAAGTATTTGGATTTATTTATTACAAGAGATAATAGTATGTCAAGTTAATACATTGTACAGGCTTAAACCTACATTTATATATGTAATATAGGCGGAATTCGAACTCAGACTTTCACACGACCCACTACTCTCAGTGCCATCTCATATTGCTGACCCACTTGATCACACACATGTTGAAAAGATAAATAATCACCAATATACATATTTCATGCTAAACCAGCAAACAACAGTTGGCCTAGATTACTATCCTCACACACATATATAATCAGTGCTCAGCTTTGATCAGGTGGGTCAGCAATATGAGATGCACTGACAGTAGTGGGTCATGTGAAAGTCTGAGTTAGTATGTCAAGTTATAAATTAATAACCAAGTTATTGCAAAAAAGGGATATATAAATTGTAAATCAAAAGTACCAATTATGCATAAGATGGCAAGTTTTAGATCTTTTTTGTTTTATAATGAAAAATTATGTCATTACCAATATGATAAATGAAAAAATATTGATATATTTGCCAAAGAATTGCTTAAAGTTGATTATAAAATTGAACAGATTAACAATACTATAAGTCAATTTAAAAAGTGTGATAATGATTTAAAGGAGTTGAAAACTGATAATAAAAAATGGATATCTATTTGATATATTTCAAATGCTCAAGTAAAATTTTTTAAAGATATATATATATAATGATATGTCTAATGTTTCACTTTGTGTTACAAATAGTTTTAATCACCATCAACCATTATCAATCCACTACAGGATGAAGATCTCTCCAAGTTCAATCCATCTTCTCCCATCTTTAGCTTCTCTTCTCCACATCACCCCTGCACACTTTCTCATTTCATCCAACCATCTCACATGTGGTATCTTTCTAGGTCTTTTACAATCTCTTGGAATCCAGTTTAAGACTTCAATTGTCCATCTATTATCATCTCTTCTTGCAATATGTCCAGCCCAACTCCACTTCATAACTTTTAATTTTTTCAATAAGGTCAGTAACACCTGTTTGTTCTCTTACTCATACATTGCATTTTCGATCTCTTCTTGTTACTCCCAGCATGCATCTTTCCATACTTCTTTTAGTGGGCTGAAGTCTCGGTATTGCTCTTCTATTAAGTGTCCAAGTCTTGGATCCATAAGTAAGAAATAAGTTAGTGAATAATTCTAAAAATGTCATACCTATCAATCTGAAAAGTAATGTTGTGTATACATTTTTTTGTGGATATAGTTATCATATATAAGTGAATTGAGGTGCAGTATTGAAAAAATATTAAAGCAGCAAGAATTGTTATGCAAGCATGTGAAAAATAATAAAGATTTAGTGACAGCTTTGGTTTTCTTAGAACATGAAAGGACATGCAAATATAAATTTACATTTGATCTTGAAAGTATTAAGATTGTTCATTAAAAAAGAAACTATAACAAAAGAAAAATTAAAGTGGCAATTTTAATAAATAGACATAAAATGAAATATAATTACTAGTCAAGCCAGTAAAGTTAAAATTCAGGATTTATGGGATTTAAGGATTTGTGTTGATGATGCTTACTTCCATTATGATTTTTGAACTTAATGACAGTTGAGAAAGGTTAAGGAATTAACCAAAAGTACTTCTGCATATTGAAACACTGTATATAATAGGTAATTTTTGTTGTAATTATAATAGTTTTTAATTAATGAACATTTTATTTCTTCTCTATATATGCATCTGTTTAAAGTTTTTAATGTTTTTATTTTTAAAATAAATAAATAAATTATATTAATATATAGTCTTGAATATAGGGAAAAAAATTAATTAAAGTAATACAATTTTTTAATGTCAAATACAAAAGATATACATTTTAATAAAATATTTTAAATTTGTATAAGAAAAAAGCATTGTACTTTTATAAAACTTTAATAAATAAATAAAAAAAATAGGTGAAGTAAAATAATTGAATATTTTGAAAAATGTTTTTTTTTAAATTTAAAATATACAAAAAAAAAATAATTATTTTTGTTATAATTAAAATGTCTATAATTTTAAATAATATAAAGTTTCTAAATTTTTATTAAAGAAAATATTCCTGACAATTACAAACTTAGAAAATAATATTTTAGATTCTAAAACGTAATAGAAAATTTAGCATATTTGAAATTTGATTATAAATTTGCATTTTCTCATTGGATATTATCAATGCTATATACAAACTAGAAAATTTGCATTACAAAATTTCCCGAAATTCCTGCCAGAAAAAAATAACTTTTATTACAAATATAAAATTGTTCTTTTTTTTTTTTAAGTGTCATAGCATCGGCCGGGACGTGAACCCGCAACCCGGGCAACTGCCTGCAAGTGCAATGCAGTCACGCTGATCTCTCGACCACCAATGCAAGACAAATATGTTCTTAAATTTAATATTGCAATCATTATATACTTGGATAAAAAAAAATACAAAAGTGATTAACAATTAAAAACAAACGAGTTATGCATTATCTATTGCTTACTTACCATCAGTGAAGGGCTGTGATGTTAGTAATTATGATCATAATGTTTCTCACATTATAAATGTATAGAATAATCTAGTTATAATAAAGGACGTTTTTGCAAAGATGAAATCTCTAAAAGATAAAGACATTAACAACAATATTTTTAAAAAATTCCAAAATTTCAATGTTTAGAAATAAATATAATAATGAATAGATTCCACTTGTGCCTTGTATAATAATAATTTAGAAGATATGTAACATCTTTCAATTCTGTCCACACATCTCATTATTATATCTCTTTTTATTTTACATGTGTATAATCAATCTTAAGAAAGTGCTTAAGAAAAATATTCAAGTCTTCCAGCTCTATAATGCCACTGTAATTTATTCGTAGTGTTAGAATCATGAGACTTCCTTCTGTTCTATAATTTTTGAACACAAACAAATACAACATCCTTAAAAATAATAAACTGTGGCATATTTATATGCTCTCATATTATTACTTAGAAGTTCGATGAGCAAAATTTGACAATATAATATTTTTCTGAGTGGTACATTACTTTAGATTTAAGTCATAATATTACTAGCATCCAAAACAAGTTTATCTTTTGGTGCAGTTTTATATAAAATGTATAAATAACACATTGACCTTCACAAAATGTCAACCATTCTTCATCTGCCTTGAAACATCACGTTGTATTTCTTGTGCTTCATATGTTCTATATATGACATGTAGATTAACCTTTTTCCTATATATATATATATATATTGAAGCGGTCGGATCTAAGTTCGATCCGAGCTTCATGAGATCCCACAGTTAACCTAGCTTAAACCCTGTCACTAACAGTGAATATTTCCAAATGTAATGAGACTTTATGCTATCTTCAATATACGTTAATTTCAGTTAAAACTGAGATTATTATTTAAGTATTTATTGAGGCTAATTATCTTATGTTTAAATTTGTTAATGTTATTAATTACCTCACCATAAAATATTCATGAAAAAATATATATTTTAATTATGTGAATTATACATATATATTTGTAGATAGTTAATTATATATTTGTTATGAAGTTTTATTACATTGGGATGTTTTATTTCATATTTTACCATTTTGTTCAAATTTATATGATTAAAAGTTACATTCTTTCAATAAGCTTTCAGGTCGTCCTTTCCCAAAAACAATAGGGAATCTTTTATTAATTAGTTGAAATGATAAGTTAAAACTTTAAGGATGGTTCTAAATTAAAATTGTTTGTTCAGATTTTACAAATCCATTTTCTAAATAGAAAATGAATTCAAAGTTAATGGATTTGAAAGTCTTATCGGAGGAATGGATCAGAAATCAATTAGAGAAAATTTTGGTTTGTAATAATGTAAAAGCTTTAGCCTTAAGACATCAAGATCAGAGTGGGCAGGAAACCATAGGAAAAGGTATAATAACCCCGGAAAAGTTTCCATAAGTAGCCATTACTATTAAATCAAGAAGAGTTGCCACCAGAAGCTACGTCAGTTATAATTTTGATTTTTAATAGTATTTTCAGCATGGTATGCGGCTAACTTTGGGGATCTGATTGCTGGACCTCAAAGTTCTCCACAAATCTTCAAAATGTAGTTGCTGAATAGAACTTTCAATACCAATCAAAAGCTGCTGACATACAGAATGAAACTCATCCATAAATGAAGTTTATGTGAATTAAGTGTGCACCTACATTGTCCCCTAAATCCAACCAGACTCTGTCATATGAATTAATGAGCAAGTCATGGAAGGACTGGTAACCCTTTTATTTTTTAAACCACAACTTTCTGGTCTGTTCGTGAACTCTATCAAATCATAATTTAAGTTAACTACTGTTTAAATTTCTCTATTCACTTTATAATGTGTTAAATTTTGTATAGTGATTCTCTATTCTATTATCTCTAGTCTAAAAATTAATATCTTGTTAACTTTCTTTCTCCTAATAGTGGTTCATTTTAACTAATTTTAATTATATTTATTTGAATGATTATTAACGTCTTTTACTTTCGATAATATGCCAATAATACTTTCAACTTGATAATAATTTTATTCATTTAAACTCACCCTAAGAAAATAACATTGCATTAGATTTTATAGCTTAATTATTGCCCGTTAGAACTAAATTAATACAGTTCTATTAAATTATCGAGTAGAAAGATTTATTTAATGTTTGACATTATTTTACCAACAGTTGATAATTACGATAGAATGACAGCCTGTTAAGCTAATTGCGCAGACGCTGTGAGAATGTTATTAATAAATGAATACCTTCGAACAACCACATGATATAGTATTTATATAAGAGTAAAAGGCTGTCATTCTATCGTAATTATAATCGCACGCAAGACGTTATAAAATAAATGCTTATTCAACAGTTGATAAGTATTATTAGTCCATTTTATAACCTATGCTCCTGGTTATTTTAAATAAGTTTCACAAACTTATTTATTTATATTAATCACATTTATTAATGTTTTATGAAAGGTTAATAAGGAAAATAAAATAAATATATTCTAATTTAAATCTCGTGTTTTATATTATTATTCAGGGAGGGCATGATATAAAGGGTATTACTATTATAATTATATAGTTGCATTTAAGCACTTTTGCTCAGAGTAAGTTTGATTTTAATCTGATATATGCTTTATTAATCAAATATGATGATCATTGTATCATCACCATTCTGAAGATTTGTCATTTCGGGGATATTATTGATATTTTAAATATATAGGAAGAAATCACTTCCTCTCTCGCTCATCGCTATATTGGAACACCAAAGGTTCATGGCTGATCCAGACCTGGCTTTCCCTGTGTTCCATGGATAATTAAAATGACTTGTTAAATAAAGCCACCATTTATACTTCTTGAATCACCAACAAACCATTTTATTTCATATTCGTTTTGCTGCTCATAATGCGTTAGTACCATTTTATTTTTTATTTCAAATAAAGGCCTGCTTTTCTGCTTTATAAATCGTAATGAATTGATTTCATTAAAATCAAACAAGTTTATATCTATTGATAATTTTCTTTGCTATGTATTGAAGTTATATCCTATGTATTTATTATGCTTTTCATGGAACGATTGATGGATGTGCGGAAAATGAATCTCACATCTTTCTTATATAAAATTAGAATTATATTTTCTTTTCCAAATAAAATACCAGATAATGAATAATATATATAATTCGTTTGGCACAAATGCCATAAATATCTTTATTTACCTTTGTCTACTTTGTCAGGGCATAGACAAATATATTTCTTAAATACTTACATATTAATTATTGGCATATGAGTACGACTGCCATTATTTATTGTACATTGTAATTTACGCTCCAAAGACTAGAGATAATTTATAATACTCATCATAAATATTTGAACAAATATTTGCTTATTATTAAATATTTTATATACATACTTGGTTTGATTGTTTATTATTTATTAATTAGTTTTAAATATTCATTCTCACTGTTTGTATTGGCAACCCAAATATACATATGTGAATTTATTCAGAAATATCCGTAGTCATTTTATCATATACTAGTTAGAGTCAGATAAGTGGTCTCAGTAATTGTCACATCCATTGAGCTAGTTCATGGTGCATAGTCTCATGTGCCATCAATATGTATTATCCATTAGATTTTGATCTGAGCTCATGAATTGGGTTCGAATTCAGTTTAGTCTTTGTCATAATTCTTTGGTTTAACTGGATTTGAAGTCCGGTTTCGGGGGTTCAAGTCATGTTGGGTAGAGATATATTTGACCGGTACAATATAAATTATTTTTTGGGTTAAACCATGTATAATTTTCCATTACATAGCTATATTTCAATGAACTAGCACCCACTATTGTCAAGGTTAACTCTTGAGAGAAAAATCGAAATGTCGGAATGTAATGGAAAATAATACACAGTTTAACCCAAAAAATAATTTATCTACATCATGCAACCATGAAAACATTAAATATAATATATATATATATTGTAACAGTAGCTGAGCTCGAATACGGGTTTAATTGCCAGTGTTGTTGCAAAGTAAATAGGTCGAAGCGGTAAAAATTTACAATAGTCATTCAAACCCTGTTACACAAGAGCATGAATGAGTACGTTAATCAATTAAAGGTATGAATGTATATATATTCACTGTATGTGTTAATATAATGGGTGAAAATTACTAATATATTTATATGTGAGAATGTAGAGAAGCGATTATATGTAGAGTTGCGTTATATTTTTTATTTATTTGTGTTTTAAATAAATATTTTGTTTATTAATATTGTAAGATAGATTTAAATGCCAGTGATAACATGTGTTTCTTAATCAAAACCTATTAAACATATAAGGTTGGAAAATAATCAATAGAATGGAAAGTTGTGCCGTGGGCAGTTCCAGTTAATGACTGTCCATCGGAATTCTTAGAACTGGTCGAGCGTATTTTTAGAACAATGAAAGTTAAAAGCATTCTTGAGAATGGACCATTGGCGTAAGAATAGAAAAGAAAAGTGAAGTTAAAGAGCACTAATGAATAGAACTATTTTTGTTCTCAGTGATTTTAGTAGTGATTAAAAAATTAGAAAAAGCAGTGAAGTGATAGAGAAAAGCAGAGAAGGACATATAAACTGATCAACCTAATTATTAATTAAGAAAAATTATTCATAATGTACTCTGTCTACATGCGGGGGCAAAAATAATCATCTAGGTTTGTCAGACCGCTCAATGGACAGCTATTGTGGAATCCACCTGAACTTTATTTATGGATTTGCCGTTTAGTCGACCAAGCATAATGGCCACGGAACTCTCTAACAACCAGATCCTCTCACAATCAAGCCAAACTCATCTACTTAAATTCTAATAGGGATTGTTTTGGCCAGAATATTTCAGATCTTATCACCATCGTTCGGACCAGCGACTTTCGTTAAAATCAACATATTCTCTATGCTGTAAGCTTACAGATTATTAGCCTCAGCCACGTGAATATTCGCTCTTAAGAGGTAACTTTGATCTTTTCTTAATCTGCCTTAAATGAACATTTAATAATGGCTAAAGAAACATGTGTTATTTCAATTTAAATAAAGTAAATTAATAATTTATTAAAATGTTTAAAAAAATGCAACTCTGACGTGTAATCACACGCTTTCGTTAATATGTGTATGAATTATATATGTATATGTAACAGAATAAATGAATTAAATATTTAAGATATTAATATATGTGTGCACATGCTAATAAATCTTAGAATTAATTACCACTTATATATATTATTTACATTCTGGGTTTCTGTTGACTGTTGGGTTATTGTAATTGGATTGGATTTAGATAGAAATTATATTTAGAGATATAAGGCGTCTCTTAATGAGATCACCCATAGCTTTGTTCTCCCGATAAACATTGTTTTCCCAGACCCTTGAGATTGAGCTAGTTAGGATAAAATACCCAAAGAGTATCCGTTGGAACTTTTGTTTGCACTTTCGAGACATATAATTCTTATTAAATGGATAAGATTGGCGCTTGAGAGGGGCTTCGGCCTTTGCTCATAAATATACGTGCTCGAAGCTTAGGGTAATAACTACTTATACACACTAAATTCTTTGAACAAGATTGTGGGTAGAATATTAAAATGGCTGCCCAGTGTGTGGCATGGTATTCAAATACCGCTTAGTGGTTAAAATATATATATATATATCATTAAAACCATATATAAATATATGATCAATAGATGGCGTTTTACCAAAAATACCATCAAGCATATGTTTGTTTACATAAACGTCAGAGTAAGCATTCACTATCTCTATCATTAATCCACCTTCAGATCATGATTTCAAGCTGATTTTCTATCATCAGTGAAGGATAGGAATAAGAAACTAGATCTAAACACTAACTCTGAGCGTTTATGAAACAATTTCTATTCAGCTTGCAAGCGTGAATTTTTTAGACACGTAATGTCTTCAAACTCAGCATAGCAAGCCAGATAGCTATATGGGTCTGATATCAGTTCAGTATAACCACATAGTAGATCACAAAGTTTCCATGAAAATAATAACTCCTAGTTAAGCTAGTCTTAAAATCCACAAACAAAATATTAGGAAATAAATTTAATATTCATCAAATCAATAAATAATTAATAATTAGGTCTATGGAATGAATATGAAATTAAAATTAGGAATTAAATAATAATTAAATTAGGATGTAAATGACTAAATAGATGATGAAAATAAATAATAATTAAATAATTAAATGAAACGAGCGTAAGAGTGAAGAGAAGAGAAAGAAGATGTGTTAGAATAATGAATGATTAAGATAATGACAGAATAAGAGCTAATGAATGATTAAGATGATAATAGAATAAAAGCCAGTGAAGGATGAATCAATTATGATAATGAATTAAGATCAATTGAGAATGAAAAAAAGAGAGAAAGATCAAGATAAAACAAGATAACAATGATGATGATGGAGAATGAGATCATGAACTATAAACTAATGTTGTATTAAGTGATAGTAAGATAAATTAAAATAAAATAGGAATTCTAAGCTTGACAAAACCAGAATATTTACCATAAAGTTAAAAGAAACTATAAGTTTTAAGACAAAAGTTGAAATTTTCACATTAAAGCTTTGCCCACTTTAATAAAACTGTGAAAATAACATAACTCAAATCCAAGTACAATAAATAACTGTAGATATAAAATTTACCATCCAGAATATTCAATACTGTTTTAATTCACTATAGAAATATGCTTAAGCAATTGTCTACAATTAGTCATTTACAAGATTTATAAATTTAAAATTTTCAATTACTTTTCAATAATAATAAAATACCAAACATATTTATACCCCCAAATTAATAATAATACTGTTAAATTATCATTTTATATTATTGGAAGGTTACCATGCATATGAAATCTTTTTTACACTCGAGCAGATTTTCTAGTGTATCTTGAACTGTCTCTACTTAAAATTTATTTATTAAGCTATTAGTGCTAGATATAGCTTTAAAATTTAAATTTTTGGATTATTTAATACAATGGCCTAAATAAAAGGTCACAATATATATATATGTAATGATAAATAATATTTTAATAGTGAATAACTATAACAACATGTGTTAATTTTACAAATCTATTTAAATAATAACTTGTTAATTGATTATAGAGTTTTAGAAGTGAATGAAAGATCTCTGCTCTATACATTTAATATCAGTTAGTTAAAGATCAATTTACATTAAAAGATACAAAGACTGATTTAAATTGGCACTCTGGTTGGTATTGTACTGGATGGCTGTACATAAAAACATCTAAAAGACATTAGGAAGTGGTCCATTATCTTATTGTAAAAAGTTATCGAACTTGGCAGCTAGAGGGCAGTTCAATTATTATTAAATAGGTTTGTAAAATTTTCACATGTTGTTATAGTTATATATATTAATACTTGTAAATAATTTTCTATTAATAAAATTTATTTTATATGTATATAATTTTAAATATTAATTAATCAGGACAATTTTATTTATATATAAAGAGAACCGCTAGAAAAATGATTTCATTTTATTGTTACAGTCTTATCTAGTATTGAATTAGGAATGTATATTATTTAATGTAATAGCACTTCTTATTTAAAAATCAATTGTGTTTAATATATATATATATGATTAAATAATTTTTTTAAATGTTGCAATTTATAATTTAGCTAGAAATTTTTTTAGAGAGTTTAAACATTGACAAATATATCTGTAAACATTTTATTCACAATATAAATTAAATTCTTCAATTATATTATAGCATCTATAGACTTGATATTCATTACATATGTGTTTTGTAGCTCAGTGATTACTAAATTCCAATTGATGAGTGTAACAACCAAGTATTGAGCGTATTGAGCAGAATCAGCTAATAAAATTCTAATAACATCTAAAAAAATCAAATTGACTTTATTATTGGATTTGGGGAAAAAATTATTTAGAACCTATAAATCGTCTATTTTTAAGCTACAAATTTTTGTTTGAAAGGTTTTTAGTTGAAAATAGAAATATAGGATTTTTATTTGCGTCCAATTTTATGTGAATTTATATCTAGTAGTTTTTTATATATTTTCTATAGAAGAAGCTACTCATATGACGTTTTGCAGAAGAATATGTGAAAAGGCAGAAAGTATCTGCCAAAGAATAGATATGCGTATGGCATTATTATTATGTTTTTCTAATATTTAATTAAATTTCCATAAACTTAGTATAGCCATTTGTATTTATGGGTAGAAAATATTATTACTAAGGGAGCTTTCTGTAAAATATTTGCATCATAATCCTGAACGGTATGCACAAGTTTTTGAATGATATTTATTGTTAGAAATTATATTTACTCCAATATTTGATAGATAAGAGTAAGAAAATATGCTTTACTAAATAACATAGGATTAGGTTATGTCTGTTTATTGTAGCAGCAAGTTATAGTCAAATCACATTCTATTTATATATATCTTGGATAAATGGTTGAATTTATCCTTTTTGTTAATTAGGATTAAAATACTACACTCTAAAAAAAAATCCAAACATTTTTAAGATGATTTTATTTTATATTTCTTTTGTAAAATCAATGCAATGTTATCATTGTATATATATATATGTAATTATATATATTTGAATATAGTAATAAGATATATTTAAAAAATTTTATCCACTTAATAGCGCTTTCGACTATTCTCATAATCATTATCAACTAACACTTTGAAAGGTTAACCATTCCACAATTTCTGTGATCTTAACATTTTCTGTCTGCCTATATATGATTAACAGGCAGGACAGGCAAGCAACAAATGTTAAGATCATGGAATTGTGGGAAGGCAAAGCATTAGTTGACAAAGACTACGAAAATAAAGTGCTACTAAGTGGATAAAATTTTTAAAATATGTCTGATTACTGTGTTTATAAATATTCAGTTATATAATTATGTATATTGCTTTGAAGAAATACAGACATCGAATTATAATATTATATATACACACCTGGATCTCATTTTATGTGATAGATAGGTTCCACAGAAAACACGCACAAACAAAATCGTGCAAAAATAGACGTAACTTACATTGAAAAAGGGGGGATGCAGTCTGTGATTTTTCAAAATTCGCGTAAAAGCAAAGCACCAACATAAAATTACTTTAAAATTCGTGCAAAAAAAATAAGGAAATAAAATATGACTAATAAAAAATTTCAAATTTGAAAAAAATTGATACAAGACAAACTTTTTTTAACTATAATATTTAATTTTATTCAAAATAATATATTTTTATGCATAATTTACAGTACAGTAATTTACATTTTTTTATACATGTTTTAATTATTATAGCTATTTGCCGAAAAACACGTTCGTTTGCAAACAACTAGCACCAACTTCACACTCATGTTGTGTCAATGGTTTTCTGGTGACAATGTAATTAGTAATTAATCTTTGAGACGATGATTTTATTAATTGTTTATGAAACTAACAATTAAAAATTAAATTCTTATTTTTGTCTTTAATTTTCAATTCCATTTAAAAATCAAATTTCACATCACATTAATTTCAAGTCACTGTAAGTAATTTTTAAATTTTTAATTACAATTAAAATCAGATTTTAATTTTTAATTGTCAAATTTAATTGTTCCCACTGCTATTACTGACCTTTTAAAAATAAACTTGTGAACACTAAATGATTAATAATTGATTACGTTCTTTTTTAAAAAGCAAAAACAGAATTTGATTTAAAATGCAAAATTAACATGCACAATGTTTGAACAAATTTACATTATAATCTTGTAAAATTTAATGTGTGTATACATAAAATGTGGAAATCATGATTTTAATTTCATTATTGCATAAAATCTTACTATTATAAAGCACTGAAAATATTGAAATTACTAAGATGAAAGTCGAATTCCAATAATGTGCTATTACTTTCAATATAACGTAAGTGCACAAAATTTATTATTTAAAGTAATAGCGCATTATCAGAGTTCGACTTCCGGTAAAACATGAATCGCGTAACTTCAAAATCATGTTAAATAAGTCCGCGTAAAAGAGACCCAGGTGTATCGCTAAAAACCAATCAACACATAGACAATCTCAGTATCAATATCAATCTATAATCAAATTCTTGTCAAGACAATGTTTATTTATATATATATACTGCATTAGTATAAATGTGGCAGATAGAGTGGATTTCCCAAGAGATAGAGGCTATATTGAACTTGGAATTAAATTTCATAATAAATAAGTTTAGTTAAGCAAGGTAAGAGAGACCCTGTATATACTTGGCTGAATTTCCTCACTTATACCAACACAATGTTATGATGAATTGATTAGTAATAAATGCTTTCTCATAAAGTATAATATAAATTTAAGATAATAGTTTGGATACTAAATGATTTGTAATTCATGGATAGTATGTATAATGATTATATTGAGTAATAGAGAAATTACTATCTTGGACCAATAGGACATAATGTTAATAATAATAGTTTATTTACAACTAAAAAACAATCTATAAATATTAAGAAATATGAGAAATAAATAATTTCTTACAAAATATTTGCATCAAATCTTTAGACATGTAATGGTATAGAACAACCAACTTAAATTTATAATTAAGTAATAGACTGTACCAATAGCTCAAACAAGCTGTTAATTCATAAAATGTGATGTGATGCAACGTGACTTCTCCTTAAATGGAGTCAGGAATCTCTCAGCAACTATGCTCAGAGAAACCTCTTAGCCACTTTACATTTTCTTTCCATTCTCCACCCTAAGTTTTCCCATAATCTGCTCCATCCCATTTCCACAACATAATCTTTGTCAACTCCATGGCCTTCATACCTAAATCCCCCTTATCTTTTCCCAAATCCAGCATAAAAAACAATAACTCACTTTGTTCATATTTATTCTTCCATAATTTCATTATTTGTACCCTTTGTGCTTCCAAGCATTTACATTGAAGTAACAGATACCTAATATTTTCTATGCCTTCCTTACACAACTTGCAGTCTCAATCACCCATATTTTTCCATTTACGTGTAATAAACTACTTTCCTTACTATTATCCTAAATTAACTCACATCCACTGTTCCGTATACTAAGAGCTTGTTCGAGCTATTGGTATGCTTTCTATATTACATATTTGTAAATACAATTTATAAAATCAATGCCACGCTATATATGACTTGCTTTATTTATAATTAAGGGAAAATATACAAATGTTTATAATTAAATCTTAATAAAGAGATATACTAATGAGAGTAGCTTTATTTTATTTACTTACTTTAAATCAAATATTTTGTCTAATGATCTATATATAATATTATTAAAAACATTAGCTATGGAATTAATATTAACATTACAAGCGGAAAGCATTAAACTTAGAAGAAAGGGCCAATTTAAAACAAATGATCAAGAAGAAATTAAAATTGGGCCCACTACCTTGTCTAGGCTTTTTTAAATAAAATTGCATAGTGCCAGTTTTCCAAAAAAAATTTATGGACACAGTTTTTAAAAATAGTTAAATATAACTTATAAACTATCTCGAACTCTCCAATCAAATTTATCTATCATAATAAATAAGAAATATAATTTATAGATTCAAATGCCCTCTTAACATAATAAATGCACTGGATGAAGTTATCAGGAAGATCCAAGTTTGAAACATTCAGACACACGTGAATGTACTTTATAACTATAGTATTTCGAATTATAACATTTTCAAAAGTATAAGTCCAGTAGGAAAATAATAAAATTATATTCATTAAAGGTAAAAGTACTTAGGAAGTGAAAATAATTTTATTAATTTGCATACAAGTAAATTTATGCAATATTATTTAAAAAAGTAAAAAAAAGCCACAAAAACAGATATTGTTTGCTTCCTATTTAATTAAAGCAGAACCCGCAAACCCGGGACAACTGCTTGTAAGGGCGTTGTGCTGACCACTCGGCCACCAACGCTTGACATTTTACGTATTGTTTATAAAGATTTTTTGAAAGATATCAAAAAGTAAAATGGTTTTCAAATATAATATTTAGAATATATATTTTATATGTTTTAATATAAAAATTATAATTTTTATATATGAATTATAATATACCCATGGGGGCTGGATTAATATATGATAATTTAAATATCTCCATGAGATGGGATTTTTGAGTACTGAAACTAGTGGAAATATATTTAAATAATATTTTACAGAAATTTATACAAAAAATAATAGATTTATTAAGTTTTAATTGTGAATGATGTTGATAAAAATAATTTGCTGTTTAGTATTATAAAAAAATGATGTTGATTTCAATACATTCGTGTGTGTGCATGTAAAATATTGCTGATTAACATCTTATTTAGCATCTTTCCACAGAAAGGCAGTAAAATAAAAGTGATTGTTTATGAGGTTGGTTAATTACATAGTGAAGAAAGGTTTATTGATTATTATTATTATCTTGTATTCTTGAAGAAATAAAATATCTATTGTATCTAGCAGAAGATGAACTAGTTAAGTTAAAGCTTAACAGTAGTTTGAAACTTATCAGCTATGTAAACAGAATTAGTCCTACTCAAATTCAAACCTCAATTCATTTAATATGATAGAATTATATCTTATTTCTCTTTAGACAAGTCTATATTCATATGTGTGTAACCTTAACTCTCTCTTTCATGTAAATCTTATACAGCTTTAATTTTTTTAATTAAATTCCTTTTAATCTTGTTTTTGTAGTTTTTTTATAATTTAACTTAACAACAATGAAAATATTAAACAAATAGTTCTAAAAATTTTTATAATGAGAAAATAATTCACTGATTAAAATTTAACACATTTGATCAAAAGTGGATAAAGTGAACTCTAATAAAGACTAGAACTGTGAAATCTTAAGTTTTGAATCCCTTTTTAATTGTCTGATTTGTAGATTTTTCATTGTGACATTCATATCAACATTCTTTATCCTTCAATTTAATCATAAAATTCTTTTTTGAAACAATTTTAATCAAAGTTTTTTAAATTTAAAGAAAATATATCTATTATTTGAATATGTATGCTTACTTTGTTCAAACACGATAAAATTACTATTTCATTTTACTACCATTAACTTATTTAACATTCAGATTGATGATTTTTCTATGAAAGTCAATTTGCCATCTGTTGAGAAAAATTGCTAACCTTTTTAATTACAGTTAAGATTGTATATATTTAATTCTAATATTTTAATTTCAAAAAATTTCTATAAATGTCAGGATAATGGGGATTTATTTTTTGCAAAGTTTATTAAGATTTATGATTATTTTTGCACAATAATTGTGTAATAATTATTAAAAATCAAGAACATGCATTATTACATATTTATTCTGTATGGAAATGTTTTATTTTTTTTTTTTTTAAAATAATTTTCTGCCTACTGTTAATAATGCAAATTAAACTACTAAACATCACATGATTACTATTCTTTATGCTTACACAAGCTGTTTACACAGAGGCAAAACTCTCCATACAGTGGTATTATTCATTTAAGCCAGAGCAATTAATGGATGCAGGAAGGCTTGTGCATAAAATCCCTATCTAGTGCCTACTCATCCAATATGTCCAGATTAGTTTCTAGCCTTCTCACTGATGAAAGTCACAAGCCAGACACTAGTCTTGGAATATTGGATGAGCAGGCACTAGATAAGGATTTTATGCATAAACCTTCCTGTATTCATTGATTAGTCTGGTTTGCCCTGAATGGTGCTACTGTATGGAAAGTTTTTCTTCTGTGTAATAATGCAAATTACTGGGATGACAGTTACAAGTGGTTTGATAAACATCATCATTCATCATCTATTAGAAAATATTGCATTACTGCAAAATTATTAAAAAGTTTTAAACTTTTAGAACATAATTTAATAGATTTATTATATATTAGGAAAATTGTTCTGCAATGATAGTGATATCCAATTTACATTGACCTAGAAAAAAATATTGGATAGAGAACTTTATCAGATGTAAATATTGAACTTTTCTGCTCAAAAAAGGTAAGTTATTCCATAAAAATGCTTGAAAAACTTTAAGATACAAACACACACATATATGTGATATAAAAATTTACAATTCAAATATTTTATATGATGATTTGAAATTTATCGCAACTGTCTATATATAACTGCAGTGCCTTTTACTTAAGGCAAGGCAAAAGCTGTAGAGAAAATCCTCTAGATAAAAGAAGGAAGATAAAGAGAGGGATATTCTCTTTTGCTTTTAAAATGCACTGTCACATGTTGTAGCTAAAAAGCATTTCAATTTTATATGCACAGTTACAGTGAGCTAATTTCAAAACATTGGATAAAATGTTTAGCACTATGAATTCTTATGTATTATATAATATTTCTTAGTATTTAAATTCTTTTTGTAAAATTAAAAATTAAAGAAATTTCATATTTTCCAAATGATATGTTAATCAGGTTGAAAAATATTTAAAATCAATTTCTGATTGATTGAAAATTCGTTTCTTTTAGCAAAAGCATTGCAGATAATCCTCTAAATAAAAGAAAGAGAAAAGGGTACATAGGTAGTAATTCTCTTTTGTCTTTAGTGTGTGTTGTCATATGCTATAGATACTGGGCATTTCAATTATATATAGATCGTTGCAATGAATTGATGACAAAAACCAATAAGATTATCCATTATCACGAGAAATCATAAACTACCAAAAAAAAACAAAAACAAAATACATTCACAGTGTGATTCACGTTTGAAACGAGAAAGTGCATTTACACTAAATTGCTTTTACTTCGACTTGCATTTATTGTAGATTTTAATAAAATCATAAATATTTAATAAAATAATTTCTCAGAAGCTTATAATAATATTAAAGCTAAATGGGATAATATGTAACCATTAGAAACTAGTCACTACCTAAACATAGCAATATAGATAGTAATCAATATTTCTCACTGTTGTCAAGGCAACCTCTCTCCATTTAATAATAAGAATGAAAAAAAGAGTGGATTTCCATTCTTATTATTAAAAGGATAGAGGTTGCCTTGACAACAGTGAGAAATATTGATTACTATCTATATTGGTATGTTTAGGTCATGACTGGTTTCTAATGGTTAATAATAATCTGTGTATTTTTACTCGTTTTATTTAACAACAAAAACTCTATAACTACTGCTTCTTATTTCCAAACTTTAACAAAGAATAATTTAATCTATGTGTTAAAATATGGCTAGCACAATTAAATAAAAGGTTGAATAATAATTTTATATGAGGATTAAACTAATAAATATTTGAATATAAAATATGTTTATGCATTCTCGGATACCATAGTTTAAATCCATAGTTTAAACATGTTTTATGTACCCCACCTTATCCAATAATATTTCAAGTTTGAGATAGCATTAATACAACCATAATGGATCCAATCCAGTAGAGTTTTTACAAGTAAGTTTATGTTTCAAATAAGATTAATATCGTGAACAAGAAATTAAATGAGAAGTCGATGTTTATCCAAAACCGACAAAGAGAAATATTTAAAAATTAACAATTAATTTGCTGCACAACATAAAAATCAATAACAAGAACAAATAATATCAACAATTAATAATTTTATAATACATTTAAAAAATCTTATTATTTCTTAAATTAATTCGAACTAGGGATCTGTCAAGTGTTTTATCATATTGTGTTGTGAAGACATTCACATTTATAGGTATAGGTTGTGTCAATATTTCATAAAGATAACCCTCAATTTAATATTGGAGGGTAGCGATTATTATAATTATAAAAGACTGATGTCTTATGAACGTTTATAATTGGTTTATTTTACCAATCAATTATTTACAAACTTCTTGTACAAATAATGGAGATATTTTTCACTCTTTAAAAAAAGAAAATATAACTCAATGCTTTGTAGACCTAAATTATAATTTGTCACAACAGGTTTGTTTATTTTTGCCTTAAAATCCCTTTCTGGATTCAATTTCAGGCTTTAACTTCAGGAAAGTGCTACTTTGTCAATACAAAGTACAATTAAATCATTAGCTGCTTTAGTGTACACTAAATAACAATATAAATTAATTCTAACATGTATGAGTGATATATAAAATATTCCTTATAGATTAACACATCAACATAAAGGTAACTCTACTTAATTTTGAGATCAAGTATTAAGAAGTCATAACCAATATTATTCATTAGGTATCAACCATTTAGAACTAACATTTGTACAACACAATCCTCACATAAATTACTTTTAATCCCATTAAATCTAAATACTAATCATAATATCAAAGACATTATTATCTTTTACCCAAATACTGAAGTATCTGAGAAAATCTTTATTTACTTTTGCAAAACATTATAGTACGACTTAACTAATAAAGTAGAAGTTAAAAAGTATATCAAACCTATCTAATTTACAGAATTGTTCATTTCACTGTTAAAATATCCATTCTAGAACAGAATAGATATACGAAATCCCATTTATATAGTGGTGCTAGAGTACAACATCTGCTGGATAAAGCTTTACACTGAAATCAAGTTTTGGGGAGTCAGAAATCAGAAAAGTGGCACAACCTTTGGGTAAGTACTTTTTCTAATAGTTTCTAAGCAAGGAGAAATTATTAAAGCCTCATGCAAAAGAAGAAAATTAGCAACAACACTAAAAAATCCAATATGGAAGACAATGAAACTAGATTTTTTAAAATCTCCACACAATCCCAAAATGATAAAAAAAAACCATCCACAAACTAAACCTAAAGAATTTCCCGAAGAAAATGACATGAAAGATGATTCACAAAATAATTACACTAAAGAAAATAAATTAATATATATATGTGCTCTGCGCACAGTTAATGAAGCTATTAATAAATTGTCAAAATTTTTTTTTACTGCCAAGCACTTTCGGGACAGTCTACAGTCCCATATTCATGGCGAGTTATTCTGTTAATAACTGTAAAACTATGCAAATTTTATGCAAATTTATATGCAGGTGTTACGTGGACCATTTACGAGATAGGGAATAGCCGGCCTCTCTTCTGTTGATTGCCAATGGGTCAGCCGCAATGAAGTAAGCTTCCCTAACTTTACGTTTGGTGTCGTTTGTTTCAAAGCAAACGACACTGGCTGTGGTAGGTAGAAAAGCATGTCCAGAGTTTCTTTTGTGTTCGACAAAAATCGAATTACCTTCATACTTTGTCTTGGTTTTATTGTAAAGGTATCGGTGTTGAGCTACTCTGGTGGCAATGTTAGTTTTGGTCTCTCCATAATATGTTGCCATGCAATTTCTTTGGGGGCAGGTAATTTTGTACACAACTTGAGGGGTGAGTTCAGGTTTGATCCTGTCTTTGGTATTATTTATCAGTCTATTGGTGTTGGGAGGTGAACAGAAAGCGACTTCAAAGTCACATGATAGTTGATTGATAAGGCTTTTAGCTGTAGAGTGAACGTAAACACAAATATAAAAGTAATAAAAAGGGAGAACTACCAGAAGCTGACAAAATCGCTATAATAGTGAAAGGAATTCAAATGTTGAAAATGAAGAACCCTCAAAAAATAATGAAGTTAAAGATAATTCAAGCTATAATTCTAATACAGTAAAAATAAAACCTACCAGAAATAAGGCAGGAGAGGAAAACATCGAAGATTCAAAATCACTAGAGGACAGCAAATGCAGTAATATCGTTAATAAACAGTTTAACATTGAAAAATGGTTTCTAGATGAAATTAACAATACAGAACACAAAAGAAACGACTGGAGAGAACTCCCTCCATCAAAACCAAAGTACAAATGAGGCACCAAAGCACAACTTTAGTATCAATGTAAAACCATATTCCAAATGCTGCTAAAATAATAAAATCATCCAAATGAACAAAAATTCTAATACAAATGAACAAGTCATTTCAGGAGAGGAAAACATCGAAGATTCAAAATCACTAGAGGACAACAAATGCAGTAATATCGTTAATAAACAGTTTAACATTGAAAAATGGTTTCTAGATGAAATTAACAATACAGAACACAAAAGAAACGACTGGAGAGAACTCCCTCCATCAAAACCAAAGTACAAATGAGGCACCAAAGCACAACTTTAGTATCAATGTAAAACCATATTCCAAATGCTGCTAAAAATAATAAAATCATCCAAATGAACAAAAATTCTAATACAAATGAACAAGTCATTTCAATTTTAGATATGATAGACTTTACAGAGAATGTGAATGAAAGCAGCCAACCCAATGGGGGAACTTTCATTGAAGAACAATATCAAGAAATCAATATACAGTTTAACAAATCTATTCATGACTTATTGTTCAAATCTTTTTCAAATTATTCAAACGAAAAATCATTAATATTAGCAATTACAGATCTGCAATGCAATCTAAACAAATTCCCCTTGAAAAATTCTGCACCATGTTAATTGAAAAGGAAATACATACTAGCATCTATAGAATCCGCACACACTCAAATAATAGATATATAATAGTTGAATTTAATTCATGGGCACAGTGCAATTGCTTCAGAAATACAATCAAGTCTCTGGATAATAAATACATTTGCATAATAGACATGAATCAACCCATAATACTCACTGGAAAAATTAAAAACTGCCTAATAAATTTTGATGAGCCTGAGTTGGAAAAAATATTAACCAAATACGGATCAGTTTCCATTCAGATACTGGTATGACCATAGGTCTCAACATCAAATTTTAACAAACACAGCATCATTTAATATATTTGCTGTTAGGAGTGGGACATCCCAATGGTGATTGACTCTAGAGAATCTCTAATGGTGGTAACTTTCCATGGGATTCACCCTCAATGCTTTTACTGTTTAGAAAGAACTCATCTTATGGCTAGCATATGAATGAAATTTCAGGATCAGAAAGAACAGGAGCCATAAATGTGTAAAAAAAACAAATGCAAACAAAAGCAGACCCTAAACATACCATAGATAACTTAACTGGCAACTCTACACCAATGAAAATAAATATGAGCAACTTGAATCTTATAAATACTAGAGAAATAATAAAAGGCTAATCCAACAACTTCACTAAGAGTAAAACAGGCCCATTGAATGATCTGATGAATACAAGCATGTCAAAACAAGACAGCACAAAGAATGAAATTCAAACAAACCAAGATCTGATTAGCACTGTAACAAAGAAATCTGTAGAAGAAGATATAGAAAGGAAAGAATGTATTTAGGATAATACTATAGATGGAGATCAGATGGACACTACAAGTGAGGAAATAGACACATCATGGCTAGATGAAAAAATAAACCAAGTATCAAATCAAATAAAAAGCAAAAAAAAAAAAAGAGAAAGTCACAATGCTCCAACAAGAACAGTTTGGATGAAGAAAATACAGTATCAAATCAAATAAAAAGCAAAAAAAAAAAGAGAAAGTCACAATGCTCCAACAAGAACAGTTTGGATGAAGAAAATACAGATAGAACAGGCAATCATGCAATGGAGCAATTGCACAATTTCTGACACTAATTGAAAAGATTGACACAGAAGTTGAAAGAAAAAGAAGGAAAAAGGGTGGCTCAAGCCCAACCTCCAAACTACAAGAAAAATACATAATGACTAACCTACCTACAACATTATACACCAATCCAGTTACCCAAATAGGCTTTCAAGACTAAGATGAAGTCCCTCAAGTTATCAGATATGGATTTGAGTACTTTCAGGACTCTCATTCCAAATGGTCTCTCTCTGATGGCAGGGAGAGACCAGATCAAGAAACAATTATATTGGGAAAAGAATAAAAGAGTAGCCTCCAAAAGATAGAATAGTCAATCTCCTATATGCCAAACCAACAAGCAATAATAAAAATTTATATCTTTATATACATGGACTTAATTTACTTTGAGAGGGTATTTGCAATCAAAAACTGAATTGACAAATACCAACCTAACATGATATGCATGAAAGAAACCAAATTACACATTGGTTCAAACTATAAAATCCAGAAAATAATGAACAACTATGGTTTCTTCAAATGTTCCTTCTTGACAACTGCAGCTAGGGGGGTTACATTCTCATTAACTTTAAGAACTCCCCTTCATGCTTCAAGATTCTACAAATTTGACACCAACTGCATTATCATCAATCTCAAATATGGTTAATCTCAAATCAATTTAATCTATATTTGAAGAATGATCAAAATATAATCCACAATGTTATCAGTAAAATTAATTGTGTACTTGCCACAAATCAAAATCCAGTCCTTATTATGGGTGATTTCAATTTAACGTGTAGTGCATTTAATAAAAAGTACATCCATTTAATCGATCATGGTCTCATGTGTGGAGTAGTTTTTCCTCAAAATGTCTTCTTCTACAAAGGACCACATCATTAATAGACTTGGTCTATTACTCACCCATCTTGCATTTTTAAAATCAAAGTAGTCCTACGGCCAGTGATCTTTTTGGACCACTTAGCCTTATTGGTCTCTCAGGATTTGAATCAGAGACAAGAAGCCATGGAAAGTAATGCCAATAACACGAGGATGCTGATGAGACACTCAGCACCAGAGCAAGTATTCTCTGAGGCCTACATATATTTTCGAAAAGTAAACATTTTGGAACTGCCAATCGAGGAGGCTTGATTCTCCCTTATTGGAATCCTAAAGTCAATCATTAATGAGGCCACCCACAGAAATAATGGGTCAAATTGGCTATTGGCCAGCCCCAAGAACATTGATGAGAAAATCCACTATATCCTGTCAACACCAAAGTATTGTTCTCAACCACAGCCTCAAATGTCAGTCCAAAGATAGACAGAAAACTCTCACTGAACATTTCAATCAAAAGGGTGAAAATATTTCTGTCAGACCAAGAGAGGTGGTCTAAGAGTTATAGCCATTGGGCACTGAGGTTGGCTAGTAAAATCAGTTCCTCAATCAATAACAAGTGATGACAAATACTACATGGGCTCCAAGATGATGCACATTATCAAAGAACACATTAGAGTGAAACTTCAAACTGGCCAGATGGGAAGCAAAGAGAACATAATACAATTGGAAAATAATTAGCCACATGAAATTACAGAGAGCTAAAGGCACTCCTGCAAAGAGTCAACCCAGGAATACATGAAATACTGAAGTTCATCCTGCTCCATCTAAATAGATTCTCGATACTTATAATAAAGAGAATGATAGATTACTTAGGGTATGAGCCCCATAACCCCAATAACTTATACCTGATCTCCCTTGTTCCCTTCTTGAAAAAAGAGATGCAAAACCAGAACTTTCCAATTTCAGGTCCATCTCCTTGTGCCCTCTCCTAATCATAGTCATTGAGTAACTAATAAAGGACAGAATCCAATAGAAAATCTATGAATCCATATCAAACTCACAATATGCTAAAAGAGGAGAAACAATTGTCAACACTATCATCCAAATGAAATTCATGGTGGACTATATAAGAACAAGAAGGAAATCGTATTTGATCACAGTTCATATTGATATTGCAGCAGCATTTGATAATGTGAGGCCATCAATTCTGATCAAAATTATGAAACAATATAAGGCGCAGGGGGGTTTATTTGAGGAAGATCGGCAATTTTATATCTAATAGAAACATCTGTATTACCATGAATGGCAAGGTAGCCCCTGGATTCAAACCAACTCTATCCATTCCACAAGAATCTCCACTTACTGCATTATTTTTTATGGTATTCATAAATCTATTACTGTTGCAGATCAAAAGGGAGTTACACCTGATATCAGAAGGGATGTGAAGCACATTATCTTCATGGATAATATCCTGATTTGCCTGCCATCCCACAAATTTATAAAGAAACTAGAGCTAATCTTAGATCAATAATTGGTGAAACACAAGTTGGAAATTAATAGACAAAAATCTGCAACATGGAAAATACTAATGGAAGAAAATCAAATAAAATTTTACTGCCAATCCACAAAAAATTTTTAGGTTATAATTTCCACAAATCACTATCAGTAATGAGGAGAGAAATTGAGGAATTATTGTTGACATCAATCAAACAAACCACCTCCTCCCTTTCAAAAGTTAAACCTATCACTGATGGATAAAGTCAGACTGCTAATACATCAGATAGTTCATGAATAGGTTTAACCCCTCCCAAAAATTCATTAAGAAAATAAACTCAGAATGTGCGAGACTATTCTGGGATGGCAAAACTGCAACTATAAGCTTATGGAAGTTACAAAAACCCGTAAAATTTAATGGCATCACACTCCACTCTATTCCTACACTCATCTGTCAAAGAAATTATAATTTATGCAGACTACAGGCAAGCCATACAAAACTGACAGAACAAGACACTATAACACCAACCAATAGGTCTCCACCAATACAACAGAACTGGACAAAGGCTCTATGGGATAATGTGGTGAAATTTATTAACATTGAAAATCACACTATTACCAGAAAACTGAAATATTGGAAAGTGTCAAACCTTATGCATGGGGAAAATCAAATTGACAATATCCTGTTAGTGCCAAACAATCAAAAAATAATGTTGGGCTTCAGGCTGTGTTTATGTTTACATTTTTCTTTGGATATGTATAATTGAAAATGTATAGTTGGAGTCGGTGTAATTCACAGCACCACTGTATAGAAAAAGGTCTGGAACATTTATGTTATAAGGAATGAATTTATATGCATATATTAATAATTTACATTAGTTATTTATTAGACCAGAGATTATCCACTTAATGAATAATATTTCTGCAGTGTAATTTTCAATATACCACTCTCATTGAAGGTAGGAACTGGTTTTAATCCACCCTTAACATCTAGTGAAGGATGTAACTATAAACATATGACCAAAGACATACAAGACAGATATATGATGTCCAAGATGCACATTACATGCTGAACCAGCCCACATCAGTTGGCCCAGATCACAATCTGTTACACATATTTTTATCTTTATTTAATATATATATATAGATAGACAATTACTACAGTTTAATTGACAAGTGTCAAATTTACTGCCCTCACAACTTTGATACAAATCACTTAATGGAAATATATTAATAATTTTTATTAGTCATTCATTAGACTACATATTATTTATTTCTGTAGTGTAATTTTCACTACACCTGTCCTTACTTTATGTGAGAATAGCATAATGACAATAGCATAATGACAATTATACTACAGAAATATTATTGAATATATTCATGGTATGTTAAAATACATATTAGATAAAATTCACTAAGTACCCATAAATTTTGAAATCTTTATAAAGATATGGAGCTAAATGATATGGATATAAACAGAATACTATGTTTCATACCCTAATCTACATAATCCCAAGATTTTATATCTATAGATAAAAGTTAGCACTAGCTGAAGATTTTCTAACTTCTTAAATAATTCATAGAATCTTATAATTGCTAATTAATATATCTCAAATTTCTACGAAAATGCAGAAAATATAAGCAGATTATATTAGGTAAATATATCATATATATCAGCGTTTCTAAACCTTTGGGTCGCGATCCGATATTGGGTCCCGTTAAATTTTTAATGGGTCGCGAATATGCATGCACCAAGAAATAAAAACATAAATATCTGATAGCAAAATTTTTTTTACATTTTTAAAAAAATATTAGTATTAATTAAAAAAATTAGTAAGTAATACTACCTATGCTTTGTGTAGTTTTTTCAAATTCAATTGTAAATTTGAACTTAAATAATCATAATATTAAATTGTGCGATTATTTTCAAAATGTAATTGGTCAAAAAATTGCAACCAAAAATGCAACTAAAATTAATGCAACCAAAGTGTCAAACAGCGCCATCGGTGGAAAATTAATTTTTTCTTGTATTTCGTATATAAATAAAACCTTATTTGAAAAGAAAACACTTTTTTTGGGTAACAAAATGTGTTAAGCTTTTAACTACTTCCGGTTTCTCGGCGACGATTGCGCTCGTTAATGTTCGTTTTTCTGTTTGAAATTACGGAAAAACTATAAGGACTACGCATGCGCCTATACCATAATTCTCTTCGTTGTTTTTTCCTCTTTTCGTAGGTAGTCGCCATTTTTCTGTAAGTTAAAAAATAAAATTTTTATTAATTTTTTTGTGAATAAGGTCAATTTTTTAAAAAATTTTTTTCACAATTTGTTAGATTAACGGAAACAAAAGTACGCAAAATAAATGAACGGGACATGATGGCCTCTGATAGGATTATTAGCGGTGATGAATTTGCCCATCTAAGCCCTTTGACTCCAAAATAGTGTTAGTTGTAGTGATCTTGAAGAATATTTTCCATCAGAAGAAGAAACTCCTTTACACCAAAAGAAAAAACTATGAGTGCTTTCTGATGATATCAATACACAGGCCCCAACAAGTTTCCCAACAATATCAATCCCACCCTTCACTAGTAACAGTAATCTGTGCCGAACGTAACCTGCAAACCTGTGAAGTAGAGAATTTTACTAAAACCAGTTTGAAGTTTTATATAGGTAAGTATTCAATTTTAGATTTTTTATTATTTGATAAAAAACTTTATCAACTATTATCGAGAAATACTAATAAATATCACTCAAGAAAAATGACACTGATTTTTTACTCTGATAGGTAGCACATATGAAAGGTAATGTTTTTATTATTTTTTTTGTTTTAGCGACAACACAATGGAGAATGGTGACACACTGATTCAAGACTATTTACAATTTAATCCTCTCTAGCAAATTAGTATATAAGTAATTTTTTCTTTTACATTTTACACATTTTTTTTCTGTTTTTTACTACTAGAAAGACCTATTAGAATTTTTTCGCTCTACTGTACTCCAAGGAAAAAGACTGGAGATGAAATATTATTTATAAGCAATAGAAAGGACGGAAGACAATTTGGAAGAGGAGAAATAAACATTTTTATATAAATATCTGCCATAGAACCTTTTAGTAACATCTCCTCTTGAAATGAGAAATTTGAAATTGTTCGTATTGGCAATGATATTCAGTATGATGATGATGATTATAAACAAGGTTGTTTACCAAAGCTAAAATCAAAATAGGATTTTTAACAGCTTTGGTTTTCCCATAACCATTAGCAGAACTTTCATGATTCATACATATACACCACTTTTATAATATACCTGTACTATGATGATGATGATGACATTTTATTTTTTATTGTATTTATAATGGTAAGTAATAATTTTCCACTTCCTTCATTATTTTTATATTCTGTTAGAATTTTAATTTTTTTATTTTTATCTTTTATTAGGGAGAACTCTTTTCTTCCAGGCGCCTTGACAATTTGCAACAGTTGGGGTAGAAGATAAAAATGAAGAACTCTTATAGGAACATTTTCGGACATTGTAAAGCTATGGATTATCTCAGGTAAGACTTATTATATATCTTTAGAAAGATTTTTTTGTGAGGAATACAAAGAAATTATCACTGAAGATGTAATTTGCATTTTAGTTAATGTTAATTTCCATATTATGAACAATCAATAAAATAATAATTATTTCGGTTGTGAAAATTTCTTTTTTTCCTTATTTTTTATATAGTTATCACTATTTATTTTATGCTTATTGTTTTCCTTAGTTTTTCTAGTTTCTAGAAATGTAATTGTTTTTGCTCTAACATAATTCAAACTGAAGTTATTGTGAAAATTGTGTATCAGGCCAGTATTTTAAAAAGTTCAAAATGGCGGCTTGAAGCTGAAGTAGTTAAATTAAAAACATGTAGTTTAACTTTAATTTAACTTTTAACTTACAAATTATTTGTTCATTACAAATATCAAATTGATCCGAATGTATACATATATACAGTACCGTGCTGATGTAATATATTTTTTATTTTTTATTATAATTTATGTAATAAACATTTGGGTCGCATAACTACTTCAATGAAGTCTATTGAGTCGCTCGGCAAGGTTGAGAAACGCTAATATATATAATGCATTTTTTTTTCACACAATACAAATATATACTCATAATTAAAATTTATATACCAAAATAAGATATTAATATGTAAAAGACGAATTTAATCAACAATTAAATCACAAGAAGAAAATGTACAAATAATAAATGAAAATTAATAATAATAAAAAAAGATTATAAATTGTTAGTTACTTATTAATTTATTCATCAGTTTCTGAGTAAGTTATTTTAATATGCTTTGCATTTCCTTTTTTAATAATTAAAATAAATTTACCAAAAAAAAAAAACAACAACTTTTCTTTTGTTTGTTTTAGGATGTTTTCAATGAAATATTTATATAATATAAAACAAATTATAAAACGATAAATATATACAGAAATTTTAAATTAATCATAATTTTAAATTATTCAGTTTTAGAATCTCTGAAATTCAGAATCTGTATTTTTTATATATCATTTGATACGGAAAAATAGCTGATCATAACAGACTAGTGCACTGTGCTGAAAGTGCAGTTTATATGAATAATTATCACTAATTATATTTATTATTATACACCTCAGTGACCATTATCTATCTATCTATCTATCTATCTATCTATCTATCTATCTATCTATCTATCTATCTATCTATCTATCTATCTATCTATCTATCTATCTATCTATCTATCTATCTATCTATCTATCTATCTATCTATCTATCTATCTATCTATCTATCTATCTATCTATCTATCTATCTATCTATCTATCTATCTATCTATCTATCTATCTATCTATCTATCTATCTATCTATCTATCTAATTTTCTCTCTTTATCTGTCTGTCTCTCTGTTCATCTATTTATCAATCTATGCATCAATAAATCTTATACTGTTTATTTGTATTTTTATATTGGACCATTTCCAGCATCTAATATGAGTATTGAATCTCCTTAGAAAAAAATTAACTCATTTAAAAATTCTCAATACTGTTAGTAATAGCAGCTGTTTGATGTGACTAACTTGTTTGATGTGCTATTACTAACAGTTGAATGTATTGGGAATATTTAAATAAAATTAAATTTTTTTTAAGACATTCAATACGCATATTAGATGATGGAAATGGTCCAATATAAAAGTACAACCTTGCTAATGGAAGATGCTATTTTAGTGAAACATTGGGAAATAAACAAAATTAGCACATGGTTTAACAGAAAAAGTACTTTATTTATATCATATAACCATGAAAATATTAAATATATTATTATATATATATAAATATTTGAAACCAGGCACTCTTCACAAACCTGGGAGCTTAATTGTAAGTATAGAGGATTTGAACTCAGATTTTCAAGCACCTTTCAACTATCCATACTATCTCATACAACTAATACACATGACCACACACATGTGGAAAAGATTAATAATCACCAATATACGTATTTTGTGCTAAACCAGCACTCATCAGTTGGTCCAGACTATCATCTCTCACACATATATATAATCAATGCTCAGTTTATATTAAGATAGCAAATCTTCATACTTTAATGGACAGGCTTCAATCCACTACAATCTCCAACTTTTCAGCCATCCATATCATTAAAGTATGAAGATTTGCTATCTTAATATAAACTGAGCATTGATTATATATATATGTGAGAGATGATAGTCTGGACCAACTGATGAGTGCTGGTTTAGCATGAAATATGTATATTGGTGATTATTAATCTTTTCTACATGTGTGTGGTCATGTGTATCAGTTGTATGAGATGGTATGGATAGTTGAAAGGTGCTTGAAAATCTGAGTTCAAATCCTCTATACTTATATATATATAAGGATTTCCATTCTTGCTATTAAAAGGTGTGAAGGTTGCCTTGACAGCAGTTAGAGATATTGGTTGCTATATTTACTGTGAATGTTTAGGTGGTTACTGGTTGGAAACTAATTATATATATATATAAACAAATATACATTTTAAGGGAAAAATAAATGGTCCTTTCTCCATGTTCCTAGTGACACTTCTGAATCACTCCATCTGCATTGTAGAAATATAGTGTAGCTATTTAACACAAAATTTTAAGATTTTAGCATATGTGGATTGCAAATTATAACATAAAATGTGACAGTGTGTTTTATATTTTTATAAATAATCTTTACTGTCATTGCCACCATCTTGAAATTATGCAAAGACCATGAAAATGTTCTTGCAAGTTATGGCTTCACTGCCAAACATAATTTAAATCGTTTCAAATGTGTCAGTAATAGTTTGTTTCCATTTAAAACAAAATTTAATGTTAGAGTATTAAGAGTTAAAGTAGGGTCAATTAGGGTACACATGCCAAGTGTGGCAAGCAGAACAATGATCAACACTACCCTGATTGAAATGAAATAATAAAAAATTATATTTTAATAACAGTGATCCACATATAAATGTAAACCATGATTTGTACAATAAAGGTACATACTATTTTGGCTATTTTCAATAAAGATAAGAGGTAAGTGGGATGGGATATTTCTTATTCCTAGGGAAGATTAATTTTGCCAGGATTATATTTTTTTATGGTTACATGATCTTTGGTAGTTTTGTATGCAACTGCATGTTAAGATAAATTTATATTCAGACAGAATATTATACTAATTAATTCATTTGGAAAACTATTTGTAATTATATAATAATACATTTTAAATTTTGGTGTGTTTACTTGGAAAAAAAGTTTACAAATAGTGATAGTCAGGTTAATATTTAAATGAAGTTTGCAAATACACAAAACTTGATTAGATTGTTCAAATCTCAAAGAAGTTAAGCATCATTTAGTCAAGCATTGGTGGTATAGCGGTTAGCGTAGCTGGCCCTGGGTTCGCTTCCCAGTCAGTGCTTTGACATATAAAAAAAATGCCCATAGCTTTAAAGAAAAGAATATATGAAAAACATCCAATTTCGAGTTGATTTTTTATATCACAAAAATAAGGTTTTTTAAAAACATTTTTGATGAATACTAGAAAAATATTTGTTTTATTTTGTTAAGCTTTTTAAAATAAACCATTGAAAGTTAAAGATTCTTTGCCTATTCTGAATTACTATACATTAATCAGCAATTTTGTAAACAGTGCATATTTTTTTAAGCACCAACAGGATGAATTTTTTCTATACCAAAGGGAATTTTAAGCAAGCATGCCTTTTGAATAAAGTCAATTTAATAAAACAGGCTTTTCACACATGATCTTATGTAATTTAAAATATTGAATGACCAATAAATATAATATCTGGTTATAATGGTTTTAAAAGTATATAATATATAATTTTGCAACCCATTATAACTGGACAATTTTGATATTATATATAATAAGATTAAATAGAATCATATTGGTAGATGGAATAACATTGTAACATAGAACACCTCTAAAAGGTTGCATAAATCACATTGTTACACGTATTGTTTCAGAAATATTGCTGCAGTCAGAGCAGAGAGGGCGCCAATTACCAATAATCTTTTCCCCAGCTAGGATTGTATGGAAGGGAGTGGCAGTAGCAGGGTTAATATATGGTAATGATGCATTATGTATTAGTAAAAGGATATTAGATTACTTAGAAAAAGTACAAAGAGAAGTAGGAAGACATGCATTAGATGCAGAAGTGTGGTTGGCAAAGATGGCAATTCAAGAAGAAATGGGATGGTCAAATTTTTATATGACAGTTGAAAAAAGCAAAAATGAAAATGTTGGTAGATTACAGTTTATGAATAATAAAAGAATAGCCAAAATAGTATTTAATTGGGTTATGAATAAAGGGCAGGCAACAAGATGGGTGTAAAAGGTAATGCATTATGCAGAAGATTTAGATAAAGAATTTATGTCAGTATACTTATACAAAAGGTGGGATGTTAGGAGAATTGTTGAGTGTTTTAGTGTTAGGGAATGGGATAGAAAAATAGATACATTAATAAAAAATAGGGAGTTGGGAGAGATGGAGAGCTAGTATGGAGAGTAAAAAGAGTTTAAATATTTATAGAAGTAAACAGAATATTGGGTGCGAGTTAATTTATGATAATAGCAAGGAAAGTAGTTTACTGCTTAAGGCTCAAATGGGATCTTTAGCAGCAAGGGAATATACACATAAATGGAGAAATATGGGTGATTTAGTCTGCAAGCTGTGTAAGAAAGGTATGGAAAATATTAGTCATCTGTTAATTGAATGTAAATGTCTAAAAGCAAAAAGGATACAAATAATGAAGTGGTGGAAGAGTAAATATGAACAAAGTGATCATACAGAAAGTGGCTTATTGGCTTTTTTGCTGGGTTTGGAAAAAAATAAGGGGATTTTAGATCTAAACCCATGGAGTTGACAAAGATTATGTTGTGGAAATGGGATGGAGCAGGGTAAAAAATATGGAAAACTTGGAGTGGGGAATAGAAAGGGGTTCAAAGTGGCTAACAGATTTCTCTGGGCATAGTTTCTGAGAGATTCATGACTCTGTATAAGGAGAAGTCACAGGGCATCACATCACATCATCAACACAAAGATGCTGAGCAGACATGATTATTCTATGCCAAAAGCTAAGTTTAACATTTTTTTTCTTTCTTATGTGAATAAGCATCTGAGATCATTGATATAAAGACTGTTTGCTTGTGGTATGAAAGTGAGGAATAAATTGTGATCAAGAGAGATAGAATTCTTCGGATTTGGAAAGATTGGGAATTCTTAATGTTTAGAAAGTGTTTCATTCACCATTTTAAATATAGAAGTTTAAGAAAAAAATATTTTGTTAAATGTGTATTAATGTAAGGATATTTTATAATTAAGTTTTATGTAAGATTAGTTGGATTTTTAGTAAATTTGCTACTAAAAGATTTTTTTAAATTTAGGAACAGTAATTTATTTGAAAAAGAAGATAATGTTTTGGAGGCCTAAGGTCAGAAAACACGTGGTTATCGATCGATCATTTTTGAAAGAAAATAAAGTTTTCATCTTTCCATGAAAAGGGGTTTGAAGACTATACAAGGAAGTATAAAGTCAAATATAGAGTAGGTGACTTGGAAAATTAGAAATATGGACTACATTTGTATTCCAAAATGCATATATAATCATCAGAAAGAAATTGGGCATGCTATGGTAGAGTGTACTGTATGTGATGAGATTTATAACTTAAAATGTTTAAATAAAACTAGGAAAGATGTAACAGGTTTATGGTTATGTAAACAGTGTGTAAATGTGATAAAAAGGTGAAAAAGTGGTTCCTAAATGTAGATAGCTTAAAGAGAAAGTCAGGAGAAATGAAGCAAAATGTAACTCAGGAAGACAGGATAGAGTATGTTTTTAATGGAGTGACAAGAGATATGATGATAAAAATAAGTAGTGCAATGGAGCTGGTTAGCCAAAGAATAAGTAAGATAGAGACAGAGGTAAAGAAGTAGAAAAAAAATTAACATTAGAGATGAAGAGTAAGCAGATAAAGGAATTATTGAATTGGAATGATAAGGCAGAAGTAGATAAGGAAGCCCAGAAGGTGGTAGAGAAGGTTATGAATGAAGCAGAGAAAGTAAATTATGAGGCTGTATTGATAAGAAATTCACTAATTAGTGGAGATATAATTGCAAGGAACACTACAAATAGGTATATAAGAGTATGTTTGCCTGGATCTAGAATTAGGGATGTTATAGATAAAGTAAGAAGCAATGTGTTTCATAGTAGGGACTAATAATTTATTAGAGCCATCAGAGAAAGCCACCACAGAGAGAGAGAGAGAGTAATGGATTAGCACATAGAACTGATTAGGAATTTGAATAAGATTGAAGGAAGAGTAGGAACAGTGAGATTAATACCAAGATTTGAGAGGTATATGTTAGATACAGCATGTTCTATAAATGAGAGATTGAAAAAATTGTGCGAGAGAAATGATGATATGTTTGTGGATGTGTGGGATTTTTTCATTGGGAAGAGAGAGAGAGTTATACAGTAAAGATGGATTGCACTTACGAAAAAGGAAGGAAGTCTGATTTATAAAGAATATAGTTCAGGAAACTTATAAAGGCAGATAGGGTTTTATATTGCTGTGTGATCAAAAAGAAGAATGGATAGGATGTAAGAAATAAACAAAGGTTAGCTGATTTAGACATAAATGTAGATGTGGAGAGAAAGTGGATCTAAAAAATTAATGGTAAGCAAGTTATTTATAAATGTAATGGAGAAGAATCAATAGAATTTATAAAAGAGAAGTTAAAAAAGAAAGAAGAAATTGTTAAAATATGGGCATTTGAATATGAAAGATGATAGGAGACCAGAAAAAAGGCTGGAATTAAACAAAGCAATTAAAAATGAAGAGCTTGAGGTATTAGAATTAGTGGAAAAACACCTGAGAGAAGAAGAACCTATTCTGGAAGCCTTGGTTTGGCAGGGTATAAATAGAAAAGAAAAAGGGGTGGTTATATAAGAGTTATGTCAAAAAATATTTAAATACTGTTAAATGTCAAGAACATTTGTGGTTTGAGAAAAGGTTAGGAAGACAGGAATGGATGGTGGCTATAGTGTATATAGCTACTGATAATAGTCAAACTATAATGGAGTGGAACAGTAGCATATATGAATGCCTAGTTAATAATATATGGAGTTTCAAAGAAAAGGGTCAGATAATAATGGTTATAGAGGATATGAATGGGCATATTGGAAAAATTGATGATGTAGGTAATAAGGATGAAGAGCATTTGAAGAATTTTTGTCAGAGTGTGAATTTGAGCATTAGAAATTTATCAAATATTTATGAGGGATAAAACACATGGTCTAGAAATAATATTTTCCATACAATAGATTATGTATTAGTAGAGAAAGAGGGAATGAATAAAGCACAGAAAATTAAGGTGTTTGATAATGAAAAGAAAGTATGTAATAGTGATCATTTCTTTATAATAGAATGGTTAGTAATGTGATGGAAAATAGAAATAAAAGTAGATATAATAGTGAAAGATGTGGATGGAGAGTGAATGATAAGAGTAAGTTAGAAGAGTATAAAATAAAAGTTGAATAAACCATAGAAGAGTTGGTTGGGGATGAGTATAAGAATTGGTGTGGTGCAATAGAGAAAGTGGCAATAAGGGTTTCAGGTGAGAATATTCAGAAGAATAAAAGTAATTAAAAAGTGAGAGTAGTAAAAGTGTAAAAGAGGAGGGGGGGCATGCACAGAATATAAATGTGCTATTAATAACAAAGAAAGTGAAGAAGATGTTAATGTTAAATGGGAAAAGTACTTAGAAAAAAAGAAGTTGTGTAAAATAGATCATTATAGAGAGACAGAGAATGAAATTGAATAAAAAATTATTGGAAGGTATTAATAAAAGTGGAAGAGAGAATGAAATTAAATAGAAAATTGTTGAAGGATATTAATAAAAGTGGAAGAGATGGGAGTAAAAAATTTTGGAAATACATTAAAAGAAAGAATGTAAGGGGAAGATAGTATTATTAGATGATGAGGGAGTAGAGAGTAGCTCTAGAAAAGAATTAGACATAGCATTAAATAAGTGTATAATGGATATAGAAAAAAATGTTAGATGTGAAGGACAGAGTGATAGCAAATGTGAAAGCATGAGTAATGAGAATAATAGGTTTACAGAAAATGAACTGAATGAGGCAGGGAAAAAATTGAAAAGTGGAAATCAAGAGGTTTAGATTCATGGCAGCAAGATGGTAATGGATTTAGGGCATAGGACAAAAGTAAAATTATTATTATGTTTTAATAAGATGGCACAGAAAAGAAATTTTCAGGATAGATGGAGTAATACAAGAGTAAGGTTACTATTTAAAGGAAAGGATAAATATCATAGAAAGTAAAACAATTATAGACCAAAAATGATAACATCAGTTTTATATAAAGTTTTCTCATATATAGTGGCTAGAAGAGTTGCAAAATGGATGGAAGAAAATTATATAGTGGGAGAAATGCAAGGAGGTTTTCAATTAGATAGGCATATAGAAGATAGTTTATTTGTAGTTACCCAACTTATGGATATGAGTAGGTATACATGTAGACCGATATATATATATATATATATATATATATATATATATATATATATAGAGAGAGAGAGAGAGAGAGAGAGAGAGAGAAGAGAGAGAGAGAAATAGAGAGAGAGAAGGTGTATGATAGAGTAAATAGAAATAGATTATGGGAAAGTTTAGTAAATTTTGAAATGGATGGAGCTTAAGTGGGATATTATTAAAACATTATATGAAAATAATTACTTTACTTATCAATTAGGGAATATAGAATCAGTTAAAGTTAAGAATAGGTTGGGATCTTGACAAGGATGCCCTATGTTACCTATTTTGCTTTTGTCATATTTAAGAGAAATGGAAAGAGCAATAGAAAGATTAGGAACAGGGATAGAGGTACCATTAAAAGGTGGCAAGGGAGTATATACATTATCTAGTCTTTTATTTGCAGATGATGTCTGTTTGTGTGCAGAAGGAAGGGAAGATATGAAGTTATGCTGAGGACATATGCAAGGGTGAGTAAAGAGATTGGGATTAAGATTAGTGAAGAAAAATCAAAAGTAATGATGATTAATGCTGGGAAAATAGAAGACAAAGAATTTATATTGGGTGATATAAAGTTAAGTGTGGTGAATAAATATAACTAATTTGAGAATTGTCTTAAGTAATCAGAGAAACTGCTTGGATTAATGGAAAAAAAATTGATAAATGAAGCAAAGGAAAGAAAGGGGTTGATAAAGAAAGCTATCAGTGGTTTCATATAATAAATATGATGTAGCTAGAATTGTAAGAAAGGCAGTGGCAGTATCAGGGTTAACATATGGTAATAGTGTGGTATGTGTTAATAAAGAGTATTGGATTACTTGGAAAAGGTACAAAGAGAAGTAGAAAGACATGCATTAGATGCAGGGGTGTGAACAGCAAAGGAGGCAATTCAAGAAGAATTGGGTTGGTCATGTTTTTATATGAGGGATGAAAAAAGCAATATGAAAATGTTCAATAGATTGCAGTTTATGGATAATAAAAGAATAGCCAAAATAGTATTTAATTGGGTTATGAATAAAGGGCAGATAAGAAGATGGTTGAGAAAGGTAATGCAGTATAGAGAAGAATTGGATTATTTATGTCAGAATATTTGTACAAAAGATGGGATTATTGTGTTAGAAGAATTGTTGGGTGTTATAGTGGTAAGGAATGGGATAGAAGAATAGATGCATTAATAAAGAATAGGGAATTCGAGAGATGGAGAACTAGTATGGAGAGTAAAAAGAGTTTAAATATATATAGAAGAAACTGGAATATTGGGTGTCAGTTAATTTATGGTAATAGCAAGGAAAATAGTTTACTGTTTAAGACTCGAATGGAATCTTTAGCAACAGGGATTATACATGTAAATGGAAAACTGTGGGTGATTTAATTTGCGAGTGGTATGAAGAAGACATAGAAAATATTAGGCATCTGTTAATTATATGTAAATTACCAAGAGCAGAAAGAATACAAATAATTTTATGGAAGAATAAATATAAGGAAAGTGATTAAACAGAAAATGGGTTATTGATTTTTATGCTGGGTTTGGGAAAATAAAAGGGGGATTTAGATATAAAGGCCATGGAGTTGCCAAATGGGATGGAGCAGCATATATGAAAAATAGGGTGGTGAATGGAAAATAAAGATAAAGTGGCTAACAGGATTCTCTGGGCATAGTTGCTGAGAGATTCCTGAATCCATATAAGGAGAAGTCATAGTGCATCACATCATATCACAACCACTGGGTCACTGTATAATTTTCATTTTTTATATAAAAAAGGTTATTAAAAATAGAAGCATGGTTATGTAAAGATAATAATGTTATTATAAGTATTTTAATTTTATCAATACTTTTTAAAAACCCAAATTTGTTTATATTTAATGCTAACTATACAGCTTCGACATAGATAACCTTTTTAATGCAATATTATAGTTGTTTTTTTTACTCTTTGAATAGGTATAACTATTGTATGTAAAATATGTATTGTAAAATAGAATGGCTGCCTTGAACTATCGATTTAAAAAAAATCAAATACTTAGTGACAGTGACTGTGTATTGATAAAATAATCTATGTATTGGTTTATTCCTCAAATTTTCTAATATTATGTGAATTATTTTCTCAATGGACTTCATTTTACGTAAGAGATTATACAAGCAGTTTTAACTAACAGGGTTAAAAATATTGTAATTCCATATCTATCTATCTATCTATCTATCTATCTATCTATCTATCTATCTATCTATCTATCTATCTATCTATCTATCTATCTATCTATCTATCTATCTATCTATCTATCTATCTATCTATCTATCTATCTATCTATCTATCTATCTATCTATCTATCTATCTATCTATCTATCTATCTATCTATCTATCTATCTATCTATCTATCTATCTATCTATCTATCTATCTATCTATCTATCTATCTATCTATCTATCTATCTATCTATCTATCTATCTATCTATCTATCTATCTATCTATCTATCTATCTATCTATCTATCTATCTATCTATCTATCTATCTATCTATCTATCTATCTATCTATCTATCTATCTATCTATCTATCTATCTATCTATCTATCTATCTATCTATCTATCTATCTATCTATCTATCTATCTATCTATCTATCTATCTATCTATCTATCTATCTATCTATCTATCTATCTATCTATCTATCTATCTATCTATCTATCTATCTATCTATCTATCTATCTATCTATCTATCTATCTATCTATCTATCTATCTATCTATCTATCTATCTATCTATCTATCTATCTATGTTGTGCTAATCTTGTTGCACAGTTGGCAGGAGACTCAGAGAATAATAAATTGCATTACATGTTGATTTATTACATTTAATTTTATAAACTATTTGAAGAGCTTGGTTTGGTGATAATTTATCTTTAGCATTGTTCAAAATTTGATTAAGATTAGGAGGTGTTTTAAAATTGATATTGGGCTTGTTTAAGCAGGTTGTTTTATAGACATATGTGATGCAACATGAAGGCTGATCCATGCATTAATATTATTATTAATGTTCTCAGTACTTAAAGATGAATAGAATTTTTTAAGAATTAATATATATTAATATTTATTAACATATATTTAAAAAGATGAAAACAATTTGCTCAAATGATTTCAATATTAGTTTTGAAATCCCCCTGATCTTAATCAAATTTTGAACAATACTCAAGATAAATTATCTCCAAACCAAGCTACCCAAATAGTTTATAAATTTAAATGTAATGATCCAACATATAGTGCAATTTATTATGGTGAGTCTTATGACAACTGTACTACAAGATTAACACAACACAATATTCAATAGATGGAGCTTTACCAAGACCTCCAAAACAAGCGTATTTTTGTTTACATAAATGTCAGAGTCAGAATTCACTGTCTCTTTCATTGGTTCCACCCTCAGATCAGCTGATTTCAAGTGTTTATGCTATCATTTCAGTGAAGGATAGGAGTTAGAAATTAGACCTAAATCAGCTGATTTCAAGTGTTTATGCAACAATTTCCTCTCAGTTTGCAAGCATGAATTTTTTAGACATGTAAATGTCTTCAAACTCAGATTATCAAGCCAGATAGCTATATGGATCTGATATCAGTTCAGTTTCACCACATAGTCAAAGCTTCTGCAATATATATATATATCATTGCACGAAACTTCAAAGGTACATTTATGAAAAACAAAAACCAAGTTATAAAAATGTAAACTTGCTATCACTTGTATTTATGATCAATATATGGAGCTTTCTAGCTTGTTAGACTGGGTTTGAAGACATTTACGTGTCTGAAAAATTCATGCTTGCAAACTGATAGGAACTTGTTGCATAGATGCTTGGAGTTAGTGTTTAGGTCTAGTTTCTAATTCCTATCCTTCACTGATGATAGCAAATCAGCTTGAAATCAGCTGATCTGAAGGTGGAGCCAATGAAACAGACAGTGAATTCTGACTCTGATGTTTATGTAAACAAAAATACACTTGTTTGGAGGATTTGGTAAAGCTCCATCTATTGATCATAAATACAAGCGATAGCAAGTTTATGTTTTTATAACTTGTTTTTGTTTTTCATAAATATACCTTTGAAGTTTCTTGCAATGATATATATTGCAGAAGCTTTGACTATGTGGTGAAACTGAACTGATATCAGATCCATATAGCTATCTGGCTTGATAAGCTGAGTTTAAAGACATTTATGTGTCTAAAAAATTCATGCTTGCAAACTGATAGGAACTTGTTGCATAAACGCTTGGAGTTAGTGTTTAGGTCTAGTTTCTAACTCCTATCCTTCACTGATGATAGCAAATCAGCTTGAAATCAGCTGATTTGAGGGTGGAGCCAACGAAAGAGACAGTGAATTCTGACTCCGATGGTTATGTAAACAAAAATACGCTTGTTTGGAGGTCTTGGTAAAGCTCCATCTATTGATCATAAATACAAGCAATAGCAAGTTTACGTATTTTGTTTATTTATATATATATATATTAAAGTGCTAAATGGATCCTAATATTAAATGTATATTTTTAGAACATGAAATGAAAACTGGTCACAATTCTGATTCTCTTAATATTAGTGTCATTTGCACTGAGCACAATGATTGAAAAAGAAAATATAAAGAGGCATGGTTTATTACAAATAACCACAATGCAATAAATGAAAAAGACTCATGCACTGCATTATCACATAAACATTATATATAAATTATTAACTTACAAATTCTATTTATTTAAACTTATGGTAGTTCTATGAATATGACTAACCTGGTTAAAAGCAATGCTTTGAAATAATATTTTATTAAATTTGTAATACTTTCCAGAATAGTATACCTTTACTATTATTTTTTTATATTCAAATTAAGAGAAGTATTTTATTGAGTTATATATGCTTCTGATGTATCTATAGTGTGAGAAGTTAAACTGATTTCTGGTCTGATGAATAGTTGTGACAGGAGTGATCGTGACTGCATATATATGTATATATAATACTTAAATATATGTATATTGTCTATATTAAACTTAATGTAATTATAAGGGATTTGAACTCAAACTTTCAAGCTACCTACATCTATCCAATTTATCTTATACAACTGCTACACATAACCACATACGTGTGTAAAAGATAAATGATATCCAATATACATATTTCATGCTGAATGAGCACTCATTACTTGAGCATTAATTTTATAGATGTGTGGAAGATGGTGATCTGGACCAACTGATAGTGCTGCTTCAGCACAAAATATAAATATTGAGATCGTTTATCTTTTACACATGTATGTAGTTATGTATATCAATTATATTAGATAGAGTAGGAACTTGAAACTTCGAGTTTAAGTCCCTTATAATTACATTTAATATATATATATGTTAAAACGAAGATTTGCACGGGTTAAATATATAAAATACATATTTTGCGGGTTCATCCGTGTTAAAAACTTTTAATATTAATATACTGACATTTTGACTTGGTCACACAAGCCATCCAAGTCGAAACGTCAGTATATTAATATTAAAAGTTTTTAACACGGATGAACCCGCAAAATATGTATTTTATATATATATTCAGCATGTATTCTGCCCATCTCTCTGCTGTATAATTAAATGAATATATTAAGTCACCATGGATATGATAATAATATTGGCATCAACAAGGATTTTGAGTATTCCATTCTCAGATTTTCAATGAAACGAATGGCTAAAGAGTTGGAGAGTGGAAAAAATTGAAGCTTGTCCATTAAAGTTTAAAGATTGTACAGTTTAAAAATTGTATATATGTGTGGAAGATGATGATCTGGACCAACTGACATGTTGGTTTAGCATGAAATACTTATATCGAAGACTATTTATCTTTTACTCATGTATATGGTAATGTGTATCAGTTGTATAACATAGATTGTATAGATGTAGGGGAGCTTGAAAGTTTGAGTATATATATAAAATTGTGTTTTAACATTGTATTTGTTGTATAATTACATTGGATAGATGTAGGGGAGCTTGAAAGTTCGAGTTCAAGTCCCTATATATATATATAATTGTGTTTTAACATATATAAAATTGAAGTCACTATAACTTTCTATGAGCTATATATAGAAAAATAATCCTTTATAAATAAATAGAATAGATGTATGCTTAAATAATACCATCATAGCTAAAAGAACAAATGGCATTTTATTCTTTTTATTTATTGTCAGGTGTTTATTAGTTTATACATAGCTCACGGAAGATTAGACCATCTTCTGTTTTAATTTCATATACATATGTAAATTTGATAATTTTATGGGATTTCTTGAATATTTTTGCAGATGAATTCCAGCTATAACCAGGCAACAAGACAATTAAAATCTGAAACTCCAAACGGAAGTCATGCAGTCTCGTAATAATATTTGTTTAAAACATCTTTAATCCAAAAGTGAAACTGTTTTTTTTTTTTTACTATTGATCTATAATTAAAGGTAAAAAAGTAGATCTTATTCTTGGTTTAAAGATCAGTCACATACACATTATTACTAAAAGTGAGGATTTCAGTTTGCAATGATAATTTTTTAAGTATTTTCTTGTGGCATTACCAAAAGCACATAGAGAAATGTCATTAAATTGTTAATATTTCTCTAAAAAGGATTCTGTACATTTTGGCACAGTCAGTAGAGCATCTGACATGCTATTGGGAGGTTCCAGGAAGGATTCTGCTGCTTGAACGTCTTCTAAGCTCCCAGGCAATAAAGCAATGTGTATTTTTAGACCTTGCACAGTATGGCATCGTTGATAAAACTTCAATCTTGAAATTTGGAGGTCCCAGGATCATTTCTATTGATTTGGCACTTGAACTGCTTATGAACTTCTGAAAAATAAAGCCATATGCGTTTTTTATTATCAAAAAGCCTATTAAATTAGCATAATTGTATAATTTTGTTTGAAAACATATTTCTGATATAGTAGCATTAAAGTATTATATAAACTTAATTTATTAATACTGGAGTTTTTATTCCAATGTCTCTTAATATAAACAACAATTCTTCAATTATCTTAAGCCACCCTTATTAGGTAGGAGTTATTATATTTTCTTTAAATTATATTAAAGATTAAATATATGTTAATTTTTATAAAGATACACAAGTTACTTCTTTCTTTGTTCAAAACTCAAGACTCTTTATGTGCACAATCGTAAGATTGTCTAACTTATTAGATTTTACTTCAAATATATTGACATAAACTTTTAAAAAATGTAAAGGCTTTTAATTTATACTTGAATCAGAAGAAGTCTTGTAACTTAGGCTAAGTCACATCAATTTTTGAAATTTATCTATTTTGTTTTTTAATATCTGCTGAAATGTTTTGAAAGTGGTAGAAAAAGTAATAGAAATTTAAAATGAATATATGAGTAAGTGAAACAACTGGGCAAAATAAAAAAAACACACATATTTATATTTCATATTTAATTAAAGTTAAAACCTACCTCTATTTAAAGAAATATAATTATTTTTATATTATTAAAATGATTTAACAAGCTTATTCTTATGTGTTTTACTGAGATGATTGGCTTTAAATAATTTAATGCAGCTATTTTTAATGCTACTTTGTAATTTTATGTTCATTTGATAGTAATAATGAGAAATTGAATAAATAATGATTTATTACTTAAAAAAATTCTGAAGATGTCAGTAGTAGTACATAAAAATGTTGCTGATTGGTAGATTCTTTTATCATGTGCACATAAATTAAATTGTAAGCTTCTTTACTATTGTTATCAGAAATAAGCAAAAATTATATATTTTCCATAGTTCATTAAATATTTATGATTATTTTTTTTTACAAAATATTTGTATAACATTTATTAAAAAATAAATATATTTTATGTTTACTATTAGATTTTTTTTAAAAATATGTTTTATTTTTAAAAATTCAAGTCAAGAAATTCATGTAATAATAAAAAACAATTATATTACAACTCTGTCAAACATTGTTTTACAAAAGTTCTGTGATGCTTTAATAATTATAAATACAATTTTGCATTCTGATGTTTTTATAATAATTTATTCATGTTTAAAAAATAAAATTCAATCAAGAAAGATTTTGGTAATTATTTTTTTATTGGTTTTATTATAACTATCCAATAAGAAAAACATTATTTTTATTATGAAATAAAAATTCACATAACATTACAATACTATCCAAAAAAATTAACTAAACTTTTTCCACAACCATGATTTTATCTATTAACAAATATACATTTTCAAGTGAAATTCAACTAAATATATCACCTATATAGACAAAGCAAAATAGATTTCCCATCATTCATTTTAAAACTCAACCTCCTTTAAATTTGAAGGATGTTTTCATTAGATTGATGGCATCAGATTCAACATATTTTATCATCAAAGTTTCTTTTACTGTTCTTTTCATTTCACATTTTTATAAAACATAACTGTACATTGTCAAATAATATTTTATGATCTGTATTCAATCCATGAAAATACAAAGCTGAGTTATTATATTTATTTTTTAACTCTATTCTTACGAACTTTAACTCTTTCATTAAAACTTAATTTACTGTGGCCTATATAAATTTTGTGACAAGTACAACAGACCTTATAAACTACTCCAGGTATGGATTTGCAATCAATTAACTGTTTTGAGCCATTTAATAATGAATTTAAATTGAAGTCTTACTTCCAAGCCACTTTCATATCACCCAATAAAAACTATTTTAAAAAATCAATTTATTAATTGATGACTTATAGGGCAAATAAATAAACTCTTTATTCTCATTAACACAAATCTTTATTATTAAGAGATCTATATTTTTATTAAATATAATATTCATAATAAATTCATTATTTTATCCTAACTCAATATAGTCAAAAGCAAATTGTCTTTTCTGAATATAAGTGTTATTTTCAAAATTATTAAGTCTATTTTTATAGTAATAGTACAATAGACAAAATCTTTTATGATTAAAAGGTTGACAACTATCTGGCCTTATCATATTTCTTAAAAAAATTTCTTTAATGAAATAAATACAAAATAAAAGATTGCCAACTTTATCAACACTTATTAATACTAAATTTAACTTTATAAATTCAAATGTACCCTTCTTAATATCATATTTAATATTAAAAGCAAAAGTATTCATTATATCAAAAATCCTTCAATTTATCATGTATAACAAAAAATTATCATCAACATTCTTAACAAATAAGTTTAAAAATAAAGAAAAATTATTAATAACATAATTCTCTAAAAATCAATATAGACAGAGCACATTAAAAGAGAAATAATACGACCAACAACACAACCTTGTTTAACTTTATAAAAGATAACATTATACCCAAAATAAGAGTACAAAACTCTCCATACAGTGGTGCTAACAAGTGCAACCTTTTGTAATGAATGGGTGCAAGAAGGCTTGTGGATAAAATCCCTATCTAGTGCCTACTCATTCACCATTCTCAGATTAGTTTCTTGCTTTTGGCTTTCATAGTCAGTAGCCATACATTTGAGAGCACTGTAACTAGATCTTGCAATCTAATGCAACCCTTTTACATATTTGTCTAATTATGGAGATAGGAGTCCAAAATGAATACACCATGAATTTAATCTCATTCACTTGTATAGTCATATAGATTTGAACTCTGCTCAGAATCTGTACATTTTTGTGCCTTTAGTTTTTCAAGAACCACAATCATCATTATCCTATGAACAGGATAAATATAAAACAATCAAAATTTCACTTGGTTACCATTTCATATACTTACACATTCTGTTAATAAGAGTATCAAACTCTCCATACAGTAGTGCCACCAAGTGAAAGTTTTTGTAATCAATGGGTACAGGAAGGATAAAATTACTATTTAGTACCTACTCATCTAACATTCCCATATTAGTTTTTCACTTATGGATTTAATTCTTAAGGAAGTCTTGAATTTGAGAGCACTATACCTAGATATTAATATCTAATGCAAATCTTCAGTAGCCACCTTTTATCTATTTGGTTAACTATAGATCTAGAAGCCCAAACTGTTTTCAATCCAATCTCATTCACTTGTGGTCATATAGATCTGAACTCAGGTCAGCATCTATTCATTTTGGTGTCTTTGGTTTTTTAAAAACCACAGTCACCATTATCCTATGGGTAGGGTGGGAGAATGGTGACTGTGATTTTTAAAAAAAACCAAAGACACCAAAACATTTAAATGCTGAACTGAGTACAGATCTATAGATCCATATCAATGAATGAGCTTGGGAAACATTATTGTCTTTACATCTTGTGATCCTAGCTTAATAGTTAACAAATTAGGTAAAAGATGGATGCTGGAGGGCTGCACTAAATCCAAGATTTAGGTGCAGTGCTCTCAAATCCAATGCTCCTCACAGATGACAGTAACTAACTAGAAAATAGTCTGGGGATGTTGAATGAGTAGGCACTAGATAAGGATTTTATGTACACACCTTTCTGCATCCATTGTTTACAAAAGGTTGTACTTATTTGACTATTGAAGGAGCATTTGGTACTTTTAGTAACAGAAGGTGTAGGTATGTGAAATGGTAATTGGATGATGTTTTTCTGGGTTATACCTATTCTGCCCACAGAATAATAGTGACTGTGGTTTCTGAAAAAACCAAAGACACCAAAATGTATAGATTATGAACAAAGTTCATATCTATATGACTATAAAAGTGAATGAGTTTTGGTTGGAAATATTAGTTTTTCATCTTGGGTTCTTAATTTTATAGTTAACCAAATAAGTAATAGGTGGCTACTGGAGGGTTGCATTAGATCCTATGGTCTAGTTGCAGTACCTTTAAATCCAAGGTTCCTCACTTATGAAAGCCACAAGCTAAAAACTTGTCTGGGGATATTGGATAAGTAGGATCTAGATAAAGATTTTATGCGTAAGCATTTCATTGCAAAAGCTTGCACTTGGTGGTACTACTACATGGAGAGATTCATACTCTTATTAAGAGAATGTGTAAATATTTCAAATGGTGATTATGCGATGTTTTGACACACAAAATGCACAGAATTTTCTAATAACAGTAGCAAATCATGAATAATCTTAATCTTATCAGCAAAAAAATATTCAAATTTCTTCAAAATATCAAGAAACACATTAATGCTTTTTATTCTATGAACTGATTGATACATGTTTTCAATATCTAAACTACCGAAAACTTATATCTTTCCTGAAAAAATCCATTAATTTTATTATATGGTTTAAAATAAGAAGACACACAAAATTGACTTAAATTTATATAATTCTTAAAATTCATTGTAAAATTTTTTGAATTTTTACTAACCATCCTCTCTGTAAAATCAAAAATGCATCTTAAAGGAAAATTATCCTTACGCAATTTCAAATTAAAGAAAACTATAGGAGCCAAAAAATCATTAGGATAACAATTTAAATAAGTAGATTTATCTAAAAATAATTTTAGTTAGCATAATTTTTAATATAGGGTATATGAGCACAGACTTTCAGATGACCCACCTCTCTCCACTCTATCTAATAACACTGATACACTCAAGCACATATATGCTGAAAAGATCTTTTCAGCATATATGTGCTTGAGTGTATCAGTGTTATTAGATAGAGTGGAGAGTGATGGGTCATCTGAAAGTCTGTGCTCATATACCCTATATTACATATATAGACACAGGTATATAATAAGCCTGTGTTTCAGTTAGCATAATTTTTATAATTTCATAATTCATTTTATTTCACTTGGCTATTATTGTCTCTATATGTGGAAAGTTATAGTTTTAATAAATCAGATGCATTTCACTGATTCATAAGCTTAAATCCAAATATAAAAATGGATTTTTATCATTTTTAATATATTAAAATAAAAGTAGTTACAAATTTGTACTCTTTGTATAGTTTTAAGTTGATAGATAATTCATTTTATTTCACCTTCCACTTCTAACCAGAGTGAAAGAGAGAGAGAGGAAAAAAAAATCTATTGTTGCTTCTTTTTAAATTTTTTACATAAAAAAACTTATCTTTATTTATAAATTGTTGGGGATCATCTCCACAATGAATTTATAAAGATTATTTGTTTTGGAATAAATGGAAAAGTAACCAAATGAATATATCAATACATATATATTTTCTCTCTTCTTTATTTCAATCTTATATGTATGTTCATGTGTGTATATATGTGCATATATGAATTTACATGCATTGGTTATCAAAAGTGCCATTATGTAACTTTGGCATTGCCAAAATAAGTTTCAATATATATATACACACAAAGTTATTAATTAAACCCAGTGAAAAACTTGTAGACCAAATCTTTATCACTAATCATGCATTAAACATTAGGTTTCCCAGTAATCAATCAGGTTAGACAGAGGGTTGAAGCACTTAAATATCTACATAGAATTAATATGACTTTCCATTTACATTACTTAACTATGATGTATTTAACATTTTTACTAGTTTTCACAAATATTTTTGATAGCTTCTACCAGCCATTTAAATTACATTTTCAATTTTTTTACTTTAATGACATAATCACTATTCTGCAGTATATTTTTATAATTTTTAAATTATTTGTTAAAACTATAAGTTTACAGATGAAGATTATTCTTGAAAATAATCTTTCAAATTTGAAAATATAAAAAAAATGTAGCAAACTGACATACATAATCAGAACAATTGTAATTGCTGATAAATATATATTTTGAACAAAATATAATTGATTTTTAAAGACTGAATAAATTTTTCTCAAGACGCCATAAAGAAATGAAATTATGTTTTAAAATTTAAAAGCCCATTAATATTTAGCAAACGGATATAGAGACATCCTGTATTCAGCAAACCACAATATATTAGATTATTATATTTTTCTTAACTTACATTCATCTAAAAATTATTTGTGAATAAAATCTGAGTCAAATCATAATATTTTTGTCAATAAGATTAAAAAAATCAGTCTAGCAAGTAGAGTGCTTATTTTAAGAAGAAAACATATATTCTTTAAAGACATTTCAATGTCTCCACAATTGACTCCTAGTTATAAACTCATTTCTCTTTTTAATAAATGAAATTAACAATATTTATTAGCATGAGTGTTTAAATGTAAATATGTAATATTCTAGTATCACTAAACTGAACTTGCAAAAATATTTAATTTTAAAGTGCACAAAAATAATAATGTTATTTCTGTATGGGTAGTATTTAAGCAAAATCAAATGATTAAAATTCTAAATCAACCCTCACAATGAATCCTCAATGTTGTAATTCATAAAGCAATTCCAGTTAATAGTGTAAATAAAACACAATTTATATATAAATCACATGTTTAAATTTTAAAATTAGAAAGCACTTTTATAGTGCAAGCGCTTGAAAAAAAAAAGAAAATAAGCTGACTTTTAAATAAATTTAAATTATCTGAGTTAATAATACAATGGTTTCTAATAAATAATTATTAATTACATTGAGGTACATATCTGAAAAGACTAATGAATTTAAAATGGACAAATTCAACTGAACATTCCTATTCAGTAATGGTTTCAAACTTATGATTTATCTAAAAGTTGGGGGTGATCTGTGAAATATATATATAATAAAACTTAAATATATTCCAAACAACGGTAAACAATTTATAATACAATATAAATAAAAACTCAATAAAAACTCATAAAGAAATATTTTCGATTATATTCATAATCATTTTCAACTCAACTTTCAAAATGGAATCATCTATTACCAACCGGAAACACATGTTGATTTAAATATCCCACAATTCATTAATCCTAACATTTGCTGACTGTCTGTTTATTATCGTATTTTTATACCTACTAATAAAAACTGCCTCTTTAATTTTTCTTTTTTCATTATCTCTCTCTTGTCCTAAAATTTTTATTTTATTTATATCAAAATTAAACTTAAAATTACAATTTCTATCATGATCATAAAAAACAGATTCAGTATATAACTTGACTTCATTACTATTATCATTACATATCTGTACATTTTTCAAAACTCTTTTATATAACAATTTATGTTCTTTAATTCTTTTCTCTATATTACATCTAGATTCCCCTATATATGATAAGTTACACCCACAAAAAATTCTATAAATTATATTACTCACGTTATTTTTTTCTAACTTATCTTTTGAATTATTAACCATTCTATTTAAATTACCTGATCCATAAAAAGAAACATTATATATACCATTATAAACTTTTTTCATAAATTTTACTTGATTATTATTATAAAAAGGCAAAGAAATCCACTTCTTACTCTTAATTTCTTCATCACCAGTATTTCTATTAATTTTCTTACTAAATTGACAAACCACTTGATAAATTTCTTTTATATTATAACCTACACTTAATAATTCACTTACATAATTTTCAATATTTTTCTTTTTATCACATGCATATTTACACAAAATATTATTTCTATACAAAAAAGACCTAAAACCAGCCATCTTATAATTATGTGGCACGTTAGATAAATAGGGAATATACCCTCTAGTTTCAATAGGTTTAATAAACAATTTATAGTCAATCATATTATTGTTCCTTGAAATTATCAAATCTAAATATTTAATACTGTTATTATATTCTTTCTCCATAGTCCAGATAAGACCTTTTAATTTATTATATTCATCAAAAATTTTATCAATCATTTCTGAAGAAGCACATATAAAAACATCATCCACATATCTCGTATATATCTTAATATTTCCCATAAATATAAATTTGTTTAAAATTTTCTCTTCATAATATGACAAAACAAAACTGCATAACTGTGCCACCATTGGTAATCCCATTGGCCAGCCTTTACTCATCTTATAAAATTTACCATTAAAGGATGCAACAATATTTTGTTCAATAAAATTTAAAGCCTTCATCAGAAAACATATTAATTGATTATCCACTTTCTTTTCCAATAAAGCTTGATGAATTATCTTAATTGAATCAAGTCTATCAATAGATCCATACATCTCAGAAACATCCAATGACACTAAAACATCATCACAGTCCAAACTTAAATCTTTAATTTTTTCAACAAAATCAAATGATGACGTTACAGAATATTTTCCAAATCCAAGTAAATCTTGTAAAATTTTAGCAATATATTTACTAGTCTTATACACAAAAGACCCTCCAAAATCCAAAATTATTCTAAGTGGATAACCTTCTTTATGTAATTTTACATTAGCAAATACACGTGGACAAATAGCACTTGAAGGATATAATGAATAGTACACATTATCATTTATTCCTTTATTCTTTGCCTTTAATAAAATGTTATTAATAAATTTCATTCTTTCTGAATCAACATTATATTTATCAATCAATTCAAAATTTAATTTTTCCATTTGTAAAATAACTCCTTGAACATATTCATTATTTGAAATCAAGCACATCCGTAAACCTTTGTCTTCCTTTAAGCAAATCAATTTATCTTTCATTAATTGTCTTTTAAATAATCCAATAACTCTTTTCCATGAATTATCATACTTATTAGAATTTTGTAAATTAACATCCTTAACAATTTTATTAAACTCGTCTACAGTCATTAATTTTCCATCATAAGAATTTTGAACTGATGATATAATCTCCAGTTTATAGTCATCAACTATATCACCTACATATTTAGAACCAAATCCTAATACATACTTTTGTATTAATTTCAAATCACATGACGATAAATTGACATAATTTACACTTTGATCAATCTTTGAATATTTTTTATTAAATAAAAAATTAATCTTATTATCAAATTTCTTCTTTTCTTTAATATAAAATTTATCATAATAATTTTGACACATCTTTTTAAATTCAAAACAATATTCAAAATTATTCAATCCAATAAAATGATTAATAACCTTTAAATACTTCTGATTATTAAACAAATCTTGCTTATTTCTTCTAATAATTTCAAGCAAAATATTACGTTTCACTTCAAAAATAAAACTAGGTTTCAAATCCAGCGATTTATTATATTTAAAGCAGCAACAATTCGGGAATATTTTAAATAACTTACAATCTTTCAAAAATTCCAATTGACATTTCGTTTTAATAATCTTTAAATACATCTTCTTCCATTCTTTAAACAACCATATCTTATTCATATATTTGGTATCCATTAATCACGTAACAATAAAACAAAATAAATGTCCGTTAATATCAATAATACAATAACAAAACTTAAATATATTCCAAACAACGGTAAACAATTTATAATACAATATAAATAAAAACTCAATAAAAACTCATAAACAAATATTTTCGATTATATTCATAATCATTTTCAACTCAACTTTCAAAATGGAATCATCTATTACCAACCGGAAACACATGCCGATTTAAATATCCCACAATTCATTAATCCTAACATTTGCTGACTGTCTGTTTATTATCGTATTTTTATACCTACTAATAAAAACTGCCTCTTTAATTTTTCTTTTTTCATTATCTCTCTCTTGTCCTAAAATTTTTATTTTATTTATATCAAAATTAAACTTAAAATTACAATTTCTATCATGATCATAAAAAACAGATTCAGTATATAACTTGACTTCATTACTATTATCATTACATATCTGTTTAATTTTGATATAAATAAAATAAAAATTTTAGGACAAGAGAGATAATGAAAAAAGAAAAATTAAAGAGGCAGTTTTTATTAGTAGGTATAAAAATACGATAATAAACAGACAGTCAGCAAATGTTAGGATTAATGAATTGTGGGATATTTAAATCGACATGTGTTTCCGGTTGGTAGTAGATGATTCCATTTTGAAAGTTGAGTTGAAAATGATTATGAATATAATCGAAAATATTTCTTTATGAGTTTTTATTGAGTTTTTATTTATATTGTATTATAAATTGTTTACCGTTGTTTGGAATATATTTAAGTTTTGTTATTGTATTATTGATATTAGCGGGCATTTATTTTGTTTTATATATATATACTGTGAGAAAAAATTGGTCTGGAAAGTTTTGTGCTGGTAGATAGGTCATGATTTAATAATGTCTCAGGTGCATTAGGCAATTAACTCTATATATTGTAATGGTCAAAAATGTCCAGCTGATATAAAAATCCCAGAGGATAACTTGCATGTGCGCTCCATATTCCAATGTCACATGATCAAATACTTTTTTTTATAGACTGCTATATCAGCTAAAACAAGAGATTCTACCTTATTTTAATTAACCTTATTGATTGCAATAAATGACAAATGATAAAAATAATGAGAGATAACAACTTATTTAGGTATGTCATCACAATACAAACAATGATATAATTGGCAGCAATCAACAGGAAATATTAGTCTATTAGTTCTTTTACTTGAGATTAAATTTAGAATAATAACATTTTATTTAATTTAAATACCCTATCTATTTTAAAAACAAATTATGGCTAGAGCTTCATTAATTCTATGCACAGATAATATATGACACAATACGTTTTAATTGTCTCTGAACAGATATAGTTTTGCAGCACAGACTACCTGTTATTAATACTATTTATTAATACAGTGGATCATAACACAGTATTAAGTAACATTTATTAAACCTACAGTTTGGGAAGAGACTAAAGTCAATCACGAAACTATATTATTAACTGACTTGAACTAACATAAATATTTTCAGGCTGTAGTGCAGATAAATAATGAAAACAATAATTGTCAGAGTCACAAATTTCATCTGCTGTATATTCATTTATGAAAACAGAAAATATATAAATGAAGTATATGATATATGGTAGGAATGTATGTCTACCACATATTACTGCTCAAAGAAAGTTTCTAAGTGTGAATAACTAGCCATTGCAAACAGTATCATACAAAAAAATATATAAATAAAGCATATGATATGCAGTAGGAATGTGCATCTACCAGATACTATTGTTCAAAGGAAGTAGCTAAGTGTGAGTGACCAGCCCAATGCAAATGGTATCACACAAATAATTATATAAATGGAGCATAAGATATACTGTAGCAATGTGCATCTGTCACATACTACTGCTCAAAGAATGTTCATGAGGGTGAGTGGCCAGACAACACAAATGGTAGCATGCTCATTTATTAATGAATAATACATACATATGTACATACATACATACATATATACGTACGTACGTGCGTACATACATATGTACGTACGTACGTACGTACATACATACATACATACATACATACATACATACATACATACATACATACATACATACATACATACATACATACATACATACATACATGTGTACATATGTACGTACATCTATTCATGCAGCGTTTTGTTATATTCAGAGGTCATTAATCTGTATTGGTCATGTTAATAATTAGACAATTATTTTTACAATTTTTAAGGCAAGGGGAAATAATTTATTTTTTAAAAATACTAAGTTTTTTTTCTCTTCATATGTCAAATGCATTGACCAGGAAGTGAACCCAGGCCAGCTGCTTGGAAGGCAGCTATGCTAATCACTAGGCCACCGATTGCTATGTTTTTAAGAGAATGGCTAGTGTTTGCAACATTTAAGATAATTCTTTTATAAAAATACTTTTCTTTTTAGGTTTACAAATACTAAACTTTGGTGTGACTAGTAAAGTAGCAAACCAATTGCCATCCTAATTTAAAAACATCTATTTCTACATAAAACTGGCCATAATAATTTACAAAATATTTTCAGTATAAATTAAATGTAGGATAAAAAATACCTAATATTAGTAATAGATGGTAATAATAATATATTCAAAATTTATACCCATTAACCTTTCCATAACTAAGAGTTCAAGTTCTGAATTCAAATGTAAGTAGACTATTAGTGGACCCAGTCTGTATAAACACAGCTATGTTGAGTGGTCTTCTGTGAAGCTTCTATTGTATTGTTCTTGATGACTGCAAAGGTTTTCCATTAATGCACATTTGTTTTTTTTGTTCAGAGAGCAGCAACTGACTGTTTCACTCATTAATTGATGGCTGGTTTATCCTCAAAGCAGTAGACACTATTGACGTTTGGAAGGTTATAGTTTGCATATAAACTGGACCCAAATCTCTTTGAGATGACTATATGTGATTTGACAACTTCTGAGCCATTCATGATGGACTTACAGCTTGCATTTGGCCTTCTTGCCAGAATGGAACAGATAATGGCTTCTCTACTCTTACAAATTACACAAAACAATAATAGGCACTTTCATAGCATAATAGTCATTCAAAGTGGATGCAGCATAAAACAAAGCATAATAAATGACCTTCAGAGAGATGCTATTTATAGTTTACTGAGTTGTCTTATCAGCTAAATCAGTTTCCATCATGAGTTATTTATATGTATCTATCTATTGGTTATAGATAACTCCTAAATTTTATTACAGTCTGCAGCTTATTTGTCCAATACAGCATTTATAAAATTTTAATTTTGAAAAGAGATTATACCAAAATAATATACAATATTTTTTTCTAAATTACAACAGATATTTATCTCCTTATTTAGCTGATCTGTTTATCTAGAATTTATTTACATTTTATACAATATCATTTCCTTCCACCTAATTGTGAAATAACTTCACAAATGTTAATCAAAGAAATATTTAACTTTAACTTACTTTTAAAATAAACTTAAAATTAATAATGACATATACATTTAACTATGCACATACTTATATAATATATATTGTTAAAAGGAGGTAGCCTTGACAACAGTTTGAAATTGTTGATTGTTATTTATATTGGGATTGTATAAATGTCAACTGGTTTCTAATAGTTTATACATATATATATTACTTGATGGTTATACATACATATAACTGTTCCTTCGTATATCATTTTCAAATTATATACATAATGCATATATAAATATCACTTCCAATGTATATATATATAACCTCCAGTGCTTTTAATGTATATTAATTTAAAAATCATAATGATGTACAATAAATATTTAAAATACTTTCTAATTTAGAAGAATGCAGTAATTAATGGAAAAAAAAAGGCGTTATTATTCTTAATCTAACGTGTTATATATATATACATAAATTGTTATTCGATTTTAAAAATGTCAGTTTTTCCCCATACTTTGCTTTTGTTCTAATCGCATATGTACGTAAATGGTATTATTCTCCAGTACATGAGGGGTCAGATTGACTAATGGTCAACATGGGTAATGCCAACTTTGGCACTAACATGGGCTTTGAACGTTCCATCAGCAGATTTTCAATGAAATGGATGGCTGAAGAGTTGGGGGCTGGAGTAGTTTGAAGCCTGTCCATTAAAGTATGATGATTGGCTATCTTAATATAAAGCTGAGCACTGATTGTATATATGTGTGAAGATAGTAATTTGGACTAACTGATGATTGCTGGTTTAGCATGAAATACGGATATTGGTGATTATTTATGTTTGCAACATGTGTATGATCAAGTGGATCAGCAATATGAGATAACTTGGATAGTTGAGGGTCGTGTGAAAGTCTGAGTTCGAATCCTTTATAAATTACATTATTTGTGCAGGTGTGTGCAAACTTGTACAGTGTATTAAATTATATAATGATTTTAATAATTTATGATTTTGTTGTGGTAAAACGCATATTTATAGTCATGTATTTATCAGTCCTTGATTTTATAATACAAGTGATGATAATTAAATAATATAATTTAGTTATAGTATTACATATTGGCGAACAACAAAATTTCAGGTATATCCCTCACACACATCCACACATTCACACACATGTGCTACTTTCTATATACATCCCGCATTTAAGTATATATTTAGTATTTTAAATAATTGATGACATTTTAAGAACGCTTTAAAAATAACACATAAGTGAGAGTATTATCTTAATGACTTTGTGACAAAAGAAGCTTATTATGAATTGATTAATAATAATCCTTGTTTTATGATGTTTGCAATGTCTATGTCAAATGTACTTAAGAGATAAAGATCTGACTTGTTAAGGAGCTTTTCTAATCATTTAAGGACATAGCAAAAAAGAATAAAAAATAGATATTTAGTTAAAAAAAAATTAAATCAAACTTTTTTTTTCATATATCATAACATCGATCGGGAGGCGAACCCACAACTGTCTGCAACCAACTACTTGCTTGCAAGGCGACTGCGCTGACCTCTCGGCTAACAACGCTTGACAATTTAAATCAAACTTAATCCATAATTCTGTGGGAAAACTATGATAAAAACACACGATACATGTTTTGTATTATGATTTACGTTCTTATTACGTCAGGTTTGTCTACTTTCAAAATGTTTTACAAAGTAAATGGAAAATATTAACTTAATAGTATATATATATATACACCAAGTAGGTAAAGCAGTCTTTAAGGAGCCCAGTGTAAGGCAAAGATATTTCCAATGGGTCTTAGAAAAGTGAGCATTATTTAGCTATAAACAATGTTAAATTTTAATATAAGTTTATATTATTATAAGCAATGTTTGATTAGTTAGGTATAATAGAGAATTAAAATTGTTAATGATTTATTATGACTTTCATCCGATTATAAGTGAAATCTATCTTAAGCATATATCATGGTTTTGAGACAATAATATTTGATTTAATTGCTTTATTTTAATTTATTTTAAGTAAGGTTTATATTTAGGGTATTTGGAACAATAATTTTGTTTGTTTTCTATTTATTCAAAATGCTATTTGAATTCATGATGCTATAATAAAGATTGTCATCACAAATTTGTTTTGGTACAGTTAGAAATCAGATATGTGATGAAATAAAAGATTATTTTAAATACTGAATGATTATTTATTGATTAGCATTTGTTTAACTTATTATATTGTATTTATTTTGTTATGAATACTACTACTGCACATGGGCATTATAAAATTAGTATTACTTTTCTTGGATTTATATTTTATTCAATTACAAATGATGTCCAATTTCAGTGCTCATTTTCGTTCTGTGACAGAGGGTGACCAATGACTGGGCTATATTTTAAAATTCAGGCTATATTAGAGTTATTTCCCATTGCACATTTTTGATCTGTTACAAATGGCACTGGAATTTGCAGGGTGTAATTAAACAGAATCACTCTATCATGACCCTGTCATATCTGATTTGTTACTATATATATATATTGAAGCAGTCGATGTCTAATCATCATCGAGCTTCATGCTTCACCATCTATACTAACCTAGACCTTACTGTAAATATATGCCATTCACCCACACACTGTAGGTATAATTATCCAAGGAATTAATAAAATTAAAAATATTTAATAAAGCAAAACAGTAGTGTGCATGATGCATATATATATGAATGAAGCAATAATTTTATTAATATTTACTGCTGAAAATTATACATTTCCTTATATAATTGTCAATCTTTTTATGTGTGTATTTAATTAAAGTATGGAATGTAACAACAAGGTAAAATGGGGAAGGTTCGAAATACTGAAATTATCTTTATCTATAGTCAGACTGTTTTCATTAATTAAAATTATAAATCTTAATTAAAATTCTTTTATTAGTTGTTTTCAAATCTTTAAAAATATATCAAATGGTATTTCGAGCCTATCTGTTTTAAAAATATTTTACTAATTAAATGTTGTTTTTTGTTTAATCAAGAGATTACAGAGATAGCTGTGGGCAACTAAAATTGCATTCTTGGAGGGATTAAAATGTGTTTAAAAAGGGGCATAGAACAAAAGAAGTCAGTTTTTAGCCAGCTGAGTTTAGTTGAGTTAAGTGGAGTTTTTAGTTACTTTTCAAAGTGTTTCAAGACCTTAAAATTTTAAGAAGTCAACGGAAGTTCGGTGCTATGAATTGTGAGTAGAAAAGAATCACTTTTCTCTGGGCCTCTCGGAAGACTGTCTACATGATGCCGTCAAGTTCCATCCATTTGACCGGCCGTACAAGATAATTGCCAACCTGACTGCCTGCTGCTATCCTTAGGTAACCTCACGTAATATAGAGCTGCCTTCATAAGTAAATCCTTTTGTCATTTGTAATATGTAGTTCAATCTTTGTATTTTAATTCATATATTCATTAATAAGTTTCTATTAATTATTCTCATAAACTCTCTCTCTCTCTCTCTCTCTCTGTAATCCCTTACTAATATAATGTATTTTTTTAAACTTACCTTTCATGCTTAATTCATTTTATATAGCTTTGTGCGGCTCAAATAATATTTAACTTATTTTGTTTAATATATATATCTATAATTTATTTTCTTTAATATGCCTATAACCAAACTTGCGAGTTTGAAAAGGGGAGGAAATAATTGTTTAATTTGGAAAGAAGTGGGAGTTTCATTTAAAATCTATTGATAAAGTTTTGTTTATTTAAAATTGAAATCACTCGCTAGGTTGGTTTTATATTTAAATCTGTTATACACGTTTTTTTTTCTAAAATATTTTATTGTGGATGCATATTTTACTTCATTATTTGAATTTGTCTTTAAATTTTCATTTTAAAAGATCGTGAACCTTAATATAATTATTTCACCTTTTCTTGCTGTTGCCTGAAGGGCTAATTCTATCAGTTAATATGTATATGGGAATCAAAATTAAATATAAAAATTTGTTAGTTTAATGTTTTAGTTAAAGAGTTATTTTTTAGTATAATTTTCTGAATGATTCTTTATTTAAATATATCATTGCGTAGGAGACAAACCATTTTCAGGCTTTCAAATAAAGTATATTATGTTATTATACATGTATAATGCTGCTGGCAGACCTTTCTGTTCTCTTATGGTACTTCCACATATATATCTATTGCTTTGTCATTTGGGGACTTCAGAAATGTGAATCGCACCACCTACTAGTTTTCAAAATTGTTCATAATCAGGGACACTACTCCCTGTGGAACGTGAAGCTTATGAGGTTGATGTGCTGCAGATGACCGTACATTGGCTCTGGTTTTCAAACCCAGCCTCTCCATCGATATCGCTCCACCAGAATGCACGGGCATATCAAATCTAAGTTCGTTTCAAATATTCTTTTAAAAATGATCGAATATCCAAAACTGCCATGAAGGCCAGATTTCTTTATTACATGCTAGCATCATTACTGTTTTAGTTAATGGATTTATGCCTGTTTGACCTTTCGTTAGGTGTTGGAAATATTGAAATGCGCCAACATGCTAATTAGTCAGTATGTTGATTGTAAAACTGCTTTCTTTAAAAATGTTTAATGATTCCCATAGACGTAAATCTAATTTGTATTAATGATTGTATAATTTTTCTCGTAAATGTAGTGCATTGTTTGTTTCTTATATATATTTTCCAAAGATGTCTTTTCCAAACAATGCCAATAAAAGTATATATAATGGTTTTCATAAGATAGATAAATGATTAAGATTCTATACTTTGCCTGTTTATCAAATAAATCATTTACTACTAATCCTATCATGATCTTTTATATTTATTTTAGGCATCCACAATGTCCTGTTAGTAAAATGTTATTAAATTGGCATATTAACTCCGCACAAGTTATAATCCACTCCATAAAATTATATTCGTTAAATAATTAATGTAAAGGGGATTTTATGAAAACAAATCCCAAGTTTTGCAAATGTATAATATCAATCCAAGCGTGAAACAATTTTGTAATATATATGCGTTTTCTCGATATGTTATTAAATATATATTTCATGTAAATCCTGGTTTGTTGTTGAATTATTATTTTTTAATTAGTATTTAGAACTATTTTCTTTAGCTAATAACTTAGCATTAATAAATATAACTTTCATAAATGTAATTATTGGGGCTACTCTTATCTCGATCATCATCATCAGTCTAATCTTTTGCTCTACTGCTTTGCTTTTGGGCCTGGAACAAAATAATTGTACTGAATCATCAGGATTGTTGTTCATTGGGTCAGAGATTCGAAGAATAGGCAAATAGGTTAGAATTGAGAATTGCTCCAGACCTGTGTATCTTGAGCATGATCAGATTCGAGGTACTTTTGCTTAGGATTTGAATCTTGTTAAGTCAACATACTGTTTTGACCGATACAATATATATATATTGTAACTGAAAAGTCTGCTCACATCGTAATAGGCAGAATTATTGATACAACATAAAACTGTTATGATATAATCTGGTTGCGGCCAGGGCAGCGGAGACCTATCGCAGCATTACAAGAAGGTACATTAAATTACCCGAAATAAATTATGTGATTATTTTAATGAATAATTATTCTCAAATATCAAAAGTCAAATATTATTTTATTTATATTTAAATAAAATAATTCATGAAAGGATTAGATTATAATTTTAATATGCCCTACAAATCTAAAATTTCAATGGTATCTGAATAAATATATTACTCAATTATTGATTTCCAAATACAACCAACTAAATCAAATATAATACTAACTCAACTATCTTATACCACTAATATCAATATATTCTTATTAACTAAGTCAATTATAATAAAATTAAATAATTAATAATATTACAAAATCAAATAACCTAACATATTTTTCCACATTCGCCATCTTTAAATATTATAATATGAAACCATCCTATTAAATAACTAAGATTTTCAATATCCAATCATAACAATATAAAAATAAATCAGGCAAAACTCTTCATTCAGTGGTTACATTCAGTGCTAACCAGAATCATCAATGGATGCCAGAAGGCTTGTGCATAAAATCCCATCTAGTGTCTACTCATCCAATATTCCCAGACTAGTTTGTGGCTTGTGGCCTTCATCAGTGAAGAGCTTTGGATCTGAGAGCAGTACACCTAGATCTTAGGATCTAATGCAACCTTCAGCTCCTCATTGATGAAGACTGCAAGCCAGAAACTAGTCTGGGGATATAAGATGAGTAGACACTAGGTGGGGATTTTATGCACAAGTTTTCTGGCATCCATTGATTACTGTGGTTGGCACTGAATGGCACTACTGTAAGGAGAGTTTTGCCTGTTTAATAACAGTAATGTGCTAGCATAAGACATGATAATCATGTGATGTTTAATGGTTTAACACCAATCCTGCCTAATAGGATAATGGTGGCTATGGTTGTTAAAGAGCCAAAGACACCAAAATGTATGAGTACTGAAGTGACTTCAGACCCATATGACCATATAAGCTATTGAATATAAATTTAAAATATTTTTTCAATTTTATTTTCATGGTTTTGTACTTAAATAGAGATAAAGGGTGGCTGCTGGTGCAGTGCTATCAGATCCAAAGCTCCTCACTGATGAAGGCCACAAGTCAGAAACTAGTTTGGGGATATTGGATGAGTAAGCACTAGATAGGATTTTATGCATAAGTCTTGTGGCATCCATTGATTACTTTGGTTGGCACTGAGTAGCACTACTGTATGGAGAGTTTTGCCTGTATTTTAACAGTTATGTGCTAGCATAACAAATAGTGATCATGAAATATAAAAATAAATCATAGATTTCCATTTGGTGCTTACTCAAATACAATTGACAAATCATGTCCAATTATTCTGAAGTTTAATAAAGCTAGATTGTTAAAACTTTAGACAATAACTGTCAAAGCATATGAAAGAATGTTAGTGTTTATATAATCAGATGCCAATATTAAAATTTAATATTAAAACTGAATTTGTAATCCACATCAATGAACTTTATATATAATTAAAGCAGATCACTCTAACTTGTGTTGGGATAAAATATATTACTATTACCAGCTCTATAATTGAATAAGATTATGAATTTCATAGCTGTATACTGACTTAATCTAATATTCTCTTTAATTAACAATAATTTAAAAATAAAATATGTGAACATTTTATTGCAATTACCTTTACTTATCTTCAATAATTAGCATATTTTAACCTTTATCCATGATCAAATCAAGTCATACATAATTTCTATTTTAATATAACTATTAATTGTTATTAACAATTTATTGCTGTATAAAATCTATATCAGGTCAGATAATGAACATTAAATTCAGTACAAAGAAAATGATATGTAATTATACTTTCCTGCTTATCTTGTTGTTTTGTTTTCTGAATTATTTTGTATTTGTTTCTATGAAATATGTGGTAGAATTAATTAGTGAATATCATCTAACCAATAAATTGGCATTGTAACATTGAATAGCAACTAAGGATGTTTACTTGTTTTAAATCAATTCAAAATTTATTAACAAATGGATATAAATTAAAATCTATATATATATATGTCAAATAAACACTTAATATGTATATATAAAATCAATTATACTTCATGCAATAGAATTTCAATTAGCATTAACTTCATATTTAAATAGGTAATTGCACACTGATATATATTTTTTTATTCTTCATATAAAAATACAGTTTATATATATATATATATATATATACAATTTCTATATATATATATATATATATAAATTGTCTTCTTATTTGTTAATATAAATTTAGCAGAACAAAATAAAATATTTATTACAATATAATACTTTTGAATAAACTAATATAAGTGAATTTATAACACTAAATATAAAAAAATTAATATTTTAAATTAAAATAATAATTAGTATGCTGCAAAATATAAATTCTTACTTAAGAAAACATAACTCTTATATATATATATATATTAATTCTAATGTTTTATGGATAAAAGATGTCATATTATTATTACTATTTGCGGGATATTCCGTGTAGTGAAAAATCTAAATGCTGACGTTTCAGTACAATATCAAGTACTTGATATTGTACTGAAACGTCAGCATTTAGCTTTTTCACTACATGGAATATCCTGCAAATAGTAATATATATATATATTAAATGAAGAGAAAAAATATAGCAATAGTAATAAAAATAAGAAAATGACCAGAATATTAGTCTTTAAATATAGCATTTTTGATGATGTTTTGTTAATCCTGAAGAAATAGAAATATCATGAAAAGGTATTAGATTCAGAGCACATTTTATTAATTCCAGAATTTGATTTAGTTCCAAATTATCTTTTCATTCAGCAGATATTTGATCTATATAATGGATGCAAACACTAATTTATATCCATGTGATCAATGTAAATATTATTTCATTTAGCAAGTAATTAATTTATAAATCATTACATGGGAACATGCTATGGAAATTGAACAAATTTCTATTTTGTGTATAAATATTGTATTAAGCTCATAAAATTATATCAGCAAGTGAACGTCATATTAGTGTGTGATGTTAGCATTTAGGCTTCATCAATGAAAAATAGGTAATATCCACTTTAGAAGCAAAGAAACATTTCACTGTTTTTAAAAATGCTGAGAATTGTCATATTTTCAATAAATTGTCACCTCTCCCAAATTTGATGAACCTGTCAAGCCAATTAATAAACATTATTGCTTTCACCCTATCATTCTAACCATTTTAAAGTTATATACTTTTAAAAAATCATTAAAAAAAACTTAGATTAGTTTATAAATCAAAGCATATATATATATATATAGTTTTTTTATTCAGCTCTATTTATAACTTTTTCAATTGACATCAGAGTAACTGTAGCAATACTCTTTATTTATTCTTTGGTCAGTTTTAATTGGAATCTTTCAAATAAAATTTTAGTATACAAAAATAACAGCACAAATATTTTAGAATTATTACATACAACAAACAGTGATCAAATATCATTCTTTCATTCTAATACAAATGCAACACTTGATAATACATTCTCACAATACTTCACTGGAAATATATTTTCTCATATATATCTTTCCAGTATAATATTATACAAAAAAAATAACAAATATATTTGAGATATTAAACAGTAGCATTGTTTGTAATTTACTATTGTGAATGCAGTAATGAAAAAATCATATAATAATAAAAAAATAATGATTTTATCCCAACTATATACTTTATTAGTCAAATATTCATTTTTTAAAATGAATAAAGTCAATTCACAATCTTATACAATACAATTAATAATAAACACTTTTATATAAATATTATTATCATCATAGCAACATGATTCAGTGCTCCATAGGTTAATATATCCACCATAAAATTTAAACAAGAAAGAAAGAGAAAAAAAATTTTTTTATAAGTGATATTTTAAACCATATACTGAAACTCATTTCAGGATGTACAACATATATATATATATATATATATATATATATATATATATTATATATATATATATATATATATATATATATATTATATAATAAGCTTGCAAATAGCTCTTACCAAGTTTTTCAAAATATTCCCAACCTCAGACTGGTTTCTGCTATTGGCTTTCTCAGTGAATTGCTAGGATATTCAAGCATTAAGATTTAAAATATCAAGCGAACTCCAGAAGTTTATCTAATGGATAACTATCAAGTAAAAAATCTAAAATTTTCAAACATCCATGTGTCTTTTAATTCAGCTATCTAATTTAAATAGCTATATGAGACTGAACCAAGTTCAGATACATCATATATTAAAATATATATTGTTGGAATACAAGTATAATTTATATAAATAAGCTAGCTATATCCCCTTTAATTACATCTAACTTAGGTATATACACTGTACTTGTACCCAAATATTACATATTCAGCCTGTATTCTACCCACCCATCTTTTGTATATTTAAATAGACATGTTAATGTCCTAAAAATGAGGGGTCAGAGTGATTTAAAATTAACATGAATATGACAATAGTATTGGAATCAACAAGGGTGTTGAGTGATCCATCTTTGCATTTTCAATGATATGGATGGCTGAGGAGTTGGAGAGTAAAGAAGATTGAAGCCTGTCCATTAAAGTTTGAAGATATTCTATCTTAATATAAACTGAGCATTGATTGTATATATGTGTGGAAGATGGTAGACAAACTGATAAATGCTGGTTCAGCATGAAAAATGTATCTTTGAGATCATTTCTCTTTTTCACATGTATGTTGTCATGAGTATTAGTTACATAAGATAGAGTGGAAAGCTGTAGGGAGCTAATAAGTCTGAGTTTAAGTTCTGTCTAATTATATTAAATTTAGTATAGACAATATACATGTGTTTACATATTACATTTTCAGCCTGTACCCTGCCCATCCCTCTTATGTGTATTTAAATGGATATATTAAAATCCTATGTATGAGAGGTCAGAGTGATTTAAAGTCAACATGGGCATGTCAATAGTATTGGCACCAACAAGGACTTTGAGTATTCCATCTTCAGATTTTTAATGAGATGGATGGTTGAAGAGTTGAGTTGGTGAAGATCAAAGCTTGTCAAATAAAGTTTGAAGATTTGCTATTTTAATATAAACTGAGCAATGATTGTATATATTTGTGGCAGATGGTGACCTGGACCAACTGATGAGTGCTGGTTCAGCACAAAATATGTATATTGGAAATCATTTATCTTTTTTACATGTATGTAGTCATGTGTATCAGTTGTATAAAGTAGAGTGGAAATGTTTAGAGAGCGATATTATAATTATGAAGGCCATATGAGGACTAAAACAGTACTTAAAAACTGTATTAAAAATGACAAATAAAAGCTCTATTATTTTTTTAAGAGAATTATAAAATATGGTATATAGAAGATTATAATTTGTATTGACTGTGGGTAAATAACCTGTTCAATATCTGATGTGTATATGCATATAATAATAGTCAATAATATGTTTAAAAATACATATATACAAGCAAGAAAGATTACAAATTATAAAATTATCATAGAAAAGCCTTTTCCGGCAAATTATGTTTTTTGCCCTTTTCAATATGTCTCCAGAATACCACGATTAAAGTGCATACAGTGACATCTATATAAACAAATGGATATACAAAATATCCATTAAGTTGAATATTAAGTGGCTAATGGATAAAGAATGGATAGTTAATTAATTAATATATGTGGATATATATCCATTCAATATATATAACGGTAATTTTGTAGTAGGATTGAAAAAAAAAATCACATTATAGATCATGTTGGATATCCATTTGTTTATCTGTCTTCTCTTATGTATTAATATAGATGTCGCTGTATGTACTTTAAATCATGGTATTCTGGAGACATATTGAAAAGGGCAAAAAACATAATTTGCCGAAAAAAGCTTTTCTATGATAATTTTATAATTTGTAATCTTTGTTGCTTGTATATATGTATTTTTAAACATATTATTGACTATTGTATACTTGAAGTGCAACATAAAAAAAGAATTGGTTTTAATTCTGATTCTTTTTCTGCATATAATAATAAATAAATAAAATTATAGCACTTCAATATTAAAATATCTGATATAAAATTAATATTATTTAGTGTTTTAAGTAAAGAATATAAAAAAATAATATAATTATTATTCTCCATTATTAATTTGAATTTTATTACAATCTATAAAATATTATTCTTTACAAATTTTATTTATGTAAATGATTTGATTTAAATAAACTCTAGACAGAATACAGGAAAATCAAAAAAACGTTTCTTGAAATAATTGTCTGATTGAAAGAAGAATATGATTTTTGAATGAAATTGAGAGAGGAAGCAAAAATTGAATCCAGTGAAACGTATCTTCAACTCTTCCTGATTAAAAAACTGAACTATAGAACAATATTATATTCTAAATAAATCAGAAATCAAAAACATAGATTTCTATGGCAATAAAACCGAGGAAATAATTTATTTGCTACTATATGTTTTCAAAAAATCAGATAGAAAACATTACGTGAAATAAGTAAATTGTATAATGCAAATCTCTTTAACATTAATGGACATCTTATAATTTATAATTGCAATCAACTAGGAAGCAAAAAGGATATCATCCAAAAGCAAAGACAGATATTTAACGCTAATGGTTAATAATCATAATTTCACACATTGCCAGGATTATCAAAGGGGCAAAAGAAACAAGCAAGGACAATAGACCATTATTATTCAACATTATACCATTTAGGTTAAATGAATAAAAAATGGTAATATTATTTTATGTTTACTTTACAAAGAAAATATACACTTCCCAAAGCATTCTATATAAAATTATAATATCAATAATACTTTTATTGAACAAATAAATATTAATTTTAAAAATGTTTATTAATTATTGATACTTAAATATAAATATAGTATATATACTTTAAACTGATGTAATGAGACGAGATTTGAACCCAGATTTTCAAGCTTCCTTTGGCCACTCCATCTATGTGTGCATGTATGATCTATTTATATGGTAAGGGGCATCAGTTGATAAGATGGAGTGGATGACTAAAGAAAGCTTGAAGGTCTGGGTTCAAATCTCTTCTGATTAATTAATTATTGATATACATATGCGAACCTATTATAAAGGTGAAGATACACATATATTATTTTAATTAAATTTTTTATTCTTATTTATTTGATAAACATATAAAATATGTAATAAGTGACTAGAATTATAGGAATTAAGTTTTGCTACACATTAAATATTTTTTTATCTCAAAGCAGAGAAAAGATATATATTATAATGAAAATAATAAATTTAACAGTAACAAACTATTATAAACAATCCTTAAATCCGCAGAAGTAAGAAATTAAACGAAAGTACTTCTGTGGATTTAAGGATTGTTTATAATAGTTTGTTACTGTTAAATTTATTATTTTTATTATAATTACAATTTTGTTTTAATTAATGGACATTTTATTTATATTATATATACCTTTATCATATATGAGAGAGTTAAATATTGTTAATACGTAATGAAATATACTTTATATTGTTAATACATAATGAAATATACTTTTGCTCTGTTGCAAGAATCTAATATCCAAATCAAAATAATTTCAATCATAAATGATAAATAAATATATTTGATTATTACAATTATTAAAATTTAAAAATTTTAAATTAATTATTAATAATCAGCCATTAAGCTAATGCGCATGCACTTTGTGAATTTTAACTATAAATGAATACTCTCACTTCCAAACACAAGATAAAGTCTTTGTGAAAATCCACAAAGCGCATGTGTATTAGCTTAATGGCTGATTACTACTATTCCAGTTTGTAAAACATAGCACTATATAAAATAAATATATCATTTAATTAATTATTACTATTATTATTGTTTAATAATAAACAGTAATAAAAATGTTTGATATAATATTGTTTTCCGATATTACATATTTTTATATTTTAACAGAAATGAAATATACTTTTTAAGATCATAAAATATATTTTTAAAAATAGAAGAGTATCTAATTATTAATTTATTGTTCTACCATTATTTATTTGTTGTTTTAATTATAATACTTATATTGTATATTTTGTATAATAAAATTAGTAATATCAATCTCTAAATGTTATTTATGCCTTTACTTTACTTTGAAGTTAATGCAAAGTCTATCAGCAATAAATTGTAAGGTAACTATAACTGAATAAAGAAGTGACATCCATATTTTTGTAAGTAAATTATCTAGTTATATGATGCTCATTATTATCATTTTATAAAATTTTTGCAAGTTAGAATATATACATTCTTGGTGTCAAGCTTCCATGCCATGCCACAGCAATTGCATTATATTTTATTACATTATATTCTTTTCATTATGTTATATATTGTAACCCAGTGCTTTTAGCACTTGGTTTTCATTTAGTGTTATGTGTATATAATATTGATATTTTTTTTAAACAAGTAAAAGTAATAATATTTATCTGATAAAGTGTGCTATCCACTTTGCCTAGATAGAATTTATGTTGGTTTAGATAGTATTGTTAAAATTTTGTATCATATTTTATAAATTGACAGTCTACTCTAAATAAAATATTATGATAATAAGCTAATACAATTTTAATATTTTTATAAGCTGTATTTAGTTCTAAATAATTGTAGGAAACATAACTGGATGAAGAAATATAATAGTATTGTTATAGTATTACTTAAAGTCAGTTATTTAAATAGTTTATTGAAAGTGTAGTAAAATAATTGGTAATAAATAAAGTTCAAATGTGTGTGTAAATAGAAAGATTAGTATGCATGGTAGTATCTTTAATTTCTTATTTTTAGGCATTTGCATAAGTATTTTTTTTATTGTTTAAAATAAAAAAATATTAGCGTTCTAAAAAATAAAATATAAAATTATTTAGAAAAAATTAATTGAAATTTCAATCAATTAATACTTAAAATAATATCTTAATACTTCTGATAAGTTTATTTAATGAAAAAAATAATTTTATCTTTAATTATAATCACAAATAATTATTGTTGGTTTAATTTTATTTATTATTTTAATTTTATTAAACTGTTATATAGGGTACATGAGCACAGACTTTCACATGACCCACCACTCTCCACTCTATCTAATAACACTGATACACTCAAGCACATATATGCTGAAAAGATAAATAATCACCAATATACGTATTTCATGCTAAACCAGCAATCATCAGTTGGTCCAGATTATCATCTCCCACACATATATACTATAAGTGCTCAGATATATATTAAGATAGACAATCTTCATACTTTAATGGACCGGCTCCAACCTACTACACACTCCAACTCTTCAACTGTCCATCCAATTGAAAATCTGATGATGGAATGCACGAAGGCCACCCTAAGGCCTAGATTCTTGTCACACCCATGTTGACCCAAGGTCAATCCGAACCCCACATGTACAGGACATAATCCATTAAATACATATGCAAGGATGGGCAGACATCTCTATAATGTAATAACTGAAACACAGGCTTCATATATACCATGTGACTATATATGTAATATAGGGTATATGAGCACAGACTTTCACATGACCCACCACTCTCCACTCTATCTAATAACACTGATACACTCAAGCACATATATGCTGAAAAGATAAATAATCACCAATATACGTATCTTTTCAGCATATATGTGCTTGAGTGTATCAGTGTTATTAGATAGAGTGGAGAGTGGTGGGTCATGTGAAAGTCTGTGCTCATATACCCTATATTACATATATAGACACATGGTATATATGAAGCCTGTGTTTCAGTTAAACTGTTATGTAATATATTTCCATTGACCTTGATAAACACGTGATTATTTTTATGTAAAAAACTTTTTGGTTGTAAATCAAGCAGCTGCCATAGGGGACACTGAAAATCAATGAGATGGACCTAATGATATCAATACCTATTAAAAAATAATTGGAATATAAATACTCAGTTAATTTTATTTTTAGTTTAGTCTGGCTTCACCCTTTCCCTGTCCATTTGGAATCATTTGTCACAGCATGTTTAATAGTACTAAATTTTTATAAATATTATTGTTTTCTAGTGCAGTAGTGAATTAATAATATCATATTACTGCAGTCTACAATGCCTGGGTAAATATTTTTTAAGACATTCTGTTTTTATGCTTTGATACAATTATGAACTTTCTATAGTTGTAAATTAATGCATCTCGGTCAGCGATCATTGCCACACCCAGGTTTAGGAATAATCTGGCAATGTTCTTGTGGCCCTCTCTGATTCAGTTGGTGTTCCAGACATGCTGAACCAACATCACACCTAGATAAATTGTAACTCACTTACAGTGGAGGCCAAAGCAGTTTAACCTTGTCCAAGGACTGGATCTGGCTTCTTGCTAAACTGAGTTCTGGATAATGGGTCATGGATGATGGAGTCTGGGGGGAGCTGCTTGGGGACTTTCCAGGTGGGTTGAGAGTCAATTGTCCCCATGGCCTTTGCCTTGCATGGATGTAGCATCCCCTTGATTAACTGACATTTGATCTGTGATAATTCATGTCCTTTTTTGGTGTTTTTTCTTGATGTTTGTACTCAGAATGTATTTTTTCTTAGATACCTGTAATATCTAATCTATTGTATAAGGCTGTTGAATTGCTTTGAGCCACCACCCAGTTGTAGAATATCAATGTATCATTGTAGCCTCTATGGTCCACTGCTGCAGGTGACAGAATGTGGTCCCTGCACAAGTGAATCATACTTTAGTGAGTTAATAAAGTTGCTTTGAAACATAAATTAATGCATCAAGAATTTAAATTTTTAAAATTTAGAATGAAGCAATTTGTAAATGAAACTATTGATTTAGATAAACAAAAAAAGATAAGCATTTTCAAAGTTAAAATTAATTATTTACTTATTTATGTTGCTTTACTAATATTTCTTTTGGATTAAAAAAAAGAACTTTAGCATAAAATAATTTATAAATATCAGAGGACACTCTTATGGTGTTCAAACATATTTTTTTAAAAAAGAAAATATTACATTACCTGTGTTTGCTTATAAGAGAACCGATATACACCTGGGTCATGTTTTATGTGGATTATTTTAATGCAATTTTGAAGTTATGCGATTCATGTTTCTTCTTAATATCTTTCATATTTCATTATATTTATTAGATATCAAGAAATTTAAATTATTAATAACTTATTTTGACTCGAAATATTTTTTTTTTAAAAAAACAACAACATTATATTAGCAGCTAATGTGAATATGGCCTAAAGCTGTATTTAAAACCTTAGCTTCTATGTAAATAACCTACTTATACTAATGAGTAAATAATAATAACAATAATAATAATAATAATAATAATAATAATAATAATAGATTTATACTTATGTATAAAAATATCATAATAAATATTCAAAAATTTTAAACTTTTGAAACATATTTTGTTAGATTTAACAGAAAAAAAAATTTTTTTTAGATTGTTAAAATAAATAATGAAGATTTTATTGATTTTTTAAACTGAAAATAATCTTTCTAATGATAATATATAATCTTTTTGTTTTGGTTGTGATCTCAGTTTTTTAATATAAAAACAGAAAACCATTAACACAGAGCAAGACTGTAAGTGGTGCTAGTTGTACATCATGTCACGAATCTGATTCACAAATGAATGCATATTTTTAAATAGTGGTAATGATTAAAATATGTATGAAAAAATGTAAAATTAAATACTGTAGTTAATAAAAAAAGTAAAAAGATTGTCTTGTATTAATTTTTTTCAAATATTTGAAATTTTTTAATAGTCATATTTTATTTCCTTATTTTTTTTTAACCCAAATTTTAAAGTAATTTTTCCTTGTTGCAATTCTTTTTAAAACTAATATATATATATATATATAACATATATATATATATATATATATAACATATATAAAAATATATATAATATAAAATATATATATATATATATTTTACTATGAAACTTGTAGATTTATAGAAACATTATTAAAAGATGTTCTTGGATTTGGAAAATATACTATTAATTCATCGTTTGATTTTGTAAAGAAAATTCAAAATATTAATATTAATAATAATGATAGTATTTGTACATTTGATATATGTGAGATGTACGGTTCAATAGATAGATTAAAATCTTTAAAAATTATATTAGATGCTTTAATGTTAAAAAAAGTTGATGTTAAAAAAGTAAAATTTGTAAATGATGTATTATATTTTATTGATAAAAATTTATATGCTATGTTTAATGAAAATTATTATAAAATGGATTACGGATGGCCTATGGGACTTCCTGTAGTTTCACAAATATGTAGTTTTGTAGTATCAAGATATGAAGATATAATTCTTAATAATAATATATATTGCCAAGGTATTAATATTTATTACAGGTATGTTAATGATGTTTTTGTTTGTGGAAGTTTAGATATTATAAATGTATTATTCAATGAATTAACTAGTTTAGAAGGTTTAAAATGGAATAAATCTTTTGAAGAAAAAATGTCAATTCAGTATTTAGATATTAAAGTTACCAGTAATAAAAATAAATTAGATTATTGTATGGTAATAAAAGATATTGAAAAAAGAGGATATATTCCTTGGTATTCAAATGTGCCAATAGCACATAAATTATCCGGTTTAAAATCATTTTTATTTAGGAATAATAAATTATGTAAATATAGTTCTGATAAAATAAGTAACATAAATGTATTTATTATGGATTTGTTAAATGTTAGATATGATCATAAATTAATTTATAATATTGTTGCTAAGTTTAATAATAATAGAAATATTTTAGATGCTATAGATATTGATAAAATAAAATATACTTGGATATCAATACCATTTATTTGTAATGAACAAGTGAAATTTATAAAACAGATATAGAAAAATATATGTCGAGTTGCATTTTATACTACTCCTAATTTAAATAGATTAATAAATAATTCAAAAAATAGGTGTAGTATTTTAAATCAAAGTTGTGCAATATATAAATGGCTATGTTTTTGTGGAAAGGCATATATTGGGGAATCTCGATGTACATTGGAGAAAAGATCAAAGGAGCATTTGTTGTTATATAAACGAGTGCAAAAATCAAGACAAGAGAATGTTAGAAATGATGATGTATCACCATCAGTATTTTTTGATCATAATATAACATGTAATTATGGTTTTGATTTTGATTTTAATAAAGTTAAGATTTTGTGTATTGAAAGAAATAATAATAAAGCAAAATTAAAGAAGCTATGTTAATAAAAAGTGAAAAGCAACAGTTGATAAACAGACAGGCCACCAATATAAAAATTAATGAATTGTGGGAAAATTGATGTATGAGGTATTACTTTTTGTTTACATTTGTAACGGTTTTTTCTAATACAATTTGAATCTAGTTTACAATGACTACATAGATAGTTGAAAGTACTTCTATTAAATTGGTATATATATATTTTTTAAATATTGTTTTACTGTATTAATTATTGTATTGTTTTGAATAATTATATATATTTTATCATAATTGGAATACAGACATTGATTAATAATTTATATATATATTATATGTCAAAGTGTTGACCAGGAAGCAAACACGGGCCAGCCACTTGGAAGGCAGCTATGCTAACCACTAGGTCACCAACACTTGATATTTTAAATTTATGAATACAGTTAAATGATGTATTTTAATGACCTGAAAATAATCCTTGACTATTATTTATTTATGTGTTTTTTAAAAAAAATGATAATGGAATTCTCATAGTTTCATATAATCATAGTGGAATATTATAATTCAGGAAAACTTGCAAATCTCTGATAATGTCTCATCTAGCTTATGATATTTGTAGTCTGTTATAATATTCATGCTATTGTATCATCTGTGGATCCAATACTCATTGTTAGAGTTCAAATTATTTAAGTTTTATTTTTACTACATTTCTGTTAAAATGTTGCATCTGCTAAAGAAAGAAAAAAAAATCTTCATTTTAAAAAAAAAAAAGTGTTTCTATTACTTCAAATTTTTTTTTTGCAAATAATGACTAACCTTGACCAAAGCTCAGCACAGAAAACAGTCCTGCTAAAGAACTAAGGTTTTAAAAAAAATATTTGATAAAATTTTATTTTTATTTTTATAATGTTAATGTATGTTAAGGTTTACATTTATTATGTAATATTTACGGGTTTTATAGCAAATGATAGGCATTCTTACTATTATATTTAGTCAAGTTTATATTTGATATGAAGTTATACCCGATGAAATATATCTGGTTTATTTTACATGCAACTGGAGATATTAATCTCACATGTTATGTGTTTAAAATATGTTATATATCTCTAACGGGTAAAGAGTATTTTAAATTTATCAGAAGTGAATAATTTTATATTTTACACTATGACAGCATATTTCTTATTTAAAGTTTCAACGGAATTTCTATTTCATTAGTTAATTAATTTATTAACAGTTATTCTTTATTAGTGTGTCCACTTTATTTTAGTATAAGCTTTTATGTTATACATTGCAGTTGAATATTCCTTGCTTAGATTTAAATTTGTTGTACTATTTTGCATAATTTTTAAACAGTCATTTGGCTGAGATATGTGCGATTTTTTTTATATTCATTAGTTCCAGATATTGATTAAAGTATGCATGTTTGATATAGATTTATTATTATTAGTGTATTTCACTATCTTGCCTAAGTTTAGAGTTGATATATGCTTAATATCAGTGTATTTTGATATTTATTGTGTGTTGTGCTTTGCAAAATGGAGGTATTATTTCCATAGTGCATTGTATTGTTCTACTATATTCATATATCCAGTGTGGCTATGTACCATGGAGAGGTCTGTCTAGAAATCATATGATATTTTGATATAGCTCGTATAGCTTAATCCTATGAGAGGATTATAATTTAGTATGTGTTCCTTTTCCTTAGGTGGTGAGACAAAGTCCACACCTATATTTTTGCCTGAGAGATAGGCTTGGAGACCACCAATCCTTTTAATGAAGTATTTGTTCTGGAGGGCTTACTCAGTATTTTTGTCCCCCATGTAAATTTAGAATATTTTTCCACCATAGAAGGTGTAGATTATCGTGTTCTATTTAGAAGTTATGGTAAGGATAGATGTTAGATTTGTGATATTAGTTTCTCAGGGAGCATTTTATTGTAAGTAGGGCCTTAGTGATTTGGATCAATATCTGTATTGTGCTACTGAGCCTTGCTAGTAGTTCACAAGCAATCCAATTGAATTGAATTAATTTAAAACTGTGTATTTTAAAACACTATTTACTAAAGGAATATTCAAACACAATATTTTATTTTTATCAGTAACTGAGAAATATTCTTTGCTGGAATTGTAAGTCATCAATAATTAAAATATCTATTATTATTTTTAAGTGGACTTTAAGTTAAATATTAATTTGTGTGTACAACTTCTGATGAATAACCCATATCTATTCATAATTTATTTTAATTACAAACGAGAATTTAGTTAACTCAGTAACAATAGAGTTTAATATTTTAAAAGAGATTAGTATTTGAACCCAGTTCATATTTAAACAAATAATATTTAGTTCTGTTTATGTACTTCATAGCATAATTAAAAATAGCTAGCCAATGATTTAAAATAAGGGATTTATTTTACAGACCCTTTCATGAGACCTAAACTGAAGCTGCTATTCTTTGTTTATTTCACTTTAAGCATTTGTTTAATGTAACTTTCGAAATTTTAAATCAATAGTAGTATCTAAGCTGTACATTTCAGCTAGTTACTTCAGTTTCATAGTTTAAATCCAAACTTGTAGGAATATATTGTATTTGTGTTCTTGCAAAGAATAGCTGTAGCCTAAACACTAGGCTTATATTTTTTTAATTTACCGTAATTGTAATTGAAAGGGCATTATCTAGATATTATGTAACTACGCATTTGTGATAACAGCCCCTATATTGTTTTGTAGCACCTAACAAATTTATTAATAAATTATAATATTTTATTCAATCTTCATTGACGGTTTATTTTCTATATGCGAAGTAAGTGTGTGTTTGCAAAATGTTTGTAAAACGTTTTTCTTGAGTCCTAAACCATTTCAATTCTAGAGATCTCAATACACCATATAAGCAATGATATATACCAGATAAGCAAATTTATGCAGATCCTGACATTTCATTTTGATTACAGTTGTTTTTAGGAAAGTTTTCCAATAAAAATAAGATTTGCAAATCTCAGATTAAACATTTATTTGACATTAAAATGAACTTTATTTCACGTTATTAATTCTGACTGCGCATTATACCATTTATTTCCTTAGTCAAAATTAATAAAACAATTAGTTGTAATTATTTTATTGGGTTATCATGGATGATGGAGGGATATAAAAGGTATTCTTGTCTTTTTATTATTTTGGCTGATGTCCTGGATAAAAAGCTAAATTATTCCAAATTGTATTCTATTATTTTGTTTATTAATAATCATATTTATCAATTTTCTTTTATAAGGTAATAATAATTGTTGTTATTTGATGCTAGGAGACATTAGCTTAAGTGAAGTGAATGTTCCCTGCAGCCCATTAGAATGTCAGCCATGTGTGACAACACAATACTATAGAGCAGTTCCAAAAATGTATGAAAGAACTCTGAGATCATCATTTGATTTTATTTAAAAGTTATTGATTATCATTGCTATTATAGCTGTTGAGGCATAAAAAAACTTTATTTTCAATTGTACCATAAGAAAGATACTTTTCATTTTACTCTGCAAGAGTAAAGTTCATTTCAGATCAATATTGGCAAATGATTTACAAAGCATTTTCTGTAAGACCTTAGAGAAGATGTGATAGCCCATAAGATATTGTTATTTAAAAATGCAAATGTTCATAGCTCAGAGAATGTATTTTTGATAGGGGAAGGGATTTATTTTATTCTAAGTTATTAATTAGAAAATGATTGCAGTTTTTTCTCTCTTCCCAAGTTATTTATTTTACTTATAATAACTTATTTTATTATTTAAATCTCTTTTCTTGACTTAACTGCATATCTCTGCAGCTGAATCCTTTATAACTAACCGACCACTAAGATCAGCTCACATTTTATTATTATTATAGATCTATAATTATTTATAAGAGTTTCAATATGTGTTATTGATTGATGAAGAACATTTTATAGAGATTAGATTACTTTACATCCTAATTGTAAGGTTAGAATAAATATACAAATAAAATGTCTGTTAATTAAAAATATTGTAATAACAATAAAAATTTAATGGCAGTTGAAAAGGGTTAAGTAATTAACTAAAAGTACTTCTGTGGATTGAAAGCCTGGGTATAATAGTCAATTACAGTTATATATATATATATATATATAAGTAAAATATATAATAAGTGATATATATACATATATATATAGTAACAGGATGGGGTAATAAAAAGTGGAACGGAATGAGGTTTGAACTGGGGTGATGGAAAATGTCATCACCACTGTCAATTTGAAATGAAATATAAATAATTTATAAAAGTACATATATAAATAAAGAATATTTAAGGGAGCATGAGATCATTGAGAGATCAGACAGTCACTCCTCAGAACCACTATGATTAACTATAAATCCACCAGCATTATAATTTAAAAAATAAGTACAAGTAAATACTCAATACAAATAACTATCCATCACCATCATTGATGGGAATAAACAAATCAGTACAATAAATCAACAGTCAATCTTGTGACTGAATCAGAAATGGGTTTTACTGTAGACCAGCCTAACTATTGAGCCTTTGCCAGCTTGGGGCAATTGTTTGACTATTAATTTGGAGGCAGAAACTAAGTGTAAATCCATCAGAATACATAATTAGAAAAAAATCTAAACAATAATGCTGGGATATTAAAACATGCTGATCATCATCAATGCTCTGGCCACTTAAGTACCATTAATGTACTGGCCAACTATAAACTTAAATTTTTAATAACACTAAACTAAAATTAAAGGTAGTGCATGGGCTTTAAAGAATATAATCTTATGTGTCAACCAGGATGATGATGATTGGTCATCACTGGATGCCCCAAAAGCACTAATATACATCCCCATTTATACATTCATTCCGTGCATGAATCTAGCTCAGAGAACATAAGCTCTATTACTGAATGTGACTAAGAGATGATGGAAACAATTTTTAACAATTAAATACAAGTTTATTAATAACAAAAAAATAAATATTAAGATCTGCAGAATCAGGCTTCTGATTTTGAATAATATACAAAACTATACACAACTAAAATTTTTACATTGATTTACAATATTTCTTAATATTATTAATATTTCTTAATAAGTATATATAAATGCATACATATATCTGTACACAGACATGCATTTTATAATATATAATGAAAACATATCAATCAACATAAAACAATTATAAAAAAATGATTAAATTTTTACATATGTGTTTTACTTGACAAGCATTGGTATTTGTAATACAATTAACAGATATACGCACACATACGTGCTTGTGCGTAAATTTTCTGAACATATTTGACTTGTTACAAAATAATTATCAAAATCTTGAGTTATATAAAAATACAATAAATGATTAAAGTTTCAGTTAACTGATATACAATTTACATACTAGATTTACTGAAACATATATATTTAATTTGCATAGATTATTAACATAACAAATCTAATTTTGTCAGAACAATAAAAAACGTTAATTTTTATAATTACAAATTCCAATTTGAATATACATAAAATTTACATATTTGTTATAATAATAAAAGTTATTTTCACAATTATTCTTTGTTGAAAATGTATAAATTGCTTTCCTTATTATATAGTAAGTTCCACTCTTTATCAATTAGTTTCTTAAAAGAAATACATACTATCAACTTTTTTTATTCTTCTTTAATAAACGATTTTAAACTAATATATATATATATATATCCATCAGTTATAAAAATGTTACTCTACTAAGGAAATCATTTAAAACTTTACTACCATATATAACACCACTCACCACTAGGTATATGTACACTTATCTGTGCTTCTCTGCTTTTAAATACATAAGCATACATATAATTACTTCTTCAGCAAGCTGGGGTTCCCTGGGCAAGCTGAAAGATTTTTCTTAGTGAGTTTGGTGGTTTATCATTGGTATAGTCCAAGTTAGGGTTGTTCTGCAGTTGGTTCCACTTAGACTAGGATTTGGTAAAATTCAGGTCAGCAAACTATTCTGTCCTCATTTTTTTAGGCTATTGATTCAGAAGTGACCCAGCTTCAAGTAATCAAAACTCCTGTGAAGCAAAATAGTAGCAGCTCCTGGGTCTACTGTCCTTCCTTCAGCTACATCAGTTCATAGTAGCTATTCTGCCAACTCTCTGCTACAGCCAACAACAAACTGCAGCTATCTATTTTGGTCAGCTAATACCACTTACTCGAAAAATTTTAGTATCCAGACTTTGCAGTTGGTCTAATTGGCCACTGCTTAGTTTAACTCTTACAAAACCTAAACAAAAACAGACTGATATTTTTTATCAGTCTTTTTATAATCTTGGTTGGGTCAGGTAATATAAACATAGTTATTGTTTTCAATTAACTTTAATCCTTTGGAATTTGACCAAAGGTATGATCTATATGCATGTTTTTACTTTGATACAAATTAATTAAAAGATTTCAAAAATAGACATATTTATAATTATCAGAAAACATGCTTATTTTTAAATTTTCAAAATCAAAATCAAAATATTAATTTTTATTTATCAGACCTTTTTTTAAATTTAATTTCATAATAAAGTATTATTTTAAACCCAGAATTATTTAACTTTTTATTTATTATTTTTATTCCTAGTAAATGTAGAAAATATCTACAAAAATTTATGTCTGTGTTTATTTCTACCTTTTCTTTCCTTTATATATATATATATATATGTATTATAACGATCGAAATGAAAGTGAAGATCGAATCTAACCGCAAAAACAATATCTGCAACTACCAGGGCGCCATCTAGGCATTTAAACCTAGAAAAATGTATAAAGTAGGCAGATACGCGCTGTTAAGATTCCACTTTATTTAAATATTCCGATCGTTAGCCCAAGTCACTAGCTCAGTGGAGACGCAGCGATAAAAATCTATATCTTAATTTATATCTTAGATATCAATAAATAAAAGCCACTGCCATAAATTAACACATAAAAATATTTATTTATGCACATATAAAATAACATTTAAATGTTGAGGAATAAGTTTAACATTTTAGATTTTTATATTAACTTTTAATTTTACATTTAACTAAGTTTCAATGAGTTTAATATTTTATTTAGATAGTCAAGTATGAATAGACTACATAGATCTGCATTTGAAAAGAAAATATTCTTCCCTGATTTAACCTTAGGCAACAAATTTCACAACCAAACTGGTGCCAATCCATCTGATACATTCATGTATTCAATGTAGCATGATACGACAACACAAAATACTATACTGTCAGAAATGTACATCTGATCAGTAAGTAGATTAGAGAAGACATTGTCTCTCCGCCAACAGGAATGTGACATCTGTTGGCGAGTAGAACAATAAACATAAAACTCCATAGGAATGGACTGCGGTCCTTTGCCGTCTTACAAATCCATCCATAGGCAAACAGAGGGTGTGTGGCATATATCTATAATCCTGCCCATAGCGGACCTCATACTACATCTACAATTATACAAATATATCCAATCCATTGAACCAATTCAACTATGAAATGAATAACCTAAGATTACCCTCCCTTAATATAACTTTACAAAACTATATAGCCATTCACGCCCGACTTAAATTTAACATTTAAATACGTTCGCACAGATTATTTTTATAAATTTGCTTTTAAAATGCTGAGTATAGATCGGCTGCACAGATTCCACGGTCAAAAACATCCAAATTAAACACAATCAATCAAAATACAAAATCACCGATCACGTCAATTGCAAAGGGAATACACAAGGCTCTGTGGCATTCATCGTAAGATGCCTGCATTAACCTCATTGACCTATATATTCTAATCAAATGTGAAAACTTCAACATAATCAACCGCTAACGAACCTATGCAATGTCTATACCCAACCTAAATTTCATCATTTAAAATTTAAACAATAAACAATTTATACAATAAGAAAGAAAAAAAATGGAAATGATTTTTATCAATCGGAAAACATATAAAATTAAACATTATTAATTTGATTTAAAAACTTACAAGAGTCAGATAAGAGTCTGTTTTAATATTTAAGTTGGCTTGTTTATCAATTTGTAAAACTTGACGAAAGTTCTTAATTGATTTTAACAATTGTTCATTTCATATAGCTTATGGTAGAAGAGTCCAGGTTTCTGCTTTTAATTCCCGCGATGTCTCCATTGGAAGATAATGTTCTGGAGGTAGCATTAGCTGGTTCCATTCTTGTATCACAGTCTTTTCATTTTATATTTTTTTTTAAACAAAAAAAAAACGAGAGAGAATGGCAAGTGCATCTTACCGTTCTCATCAAATCAAGTCCAAAAAAACCCTCTGGAACTCAATATTTCTCTTTTTATAGTAAATCTCCAGATTGAATGAACAAAGACGTCACTAATCTAAATTTTCGTTTGGGTCCGGGCTGAGGCTTGGTGCTTCCATTGATCAAGCTAAAATCTCTTTATTCTCTTATTTAATTTACTCTCTGACTTTTTAATTAGACAGCTTTTGGATAATTAATAAACAATCATTTCCATTTACAGATTACAGGAATTAATTAATACCTGTTTTTATTTTTACTTACGTTATTTCTTTTTTAAACGATTTTTATATTTAAATCTTTTTTTATAAAAAAAATACATTCAAATACCTTTTTTTATTTATTAAAAAAAAAAATTTTTAAAGTTTAGCATCTGTGCGAATATATACGTTTAACAAACATTTTAATTTTAGCGTTTAGTTTTTTTTTAATACATTTATTTTTATATGCGAAATAAAAAGTTTTTATTTCAATTTAATGTAACAACATATTTATATATCGTTACAGTATATATGCACACACATTATATTACTGTGTGCTATGTAAACCAACAGGTTACAATATATATATATGACAAATGTCAATTTTCTGGCACATCAACTTTGATTCTAACCACATAAAAATATATTAATGATTATTACTAATCATTTATTAGACTAGAGATTATATCATTTCTAGCTGATTTAATATATTCAGATGGATTTATTTATATATTTTAATAATGAATGATTAAAAGTTTTAAGTTTATCTAAATATAAATCTATTAAATAACTTTCACATATTCTTTTCAAATCATATAATTAAACACAATAAAAGACAAATGATCCCCCAAAAAACATTTGTGCTGAACTAGCACTTATCAGTTGGCTTAGGTCACTACCTCTCAAATATATTTTTAATATATGCAGAGTATTTATCAATACTAAATGTTATATTTTGATTTGAGTGTAAAACTTACTCCACTCACAACTTTGATACAATCTACGCAGATAAATACAGTAATGATTATTGCTATCATTTACTAAACTAGAGATTATTTTTAGAACATATATTAATTTTAAACCTCAGTTAAAGATTATTTCATTTGAATATTTTCCATGTGTAAAATGTTTATAAGCAAATAAAAAATCCTGCACACTCCCCACACATTCTTTTAAAATCATATAAAATAAAGATACAATAAAAGATATATGACTCCCAAGATGCATTTGGTGCTCAACCAACACTCATCAGCTGGTCCGGGTCCCCATTTTATATATATATCTATTATATGTAAACCTATTTATCTATAGTAAATTGTTATATTTTGATTTAGGAGTGTCAAATTCATTCCATTCATTTCTTTGACACCATCGACTTCAGATAAATATAATAATGATTATCATTAATCATTTGTTAAAATAGAGATTGTCACTAGCACAGATATAAATTTTAAACCTCAGTTAAAGATTAATATAACTGATTTGTATTAAGTACATAAACATGGAGTTATTCTCATTTCTCTTTTTTATTTGTAATCTATCTATCTATCTATCTATCTATCTATCTATCTATCTATCTATCTATCTATCTATCTATCTATCTATCTATCTATCTATCTATCTATCTATCTATCTATCTATCTATCTATCTATCTATCTATCTATCCATCTATCTATCTATCTATCCATCTATCCATCTATCCATCTATCTATTTATCTATCTATCTATTATAAAGGCTATATTACAAGCAAATTATCTATCTATCTATCTATCTATCTATCTATCTATCTATCTATCTATCTATCTATCTATCTATCTATCTATCTATCATCCATCCATCCATCCATCCATCCATCTATCTATCTATCTATCTATCTATCTATCTATCTATCTATCTATCTATCTATCTATCTATCTATCTATCTATCTATTATAAAGGTTATATTACAAGCAAATAGTTTTTAACTACAACAGCTTTTCAATATATATCTGATTAAAAATCTTTTTTTATTAAGTAAAAAAAATATATTTTGTTTGATGTTAAATATAGACTTTATTTTATTTTATGAAAGATCCATATATATTTTTTATTATTTATGTATACATGATTAATTTTATTTCATTGTTCAACTTCTTTCTTTTATGCAGAATGTCTTCTTACATTTAAAACATACTCTTGTAGACATTTGAGAAAAATTAAGTGACTCCTAGTATGCATTTCAACTGAATAAGTCTCTTTAGTTAGAGCAAGTTATATCATAAATCTTTTAATCATAATAAAACTCATTTACATATTTTTCTAGTGTGCACAACCATATTAAAAATATAATACTGACAGTTGAAATTTTTAATATATATAATCTAATATTCTCATGGATAAATGATGAATTCATAGTATTATTTCTGCAAGATTCCATGTAATAAAAATATAAAGCTAAATAACTGATCATTCAATACAATAACGAGTACTTTCTTCAGAGGTTCTTCTTTCTCAAATCATAAGAATGTGTGCGGTGAGATTTAAAATCGTTTTTTCTTCTTCTTATTTTCTCCTCATTCTCAAATTCTATATATTGAGAAGTTTTAAAAAAATATTTTATCCTCCAATAGCTTTTTCCAAATACTGTTAACAATATTTGGAAAAAGCTATTGGAGAATGAAATATTTTTTAAATCTTCTCAACCAATAAAATTTGAGAATGAGGAGAAAATAACAAAAGAAAAAATAATGATTTTAAATCTCACCACACACATTCTTATGATTTGAAAAAAAGAAACTCTGAGGAAAGTACTTGTTATTGTACTGAAATGTCAGCTATTTATTTTTATTACATGAAAGATCCTGGAAATAATACTTTGAATATATATTCTGACCTTGCTCTCGTGCATCTTCACTTCCAGATAATATATGATATGAAATAAAACGGGTTCTATCTCAGTTAATAATTAATAACTAAAATATTCAGTATTAAAATTAAAATATTTCACTAGCTCAAATTTAAAATACGAATAAGGTTCAGTTTATAAAAATAAATTAAATAAATATTTAATATTTTCATGAGACTTGAAGTGAAAATACAGGTGACAAGATAGATTACATTGAGCCAATATCCTACAGGATACTACCTCAATGGCATAAGAACACTATCCCCCCTTATTACTATTTCAAATAACAAACTCATAGTATTCTTACGACTTTAATAACTTCTACTCACTAAGATTAAACTAATAATTAAATCTTAATCTTCTATTTAATAATAATCTAGCTCAATAAAATAATCTCAGGTTCATAAAGTTTATTCTAAGTTAATTTTAAAATACGGTAGTAAAATATGAGAAGGGATTTTATGTCATAATCTACTACACTGAAACTAATAATAATAAATAACAGTAATAATATTCTTCATTGTTTAACTAATTCTGTATATCTTTTCTTTTACTATAATTTTATTACCATAATAAAATAATGAAATAATATAATATGATCTTATATCTTCATGTAATGATATAATAAATACGTGGTAGCATTTTAATAATCTGACAAACAAAATATGTGTGGCAACTGATAGCATATAATTTAATATAATATTGTGATAACTGATTTATGACCAATAAAATAATGTAAGATTATGATTATTTAATTATAATGAATACCAATAAAATATTTAAAATTCTTAAAATAATTCTCTATTTATCTTTTGTGCAAAATTATATATTTGTTTCGATTATTATGCATATATCGTGTTTTCATGCAGCGATGTGGAGAAATAAATAACTCGGACACAAAATTTTTGAAATAACAAAATTTAACAAAGTTTATTACTAACAACAAATAAATAAACAATTTATTTACACTATTTACAGTGGATATCCTTAACTTTTTTACTTTACAGTTTGATCTACCGGGTTATAAAAAAAATAATTTATATTTCAATTATATCTTTATTTAGATTTAGGACAAAATTTAAAAAAAAATGTTACTATTTGGTTTCTCATTATGGTTAACTTATTACAAATATATTTATCTACTTTATTAGCAACAGCATTTTATCCTTAATATTATTAAACTATCTTATTTTAAAAAATTCATACTTAGAAAACATTCTATAGAAAACAAAATTTTATAATGAGTATGGATTTCTCAAAATATTAAAAAAAATTTCATCTTGCAAAGTCAAAGATGTTACACAAAATATTATCCAAAATTCAGTACTAGATTTTAGTATTTATCACACAATGTTTACTAATCATAATATATTCTTCTTTAAGCCTTACTTTAGTATGATATAAGTGTAATCATCAATATATTTCTGTTAATCAATAAATAAAAAAAATATACTATGCATATTGTTTACATAATTTACTTTGTACTATTGTATTTTAAAAATATGCAATACTTATTTTTCTCTTAAAAAAAATAATACTAAAGCATTTAAAATTATTATCACTTTAAAGAAAATATCTTTGTTTAGATACCTTATTTTAAAAAAGTTTATATTTCATTTCCGAAATAAAATTCAAAATATATTCTATGATTCTTTTCTTTCCTTAGGATACTTTGGATCTTCAATTTTAAGTTATAATATTCTGCTCCTTATAAGCAAATAAACTAATCTTATACAAAAACGATAGCATAACCTTAGTTCTAAATTATTTATCATTTCTCTTAAACATATCTTACTAAACGATGCAGTTACATGAAATAAAGATAGCGAAAACAGATGCATAGGATTAAGGAAGAAAGCTAGAGTATTACTCTTAACATATCTCAAAATCATGGTACAGTGCGAAGAGGTATGGCATTTACCTGCCTAATATCCTCTAGTACAGGGACGATGTTAAAGCTATTTCTTCAGCTTTATTAGAACATCAAATATTTAAAGAAATATAAACACTGTCCAAATAAAATGTGTATCAGTCATAGGGCTATGTTAACTATGCTGATATTCACATAAAGACTAAATATTATTTCCATTCCTTATAACATCCTATTTCTTAAAACATCATCTTGGTTTCCTGCTAACTATAGTACTTCCAAGCCACTATCTCAACATTATTTCTCAAGATTTTTCTACATCTTACATCGATAAATAACTATCTGCATTTACAAAACAATAAATAAAATTCATTAATAGTTAAACAATCTTACTATCCCATAAGAAAAGTTGCTTACTTCATTGCTCTGTATGTTTAATCATATACAATCTACTTAGACAATATTTGAATATCCAATGACATGAAAATTTTAAAAGAATCACATAATTATTTGTTATGTTGGATTATATTACTAATAAAAAAATAATCGTCGTATGCATATTTTCAAATCAATCCTATCTCATAATGTTTTTTTTTTAAAATGTTGTATGAAATGCGGTACATATAAGTAAAAAAAACTTTTACACTTCATTCTTCCAATTTATGGATGATCTAAAGAAAACAAAAAAAATATACATTATAAATTATCAATAGTTATTATTATTACCAATAACCTTTATCTAGTCATCGTGTTCAGTAGGCTTCCTTTATCCACTTGAGCATTGCAGATATATAAAAAAAATTCACACCCATACACTTTATATTAAAATATTTTTAGCTAAATTATTAGATTGTTATATTATAAAATTTTAATATTAATAAATTAATGTTTTTATGTTTTTCCTAATCTTATATAAAAATTTAGATTTAAACTAGGTTAACAAAATAAAAAGAATCAAAACTATAGTTACATATTTTCTTGACGATAGTTCCTGATAAGTCCAAAATGCTTATTATTTTCTCTAGAGTTTTCCAAAAATGTTCTCCTCCAAGCGCGTTAAAGTTTAAAATAAAAATAATTATTAATCCATTTAGTAAAATTTAGAAAATAATCCTTGGTTTTAATTTTTAGGACGATAATATTAATTAATCCCGTGAAGCTTCTTAATCTTCTCTACCAATATTCTCTGTGTATCCGATGCATCAATCCATCTAATTTAACTTTAAAAATATTCGATAAACTTTTAAGTACTATTTGTATTTCCATGGATCCATCTTTTATTCAACTATGTATTCACTTTTTTATATATGTTTCCTTCTTGATACATTTAAACTTTCGTTTGGTATTTTTATATATCACTTTTAAAAATAAATTAAAAAAATGTTACCTTCAGAAAGGATATAACATTTTACTCCTTTTGATATAATATTATATAAAATAATTCATGCAATATACAATTGTCTTATTACTATTTAAAAAATAAATCTTGGATAGGCTTATAAATAATAATGCGTCTCCAATTTTTTTCATTAGACTCCGTATGATGTCCGTGCTGTGGTTTTTTTTTATGTACCAAAAAAAAATTCTCCGGTTATGCATAAATAAAGCTGTATCAATAAATATTTCAAATATTTTTTCAGTATTACAATTTATATCCATTTTATTTTGTAGTATATCCATTTTTTATTGCGTAGTTTAGGTTAAACTTTTAGATAAAATACGACTGGTAAGTACTTTAAAAAATTAGAAAATCATCTCCACGAAGTTTCTAAATATATAATTTTTTTCTAAAACTTTCTTTTGCAAAACACTTTAAAATTATCAATTAGTTTTTGCAAAATAAACGATAAGAAAGTACCAAAAAAAAATTGACTTTCTCCGGTTTCAATACATTATTAATCTCCCCCTATACCCCCGTGCAATTCATATTTATAGTCTGTAAGAATACCTATTCCTATTGGTTAATTCTTACTTTAGCTTGAGAACAAATTTACATATTTCCAATTTCAAGTAGAATTGAATTTCAAAATTAGAAATTATGATGTAATAAAATTTAAAAAATATTATTTAAAATATTACTTTTGAATCAATTATTATTTTATTAAAATTCTTTAAACATTTAAAATAACTTTTAAAATAACCTTAATAACCTATTCCATTTAGCAATTTTTATTTAAACAAAATATTTAATTTTTATTATATCTGTATTCGTCTTTATTACATTACTTAAAACATTACATACGATAGTTAACTTAATATTTATTATTATTTGCTTTTATGATATGTAATAATTACATCCAATTCTATAATGCTATTTCAAAATATTTTAAACTTTATTATTAATTCAAACAAGCAGTGTGTGAAAGTATATAGTATACAAGTCACATGATTAATAACTTTGACAGATGATTTTTTAATCTATTTCTCTGCCTAGATTTATATAATTGATACACTTATTATATTATATAATATAATTATAAAATTTGGAAGAACAATTTAGAAAATATAGAATTAAATACAATTCTCACCATCATAAAGTTTATTTTTAAAATATACTATATTAATTTTTGTTTATTAAATATGATTATAAATTTAAACACTGTATTTATTAACTTATCAGTTTTAAACTATTAAAATCGAATTTATTAAATATACTTTTAATTTTTATAGCTGTGTTATTTAATATGGCCAGCTTTTACAACCATATGAAACAATATTTAAAGCTTTATATAACTATTTTTAAATGATTTTATATACTACGTATTCTCTTTAGCTTCAAATTGTACTTTAAAGATATAATTGACTTAATATAATTAATGTATTAAAAGAACATATTCTAAATTTAAAATTTTTAGTAATTGACTGTTATGAACTATTACTGGCCTATAGAAAAGGGCACAATATATATAACTCTAAATGATTTATGACTAGTTTACAAGGCTTCTTAAATAGTAATGCTGATAATATAATATATTCACAGAACACAAGTCTGGAAATGTTACTAAGATAATTTGCAAATCAGATTCTTAAAGAAACATTTAAATATGCTGGCAAAAAGTGCGATCTCCTCTTATATCAATGTCTGTCAGATAAAAAATAACCCAATGATCGATTTTATCTGACCTTCACTTTGTTATGTAACAATAAATCATTTTTATCCAACAAATAGATTGTCATTGATATAAAAAAGGAGGGTATTGTTTGCAAGTGCATTTAAAAGGTTTCTGAGGGGTCCTGGCTCGTGAATTATCTTAGTAATATTCTCAAACTAGTTTGTTCTATGAAAAGGCTATTTATATATGTATACACTTATGTCATTTCTCTTTACATGGATGTCATGTTTTTAGCAAATATTAATGATAAATCACAATCTATTAATAAAAGCATAAATGATTATTAATTATAATTTATCAGGTCAAAAATACTTTTTATTCAGATATAGACTAACTATAGGGGACTTGAACTCAGACTTTCAAGTACCCTTCAATTATCCACACTATGTCATACAACTGATACACATGACCACACACATATAAAAAAGATAAATAATCAAATATAGACTAATAACTTTTTAGAATTTATAAATCCATGTTATATCTTTTTTTCATTCAAGAACCGCTTCACTCATTTGGGAGATTTTATAAATTCTTTTAAATAACTGTTTTAAGCATGTCATAATATTTATAATCACATGCTTGTAGTATAAAAATAATAAGTTGTGATTTATATTGGTAAATTTAGATATAGAAGTATATTTACACATACAATACGTTTAATTCTTAATGGAGTGATACAGTTCAGTCTAGCTCGTGATTAAGTTAGGTCTTTATAAAAAGTGACTTATTGAGACGGCTAATGGTTAATCAGGTCAGCTGGGAATGAGTAGGTGTTCATTAGAAACGATTGAGATCAATGTGCTTTTGATGTTAATCAAATGAAATCGCGTAATTAAGACAGAATTGAACAGATGTTGCATGGCTGTAGAAATTTATATGTAAAACGATAAAATGTTGCCGCTTCATTAATTTAAATAATCTAACTAAAATTTGCTTGTGCTTTTATTCTATAAACATTATAGAGTATAGTATACGTTTGTGAGATTTTACAATGACTTATTATCATCAATATTGGGGTTCGAACTCAGACTTTTACACGACCCACCACTCTCAGTGCCATCTCATATTGCTGACCCACCTGATCACACACATGTGAAAAGATAAATAATCACCAATATACGTATTTCATGCTAAACCAGCAATCATCAGTTGGTCTAGATTACTATCCTCACACACATATATAATCAGTACTCAGCTTTATATTAAGATAGCCAATCTTTATACTTTAATGGACAGGCTTCAAATTATTCCAACTCACAACTCTTTAGCCTTCCATTTCATTGAAAATCTGATGATGGAACGTTCAAAGACCTTACATATATAAATGTAGGTTTAAGCCTGTACACTGTATTAATTTATATAAATAGTGTGTAAAAGGTCTGCCCATCCCTCACATATGTATGTATAAATGGATTATTCTCCTGTACATGAGGGGTCAGAATGACTAATATGTCAACATGGGTAGGATGACAACCTTGGCACTAATAAAAACTTTGAACGTTCCATCATCAGATTTTCAATGAAATGGAAGGCTAAAGAGTTGTGAGTTGGAATAGTCTGAAGCCTGTCCATTAAAGTATAAAGATTGGCTATCTTAATATAAAGCTGAGTACTGATTATATATATGTGTAAGGATAGTAATCTAGACCAACTGATGATTGCTGGTTTAGCATGGAATATGTATATTGGTGATTATTTACCTTTTCACATGTGTGTGATCAGGTGGGTCAACAATATGAGATGGCACTGAGAGTGGTGGGTCATGTGAATATCTGAGTTTGAACCCCACATATATTACATATATAAATGAAGGTTTAAGCCTGTACAATGTATCATCAATATTGAAAATTTTTAAAGGGTTAACATATTCACACTTGTATATGCATCATAGATGCAAAAAATGGGTGTGCTACCATTGACAAGGTCTTGAAGTTTATATATATGTGGGTGTGTTCATTCATTCTGAATCCCTGAAAGCTTCATAATGCAATGGTATCCACCTGCTTGCAATGCATCTAGTCTGAGTTGATCCCAAGTTTAGTAATTTAATTTTTTTTTCAACAAAGTTGATATTTATGTTTATATAGTTGGCCCACAACCCACTCAACTAATCATTTAATAATGATCATTAAATGAGAAACCACTCAATAATGGCCAGTAAATGGAAAACCATTCCAGGCCTCATCTCCTACAGTTGACAAGCCTAAAAAGCATTGTCTTTTACTCTGGTCTTCTTTTAAGAGAAGTTGTCAGAGAGATCTTTTTTCTGCAGTAATTTATTTAAAATCTGTTTTACTATCTATTAGTATATAAACTGCTACTAGATATTTTTTTAATTTAATCCTATTTAGATTAATGGAGTGTCTTTTACGGTTGAACCTCTTCTACCATCATATATTATCTCTCACATTAATAAAAAGATCACATATTTTTGCAACAGTATTTACATATTTTAATTTACATCACTGAAAATTGATTACAATCTCTCCTTTTTATAACTTTATATGTATTAATGTTGTGCTTCTGGTAAGGTTTAAGTATTTATTTAAGATTTTCCTTGTAGAGAGATACATTTTGATAATATACATGAGTATCATTACATTATGATTAAATTTTCTTAGTTAGAGTCTTGATATGAGATTTAAAATGTTTGTTATTTTTTATGCAAATGTGATTAATATTTTTTTTTACCTTTTAAATATCATACCTTTTCCACCTTCTTTTTGACACTTAATGTAAGCTTTACAAAGCAATAATAATTGCCAGGTGACAGTCCTTCCAAGTCTGAAATTCATCAGTGAGAAACATTGAGTCTTGGAAGAGTGCATCTGAACTTTTAGGATGTAATGCATTTTACTTTTACCTTGTATCATTCACCTCTATATTAGTCTATTAAGCTATCGGTCCAAACTCAAAAGCATATAAATGTTTTCAATCTAAGCCAACTTGCTAGTGCTGTCATATAGATCTTAAATCACTTCAGTTAATATAGTTTGGGATGACAGCCTAAAGTATAATGTAGGGGTAAATGATAGGAATTGGGAGGAAGGTGCTTTAAATTCTTAAGATCCAGTTGTACTGTTCAAAGAACCAAGCTCTTAACTGATAAAGGCTGTAAGCTTGAAACTGGTCTGGGAATTGGATAGGAAAGCACAGGATAGTGATTTTTTAAGGACTGTCATTTCAGAACTATTATTGCATTCTAAAGTTTACATTTAGTAGCATAAGGATGGCGGGAAAATATGGTACTAAAATAGCAATATGTAAATGGAAGATATATGATAGATTATGTATAATTCATTATAATGTGAAATTACAATTTTAAACTTTAAACATAAATATATATATATGCTTTTTTAAATATAAAATGTTAATTTGATGAGTAATGCATTAAAAACCAAAAACAATATATATATATTGTAACGATCCGGAGAAGGCTTAACGTAAACTGCACTACAGGGCGCCATCTAGGCATTTGAACGAGAAAAATTTATAAAGTAGGCAGATACGTAAGTCAAAAAAAAATAATTTTTTTTTTTTTATATTTTGCATCCGATCGTTAGCCCATGTCACTAGCTCAGTGGAATAGCAGAGATTTAAAATATAATCTAAGAATATATATATAAAAAAAGAATAAAATAAGCCACTGCCAGTAATTAACATACAAACATTTATTTATGCATATATATATATATAAGATTTAAAATTATTTTAGTATTAGTTTTACATTTTAACATTTAACATTATTTTTAACTTTACTTTTGATTTTAATTTACATTTTAATTTCTATTATATTATAAGTTTACATTTTAATTAAGTTTGCACAGATGGGATTATAAAAGCTTGTTTTAATATGTTGCTATAGATCGGTTACATAGATTTCACCGGTCAAAAACATTTCAAAATAAACATAAACGATCAAAATACAAAATTATTGATTACTGACAATTGCATAGGGAAATATAAGAAACCCTCTAGTATTCACCATAAGATACTTGCATTGTCACCAATAACTTAAAAGACATCCGAATAAATACATTATAGATACTCACTGTAAGGTATCATTATTTATCGAATGTCTATATATTTTGATCAAATATGAAAACCCAAAACATACTTAACTGATAACCAATCCATGCAAGCATCTATAAACAAATTTAATGCATTTTTATTTAGGGTCGAGTATGAATAGACTACATAGATTTGCATTTGAAAATAAAATATTCTATCCCTATTTAACCCTAGGCTAAAATTCACAGTCAAACTGGCCTCAATTCATCTGATATATCGATGTATTCAATGTAATACGGAATACGGCAGCACCAAAAAGATTAAGGGAAGATATTGACTCTCATCAGATAGGAATATTACATCTATCTAACGAGAAGAACAATAAAAAAAAAACTCCATAGAAAGGAACTGCGTTCTCCGTCTTATAATTCCTTCCATAGGCAAACGGGTGAGTGTGGCGTATATATAAACGATTCTGCCAGTAGCGAATCTCCAACTACATCTACTAACTACATCAATATATCTAATCCATTGACCCAATTTAACAATGACACAAATAACCTAAGATTACCCTCCCCTAATATAACTTTACAAATCTATACAGCCATTCACGCCCGACTTAAGTTTAACATTGATATATTTTAATTTATCGGAAAACAGAAATCATAAATAAACTTAAAGAACAAAGTTAAATAAATGGAAATGATTTTAAATAAATAAATAACAAATACATCAAATAACATTATTAATGAAGGATTTAGTTTGGTCAGATAGGATTCTATTGCATTATTTACTAAAAAGTTTTAAAATTTAGAGTTCTTATTGTTTCAAGTGAATATAAAGTTCTTACGATTTTTAAAACATCCAACTTTATCCGTTGCTTGCCATGAATGTAAATTCCCACGCCGTCCTAAAGAGGTTAATATTCTGAAGGCCGATTTATTTATCCATCCGAAGGTTTTTGCTTTAACTGGTCCTCAATGTAGAAAAATGATAGTTCATTTATCTTTCTTTCTTAGCAAAACTGAAGGGATTGAATCGTGCGTCTTTTTCAATCCCTTCTCCTTCACTTCCACACTAACACATATCTCTCACATTGTAATAATCATAATCACTCCCTAATAATTTCCAAACTTGTCCTTTTATATTACTTTGAAAGATTGACTTAACATTACGTCATCGATGTGATGATCCTTTTCGTTGAGGTCTGATTTCCCAATGGATTTATTTCATTTGCTAAAAATTTTTATTGTTTTCCTATCTGACCGATGTTTTTACATTTAAATGCCCAAGGCTGGATTACATTTGACTAATTAAATTTATCATTTCCATTTCTGATTAATTAACCTGTTTTCCAAATCAAAGATATATTTAAAGATAAATTTAAAGATATAATTTTATCTCCAAATTTTTTTAAAATTTAGTTTTAAAATACTTTTTCTTTAATAAAGTTTTATTTTAATAATTTTTCATTATCTGTGCGATTTAATATATACGAGTTTAAGATGATATTTAATTTCAATTTTTAATTCTCAAAGAAAATTTTTAAATGCGAACTTTTTAATTTACTTTCATGTTTAATAAATAAAAAAAAAAAACAATGTAACGAACGTCTGTGCTCGTTACAATATATTTAAATGTAATTTTGGTTTTTATATTTAAATCGAAATATTTTGCAACGGAGTTTTTATAATTATTCATATTCAAAGTTAAAAATTGAGAATGTAAAACATCACCATATTTGCAGTATTTTAAATGAAATTTGTGTGTATTAAAAAATCGTTTTTGTGTTTATGAAGGTTTTTTTTTTTTAAAAAAAGCAAAGTTAAAAATTGAGAATGTAAAACATCACCATATTTGCAGTATTTTAAATGAAATTTGTGTGTATTAAAAAATCGTTTTTGTGTTTATGAAGGTATTTTTTTTTTTTTTTTAAAAGCAAGTTTTAGTTAAACAACCAAGTAAAATTAACATTATTACATTTTGAATTATAAGTATCAAACTCACTCACCCACATTTTTGATACCATCCACTTCGTATTAGTACTAATCATTTATTGAACTAGAGATTGTCTTTAGCACAGATATAAACCTCAAACTTCAGTTAAAGATTAATATATCTGATTTTTTAAAATTAAGCACACCCACATACGGAGTTATTCACATTTCTCATTACCGTATTTATCTGAAGTGGATGGAGTCAAAAATGTGGTGAGTGAATTTGACACTTATAATTCAATATCTAATAATTTACTAGATAAATACTCCTCATATAATAGAGAGATGTATAAAGGATGGTAACCTGGGACAACTGATGAGGGCTGGTTCACTCCGAAATGCATCTTGGGAGTCATTTGTCTTTTATTATATATTTATTTATATAAATTTAAAAAAAATATGTAGAAGTGTTGGGGTTATTTAATATATTTATGTATGAAAGTAATGGATATCATTGAAACCTTAATAAAACAATATCAAGATGGTTTGAAATTCAGTCGTAGACATGGTTAATTTGGACAACTAGCTGAATAACTCTGAAATATTGCTTTCTCATTGGTAATTAACACGTCTAAAATTTGGAAAAAAATTTTTTGACAAAAGTATGTTAAAATTAGTTATAAGATTTGACTCAATAAACAAACAAACAGAATTTCTAAGTTAAACGACTCTATCTTATTTGGGAATCAAGCACCCCCCCCCCCGGATAATGATCAATCATACACTTGCTTTTTTTAAGATACTACTGATTGAATAAAGCATACAACTGATATTTTTTAAACTGATTGTTTAGTGGTTTAGTCAGAGTAATTAGATGTCCTGCTAACATCAGACTGTATTTGTTCCTATAAATATGGACACTTTTTAAATTTATTATAATTATTATTAAGATTCCAAGAGTTTGTAAAAGACCCAGAAAGAGACCACATGTGAGATAGATGGATGAAATAAGAAAGTATGCAGGGGTGATGTGGAGAAGAGAAACTAGAGATCAAAGGAGATGGATTGAACTTGGAGAGACTTTCACTCTGAAGTGGATTGATAATGGTTGACAATGATGATGATGATGAATATAATTAATCGTTATCATAACTGGAGGTTATTATTAAAACAGTGTGGACATTTTGATTTAAAAAAGTAAAAAGAATGAAAGAAAAAAGAACAAAAAGGTAACAAAAAGGATAGAAATCAACATTACTATGCAATAAATAAAAGAAGAAAATGTACTTGCACAAATACCCAATCTTTTTTTTACACTTTAGTGTAGAGATTTATAGCATAAGAATCCCACTGATATGATGTTGTTGTGAGCTGATGATTGAAGAAGTGAGATCAAAAAGTAAGGAAAAGTGATAAAAAGTATATATACACACACAAATATATGGCTTTCATCAGTGAGGAGCCTTGGATTTGAGAGCACTGCACCTAAAGATTTTGGGTTTTATTAGATTGAAAGATCTAGGTACAGTGCTCTCAGATCTAAGGCTCATCACTGATGAAAGCCATAAGCTAGAAACTAGTCTGGGGATATTAAAAGATTATAGGGATTTTATGTGGAAACCTTCTACCTTCCATTGAACACTATTGCTTGAACTGGATGGCATTACTATATGAAGAGTTTCATATTGTTTTGCTTATAATGTAATAATTCCTGTCCAAAATGTAAACAAATAATTGAAATTACTAAGGTAAAATTTGCATATCTTTTTGCATTGTTAGGAAAACATCAAAATTATAAATTATTCAAAACAACTTTTACTTATAAATATTCACTCACATATTGATGTTGGAAACTACATTTACTACCAGTAAAGTTATTGTTTACATAAAAATTTTGAGGTATTAAATGCAAATCACAAGTAAAACACATATAAAATCTAACTTTTGCAAACTTTCCATACAGTATTGCCACCAAGTGCAAGTCTTCGTTATCAATGAATGCAAGAAAGTTTGTGCATAAAATGCCTATCTAGTGTCTACTTATCCAATATCCCCAGATTACTTTTTAGCATGTGACTTTCGTCAGTGAGGAGCCTTGGATTAGAAAGCACTGCATCTAGTTTGCTATTATTATTAACAGTCTGTGTAACCATATTTAAATAACGATCACATGATGTTTTGAAGGTTTTAAAATCTAACTTCTTTTTTAATATTAAATATTTAATTTTAAAGTAGTATATACTGAATGTTTCATATAAGTGGAGGGATTCGAACCCAGGATTTTTAGGCTATTCATCCTCCACTTCATCTCAAGCAACCGATACCCATAACCATTCAATCTATATATTAACGCATGGGTGTGGCCATGAGTATCGGTTGCTGCGATGGAGTGGAGGATGAATAGATTGAAAAATCCTAAGTTCAAACCCCTCTATTTAAATATTAAAATTTACAAGAGAAAACCGACAATAAAATGTAGATCCTTTATTGAATGCGATACGTTTTAATATTTCAGCATCAAATAACGGAAATTTTATAAAAAGTTGGGTTAAAAATATTTTATAACTGTTCAACACATCCATAAATTCGTCTATCTAAATAAATATTTATAAAATACTCTTAAAATTATTACAAGTTATTAAAATAGAACAAACAAATTTTAATTAGTTCTTAGTCAAAAAGCTGAAGTACATTTCTGAAATCACTAATTGATAATAAATGTAAAATGATTATTATTTTTGCTGTTATTAATTACACATTAGTTCTATTAATTGTATTAAAAAATTACTTCCTTTTAAATTTTCTTCCTCCATTAATAAAATGTCGCAACTCGTCTTGTTTTCTATTTTGTTTTACTTAATATATTATAATTGGTATAGAATAGGTAAAAAAACAACAACCTGATTTAATGATGTTTTAAAAATTATGTTTTTAATTATGTAAGTATATTATTTTATCCGGAATAAATCCCACTCTACAAAAAAATCAACATCCCATGAAAGAGGGGTTTAGTTGCCGCTCTCGCATTAAAATGTGAAACGGATGAAACGTATTCTCAATTTTTTAACAAGTTTAAGATTTTAAGATTAGATGACAAATTGTTAGTCAATCCACGTTGACATTTATAGATTGGTTTCTATCTATCTGTCTGTCTGTCTGATTATCTATCTATCTACCTACCTACCCACCCACCCACAAATATCTATCTATCTATCTATCTATCTATCTATCTATCTATCTATCTATCTATCTATCTATCTATCTATCTATCTATCTATCTATCTATCTATCTGTCTGTCTATCTGAATGTCTGTCTGTCTACCTGCCTGCCTGTCCGTCCGTCCGTCCATCCATCCATCCACCTACCTACTTACCTACCTATCACCTATCTATCTATCTATCTATCTATCTATCTATCTATCTATCCATCCACCCACTCACCCATCCACCCATCCATCCACCCATCCACCCATTCATCCATCTATCTATCTATCTACCTATCTATCTACCAACCTACCCACCCACCCACCCAGCCACCTATCTATCTATCTATCTATCTATCTATCTATCTATCTATCTATCTATCCATCCATCCATCCATCCATCCATCCATACATCCATCTATCTATCTATCTATCTATCTATCTATCTATCTATCTATCTATCTATCTATCTATCTATCTATCTATCTATCTATCTATCTATCTATCTATCTATAAGCTTTAGTAATAAATAGATAAAAATGGTACTGCTTAATATATCTTTATCCAGAACCATCCTATTCAATATCCTGAAATTTTAGTTTCTTGCTTATGACTTTCATTACTAAGGTTCTGTAGATATTGAATAGGATCATAGTGAATATGGATTTATTAAGCTAAAATGGTTACAATGCAATTTTATCGTGTAAATGCTACAAGTAGTATCTCAGATTGTTTTAAGATATAACTCTTCACAGCAATCTGTTTTGATAAAACATTTATATCTTCTTTTCAATAAACTTTAAAAACACTTTATATATAATGCTATGTTTATATGCAACATAGAAACATTGAACACTAAAATGATTTTTGTGCTCCTTAGTGCATGAATAACATTAGGTTTAGCTAGAAACCCATCAATTATTCCAGACGTAGTTGCCGTTTATATAAAAATTTTGGGATAAAACCTTATTCAATTCAACTAATAATAAACATTTTTAGATCAAAATTTTGGGTGCTTGTCTTATAGATAAAGATTCCGTTGGATGACACCGTTTTCAAGCTAAAACGATAAAATATGACCATTCCCGGGCCGTTGATTATAATAATTTTGCTGTGCTTTTTTGTAATGCGAAAATAAAAACAAAACAAAATCGTCTTTTATAAATATTATTTTTTAATAACGTATACAATTTAAATGATAATAATAAATATAAAATAAAATCAACAAATTACAATTTGATTTGTGTTTTTTCTATCGTATATTTTTTTAATTGTGTTATAGCTTTTTTTTTTTTTATCAATTTTCTATCGGATATTTTTTTACTTGTGTTACGGCTCTTTTTTTATCAATTTTCTATCGGATGTTTTCTTACTTGTGTTACGACTTTTTTTGTTGTTGTTGTTTAACTAAAAAATAATAATCGTAATAAAAGTAAAATTTCTTAGTCTATTTTTTATTTTTTTAATCTCTGGTTTACATTTCTTTTTATTTTTTACAGACAAAGAGATATTATGGCTATTTTTTACTTGAAATAGAATGACAATAAAAAGTAAAAGTTGTTACTGTTAGTTTTAGGGTTAGTGTTCTGTTGTTTGTAATGCTAAAATAAAAAAATTCAAAATCGTAACCGTACTCAGACAAAATAAAGAAAGTCAAACTTTTTTAAACAACAACAAACACATCTAAATGTCTTCTTTACTTACTAAACATGTTTATAATATTTGCTTTTTATGAAATTTACAAAAAAAATGTGTATATTTGTACTTTTCTTACTGGATATTTTTTTTGGTACCACTCTTTTTTACTTCAAAAATATACACACGGTGTCTCGTGGAATGTTACGAACATTATGTTACTTGACGCGTTATCTAATTGCAACTCACTAAAAACATAGATATTTAACATTTTCCCAAATAAAACTTCAATATAGTACATTGTAAAGTCTTAGAATTATTACTTTAAAAAATATGAACATTTCAATACTTTAAAATAAAATAAAAATCCAATGAAAACAACATTTCCATCCAATTCAAATACAAACTCTCTCATCAAGCCGTAACTATTTTATAAACTGTGCGAATTTGGAAAATGTAATTGTTGCGATGTGACGTGACATAGCAGCCTGCATTCTGTAGCAGATCAAAAAAGTTGTATTATAGAAAATGCAGGTTCGAACGTGTCGGCCATGGAAACAGCATTTTTATGTGTTTTGACGAGAAAACCATGCCATGGCATCTTCAGCTATAAGATGAGTACCAAATTTTGTACTGGGGATATCTTTACTGCTTGCCAATATGGTATGATGGCCTCTGATAGCTTTCTAAATTTTCATTATCTGCCATAGCAAAGTTAAGTTTACAGTGGAAACAGAAAGTGGTAGTCAATTTCTATTTCTTATAGTAATTAAACAAAATTGGTTTGTTATTATATGCATTATATATACGATGTGCATCCATTATCAGATACCTATGTTTTTTCATGCTCCAGTCATCTGTATTTAGCTAAATTAAATCAGATAGAAGTTTAACGCCTTCTATTGATGATCAAACCTTTCAGGATCTTATTATTAGTAAAATCATGGTTTTGGCAACCAAATATTAATAAAATTACTTTATTCAGAGTAAAGAAGTAAGGTCATGTGACATTTAATCATCCAGCAACATATTAAGCATTTATTCATTCTATTAGTATGAAGTGAATTGTTTTTTTTTTTGGTTATTTTTCTGAGAACTGATCCTAATATAGAAAGAACTTATTCTAATATTTATACCTCCAGCAATTCCTCTTTACCATTGTTGGGTAATAAAAACATTTTAAGCAATAATATTCAAGGTTTAATAGTGTTTAACTTCATTAATTAGAATAATAATAAATACATAATGATTTCTGCAGAACTTTAGTGACTTAGTTGCCTTTGTCAGATGGATAAAATGTTTTATGTCCAAAGCAAAAATGGCCTTGCAATTCTTATAGTATTTATGAAGTTCTTTGCTAAATTTATTGCCAGTCTTATGGAATACTCATAATATTTGATGTTAGAAAATTAAAGGAAAAGAAAAAAATCTAATGCAACTGGTTTTTTAATCCACATGTTAAGTTAAGAAACATTTTTCACTTTCATGGAAAATATGCCAATATTGCAAAGGTCATCACAGTAGCATATTCATCACAGTGGCATAAATTAAAAAATAAAAAAATTAATACATTGAATTATATCTGGAGAAAATTATTTTTGTTGTTTATAATAATTGTAATGAAAATGAGAGGGGATGGGTGAGCTTAGATTAAAGAAAACACATTCACTTATACAACTTTGTGTTCTTATCATTTCAAAACTTCAGAGTTGAAATCTATTATTTTTAAGACTTATTGCAATAAAATAAAATTTTTTAAAGTAGACTTTAATATTTTCAACAAAGCATCATATGACCCCAATCTTATATAATGTTTATACAATGTTGTTGAATATCAAATATTTTCTCATTATGATTATGCCATTTTGTGTAAGAATTAGTAATCAACAGATACCATATGGTAGACCTTAACCTGTAATGGCTACAATTTAAAATTTTAAATGTCTTAGATTCATGTAATTTTATAACTGAACAGGTACCCATCTCAATACCTTTCTAGGTATAAGTCCATTTTGAAAAAAATCAAATTAGTTTGAATTTAGCTTGTGTAGTGTAAAATTTTATGCCTTTCTTTTTAGTCCAAATAGAAATAAAATTTCTTTGTGTTTTAGAAATTATCATTACTTTTTTAATTTATTTTCTTTAGATAATTAATTCTTATAATAATAAAAAGCAATTTTATTTTATTATAATAATTGATACTAAAAAAAAAATCAACTTTTACCAGTTAGAAGGTATTTAAACAAAAAAAAATATTTAATCAATTTCATGACTTTATGACTATATTTGTTTTTTATACAATATTTATGTAAAATAATGTTTATAATAAAAATAATCAAATTTGAAATGATAATTATATAAAACAAAAATTCTTTCTGGATCAATATGGGATGTTATTTAAAGCAACTAAGTGACAAAACCACATTGTAGCTACTAGATATATATCACTGTTGTCTGTTCCATAGGTTTCATGAATGTTAAATTATAAAATTTAATTATAAAGCAGAATCTTTTAAAGATTAATTTTTATAATACTAATTGATTTATAATAAAATATTTATTTATTTTTTATCCTGAAGTTTGTTTTATTACCCATCATTATCTAGATCATATGAACTTATGCTATCATGAATAAAGTAAAACAAGATTATTTCATCATATTATAGGAATATTAAGACTCAATGTTCTTCCAAATATAGAGACATATAATAAAGATGCTAGTAATGGTTGATGACTCTATAGAAGGGTATTGTTGAATTATCTTTCACCAATACACTTTAACTTTGTTACATATAAGTATGTAAAATGTAGGATGAATATCTGTATTAGCTAATATTCTATTTGTATAATTTACAATTTGAAATAAAAATTCTATTTGTGAATTTAATGACACCTTTTGGTGACCATAGCAATATACATTATATTTTAGTCTATTTTCAAAACAAATTATATTTGTCTGTTCAATGGAGTTTATTTAAACTGTTACAAAATTAAAAATCTTTATTTGTCAAAATCTGTGACAGCTCGTATTGTCTATGTGGAAATCTTAGACCAGTTGAAAGGTGGAATCCATTTTTCACTTATATAGGTTGTCTTGATAACAGATTGAAGACTCGTATTCTCTCCAGTTTAAGAACAACTAAAACAGATTGGCCACTGACATTACATAGACTTTATTATTTTATAAATGACCTGAGCAATTTGAAGTTTGGATATAAAATTGAAAGCAAATAAAATTCAAATAATTTATTATATAAAGTAGTTACAATTTTGTTCTATGTGACTTAAAGAAATTGATATTACCCATCTTTTATTCTATGTATATAATAAATTGATCTGTAGGAGAGCATTAAGTGCATAGACAGAAAAAAAAGCAGTTTACATTACTTTAAAACATGTTTAGATTATTGTATATATTTTAATTCAACATGGAGGTTATTAAGGTTTATATAAGCAACTTTTTTTTAAATCTCATAATACTTTTTCTCTTAAATTTAAGAAAAACAGCAACAAATAAGAAGTTTCCTATTCAACTATATTTTTTTCTATCTTACTTGAACCACTGTGCATAAGTATTGTATATCTACACTCATCCCTCCCATTATATATGCATCTATAATAAATCTGTTTTTCAACCAAGTAATGTCATTATTTTCAATATCCACTGCAAGATGATTTTTTCACATTCAATCCATTTATTTACAACAATAACAGCACATCCTCTGCAGTGAATTCGCTTATTTCATTTCATCCATCTTCATGTGATCATTTTATAGATCTTTTACAAACTCATAGGTTTCAGTTTACAGCTTCAACTGCCCATACTTTTTAAAATTTTGTCCAACTTAGTACTCTCTCAAAGTATTACTTCTTTTACTGATGTTAATGACATATGGCTGTTCCTTCATTCATAAATTTTGCTGACGATCCCTTTTTATTATTCCCAGCATATATTTTTCTATATTTCATAGTTAATTATATATTTTTTATTTATATTTCTAAAGATTGTGCCGATTTTTTTACAAAATTATTATCCAAGTTTCTGCTTTATAAAATATCCAATGTTTGAAATTGACACCTTGCCAATCTCTGTTGTTAATTTTTCATTTACTTTTATATTTAATTTTTCTGTAATTAGCTTTTTTGATATTTAAAAATCCATTAATTTCAATGATTTCATATTCTGCTGATCTAGTGCAATAGTAGTGGTGAACTTAAACATTCAAGTCCATAAACAATTCAATTCTATTAATTTCCATGCAGTAAATTAAAATAGTAGCAACTCTATACAACAATGCCACCTAGTGCAAGCCATAATAATCAATGGATGGTAGAACACTTGTGCAACTAAAACCCAATCTTGTTGTTACTCATCCAATATCCTTAGATTAATTTCTATCTCATGGCTTTCATCAGTGAGAAACCTCAGATTTGTGAGCAATGCACCTAAATCTTTGCATCTAATGCTACTCTCCAGAAACCACTTTTTACTCTTTTAATTAATTATAAAGTTATGGGGCCAAAACTGAAAATATTATAATGTTTTCAATCCAAGCTAATTCACTTGTATAATAATACAGATCTAAACCCAGTTCAGTATCTATACATTTTGGTGTCTTCAGTTTTTTAATAAATATAGCTACCATGGTAGTCATGTAACATTTTGTAGTCGATACCAATCTTAGCCAAAGGATATTGGTGATTATGGTTATTAAAAAACTGTAGACACCAAAATATAGAGATGTTGAACTGGTTTCAAGTCTGCATGATGATACAAGCAAATTAACCTGGATTGAAGACATTATTGTGTTCTCAGTTTGGGTTCATAGCCTTATAAAAAGTTAAAAAATGGCTGCTGGAGGGTCACATTAGATCCAAAGATCTAGGTGCCGTGCTTTCAAATTCAAGGCTTCTTACTGATGAAAACACTAAGCTAAAAACTAGTCTGGGGATATTGGATAAATAGGCATTAGATAGGGATTTTTAAAGCACAAATCGTTTAGAATTCATTGATTACTATACCTTGCATTAAGTGACACTATGATTTGCTACCGTTTTAATAGATTGCGAAGCATAAGAAATGGCGGTCTTGTTATGTTCTGCACAAACTTCCTGTGAATTCCAGAGTTACAACCTATTGTTAAAATAATTGCTTTATTTTATTTTCATATTTTAAAAAAATTAAATAACTGTTAATTTATATATATTTTTTAAAAAATATTTACATTTAAAAAACAACAACAAACGAACATAATTTACAATTAAATTACACATATTTACTAATTATTTTAGACGTTTCTAGATTATTTTTTTTTTTCCATGTGTCATAGCATCGGCCGGGACGCGAACCCACAACCGTCTGCAACCAACTACTTGCTTGCATGGCAGCTGCGATACCTCTCGGCTAACAACGCAAGACAGCCGTTTCTAGATTTAAAGATGACTTTTAGATTTTGAGTGAAAGCTTTTAGGATTACAAAGTTTAAATCTTTTTACTAAGCATAGTATAAATCTCTTTCTGCTTAATTAATTTTTCCCTAAAGCAACCATATAAAAACAATATATATTTCCAGGATAATCAGATATAAAAAAAATAATACAATTAAAAAAAAATTATATTTGTTTTTGGAAAATAAAAAATATCAATATTATTTTATTATTACCAGTAATATTTTGTTATTGTTATTTACATAATTTTTTTCTCATATATTGTTAGAAATTTTTATAAGTATTATATTGGTTTGTTCAGAAGACTTAATAATTTTACTAAAATTTATTTTGTTCAATAAAATGCAAATAAAAACACATATATATTTTATTATAAATCATTATATATATTAAAAACAATATTTTGCAAACAAAATGTATATGATATTATAGTAAACTTACAAATATATATTTCTTTTTAGATAAACATTTACATTTCTAAAATATTAGTTTTTTTAAACTATGGTATAAACCAAAATATTATAAAAATATTAATTTTATTTTTTAAAAAAACATTTATACTCAAAAACTTTATGACTAAAATTTTAATGAAATATTTAAAAATAAAAACAGAACATATTGGCTAGAATTATTTCAAACAAAATATGAATTGACTTTAAAGTTTAATAAATTAATATCATTCTCTTTGGGCCTTTTCAATATATATATATATTTAAAAATAGATTATTTTTAATAGCTTCAACTGTACCAGAAATCTTCTTCAGGTCTATAAAATACAATTAGTTTTATTGTTAAATTATACATGTAAAGAATAAAACAAATGTATATAATCTGTATTTCTGAAGAAGACTGCTAATACAGTTGAAACTGTGACAAATAAATATCTTATTAACCATTAACTTGAATATTAATTTTTTTGTTGAATAATTGATTCTTAATGAAATAATAATAATAATACTGTTACTGTTTTCAACTTTCTATCAATCTTTTGCACCTATTTGTAGCATTATTATGCCAGTTTTGCCTTTATTTGATGGTAGAAACTGTAACTAATGTACACATTGATTTATTAATTTTAAAAACATCCTAAAAATGTCAGTATTATACAGAGAAATTGAAACAAAATATAGTTAATAATGCTCCTGATTGGTCAGTTCTTTAGTAAGCTTCAATGATACTTGTAAAAGGACTTGCAAATGCTTTTGTGTTAGATGAGGAAAAAATTGTATATTTCCATACTTTAATTAAATATTTATGTCTATTTTTGCATAGTAATTCTATGGCATTTAAGAAAAAGATATTTATGATTACACATCAATTTCATAAGAAAATGTTTAGTTTTAAGCAAGTGATTCAAGTAAATGGGACCAACAGTAAAAAATACAAATGGCTACACCTTCACAAACACCTTAGTAGAAAATTTTGCAGCAAATTCTTCTGTTTTAAATAATGTTACAACATCCAGAGTAATCTTTAATAATCAATGGATAAAATTTTGAATTTTAGAAGATTTTCATTGCTTTATGATGATTTAACAATAATTTGTTCAGATTTTATAAATGAGGTTAAAATAACAAATATTTTATTAATGTATTGGTACTAATTACTTATCCAGGCTTGGTTACTTGATGGCATTGTTGCCAGTCAAAAACAATGCAATGCAATGTTACCGGGCCACAATTTTTAAAATACGGCAATTTTTTTGGCTTTATTTGTATTATGTGATTTCTATTTAGCGATTTTTTAAAAATAACTTTTACTATTAATTAAATTATTTTATCCTTTTATTTTTTTCTACTACATTTTAATTTTTTTATTTTTAGGTTTTTTTCCCCTTCCTACTAACAAATTACAATAATAAAAATTATACACAAACACATCTTTACCGCTGATATAGTAAAACTTTTATTTTTAAAACCAATTTCTATTACCTTTTTTAAAAATAAAAACAAACCAAAAAGAACTTTTGTCTCAGTGATGACAAAATATTTTTCAATCCCCTCCATCCCCCCTCCTTTCAAATAAAAATAGGATCCAAACTTTTGACTTTCTCAACTTTCATTTTCTTTTTTCTTTTTGTACTGATTTATGTCATAAAATCACAACTTTGTGTTTTGGAAATGTGTGCGAATTGAATGCCTTGCTGCAGTGCACCATTTTATTTGTTTTGTATATTTTCTCATGAAAATGTGAGTTTTCATATGAGCTTGTCCAAATCCTGTTTGACTCTATCCTTTGCCAATGTTTTGCACATTCCATGATATGTCGGAAAGGGTGAGGATGGTGTGACAATTCTTAGTGAGTCACACTGCATGATTTAAGTAGAAATGAAATTACTCTACTATGGAGATTTCAAAAGTTGTGGCCACTTGATATCCAGACATTGTCTGATGATATGGTAGCCAACTGCGAATTGTGCGAATTCACATAAAGTGTCATGAAACACAAAACAGGTCATAATATTTCTGTGCAACATCATCAAGTGTTCTGTAATGGCTAAGATAAACAGAACTGTTTTCTTAGCTATAAATCTAGGCTGCATAAACAGCATTTGTAGGCATTCTTGGCTAACCAGAATGTCATCAAGCAGCCAAGCCAAACTAAGTAATTAGTCCCATGTATTTTTATTGGCAATGCAGGAATCATCCAATAAGAAAAAAACTATTTTCTGTTTGTATATTTCAGATTACTACTTTTCTATATTTGCAAAGTGAAACTATAATTTATAATTATTTCTACATCCAATTAACTGAAAATATCTTTATTGGCTGAATAAATAAAAGGTCTAAGCATTTGATTGGTCAATTAAATAATCATAGTAAAACATATTTGCCTTAAAATTATGTTTTAATTTAATTTCTAAAATGCAAATTGATAGCTTGTCAGATAATTAAAGTAAACATAAAGTTTTTAAAAATAAATGTTTATTTATAATTGATGAAAATAATATACAACAGTCAACATTAAATATATTTTTGTTATCCAATTGCAAATTGCAATCATACAGTTATTGATTTCTTTGTCAAATTGTCTTCTTATAAAATTAAATATTTTTTAGTAAAATTTGAATGATTTTTATAAAATCATTAATATTTCACAAATATTTTGTGAAAAATATAATAAATGTGTAAAAAAGAATAGAAAATATGTTTTCATTTTCAAAATCAAAAAGGAAGAAATACAACTGTCAAAATTGTTGGTAGAGGAGAAAACAAGAAATTATTAATCAGCACATTTGAAAGTATGTAATTTTATCATTGTAATAGTATTTAAATTTAAACATTATTGATTTATTAGTTTTAAAAATAATCTGAAAATGGCAGCATTGTTCAGAACATTTTCCCCTATGAAATGAATGTAAATAGGCAAAATAATATTAAAATTAATGATTAGAGAGCATATTAAAAGATGCATACACATTGTCATGGTCTATACTTTTACACCATTAACAATAATTCTTACTTGTAATCTTATATTTGTAAGAAATAAAGGCATTATTTTTTATATATAATATTAAACAAAAATTTAATCACAAATTAAAATGGTGAAATATAACCAAAACAGTTGTTAGGAAAAGACAAAAGAAATGTGAAAATGGGCAAGAATTGTAACTAATTTTGAGACTTAAAATATATGATTAATTTTCCCCAAGTGTAGTCTTTAGTTGAATATAACATCATACAAAATTAACTTGAACTTTCTGATTTACAAAAAATATAGCTTATTTAGTTCCAGAAATGGTAGTTCTACCACTTTACTATGCTGTTTTACCATTAATTAGTTTTTTTAAAAATGCAGTTTCTGCAGGTCTGCTATTATAAATCTTTTAGTTTAAAAAAATTCTGAAGATTTCAGCATGTTACTCTATTATTTATGATACAAAAATTTCCAGAATGTATCCATTTCCTTCTGATCTAGTCTTAATGCACAGTTTTTGAAATAAAATAATATGATTTTTTGTTCTTTATAAAATATTTTTGATTATTTTCACACACTAATTGGTTGATAATTATTGAAAACAAAAAGAAATATTCATGTACACTTTCAATTTATTCATTTAACTTTTATTTTTAGTAATAGAAGTTAATAAACTTGAGTGTAGTATAAATAAAGAAAATCATAGTATTTATAACTTCATTATCTATCAAAATTGCCATGGTATTAAAATCATTTCAAATATTATAATAATTATGAGGCAAATTTCATATTTTAAAGTAGAATTTGATAGATTTAATGTAAATAAACATTTGTCTGTTTGTATTAAAAAAACTTAAAATAAAAAAAAATTTGTTTATTTTTTGACAAGTCTTTACACTAACATTTATAAGTCAGTTTTTAAATATTTAAAAGGATCAAAAGTGAATTTTTAGAATATTATTCAGATATAAAATTAAATTAAAAAGAAATAAATTCTGACTTATTAAGTTTTAGTACAAAATAAAGATTTTATACAGAAATAAAATGTTGAGCAATTTCAAAAGCTTCTATCAGGTGGAACAAGAAAAAATGTCGAATTTATAAGGGCTAAATTATTCTTTAGCAAAATTAATATTTTAAGCATTTAAAAAAAATAATAATAATAGAAAATATTCTATGTACTTTTAAAATATTAAAATTACATTGAATAATAATAGTAGTAGCAGTAGTAGTAGCAGTAGCATCAGTAGCAGCAGCAGCAGCAGTAGTAGTAGTAGTAGTAGTAGTAGTAGTAGTAGTAGTATAGTAATAATAATAATAATAATAATAGTAATACTACTACTACTAATAATAATAATAATGCTGCCCTTGAAATGATCCCAGTTATTGGGTTTTCAGCTCTCAAACTTTTTACAAACTGAGGCAAAACTTTCATACAGTAGTGCCACCCAGTGGAAGCCAAAATAATTAATGGCGGCAATAAGATTTTTGTGTAAAAATCCATTGATTACTCTGGCTTGCACTGTGTGATACTACTTTATGAGGAGTTTTGTCTTGGTTTTAACAGCTTGTGTAGCATACAAAATGGTGATCATGTAATGTTTGGTGGTTCTTACAAACTGCTAAATGATAAAGCTTTTTGATCATTTATTTTATTTTTATTAATAAACATTGTTTATTAAATTTAAATGGTTTGGGTGTAGTCTTTTTTCTGCTTTTTAAATGAATTTAAATCTGACATTATTTCACATACAGACAGAAAATATTTGTTACTATAATTTAATCTTTTGTAATTCAATTGTTGCTACTTTTCTTCTTTTCTGTGCTAATGTAATATCTGGTAAAATGAAAATATGTACAAAAAAGGTAGTTTTTTAAAATAATATTTAGTTTTATTACTACCTGGTGTAATGAAAATATATTTTTACTATATCATATTTGTGACATTTAGTGGTGTGATTAATGGTTTTTCCATTTAATAACACCACTGTATGCCATGAATATGATATAGTATAAATATATTGATAGCATGCTAGGCAGCCCACTTAACCACACCACTATATATTATGAATATTATATAGTAAAAATATCTTGAAAGTATGCTAGGCAGTAATAAATCTAAATATAATTAAAACTATCTTTTCTGTATGTAGTTTCATTTTACCAGATATTACAATTTAATCTACAAGTGTCTAATTTCTTGCTCTCATTTTTTGACACCCTCTAAGAAAAATATTATTAATGGTCATTAATATATTTACTTAAAGTAAATATCAAATTGATAAGAGTAAGAAATTTGGCACTTGTAGATTAGCTTAATTTGATATTAATATATACAAAATGATGAAGATATTAGTGGTTGCATTTGTCCCATTGAAGAGTGCTGTTTCAGTCAGAAATACATTTAAGGATCATTTTCTTTTTCTAGATGTCTTTATATATATTATATCTGAAGAGATTGTGGTGAAAGAAATTTAAGCACAATGAAAACATGGTGTATGCTAAATCAATATATGCTACTTCAATTATATGCTATCTAAAAAATGTAAATAAGCAAAAAAATAGACATTAAAGTAGATTTGTCACAGTAGCAATCATTTTGTTATACTGTGTACCAGTCGAAAATGTATGTCCATTCAACAAGATTTAGAATCTAAGCAAAAGTACCCCGAATCCAATCATGCCCGAGATACACAGGTCAGGAGCAATCATGAATTCTAACCTATTTGCCCATTCCCCAAATCTATAACACTACGGACAACACTCTACGGTGATACCACATAAATTAATTATTTCTGGGCCCGGTGCTACATCGTTTTGCATGAGACTCAGCTGATGATGATGATGAGAGATCGAGTGAACCCAAGATATTAAGTTTAAAATACATAAATATAAATATTAAGGAGATTCGAACAACTGAATTAAGTTTAAAATATATAAATATTTATTTTGACAAAAATTCAAGATTTTATATATATTCAACTTCACGCATTTAAAACTTTAATTTTGGTTACAAATATTTGATGATCTTTTTACAATTATTTTATTTCAATAGATATCAATTTAGTGCGGCGGTTACAATACTGACGTATATTTCAAATAGGCTTTTATTTAAAGTTACAAAAAATAAATTTATCTGGGTGATTGGTAGACGTTTGTACATTACAACACATATAAAGATTTGACAATAATAAAGTTTCGCTGTTTGGACGACTTTAATGGGATGCCCTTGGCATTTGATACATAACTTTATTTAATTAACAGCATTTATTGATAACACTAAAATAAGAATACATTCTGATCAGTATATATTTAAAACATTTATTTATTAAACATTTTCGACATTTAACTAGAAAATATTGCGAAACTTTGTCAATACAGGGAATGGCTTATTCAATAAAGGGGAGGGCAGCTTCATGAGAGATTGGATTTAAACTCCAACTAAAAATATTATAAAGAGAAAACCTTTCATTATTACATATCATTACGGTTTATTTTGTCAAACAGGCTAAAAGAAAAACGAACTATAGGAAATTGCGGTGTTAGCATAATAGCCGAATATTTGCGGATCCAATATTTGGAGGTGCTTTATCATATTACGGAAGAAAAACAGTCTAGCCGACTTGCCACCCCACATTTTGTGGAATCGGTTGACAAAAGGTCCTCGGCCGGAGATACAATGGGCCGAACTTTGCCGGAATTATCCCATGCATAGCTCTCGTTACGCGAGTATATATATATGGTCTAGGGACATTCATCGCCCTGTTTATGACCTGAAACGAAGATGAGAGACGACTCGGGCATTCCGATGCACGTCTCTAGATAAAGCTTAATAACATGAAGAGTGGCCTATGCTAACAACGCTATTATAATATTATAAAATTCTTGGATTTAAAGAATAAATATAAAGCCTTAAATAGTTTAACAAATACGTAATGACATGTTAAAATAATGACCCGTGTGAGATAAAAATCATTTATTAAAAGTTAACGCTATAATTAATGAAGTGTGCATTGCTCCCCCTTCTTGAATCAATACTATTTTCTTGAAATATAATAAAAAAAACTAAAATTCATGCACTTAAAAGTACAAACAATAAAATAGATTTGTTCACCAGCTCTTTTGGCGATGATGATCAGAAAGAAATTAATAAAACCGACGTATACCAATATCCATCCCAGATTGAAAAATATTTATACATTTTGTATAATTTTACGGTATAATATTTTTAAAAAAAAAAACATATATTCATTTAACAAGAAAAACTCAGACTTACGAACTATTTAGAAATAAGTAAATAAGAACTCATTAATCCCCCCCCCTTCTAAGTTCGTAAAACCGGGTTTGATTTGCATTTAAAAATAAAAGTTTAGTGAAAAATATAAAAATATCATTTAAAATAAATTAGAACCGCACTAAATTATAAAAGAAAGTATGAAGCGTGAGTTGGATTAAATAGTTTACAATAATATTAGTTAGGGTTATAGAGAATCGATACCAAAGAAATAATTATTAGTTTTAAAGTACTCGCCGATGAGCGAGTTAAAAGAGATTAAATATACAGAAAACATTAATTTAAAGAGAGTTTACAAGTTATAATTTAGGTAATACGATTATAATGACTTTGGGCTGGTTACCTCAGCATTCTATGGAATACAGATGAATTTTGTCTCTTGGCCTCGGCGGTTCTTTGACGGCACGGGCACACTTGAACGGTAGAAGCTACATCATGCACGGCGAAGATTGGAGCCGAAGACGGAGAGGAAAGGCAGCTGAAGCCCCTCAAAAATTACACAGACGTGAAGTCGGTTAAAGACTATTGACCTCCTCTTTTTTTTTTTGACACAATAGATTTTTGGCCCTATTTATACAAAACTCTAAGGTGTTCAAAGAATGTTTTTTTAATTAAAACTTCTTATCTTTAATTAACAGAAATATTTTAGCTATTGTTAGTGGAGATGGAATCGTTAGATAACTGTCCAAAAATAATTTCAAATCAATTTCCAGATTGGAAATAGATTTGATAAAAAATGTTAATCTCTAATTAAAATCAATTAGCTTTGTTTTTAAATTTTACTTTCATTAACTTTAGTTAAAAAATTCTTTTTAAAATCATGAATCCCACCCCTTTAATTATTCTTGGACAGCCATCTTCCATCTTGAATATTTTGTGTACTTATATGAAGAAAATATTTATAAAACAAATGACATATAATTAAGAATAAAATACAAAATTATTTAAAAGATTTGTTTGTGCTTTTATATATATAAAAGCTCCGTTAATATATGTATATATCTGAGTCGCATCCATAAAAGTCAATGTTTAAAATTAAATAAAATTTTTATTTGATATTTATATTTATAAAATTTTATAGAAGCTTCTCAGAAATATACTAGTTTTTACATAAATATGACTAAAAAAAACAGTGGGTTAAGTGGTAGAACAGTGGAGCTCGATCTTGGGCTAAGATCGACTGCTGCAACTGGAATACTATATGTGATCATCTTTATTAACGTTTTTTTCAGGTTAAATTGAAAACATATTTTATCTATTGCTTTGATGTGGTGCAGTATTCATGTAATAAAAGTTTTTAAGTATAAAGCATACAAAGCTAAACATTTTATGAAATTTAATAAAATTCATTAATATTCTTTAAGTGATAAAAGTAGCTGGATTAAAAATTTTAAAACATTCTTACTATTATGGCAGAAAGCTTAACTTTTGAGTTCAACCCAGAATCTGAAATGGTTGACAGAAAGATAGCTCCAAAATTGATACAGACTTAAAAAGATTAAAACAATTAGAAAGGCTATTGTCTGCTAATAACAACACTGATATTAACATTTCTGACAAAACAAAAAAGGTTACTAAAAAAAAGGAAAAGGTCCAGAACATGTTTAATTGCATAAAAATTCTTATATTAAAAAAAAAAATCAAGTCAGATGTCACATGACCTAATTTAAACAAGTTTTTATTACAAATGTTATATAAAGAACTTACAAATAAGCTCTTAACAAGCTTTGCAGAATATCCCTAACCCCAGACCAGTTTCTGCTACTGGCTTCCCCAGTGAGATGATATGATATTCAATCATTAGATTAAAAATATCAAGGACAAGCCCAGCATTTTATCTAATGGATAACTATTAAAAAAAAAATTGAAATTTTCAGACATCCATATATCTTCCAATCCAGCTATCTAAACTTAAATAGCCATATGGGACTGAACTAAGTTCAAACACACCATATATTAATAGCTTTAGAAATATAAAATTGCAAAAGAAGAAACTGGTCTGGGGTTAGGGATATTCTGCAAAGCTTATTAAGAGCTTATTTGTGAGCTCTTTATATAAAATTCTTATATTTTACTATTCATTTTACTTAAAAAGTAAATATATGGTATAGTATGTTTTTTTATAATTATTTTTATTTCTTATTTAGTGTATGGATTTAGACATCTTTACTATTAACAAAATATCATAAAGAAACCTGTGAAGATTCTAACCAGAAAATAAATTCACTAGTAGCTTTATTAAATTCTTCATTTTTTTTTGCTGTAGCCATAATTCTTTGAAGTGGCTTTCTATTCTTTCACATATCTCTGCACCAGACAACATAAGAGAAAAGTGAAGATGAAATTTCACCACCTAAAACTTGACTTAAATGAAGATCCCCTTTTAGGATGTTCAGCCAAAAATTTTCAATCGAAATATTAGTTAAAAAATAAAATTCTTATGAGATTCCAAATAAATTTCTTTTTTCTGATCCTATGGTAGGACCATTTGATTTGATTTTCCTAGGCATAACTGAGATCTGATCAATAGATTCTGGACAATCCATGATCATTGTGCTCATTTGCTTTATCTGTGGAATTTATTATTCATTAATCTTTGTAAATGTGGACTAATACATCATGTAGTTATTATTTAATTTTTGAAAGAATGTGAATGAGAGAACACACACAGTAGATATATATGTAAATATGTTCTCTTTCTCAAGTTATTACTAATAGCACACTATTTTTTAAAAATTTTGTTTATACTATAATTTTACTTATGTATGCATAATATACATATAAAACTGATTCTGTTATATATATATATATATATAGCTCGCAAATAAACTTTTAACAAGCTTTGCAGAATATCCTAACCCAAACTGGTTTACTGGCTTCCTAAGTGAGGTGCTAGAATATTCAAGCATTAGATTAAAAATACCAGAACAAGCCCAGAATTGTATCTAATGTATAACTATTAGGTAGAAAATCTGAAATTTTCAGACACCTATATGTCTTCCAATCCAGCTATCTAAATTAAATAGCCATATGGGGCTGAACCAAGTTCTATATATAACATTTGTAACACAAGCTTGTTAAATTAGGTCATGTGACATATGACTTGATTTTTTTGTAATTTTATTTACTGCTATTAAGGCTTTGACAATTTTATACTGCTAAAGTTATTAATACATGGTGTATCTGAACTTGGCTCAGTCCATATAACTATTTAAGTTAGATAGCTGGATTATGTCTGAAAATTTCAGATTTTTTACTTAATAGTTATCCATTAGATAAAGTGCTGGGCTTGTCCTGGCATTTTTAATCTAATGCTTGAATATCCTACCATCTCACTGAGGAAGCCAGTAGCAAAGCTTGTTAATAGCACATTTGCGAGCTTTATATATAATATTTGTAACACAAGCATGTTAAATTAGGTCATGTGACATATGACTTGATTTTTTTGTGAAATATATATAATTAAAATTACCCCAAATCCAAAATTCAACCAGACCAGCATAAAAATAATATTAAAACACTACCAAAGATTTCACTGCTACAAGAAGACTTCTCAAGTGTAAAGAACTACTAAAACTCCACAATATATATATATATTCTAACCTCCCCCCGCGCATCCTCACCCCAAAATATACTGTTTATTACGAATATTACGGGTTCTAGCTCAGTTGACAAATAAATAAATGAAATATTCAGCATTAATTAAAATGATTACTAGCTCTAATTTTTTAATATACAAATACGGTTCGATTTTAAAATGAATTAACAAATATTTACTATTTCATGAGACATGGAGTGACAATACGGAGAACGAGATAGACTACATTGAGCCATTATCCACACGATACTACCTCAATGGCATAAGAACACTATTCCCCCTTTTACTATACCAAATAACTAACTCATAGTATTCTTCACTTCTAAGCTCTATTCACTATATTAAAATAATAATCTATCTTAATCTTCTTTATAACAAGAATCTAGCTTAATTAAATAAATAAGTAAAATAAAATAAAATCTCGGTTCATAAATTATTCTAACTGATTTAAAATTACAGTAAAATATGAAAAGGAATTTTACATAATCTACTACAACAACTAATAATAATAAAAATAATAATAACAATAATAATATAATATATTCTTATTATTCCTAAATGAAATAAATAAATATTATTTTATTTTAATAATGACAACAAATCGTCAACATTAGCATATAATCTAATATAATATTATGCAACCGACTTATGACCAATAAATAATATAAAATTATATCTTTTATTTTAACATACCAATAAATTCTCAAAATTCTTATAACACTTTTTTTTACCTTCAAAATTTATATTCTAATTCAATTATAAATGTATCTGATTTCAGCATCCATGTGGAGAAATAACAACTCCCAAAAAACTTTAAAACAAATTTAAAAACAAAGTTATTAACAACATAAATAATTAACAATATTTTACACTATATATTATATCCCTTACTTTCATATCTCAACTTAGTTTATTAGTTTATAAAATGAAATCAAAATAATATTTACTTTCCTAGTTAAATCTTATTTTTAAACATAAGAAAATACAGTATTATTACTTGATTTATTATTATGTTAGCTTATTACAAAATGCTTTCTTAGATGATTATCCAAACACTTTTCACCCTAATATTATTATTATATTTTTACAAAATTTACATTCGTAGTAAAATCTACAAAATAACAAATTTTAGTTTTATATTGTGTATGATCTTACAAAGTCAAAACATTTTAATTCTATTAGTTTTATTTTATTATCCTTTTATTAATCCTAATTCTATCACCTTACTTCGGTGATAATTACAACTTTAATATACCACAAATATTTTTATTTAATTATTGAACTTTTCTAATAAATACAATACTTATTCTAATATTATTTAAAACCATATACTTAAAAAACAACTTTTTGTTTCTTCAAAAAATCTTATATTATTCCTTTTTACAATATTATTATTTTATATTTCTCTTTTAAAGTAACAACTAATACAAATAAATTTCTTACAAAAAACATATCTTCTTCTATTTTTTCATTATTTCTTAAAAACTTTCAAAAAAACAAGATAGATAGGATCAAAATACAACTAGAATATTACTCACATATACCTGACAATAAAGACACTATAGAGAGACTTTACCTGTCTACCAACCTCTATTATAGGAGCTAAAGCTATTTCTTGCTTTATTATAACACCAAGTTTAAAGATAGAAAAAAAACGCCAAATATATGGTTGTTATGGCTGTTAACTATACGAACACACAAAAATTACCAAACCTTTATTTTCTATTCTTAAAAAAAAACATAGTACTTCACACTACCTCTTATTTCTCGATTTTTACAAAACACAAAAAATACTAAATAATAAATTATAAAACTATAAGAAACTTTACTTCCCTTATTAAATAACAAACACTTAAAACTTTAAAAAAAAAAGAACAAAATTATATAATAATATACTTTAAAAAATTTATAACGAATACCTAAAAATAAAAAAAAAATATATTTAAATAACTTATCTATCAATAGATGACAAACATTTATAAATAACTATTAAAATACCAAAACTACTCCTAATGATATATACATTTATTTTAAACAATTTTCTATTATATATATTTTTTTATATACTTTTATTTATTCCCTACACATAAATTTTTAAAATAAATAAAAAATATTTAAACTATATTACTACTCTTTACAACTTCTTGAAACTCAACAAACTAAAAAAAAGTTTATTATTTTTTAGTACTTAATTTTCCTCTTAATTTAAGGAAAATAATTATTTTTTAATAAATATTCATAGGACTCTGTTTTTTTTTTAATCAATTGTAATTATGATATTTAATCCCTAAAAAACCTAAATATTCCAATCTGCAAATTTCTTTCTTCTGGTACTTTTATTTAAATATTTATCTTTTATAAGTATTTAAATTCATACCTACTGCTTTTATAATGACTTTTAATATTTTTATTCTGATAAAGTTTTTTTCTTTTCAAAAAAATAATGACTCTTCTATCATTATTCTTTTTCCTTTTAAAGTTCTGCACTATATTTGTAATTTCCTTAAAAACAAACATTCTTCCATATAACTTTTACATAATTTTTATAATCCTTTTCCCTAGAAGAATAAAAAATTAGAGTAGCCTTATAATTTATAAATTTTCTACGAAGTAACTTTCTTTTAATTCCTATAACCCAAATTATATTCCTCTGTACAATAATAAGTTTCTGGTTAGATAAATAAACTGTATCAAGGCACTTTACAAATATTCCTTACAACTTCTATATACTTTTCTGTAGTATTTCCATTTTTACTGTAAGGTTTTGGCTAAACTTGAATAAAATTTCTGGTAAGAAAACTTTTAAATTAGCCCTCCATTTAAAGGCAGTTCAAAATATTATATGTTAAAACAAAACTTTTAAAATCAATACAAAATTTTAAAATTATATCACTTTTCTAGCTTACGATCTTATACAGCTAAAAAAAAAATGTTACTCCTTCCTTAACTTACACATTACCTTCTCCTGCTCCATCTAATTCTTATATTTCGTCTGCTAAAATACCTCCGTTGATTGGTTAATTACTTTTTAGCGCGAACAAATTTACACTTTTTTTAGTTTTATAACAGACTAACTTTTCAAATAAGACATTTATGACGTGATGATTTAAAATATTACTTAAAATAGTATTTTTAAACTCAATTATAGTTTTATCAAAGTCATTTATTTTTTTAAAACAATTATTAAAATATCATTTAATATTTCAACTTTTACTTTAATGATAGATAGCAATTATATTTAGTTTTATAATTCACAAACTTTATTATTATATTCTAACAAGCGTGTGTGTGAAGGTATATAATATACAGTCACATGATTACTAACTTTATCAGATGATTTATTAATTTACGTCTCGGTCTAAATTACCAAAACTGATATATTTTATAAAAATTTGGAAAATAATTTAAAAATGTAGAACTAAATATAATTCTCACCATCATAAAGTTTATCTCAAAATATACTCTATTAATTTTGACTATTAAATATAATTATAACACTACATATAGCATTTATTTAATTTATTAGTTTTAAAATATCATACTCGAATTAATAATATATTTTTAACTATTTATAGCTGTATTATTTTATATGGCCAGCTTTTACAACCATAAGCAAGAATATAATTAAGCTTTATTTAATTGTTTTTTTTTTAAATAATTCATTACACTTTTATATACCAGGTATTTTTCAGCCTTAAATTGTACTATAAGATCTAATCGATCATACAATTATCAATATATTACACAAACGTATCTTAAAATTTAAAATTTTTTAGCAATTGACCATTCTATCCTATTATGACCTATAGATAAGGGCACAATATATATATATATAATATTAAACATTACCCACAAATCCATTCACTTCCCATCCACCCTTAATATTAAAAGAACTCTTAAATAAATTAATTGCTCCAGAATAATAAATTTTCAATAATAAAGATTCTTTAATTCTTCTTTTGATTTCATTTCTCTCAAAGAAGACAACCGTAGCTTCATCAAAATCAATAGTGTGGCCTGTATCTTTTTCATGCACATAAAAAGCAGAACTAAGATATCTATTTTTAACTCTACTTTTATGAACCTTTATTCTTTCATTTAAACTCAAACTACTCGGACCTATGTAAACCTTCTTACAAATAAACAAGGAATAAAATATACTACACCAGGAATAGTCTTTCTATCAACATTTTGTATTGATTTTGATGAAGCTAAGGTTGTCTTCTTTGAGAGAATTGAAATCAAAAGAAGAATTAAAGAATCTTTATTATTGAAAATTTATTATTCTGAAGCAATTAATTTATTTAAGAGTTCTTTTAATATTAAGGGTGGATGGGAAGTGAATGGATTTGTGGGTAATGTTTAATATTATATATATATTGTGTAGTTTTAGTAGTTCTTTACACTTGAGAAGTATGCTTGTAGCAGTGAAACCTTTGGTAGTGTTTTAATATTATTTTTATGCTGGTCTGGTTGAATTTTGGATTTGGGATAATTTTAATTATATATTGACTAGTTTAGCTTCATGCTTGTAATGCTTATATATATATATATATATATTTACGGAATAGCAGGTAACACATTGTTATGTACTCAAATTAAGGAATAAATTTATTGTATAAATAAAATTAAATGAAATGGGAGAAAATTTTTTAATCGATCTTTAAAACTGAGATAATAAAACCAACAGTGTATAATACCTAAGAAACAGAGACTCTATTAAATCTTATCAGATTCGAAATTCATAAAGTAACAAAAATATTAAAATAAATTAAATAGAGAATTATGTACATGCCTTGATTTTAATTCCAGAACCCATACCAATATAATTTAAAATAGAATGGATAATGAGAAATGCTAGCTTTTATGGATATACTGTAAATTAAAAGGTAAGAATTTAAATATATTAATTAGATAAAATGGTTGTGAAATAATAATGTTTAAACTATAGGCTAGTTAAGGTTCATTTATTTATATCTTTTTGAACACAAATTATGATTATGGCCCTCAAAGAATTTGAAGTAAATGAAATTCTGGATTTCTAATTTAATAAAATAAGTGCTTGCAGTTTTATTTACACTAAATAATAATGTAAACAGATAAACCTAAAGACATGTTATAAAATTTAATGTGTAGTGATCACGTACATGTTTGTACCTACGAGTGGTGCTGAACAACATGCTTATTTCAAAATCAAAGGAAATAATTAATTTTGTTAAAGAAGTATAGAATTTACAAAGAATTCTTAACTTATTATGATATGTGACCATAAAAATACTCAGAAATCTAAACAAGTTGTCCAAATAAAAATTTAATTAATGATTAATTTTTAACTAATTATTATAGTTGCCCCTAATTGCATATATGTTTAGACATTTGTTCTTTATCAAACAAACATACATCAAGTAATATTTCAAATACACATACAATAAAAACATCTGCAATATGGGAAAATACTTGATATCTAAGGTCCTATTGCACTTTAGATTTTATTATAAAAGCCACATATAATTCGTTAAATATCCAATAGCCGTGTAAATCAATAATATAAAAGTACTGTTTGAAAATTATTCAATTAGGTTACCAAGTGTGGTTTTATCAGAAGATCATTTTAGATATATTAATCAATTTTCAATGATTATCCCACAAATCTGGAATTTAAATCCCTATCTGGAGCACTGAATTTCAATAGATGTTAATTTCCATGAGTGATTCATCTGACTTCTGTAATCATGGATTTCTTTTAAAAGTTTTTATCATTCCATCCATCAGGATATTTCCTAATTTATAGAATTGTAATTTGTATTGGTGAACATGATGTAAGTTTAATAAAGGCTTTTACCAATATATATAAAATAGGATGATTCCAATAGGTGGCATGGCAGTCTTAATGACAAAAAAGGACAAAATCAAGATTTTAGCATTTCTTAGTAAATATGTATTTTCAGTTTAAAACATTAATATTTTACTTTAATATGTTTGAAAACATTATTGATTTTATCTACAGACATTTGCTTTGTATTCAAGGTACATGCATGTGTATTTTACATTGACCTTAAACAAGCATTTTAGAAATCTCTGATGAAAATGAAAAAACAAACTTTTAGAATGCTGTGGTGGTTGCACTTCAGCTGTTACCCAAGCCTAAATTTATATTTTGTTGTCCTCACAAACATATGTCAATTCTCCTTTCAACACTTCATGTTGCATAGTTTTTCAATAAACATCTTTATATAATAAGGTATTTATTTATATAGCGCTATGTTAATAAATTGTAATTGTAAATTAGCGATCAGGCTAATGCACATGCGCTTTACATATTTTAAACTATATGTAAATAAATACTTTCATTCTTAAACACAAAATAAAGTCTTTATACTTAAACATTTGGGTTGAAAAGTTAGTGTAATGTCTTCACCCCTAAGCTTTTACAGGAGGGTAGAAAAACACTTACAATCCAATCGAACTCGGCTGAACAACTCTTAAAACCATTGTGCCGCAAATAGCTCTTAATAGCTTTACGTATCCACTTCTGTTAACAAGACTGTAACAAGTGCATGATGTTTTACTCTAGCAGTTTATATATGTCTCTGAGTTCTTTTGTTAAGTCTTATCTGCTACATTCCGAAAACTTAATTGCGTGTTTTCCAAATCCGTTTTATTGCTCTTACTTTAATTAGTTATTTTTATCTCTGATAAAAATAATCCCACAACTTGTTTTTAATTATAATTATTTTCCATTATAATTATTTTTACTTTCAACTAAAATAAATTGAAAACTTCTGGAGTAAATTGTCTCTAGTAAACTTGCTGTTTATTTCTCACAACGAATACAACACTTCCTCCCCTCACTCCAGAAGTTAGAGTTTATTTACATTACACATAATCATCCAATATGCACAGTTTCCTTTTTCAGCTTGGAGAAAACTTGATTTTTCCTATTAATCGATATAATCTTGAAAATTGTGTGAACTCTTTTTTTTTTTTTGCCACCTTGAGTGCTTTTTTCTCTTGCTTGGAGAGACTCTGTGTTTTTTCCTGTTCTGTGGTTTTTGTCTCTGGCCGCTCATTGTCTAAAGATTTCCGTTATAAAAAATCTTCAAACGTGTCAATTTCATTTTCACTTTTGGCCATCTTTTCCTGTAGTTCCATTTTATACTGCTGCCAACTCTCTATCTGTTTGGATAATTTTGACATTGCGAGTTCGCTTTTTAAATCTTCATTCAATCTTTCCAAAATCTGACATTCTGAAAATTTGTTTTGTAATTTTTTATTAAATTATGAATTTTGTTGTTCAAGTTCTTCTTTTAATTTATTTAATTCATAAACATCCAGTTTTAATTTGTGCACTTCTTTTGATAGTTCTTTAAATTGCAAGTTGAGTTGTAGCTCCAATTGCGTCTTTCTCTCAAGCATGGCAGCTAATTTTTGGTTACGTGACTCCAATTCTTGTAGTTTAGTGATCTGTCTTTGTGAAAAAGTCCTATCTCTCACGGCCATGCTTTGTCCCTTAGTTGATACATAGCCAATGGTATATGTTGTATCATCTGTGTTTGGATTACATTTTGTTTGTCATGGTTTTTTGCATACAGCTGTTAAATGTCTTTTAAATCCGCAGTTAAAACAGTTTTCTTTTCTCCATTTACAATTTTTAGATACATGGCCTGTTTTACCACAGCAGAAACATTTCACTGTTAACATTTTCTCTCTATAAATATTTTTATTCTGTGGCTGCTGGCTTTGATCTGTTTTGTAAACTGCCATCTTTCTGGTCTCTTCTGAGTTAGCAAAGCTTGTTCTAAAAATTCACCATAATCACAGGTTTTTAGTCTTTAATTTTTTCCTCCCTGGCTTGCTTTCTATTTCTCAGAGTTAATCTAGCTACATGTCTAGATGGATTTGGGTTAAAATAGTCAGTTAATTTTTTAACTATATCTTCAAACAGTACTCCATCAGTTATCGGTCCATCTTATAATTTATTAATAATTTCTATGACTTTGCGTCCTCCTAAACATAAAAGTGCGGCCACTTGTTTTTCATTATTTTTTATCCCATTTAACTTGAAATTTTTTTCCAATTGAATTATATAGAGAGGCCATTCCTCGGCATTTTCAATGCTAAATTCAGAAATACTGCTTTGTCCTAATGACATTTTACTTGTTTCCGAATGTATCGATTGACTTTCTCATCTCGCTTATTCCTTCAAGTTTTACTAGGTTCGAAACTTAGACTGCATCAATCTGTAATGTCTTTGCCCCTAAGCTTTTACAGAGGGATAGAAAAACACTTCCAATCCGATCGAACTCGGCTCAGCAACTCTTAAAACCGTTGTACCGCAAATAGCTCTTAATACCTTTACGTATCCACTTCTGTTAACAAGACTGTAACAAGTGTGCAATGTTTTATTCTAGCAGTTTATATATCCCTCTGAGTTCTTTTGTTAAGTCTTATCTGCTACATTCCGAAAACTTAATCGCATGTTTTCCAAATCCGTTTTATTGTTCTTACTTTAATTAGTTATTTTTATCTCTGATAAAAATAATCCCACAACTTGTTTTTAATTATAATTATTTTCCATTGTAATTATTTTTACTTTCAACTAAAATAAATTGAAAACTTCTGGAGTAAATTGTCTCTAATAAACTTGCTGTTTATTTCTCACAACGAATACAACAGTTAGATGATTCATTCTATCTTTTCATAAAGACTTTATCTTCTGTTTGAGAATGAGAGTATTCATTTACGTTCAGTTTAAGATCTGTAAAGCGCACGTGCATTAGCCTGATCGCTAATTTGCAATTAATAAACATCTTTATAAATATGTACACTGCTATTTTGTACTAAAAAATGTTTATCAAAACCGTAGTTTCTCTCAAAGTAAGCAATATATATATATAGACAGAACACAATCCAAAGAAAAAGAATAAAGTAAAAGGCTCCAGTTTGAGGACATGAACTACTATATAACGTGTTTGAAATATGGAATTCCATCATTGTTATTATTTAACATGCTCCAGCTGCTTGTTTTGTAAAATTCATTGAATGATTATAAGCAAATACATTTTAAAATATCAACCATATGTGTATATTTAGACTCATACACGTGAGAATGTAACCTATAATCTATTTATTGAAGTCTCCTACTGAAATATATATATATACATAAGACAAGCAATGTTATTTTACCAAAATGTTTTTAAAATTAATATGTTTTAATTAAACTTTTTTTTTTAAAAACAAGATGCTAAGTTTACTACATATTGTTTTGTTTTTAAAATGGAATAAAATGAACTGCACTTATTCTTAAATGAAACAATAAAATAAAAGAAGTCAAAATTGTTATTTTGACTTCAAAATGATTTTTAATGTGAAACAAATAGTAAGATTTTAGACTTAATAATGGCTTTAAAAACATATATGCATTTTTATATAATGAAATTAAAGATGACTTCAAGTCGCAAATCTAATAATTAATAACCCCATAAAACAGTAATCTAAAATGGAAATAATTTTTTTTTGACAATATATATGTGCGATAACATGTCGGGGGTACTGATATGGTCCAATATAGATGCATTATTTGCTTACAATGAACAGTTGAAATCTTAAACTGGATTCCAAGAAATTGTAGAAGACATAGAAAAAGATTAAATGTGAGATAGATGGATGAAATGAAGAAGTGTGTTGGGGCGATGTGGAGAAGAGAAGCTAAAGATTGGGGTAGATTGAATTAGGAGAGACCTTCATCCTGCAATGTATCGATAATGATTGAACATGATGATGATATATATGTGTATTATAAAAAATACTGTGCACTTGCAGTTCAATAATTAATATGTATTCTAGTGTAATCAAATCTTCTCACAAAACCTTAGCTATTATATGCTATGTACAATGTATGGGAGAGGACTTGGAACAAAATATAGCAAATATCATGGATCCATTGCATCATTATCACCACCAACCATTATCGATACACTGCAGAATGAAGGTCTCTTCAAGTTCAATCCATCTTCTCCATTCTTTACTTTCTCTTCTCCACATCACCTCTGCACACTTTCTTATTTCATCGATCCATCTCACATGTGATCTCTTTCTCGGTCTTTTAAATATCTTGGAATCCAGTTTAAGATTTTAATTGTGCAAGTATTACCATCTCCTCTAGCAATATGTCCAGCCCAACTCCACTTCAATCTTTTAATATTTTCAATGAGGTCAGTAACACCTGTTTGTTCTCTTATCCATATACTGCATTTTCGATCTCTACTTGTTACTCCCAACATACATCTGTCTATACTTCTTTGAGTGGTCTGAAGTCTCTGTATTGCTCCTCTATTAAGTGTCCAAGTCTCAGATCCATAAGTAAGAACTGGTAAAACAAATTTATTAGAAACCTTCCTTTTCAAACACATAGGTATTTTTCGTCCATTGTCTATCCAAAATTAATTGGTTAATATTATTTATAAAACAAATTAAAAAATAAAGTGATTCTTTTATTTCTTCATTTTCCTCCTTTTCTTTTCCAGAATGTGAGGATTCCATCATTGATTTTTTCCCCATTACTAAAATAGAATATTTTATAAAAATTTTGTATGTGTTTAATTTAATATAATTTTTTTTAAATGAAAGATAATTGTTTTGCTTGTAGTAGAAAAACAATGTATTATGGAAAAGAAAGAAAAATGATTTGTACATTTTTTTTGTCTAGTTCATTAGTGTGGCTTAGTTAAAACTGTACAAAAATGATTAATAAAAGAGAACCTATTCATTGTCTACGGAATGTAATAACATTTATTTTCTTCTTAAATTATTTCTCTACCTGTAAATTACTCTAAGCAATATAACAGAAAATTTTGTCATTTTATTACAACTTTTCAAATTTGATTAGAATAAAACTACATTTATTAATTTTGGAACTACTAAGATAATAAAAATGTTCTTAATTGCTTCAAAACAATTTGATTTTCAATTCAACATCTTTAAATTGAAATATTTATGGTAAGTGGGAAAAAATAAATTTAATGACTAATTTAATATATATATATATATAAACATTTAGTAGTAAATAGTGTATACTTTTAAGTAAGAGTAAATACTATATAAAATAATCTTTATCTAGGATTGTCCCCATCCCCAGACTGGTTTCGAGCTATGGCTCTCTTCAGTGAAGAACTAGAACACCAGATTGATACTATATATCCAAACAGATTGACAAATTTACCACAATCTTTTCACTGGCTAGAGAAGCCAGATTCATAGCATCCAGAACATAGCTGATATGCTTGATCCAATAAAGGGTAAAATTGTTCACATGGAGTGAGATGACAGAAAATGAAAAGTGAAGGAAGCATGGTTTATTGCAAAGAGCAACTATGTATTAATAAAAAAGAGAATTGTGTTCAACTTTCAAACAAATAGAATATGTAAATAACTAAGTAGCATTTTATTTATAAATGCTGCAGCATACCAGCCACCTTATAAGCGCTAAGAATCTGGCTTCTCCAGCCAAAAGCATGCACAGCTACTGTTTATAAATAAAGATACAAAATAAACCTTTTCCTTAGCTAACTTGAAAAATGTTTTTGGCAATTATTTACAAACAGGATAAGAAAAAGTATAGCAATTTCAAACATCATATTCGCTTCAACAGCTTTAAATCTTACTATTATAAATCATCATCCAATAGAATGTTTGAATTCCTTCCTATCCCCATATGTGTAATTTAGTAACTCAACTGAAAAAAAAATTCCATTGCTAAACCACACATATGGAGATAGGAATAGATTCAAATTTTATATTGGATGATTTTGAATGTATTATTGTCTTAAAGAGAAACAATTTACAACTTCAATATATATATATATATATTGAAGCAAATCATCATTCTCTTATTCAAACCATAGCTCAACAGAAAAAGAAATTGTTTGTTTTTAAGAGAGTAATATATTCAAAATCAATTATACTTACATATAAGTCAAGATTAGCAATACGATATTAAACAGACAAGATAAAGATTATTTATATCTATTTTACCAATCTTGTAATATATATATAATTCAATACTGCTTTACACTATATTAGTGTTATAAATAAGCATTTATTTTTATAGCGTCTGTATACAATTTGTAATTACATTCATATCAGTGTTAGTAAATAAATTGAAAATCACATAACATTAAAATATATACAGAAAACAAAAGTATGCCAAAGTTTTCTCATGACTATGGTTGGTTTCATCTATTAACAAATAGACCTTCTCAAGTGAAATCCAACTAGACACTAATATATATTATAACCTACACTCACAACACTGCTCATAAACATTATATGAGTAAATGCCCAGGGTGCCAGTTCTATTAATGAATAGAACAAGATAACAATATATCTGATATAAAATTATTACTGAGACACTTTACCTATGTCTACATTCAGCTCAGCTCAGTGGGAGGTTACAGGAAGTTCATAAAATATATAATTATAAATAAATGAAGGAAGACATATTATAAAACATTAAATAAAATATAAATCCTTTTGTTAATTAACTGCATGATAAAGAATAACAATGTTTATTTGTAAGACTATTAAAATATCCTTTCAACTTAATTTCTTCCATCATCCAAGTATAACATATATCAGCTTGATATAATTATATCACTAAACAATTCTATGACTTGGCATATCATCATCTAAACAGCTACCTTAATGCCGATCAAGGAATATGCAATAAGATCTCAGGGAATTTTAAAAAAAAAACAGTTGAATTAAAGAAACTACATTGGCCCATAATTTATAATTCTAACTTATAATAAAATGTAATGAGATAAATTGACTAAATGTTTTACTGTGTTTAGCAATTAGATAATGATGGAAATAGGGTTTATTTTAATCTCACATCATCATCTAACCAATACATTAACTAGGCAACCTTTCTTATACGTTTATCAAGTGGCACTGTTTCTTATAATGTTTGGATTGAGGAAACAATATTATCAGAAACCAGCACATTTAATATCATAGCTATAAAACAATATATTTATTTTATAATAGATGTGTGAAATGTGGAGATATGGAAATTAGTACATGAATGTATACACGAATAACTCAAGACACAATTTTAATAAATAAACAAATCATTTATTACACTGAAAATTTAATTTACCATAATTATTTTACACTAAGACTACTTGTCTTAATAATTTAATTCTCAAATAAATCTTTGGACATCAGTTTGGGATTATCCCTATTATATTACACTATTTATTATTCATACCTTTTGAAAGCAAATTAACAAACAAAACTTGAGTATTCTGACTTTGAATACCTGCTTTACTTAAGCGTTTCATATAAACATAACATTAACTAAATAATATATCATATTATTGGTACAATAATATTTTGAGAGGATTTACTATCGATTAATAAAAAAAAATCAAATTAACATATTTGGCCATCAACAAAGCAACTTTCTATAACTAATTAAATATTCATTTTTAATTACATACACTTTTCACGCATAGCAATAAAATCTTATCCATTCTGATGATTGATGATTTATAACTTTATGTTAAATGAATATAATGTGTTTTAAAAAACGTTTATTTCCTGTTTTAATTTCAATAACATTATACTTTTATATCCACGATATTGTTTATATTATGCATGTGTGTCATATCTTAAGCAACAATAATAGAAAACAATCTTTTCTAAACATTATCAATTCATTGAGGAAATATTAAACAATTACTTCATTTCGGACAATGTCGTAAACCAACCAACAAAATAAGACACTAATATTATATCAAGAATTTAATTTAACTATTTATCTGGCCACATACTAAATAACACAGAGCTATATTTTCACGATTATACAAACAAAACGTTCCAAGGGAAATTCACATGAGGAGCAAATAAACTCTTTGCTTAACACTTCAACAATAACTCATCTAATTCTGAAATATACTATTGGTGTGGGACTTTTCCTCATCACCAGGACCATAAGAAAAACATCCTTAGATCGGAACTCATCTAATTCTGAAATATACTATTGGTGTGGGATTTTTCCTCATCACCAGGACCATAAGAAAACATCACTCAACTTCAAAACTATCACTTCATAATATGCATACAATATAAAATAGGCTCTACTCATGGAAAATTATTAAAATATACTACATAGGCAAAATCTCTTATCCCTACAAATATAGAATGCATCCAGAGTAATTTCCATTCCCAAAGCTCTTCTACATGTCTAACATTATATATACACGCTGGCAGATAAATACATACAGGTAACCTACAAATCCTTTCAGTTCTTTAGAATATGACCACATCCAAAATTTATACATAAAATATCTATAAATTGAACTTTTATTAAGTAAATGTAATAATTGCGCAGAATAGACACACACACACACGTAAATAAGAATATATACAAAAAAATTAATTCTAAGTTATATACTATGCAAGCAACATGGTAACTAATTAATACATTAAAATATGACTTTTAATTCCGAATAAACTTTAAGCTATTTTTAAAATTTAATAATCATAAATATTACGAACGATATTTCTTTACCATCTCTATCCGACTATTTCTATTATATGTTCGTTGATTTAGAAGCCAGAACTCTCACTCTGAGATAAGAAAATATACAAAATAATATACACCTCTCTTTAACAATATAACAAAAGAGAAAGAATATATATATATATATTTCTTTCCTTTACCTTCTTAAAAGAAACATAAAACATATTTGAATAAAATCAATTTGTACCAGTGTATCCACAATTTGTGAATATGCAATCCCGAGACGATCTAGAAGTTCATAATAGCACAAAATTATACACAAAACATAATAATAAATATGTCTATCTATCTATTATATACAGCGATGATGACAAGTAATATATAAAAAAAAAATAAAGAAAACAAAAGTTATTTTGTTCTTTGATTTAAAATAAAAAAATTCACTTGCAAAATCTTTTTTCTGAGTTCATTAAAAGATACAGGGGTAGATTCCAAACTGAATTCATGTTTATTAAGAATATGAAACATAAAATGAATTTCTGTAGGATAACAAAAAGAAATAATCATAACTTAAATCTGATCTAAGATCTCCAATGTTCGTAGTGTAACTACTTGAGCTTATTACATCACACATAAGTAATCAATCTTTATCATGATGGAAATATGAAAGACATTTTCAGCTACAGTTGTACAACAATTATTTAATTCACTCCGTAGTAGTTTTTAAATTAAATTAAGCAATTGTTCTTAATAAATTTCTTAAATAGCATTTGTTTTTCCGACATTTATAAGCTAGTATACATATAGTCATTTTTAAACATTGCAAATTAATATATCATAATTTGTTGGTAATTCCACAATTAATAATAATTTATTTTATAATGCATCCATATCGAAGAGAACAGAAATATACCACATTCCCGTCCTTCCATCCAATTTAAGTACATATTTAATAAGTAGTATCCTTTAGTTATTTGGGGTAATTCACATTTTATTTCTTTCATAAAAGTACATATTATTTTAAGAATTCTCAATAAATAAATAAAGTCATTTTTCCGTAATGAATTTAAGCATGGCATGATATATCAAAATACACATATCCTTTAATTTTAACTTAACTTTTGTAAAATTAAGATATAAGATATAAAGAAAAATTAAAATAAACTCTGTAAAAATGTTCTGCACACATTTCCAAAAGATATTATAAGATACACGTAGATTAGTTATATGATTATAAAGTTCATGCATTCTATCTTCCTTCTTAATGATAAATAAATAAAGTAATGCAAGCTTAATATTATAGATATACATTTTAAAATAGTAATAAATATGAGGTGATACTCAAATGTTTAAATTAGGTAAGGAAATGAAAAACTGATATACCTTCTTATATTTTAGCCTAACATGCTAATTGGAGACTTTTTCCATACTAGAATTTTCTATGACTTTTCTTGAAGTTTACTTTAAAGCTTTTAAAATTAATTTGACTTTTGGAAGAGATATATATACATGTTATAGCAGAGAAGAATAATATACTGGCTGCAATTACATCAATAATGAGCATTTTTTAATGAATACTATTTGTTAAATAGATATCTCTCCCCCCCCCATCAAAAGGTCATCTGCACTCAAAAAAGGTTTACTCCACCTTTTGCACTTAAGCTCATTACATATGCAAGAAATCTTTTCTTTAAAAAAAATCATTCTGACTTTTACAATTAAATTAAGACAAAAATAATAATAATAAAAATAACTGTTACAAACCTGAAATAAATGAATATTAATTAACTGTTAAACAAAATCATTAATAATTTATTTAATTTGTAAAATAATTCATTGATCCAAATATCCATTAATTATAAAAAAAAATACAAAAATATATTTGTAAAATTATTAACGATAATTACTGTAATTTAGATGTCTTCATGTTAAATGTACTATTGCTTAATGTTATTAAAAGATGAAAATGAAATGAAAATGATACAGAGTCATACATGCATGCACATGTACTACAATCTAAATATTAAACTATCTTGACTAAATATAATTAAGATGGCTATTAATGTTGATAAAAGGATAGGTATCAATGAATAAGGGATTAGGAAACCATTCAAACCAATACTAAACACTAACGTAAAATAACTTTGCATCCTCCTGACAAAATATACTAATTCCTATAATAAATAACCCCTCTTTCTTGCATTAGATATGAGAATAATAATAAATACTTGTAAAACTGTTAATCAAAATACATAAGTGACTCACATATAAGGTTTGAGACAATAGAAAAAAAATTAAAAAAAAATTTAGGGCTATTTCATTTTTTTTTATCAAAATGCAACTATTCACTACAGATACAAAGTATCTCAACTCCTTGTGCCCACTCAGAGGGTCACAATATATATACAAAACAAAATAGTCTCATAATTCACTTCAAAAAGTAAAAACTAGCATACACTTAACTTATACATATACATAAATAAATAATTTTATTTATTTATTTATATATATATATATTCGTAAACTTGTGGAAAGAAATTAATCTTCACACATGCACTGACAGTTTGATATATTGAATTTACATGCACTCAATTGTCAGCAAGTGTTTTAAAAATGTAAGTGAATAACTTATGTTTAGGGATTATTTTTATATAAGCCAACTCTTGCTACCAATTCTTAAATTATGACTTGATCCTATATATATAAATTTTTAACATGGATGAATCTGCAAAATATGTCTCTTATATATGCAACCTGTGAAAATCTTCGTATCAACATATATATACATTGTACCATACATTGTACCAATATAGTATTGGTACATATATATAATTTTTGTCTAAAAATTATTAAAATAAAATACAGCTCCATAAAAGAAAATAATAAATAAAGGTTGTAGGATTCAGTTTGAGAGATTGTTATTTATAAAAAAGTTTAAAGAGTTTTTTTATTAAACAAAATGCACGTCCTCGCTAAAAAAAAAAAAAAATTTATAAAAGTTACTATTAATTAATTAGAAGGGGGAGGAAGATTAACTCAACAATTTTAGAAAGTAACTAAAAGTTACAAGTTATGATAGTTCAAGAAATATCTCTCTCTCTTCGTTTAAAAATATTAAAAAAAAAAGTAGTTGATTTTCAAATAATTAAAAATATATCTTTTTCATTTAAGTTAAAAAAAGGAAAGTAATCTTAAAACTAAATAGTGAGTTGTTAGAATAAAATATATATGTGCGATTGTAAACATAAGAAATAGTATAAGAATATATGTGCGTGTTTAATAATAAGGAATAAATGAAAGTTAAAAAATATTAACTTAGATAATTTGCTATAGTTATGAATTAAATAAAATCCACAGAAAAACAAGTGTGCAATGGCTGCTAATTAACAGACCAAACACCAGGATTAAAAGCTTATCAGAGGTATGCAATTAAAAACAAGGAAGGAATTGTGACAGCAGATATAGCTGCCAGATACCAAAATGACAACGGGATATCCTAATAAATAGTCCAGTTTTTTATCAGACAGTTAGTTGAAATACAGTTGAGAAAGAGTTCAGTTCACTCAGTTCAGAGTGCAGTTCAGTATCCAGGATTAGTGACCATGCAGTGTTGAGCAGCATTTAGGAACATACGACTTTGCTCTAGCCTGAGTCCGAGGAAACAGCCAACCTGCTGATAAAAGTGATGTTTGTGTAACACTCTGAAGCCGCTCAATATCTAATTGTCTTAAAGAAAATGCCTCGGAATAATAAGCATCAAATCTTCACAAGAAAACTTCAAATCTAACCGGTTAGAAATATTTTCATTAGAAGCAGCAAACAGCAAGAAGTATCCATGTTCAAATCCTAGGTAATAAATAACATTTTCTTATTTCCATTTAAAGTAGCCATTGCAATAACTTGAAGCCTCCCAGAGTCAAATAATAATGAACTCTATAGCATGCATAAATGAACTATTGATGTGCGTGTTTGTGAAATGTATATGTTAATGCTTTATATTAATTACATATATTTAGTTAAATGCCTTATATTATTTAATATTCTTTGTTACATTATATTGCTATTGTATATGTGTGGTTCTTATATGTCATTATCATTGTATAATTTAATTAAGTCCCTATAGAAAATAGTTAAGTTTAGAATAATAATGTTTAATTAAATAAATTATTTTTAAACTTAGAGCTTGATGGTCAATTCTTTTTACCACCAATCAAAGCAATAATTTGTCCTTGTATTACTTAGACTGAGCTAGTTATGGGATGTTTTGAGCACTGGATTATGGGCCTACTGTATAAACATGTTATTTCTAGTAACTAAATGGCACCTGGGGTTTACTCCGAAACAAATAAAGTGCTTGGATAGTGGGGGTTTGAATCTAGCAGTCAAGGTGGGCCAGGGTCTGGAAATGTGATCATGTTATGCATTGCATAGCTCCGTCTGATCATGGGTATTGTTGACAGCTCTGTTATCAATAATATTCACCCCTCTGCTTGGAGATCCGGTTCGTTCTCGTAATATTTATAATATAAAATTATAAATTTATGATAAATGAGATTTAAAGTCAATTAAACCCAGCAAATAGAGTATGTTGGATTTTCTATGGATCGGACCTAGTACAATATATATATATATATATATATATATATATATATGACATCAATAAAAGAATTAAAAGACTGGAATTAGACTTGACATATTGTTAGAAGAGATGATAATGGATGAACAGTTGAAATATTAAACTGGATTCCAAGAAATTGTAAAAGATCTAGAAAAAGACCATATGTGAGATGAATAGGTGAAATAAAGAAGTGTGCTGCAGTGATGTGGAAAAGAGGCTAGAGATTGGAGAAGGATTGATTTGGAAAGACTGTCCTGCAGTAGATCAGTAATGGTTAAAAATGATGATATAAAACAAATTCCTCCGAAATAAATTCTGTAATATTACAGTATATATATATATATATATATATATATATATATATATATATAATATAATACAATATAATATATATTTTTGAAGTCCATTATAACTGGATCTTATATTATTGGTCATTCAGTATTTTAAAATACTTAGAATCATATGAAAAGTACCTTTTTTAAATTTGTAATTTTTAACATGCTTATTAAAAATTATATTACAAATTATAAATTACCACTTTTTACATGTACAAAAGATGTAATTTAAATAAGAAAAAAATATCATGAATTCTAATATGATTGGCCATTTTTTATTATTAAAATAAATTAATGTGAACCTTGCTCTTGTACCTCTTTGCTCAATTGCTCAATGTCAGGTATGTAATTGATCACTTTTAGCTTCATGCATGCTTCTGAATGTTCAGGTGTTAGCCAACTTCTTTGTGAACTCAAAAATATTTTTCATACATGAGAAAATTTGTTCACATAAGTAAGTTGAACCAAATGCTGAAAGCAGAGCACAAATAGTTTTTTTTCAAAGAATTAAATCTTTCAGGTAATGATATCCAACAATTGAGAATGAGAGCTGACTTTTTTAGACAGTTCCCTTCAAGAGTTTTCTGCAATTCTACAAATTTAGTTTTCCACAAATCTGATGACATTAATTTGATTAATTCCATTTCAAAACCAGCAATATCCATCCACTCAAAACGAGATAAATCAAATGGAGTCATCTTTAAATCAATTAAGTCAGGTTTGATGAGGAAAGAAAATATGGATGTGTGTATTTGGAAGTCTTCACATCGTTTGGAAAATTCTTCTCAGAGTGCTTCAATGTATTTTTGAAGTTCATCTTTGTTAATGTTAAATTGATTTCCATGGGCCTTTACATTTGGAAAGTAGGTGTTAGTGATAATAGCATGGCAAAATATATTTAATTTTGATACAAATCCTTTCCAATATTCAAAAAGTTCTAGTATTGTTTGACCCTTCCCTTGCAAATGCAAGTTTAACTCATTCAGGTATTGAGTTATATCAGTCAGAAACATCAATTTGCACAACCAGTCTTCATCATTTATTTCCGAATATTGAGTTATATCAGTCAGAAACATCAATTTGCACAACCAGTCTTCATCATTTATTTCCAAATAATGGTGTTCTTTTTCATGAAGAAACATCTTGATTTCTTTCAGACATGATACAAACTTGTTCAAGACATTACCTTGACTAATCCAATGAACATTGCTGTATAGAGGAAAATCTATATATGCACTATTCATTTCTTGCAAAAGGGATTTAAATTGCCTATGTGTTAATGAAGAATGAGAAACTATGAAATTAATTATTTTAATGACAGTGTTCATTACAGAATTCAAGCATTGTGATGAGATTTTTGCAATTATATTTTCCTGGTGTATAATGCAGTGGAAATTCAATATTCGATGTTTAATATGATTTTCAAGAGGTTTAACAAGTCCCTTTTCAGCCATTGCACAGTCGGCATCAGTAGTAACACTAAATATTTTATTTATGTTAATTTTCTGATTTTTAAAATAATTGAAAAATGCAGTAAAAATATCATATCCTTTTGTTGTACCAGTAAGACGAATCAAGCAACACAATTGTTTATAAATATGATTGTTGTCACAATATCGTGCAACTATTGCTAGGCACGCCACATCATTTACATCAGTGCTTTCATCAACAGCAACACTGAATGAAATGGCTTGTTGTAAACTGGTTTTCTGTTTTGTTGTTACGTCTTCAGCCATGTCAGTTATTCTTCTTTGAATTGATCTTGCAGAAACTGGTATTTTTCGAATTCGAGACAGTATCGTTTGTTTATTTAGTAGATCACTGAATAAGATTTCAACACTTTTCAAAAATGTTTCTTTGATGAATTGTCCATCAGTGAAAAGTTTGCCATTTGAAGCCACACAATGAGCAATTGTATAACTACATTCGGTGGCTTTATTTTGGATTCCAATTATTTGACTAAAATAAGTAGTTTGTTTCTTAAAGGCAGAAACAGCTCTTTTTATAGCTTCACTATTCTCATCTGAGTTTTTAAACATGAACACATGTTTAGTTTGATAATGTCTTTGTACACTTGAGGTACAACACCCAATACTTTCACAGCATAATGTACACACAGCATGATCTTTTTGTTGTACACATCCATATTCATTTGTCCAAGAGTCTTGAAAAAAGCAAATATCACATTTTTGTCTTTTGTGGGACATTTTGGGAATCTTTCAGTCAGTATGCCATGAAAATCTCTTTTTTGAAAAAAGCACCACCAATGAGCATTGATTATTTACCATTCAACTACTGAAAATAGTTTTCTATAATTGATAACATAATAAGTTTTTTATTTGGATTACGATCTCATTTTTTAATATTATCAGAAGTAAAATGTGAATATGTAGAATTTATTTCACTTGCAAACAAAAATATCTTTTAAATGAAGTCAAGTGTATTATTTTCTGATAAATAATGATTTAATAGTAAATTCAATGTTGAATGTAAAAAAAAAGACGCTGTAATTAAAATATATTTTTTTACTATTTCAATTTATTCTGGGTGCCATTGATAATCATTGATGTGCCAAGCATGGCATGGGTGCCATAAGTTGCCAACCCCTGGTCTATACTAAACAATGTAATTATGTTAAGTTTAATATAGACAATATACATCTATTTGAATATTACATATTCAGTCTGTATTCTGTCCATCCCTCTTCTGTACATTTAAATGGATGTATTAAAGTCCTGTATGTGAGGGAGTCAGAGTGACTTAAAGTCAACATGGGTATGACAATAATATTGGCATCAACAAGGGCTTTGAGCATTCCATCATCAGATTTTCAATAATACGGATGGCTGAAGAGTTGGAGGATGGAGAATATTGAAACCTGTCCATTAAAAGTTTGAAGATTTGATATCTCACTATTATCTTAGCATTGATTATATATATATATATATATATATATATATATATATATTAAGGGTAGCTTACAATCTTATTAAGCTCACTTGTTTATGTGCAATATCAAACCATAAACTTAAAAATATAATTTAAATTAATGAACAGTAAATTTGTTATCCTTTTATATTAAAATATCTGTATGAATGCATATACAACTTAAATGTTAGATTATAAAAGATTATTAACAAAATTCAAGTTAAATAAATAGTTATTTCAATGAAATCAAATATTAAAATAATTAGATTTCAATCATTCATATATATGTATAAAATAATTATCAAATTAACTAATATCACTAATCCAGACTCCAAACATAGAGATAACCTAAGGTCAAATTGTATCTTAGCAACTAAATGTGAAGGAAATAAAATTAGAACTCAATTACCCAATTGTTAATTATGATGCATTCAACAATAATTGAATACAAATTGTGAAATAAAATAGTAAGTTAACACATGCTAATTACCAGATGTTGATTCCACTATAAAAGCTAAATCAACTAATTTCCAAATCTGTTCCATCTTTTACAAATAAACTAGTCACTATGTATATTTATTTTGCTGTGTTAAAATACCAAACACATCAGAAAGATGGATCAATAGTTTGGAAGAATTTTCCTTGATTATAAAATCTTTCTTAGCAGAAAAATCTAATATCACTCAAGTAAAGAGTAAATAAATTACTCTTTAATATCATCAATAATAATTGCAAAAGCAAAATTATCTTTAATATAATAATCAGAGAAATTCTTAATGATATCATTCTAAACTTGAATTTCAAGGAAGATAAATATCATCAAACACATTTATATATCTAAATAAATTTATTTTAAGATTTTAAGTTATAGAAAATGCATCATGAGTAAAAATACTTTGCCATAGGTTCAAATACTATTGTTCTAACCTAAAGCAGTTTAACTATTCATTCCTATTAAAATGCCTAATATATATATAATTCAATATCCAACTTCAGTTTATAGCAAGATAATTTACGAAAAGGGATGTCAATATCATGCGAGAGGAATGTTAATGAAACAATGGAGTATACTGAATAACTCACCGATGATTGATGACTGGAAATAAAAGAACTTTACTTTTAATGAACATTGTTATTTAAATTGCAGAAAATGAACAGGACAGTTTCATAAACTTTAAACACATCATATTATTCTTGCACATCAACATCCATAAATATTTAATTTTTTTTTTCCTGTGCCTTTAAAACCTACTTACTCTGGAATAATCCATTTTGGAAAAATATTATACGAGAAAGAGTGGAAAGATCATTGGGTTAAATATTTTTTTATTATTTAATAAAGTTTAGCTCTTCTGAATGGAGCGACTTGTCCGAGTAAATAAGTAAACTTAATATGAAGGTAAGATTTGATTGGTCTTCATATTAAATTCATTCACTTACGACAAGACAGAATTTTTGTTTATTATTAATTTAATTAATTTAGTAATATTTGTTTATTATTCAGTATAAATGATTAATATCCTTGGATAAAAGGTCTTTTCTTTCAATGATAGAGACCATAAATAGATGGGAGGTCTTATAGAAAATGAAATTTCCTCAAAAGGATTGAATATTACAAAGATTTTCATTTATATTTATACTGTTAAATTTAAATTTAGTTAGCCAGTGTTATCATAATCTTTGGAATTATAAAATTTTGTTTATGTTTACAATCTATTAAATATTGTTTGTGTTATGATATATATCTACTATGAGATATGGGAAGGTATAATTTTAAAATTTACATACTAATATGGTAGAAATATATGTAATACACTCATTATGTAATACACTCATAATAAAAAAACATTTGTTATATAAAGATAAATTTAAATTGTTTTCAATTAATAAATATTATTAAATTTATTTTAAATTTAAGGAGATCTGATTTATTTAAATTATTTATTTTATTTTGATAATAAAATTAAATTGAATACATATACCCACATACATCCCCCCACATATCATCAGTGTTAGGAGAGATGAGCATGCTAATGCAGTTAAACAACACTCATCATCAACAGCACTCTCACTCCATACTATAGGTCATAAAATTGATTTTTCTAGTACCAATATCATATCCAGATGTGATAATCTCTACCAGTGCAAAATTAGAGAAGCCATTGAGATACTTAAAAGGCCAGATTGTATCAATAAGCGAGATGATACATGCAAACTTCCTCCTATTTGGAAAGATTTTTTTAAAAAACATTTTAAAATTTAACATTTTTGCTATTGATGGAACTTTAACATTTATTCAAATCAGTGATTGTAGCACCTCTACAACCATATTTTTACCTTTTATCTCCCAGTGGATGACTTGTGTGACCAAGTCAAAACATCGGAATATCACTATTTAAAATTTTTTAACATGAATGAACCCGCAAAATGTCTTTTTTATATATATATAATCTTGATTTAACATCATGATAACTTGGTTGAAAGGAATTTTGAGAATCTTTTGAACATATATAAAAATATTATTATTGCTACAGGATATCAGTTGACCCCTGAAGAAAGTTAAGTATAAAATTAACCCTGAGTTAGAATACTGAGATAACAGAATAATAAAGAGAGATGATGATTGGATGAAGTGGTCTAAGTTGTATTTATATTGATATTAAAATATATTTTAAATAGATGCAATCATGGGTTACACTTTTATTGCATCATTCATGGCATCCTACATGAAGACCCTAGGTCTGACTATAGTTAGATGCATTCACCCTCATTTCTTAAGGGAACACAGACTATTACAATATATGTATATGTGTGAGTTGACAATCTGAATCAACTGATGAGTGCTGGTTCAGCATGAAATAGCTGTATTGGAGCTAATTTATCTTTTTCAAATATATGTAGTCATGTATATCAGTTGTATAAGATGGAATGAATAAATGTGGAGAGCTCGAAAGTCTGAGTTCAAATCCCATCTAATATAAATATATATGAGTCTCTGTGCATGGGTTAATCCCAAGTATGACCTGAATTTCATAATATTTTCTTCAGAAGTTGAGAATTTTCCAAACAACCCAACCAAATGTAGAAATGTAAATTAATAATTTTTATTAATCATTCATTAGACTAGAGATTATCCAATAATAAATAATATTTCTGTAGTGTAATTTTCACTACATCATTCTCACACAAGGTAAGAAATGGTTTTCATCTGCTCTTAGCACCTTGTGGAGCAATGGAATCAAAAACATATGAACAAGGACATGTGAAAGAGATGTATGTTCTCCTAAGATACTGAACCAGCACTTATCAGTTGGGCCAGATCACAATCTCTTAAACATATATATTATTATCGTTCAGTAGATACAGATAGCAAACTACCACAGTTTGATTGACAGGTGTCAAACTTTCTGCCCACAACTTTGACACAAACCACTTAATGAAAGTATATTAATAATTTTTAATAGCCATTTATTAGACTAGAAATTATCCGATTATGACTATTTCTGTAGTTTAATTTTCACTACTTTGAGTGAGAGTGGTGTAGTGAAAATTGCTCTGCAGAAATATTATTTAGAGTTACAGGATATGTTGCAAGAGTTGTCAGATGAAAGTACGAAAATAGGACTAAAGATAAATGTTAAAAAGACTAAAATAATGTTTAATAGATTTTCTCAAAATATGAAAATAAAGATTGATTATGATGAATTAGAAGAAGTTAACAGTTACAAATACCTTGGTCAGATTATTAATACAGATGGAAATATAATTGATGAAATTAATCATAGAATTAAACTTGGTTGGAGTGCTTTTGATAGAAATAACTTGATACTAAAAGGAAATATGCCTATGTGTTTGAAAAGAAATGTTTTTAACAAATGTGTTTTGCCAGTTCTTACTTATGGATCTGAGACTTTAGAAGAGCTATACAGAGACTTCAGACCACTCAAAGAAGTACGGAGAGAGGCATGTTGGGAGTAACAAGAAGAGATCAAAATCACAATGTATGAATAAGAGAACAAACAGGTGTTACTGATCTCATTGAAAAAATTAAAAGACTAAAGTGGAGTTGGGCTGGACATATTTCTAGAAGAGATGATAATAGATGGACAATTGAAATTTTAAACTGGATTCCAAGAGATTGTAAAAGATCCAGAAAGAGACCACATGTGAGATGGATGAGATGAAATAAGAAAGTGTGCAGGGGTGATGGGGAGAAGAGAAGCTAAAGATCGGAAAAGATGGATTGAACTTGGAGAGACCTTTATTCTGCAGTGGATTGATAATGGTTGATGATGATGATGATATAGATATGTAAATGTGTATTTATTTTTAATTTCCCGTTAGAATAATTTTTTCCTAATTTCTTATGGCTCTCAAAAAACCGTCAAAAAGTAATGCTAAAATTAAATAAAAAATCGATCATTATCATTTTCTACGGGCATTTATTCTAATAACATTCCTATTTTATTTTGTACACAGTAAACACTAAAAATACTTTTACAAATTAATATTGACGTTGTTTATATAATTTTTTAATTTGTATTTATTTATATAATATACTGTTTCTATAAATAATCAGCAATACTTCCACTGCTCAAACTTTTCAGCGATTATTATTAGTAATACTAAACTGCTTGCAAGAAAAAACAAAAAAACAAATTGTTTTTCAATTTATCACTGAATTTTCGACAGTTCGTAGTCAGTATTCAGCGTTATGTCTACGATATTTCTAAATCTTCATGCCAGCTGATTTCTTAAAAATATAGTGTCTTATTTGATTATCGGCCAGAATTTATAAAGATTTAAGACATAGATTTATTGTTGCTTGTTGCTGTCTGTCACACACGATCCGATTTCAAAATTTATTTATACCAACTTTATACATATATGTGTACGTATGAGTACGTATCACGTCTTGAAATTAAGATATCACCTGATTTCAAAATGATGACCAAAGATGAAAAACTATTAAGCATTATTTAATTAAAAGTATTCATGTGGGCCAATTGATGAGTGCTGGTTTGGGGGTCATTTGTCTTTCAGTATATCTTTATATAAAATTTAAAAGAAATTGTGGAAGTGTGGAGAATATTTAATATATTTATAAAGATATTACAAACGAGAAAAAGAAATGTGAATAATTCCATGTATGTGTGTATTTAATTAAAAAGTCAGATAGAATAATCTTTAACACTAAAATTTATATCTGTGCTAGAGATAATCTCTAGTTTAATAAATGATTAGTGGTAATCATTACTGTATTTATTTGAAGTGGATGGTGTCAAAATTGTGAGTGAAGTGAGTTTGATACTTGTACATCAAAATATAACAATTTATTATTGATAAATATGCTCATGTAATAGATATAAATATGAGAGATGATAATCTGGGCCAACTGATGAGTGCTGGTTTAGCACAAAATGCATCTGGGAAGTCATTTGTCTTTTATTGGGTCTTTATTTATATTATTTTAAAGGAAAGTGTGGAAGTGAAGATTATTTAATATATTTAAAAATCTCTCCTGTGATTTTAAACAATATTTGATTCATTTGTTGACTTGGTTTCATGATTGGCATGTTTGTGCCATTAACACATTGTTTATTGTATTGCAATATGAGTATGACTTGGATTGAGTTCATTATTAATGATAAGCTTTAGAAGAATCCATAGTTGGTACACAGACCATTTAAGATATGTCATGAAGCAACTTTGTGATTGGCAAACATGACTAGCAACATTACTTCGGGCAATATGAATTTTGTGAAGAAATGGTTAGAAATCAATAGTATTTAATATATCATTAGGAACCAGTCAATACTTAGTCAATCCCAATATCAATAGCAATCAACAATCTCAAACTGTTGTCAAGACTACATGCGTTTAACAATAAAGGTGGAATATGTATGACTTTACTAATTTGATGCCATTCATTTATCTTGTTGTACAGGATCAAAATATATTTCATAATCAACAACACATCACCTGACCCCAGCTTAACCATTTCTATTCATTAGCTATCTAGTATAATCTTTAGTATTAAATGAACACCAGACAGTTGTGCTTAATAAATCCTATCCAAATATTCCCAGATTTGTTTCTAGCTTAAGGATTTTATCAATGAAGAGCTTTTTGAATTTTTGTGAACTATGCATTTTTGGATCTAATGTAACATTCTATCACCATTTTTTAAATTTTTATTATACTATTAAGCTACCAACCCAAACTGTAAAATTTTTAATTTCATTCAATCCCAGCTTTTTTCTTGAATATTTATATAGAACTGAAAGATGTTCAATATCTATATAGTATTATGACTTAGTATTTTATAACCTTAGTCACCTTGATTCTTTATCCAGAATTGTTATAGAAGCAATAATGCACCACATCACCAACATTACATGATCTCAGCTTACATATTGGGTATTTATTAGAAAGCTTTTTTCTTCTTCCTACTCTTAGGCCATCTATTGTAAGTTTTAGTAATCAATAATTCTCAGTTGATATTTGTGCTACATAGTTCTATATCCAATCCTATCTAAATATCTTGAAACTAATTTCTAGCTTATGACCTTCATCAGTGGATTTTTTTGAACAATAGATTTGGTCCTTTTGGATATAATGAACCTTTCTCTAGAATCCATTTTTTTACTTTTTGTTATACTATCAAGTTACCAATTCAAACTGAAAAGCTTTTTATTTATTCTAATCCAAATTTATTTGCTTGTATAGGATATATATACACAAATTAAAAAAAAACTATTTGAAAATTACTACTTAACCTCATACTTACAACAGTAGCAAACTCTTCATACAGTAGTGCCACCCAGTGCAAGCCTAGGTAATCACTGGATGTGAATTTGCTTGCATAGGATATATATACACAAATTTAAAAAAAAACTAGTTGAAAATTACTACTTAACATCACACTTAAAACTAGCAAATTCTCCATATAGTAGTGCCACTCAGTGCAAGCCTTGGTAATCACTGGATGTGACAAACTAGTTTCTAGCTTGTGGCTTTCATCAGATCTGTATTACTATACAAGTGAATGAGCTTGGATTGAAAACATTATTTTTGTTTTTATTTTAGACTCATAGCTTTATAGTAATGAAAAGGCAAAAGGTAGCTACTAGAGACTTGCATGCTGTCAAATACAAGGCTCTTGACTGAAGAAAGCCACAAGACAGAAACTAGTCTGGAGATGTTGGATGAACAGGCACTAGATAGTGATTTTATGCAACAAACCTTTTTGCCTCTATTGATTACTATGGTTTCACTGGGTGCTACTACTGTATGGGGAAATTACTACTGTTTTAACAGCTTGTGTAAGCATAGGAAATGGTGGTCATGTGATGTTTAGTGGTTATAAACTTTCATACTTCAAACAAATAAATAAAGTTCTTGAAAAAAAGCCAAACAATCCCAAGATGCATTTCAGTTGAATGTGCTACATCATTAATGTATTTATCTAATGATAATAAAGACTTTGCACTCACAGTTAATGCAGCATTTATAAATACAATTGTGGCAATATAGGTATATAACATGATATTATTTAATATAAATATTATTTCTAAAGTGCACGAAATAAAATTTATGATTAAATATTTTTTTCATGCAAAATCATTTTTTTAGTATATCTGAAGGACATTTGATATATTAGAAATATTTTTTTCAAAGCTTGTTAAATAATTTTTTTTTTAAAAAATGTTTCTTGCTTCAAAGACTTAACTATTTTTTATGTTTGTAATTAAGGTAATATTAAGTTTATAAATCATTATTTGCAGAATGGATTAAAAAGCTTGCTCTAATAAAGAAAAATACATAGAAAGTTTTCAATTTTTTCTTATTAATGTACATATCATTAGATAATAAAATTTTGAGACATATATAGATACAATCAGTTAAGGAAACTTTTTTTAAGACAATATAAGTATGTAAAAATTGCATAAGCTATTAATCTGTTTTCTAAATTATAATTTCAAGATTTTCAATCTTTGCATGGGCACAAAAACATTTAGTTAATTAAGAATCCTTAAATAAGTAAGAAAAAAATCTATCTATATATATTAAAATAAATAAAAAACAAAACCAATTTGTAATACCCTCATTCCTCCCAAACGTAATACCTATTCATATGACCACCATTTTTTATGCTTACACGAGCTGTTTTCACAGATGTGATGTGATGTATTTTGGCTCCTCCTTAAACGAACAAGAATATCCTGTTAGCCACTTTATTTTCCATTCCCTACTCTAAATCTTCCCATATTCTGCCCCATCCCATTTCCACAACATAATCTTTGTCAACTCTATGGCCTTTATATCTAAATCCCCCTTATCTTTTCGCAAACCCAGCATAAAAACCAATAACTCACTTTCTGTATAGTCACTTTGTTCATACCTATTCTCCCATAACTTCATTATCTGTACCCTTTTTGCTTTCAAGCATTTACATTCAATCAACAGATGCTAATATTTTCTATACCTTCCTTACACAATTTGCACACTAAATCACCCATAGTTTTCCATTTACATGTATATTCTCTTGTTGCTAAAGATCCCATTCAAACCTTAAACAATAAACTACTTTCCTTACTATTACCATAAATTAACTCGCATCCAATATTCCATTTACTTCTATATATATTTAAACTCTTCTTTCCCCCCATACTAGTTCTCCATCTCTCCAACTCCTTATTTTTTATTAATGCTTCTATTCTTTTATCCCATTTCTTACCACTATAACACCCAACAATCCTCCTAACACAATAATCCCACCTTTTATACAAGAGGCAAAACTTTCTATGCAGTAGTACCACTCTGTGCCAGCCAGAGTAATTAATGGATGCAGGAAGGTTTGTGTATAAAAATCCCTATCTTCCTACAACCATTGATTACTCTGGCTTGTACTGAGTGGCGCTACTGTGTGAGAGTTCATATTACCAATTTAAAAAGAATAGTAAATGACAAAATTTACTGTAAAATAGATTACTTATATTTTTTCTTTTTGAATATACTCCAGCAAAAAAGTTCAATGAAGAAAATTTATAAGAGTCAAACCAAAAAATGATCAATTTAGCAGATCAGCATATCCAAAAAAACCACCCACAAGTATCCATGAATAAAACATCAACATGGAAATACTCACTTATTGTCTTCTATTTATACCCTTGGCTCAACAGAAATCAGAAGACCATCTGGATGTCCCAAAAAGAAATGACAATTCAAGAGAGTCAAAGCAGAAAAGATTACTACTCCACAAAAGTTTCACACATGTACATTATTCTCTATTTTTTCACTTACTGTAAATCATGTTTTTTTCTATCACAAACAAGATTGTAAATCTTTATTGCATATGTAATATCATGTATCAACTTGTATCTAAGACTTCATGTTTTCACATGTAACTTACGTAACCCTTTTTCAGTCTCAATAAAGTTTACCTTTGAAACATAATAATAATAATAATAATAATAATAATTAATAATAATAATAATAATAATAATAATAATAATGACAACAACAATAATAATGATGATGATGATGATGATGATAATGATAATAATAATCATTGTCATCATTATCTGCAATTATTATTATTAGTATATTAACTCGTCTGGTTCAGAAAAACTACCCAAAATGATATAATGAAACTAGATCTAAGAATACATGAAAATCAACACCCCTCCCTATGAACTGGAATGATAATGAACTAGAAATAATCAACCAACACTTTAACAATGGTATTCTGAGGAGTGTATTTACATTTTTCAAAAGATTTTCCCCTCCATTATTCTATAATATTACCACTACAGATTCTAACATATCTTTATATTAATTACCAACACCTTTTATATGATGCTTTAACTCTATGTAGGCTATGGGAAACTGTTCAGTGCAGCATAGATCACTACAATCTGATATATGTCATAATTGAATTTTTTAATTTACTCTAAAGTTGGAAGTTTCAAACAGATATTGTAACTCTGGGTAATTATGCACTGATAACCATCAACCAAGATGGATAAAGTTGTATAACCAGGATAGATAAAAATAAATAGCCTCTGTTACAACAGTCAACATTTTCAAGTGATGATGGAGCCAATTGGTAAGACGATAGCATTTCAAGCTATATATCCTACAAATGAAACCATACCAGTTTATACCAACAGCTATGAGTATAAATGAAAACTACCCAACCAAATAGACCTTGACACCATTCCAACACAAAAGATGATATAAGGCTTTAGGTAGGCTTAAATAATGTAAAGAAGATATAGAAATCATAACACCATTATAACATCTAAGCTATTAAATAATGTACAAAATTTTATGCTTATTCTTTGCTCATTGTTAACATCAATTAAAAGGGGAATTTACAAGTTTATTTATATGTCCAAGATCAAAGAATCTATTTATCAGTAACCTTCTAGACTTTTGTCAGTTCAATTGTAGTTTATCTCATTGAACTACTTTGTGAACTACTAACATCTTCAGATTTTTTTCATACTAATACATCATATATTTATTTTTATTTTAATGATCATCAAATGAATGTAAAACTGGAAAAGTAGCATTAAAAATAGCATCAAGAGAGTCATTTAAAACCAAAGCTTAACACTAATCTTAGTACTCCATGACACATTAAATCATAAAATCATTGAACTACTTTTATATTTATGTAATATTTAAAATTCTTTTTTACTTTTAGCATTACTGGAATAATTTCTGCATTACATTTTTGCTGTTTATTTTCTCCATGGTTTTTTTATATATTTTTTGGAATTTAACAAAGTTTTTGTTTACTATTATAAAATTATGCAATTTTTTATTATAGAATTCAGTCATTATTTGCAAATAAAATAACTGATATATTATTGAAAATAGGCAAACAACTTTTAAATAATATGATAATCTCCATCAGTATTGCCAAACTATTGATTTATAAACAATGAGGATTGCCAATTCCTTAACAAGCTTTGTGATAAATGCTTAGCCGGAGCCAGCTCTTAAAATATCTCTGTCGGGAACCCCCCCAACCCCTGACCATGGTATCATGCTTTGGCACTCCTCAGAGAGGTGCCAGGATAGGTTCAGACACTAGATCTAAAAATACCAACCTAAAGCTAAGCACTTATCTAAAAGTTATCTATTGAGTGGAAAATCTGAAAATTTTCAGACATCTATCTAACTCAAATAGCTATTTGAGTTGGATAGCTGGGTTTGAAGACATGTAAATGTCTGAAAATTTCAGATTTTCCACTCAATAGATAACTTTTAGATAAGTGCTTGGCTTTGGGTTGATATTTTTAGATCTAGTGACTGAACCTACCCTGGTACCTCTCTGAGGAGCGCCAAAGCATGAAACCATGGTCAGGGGTTTGGAGGGGTTCTTGACAGTGATATTTTAAGTGCTGGCTCTGGCTAAGCATTTATCACAAAGCTTGTTGAGGAATTGGCAATCCTCATTGTTTATAACTTACAAGCTTAAGAGATAGGGTCATGTGATCTATGACTCTTATTTTGACTATTGATTTATATCTGCATGAATAGTCTTTTGCTTGACATCTATGCATGAAAACATACTTTTCAACTATTATCAACCCTCTTGGAGTTTAATCCAGTTTTATTGATTCCTAAGTATCTCTTCTCTGCAACACCCAAAAATACTTTATTTTATACATATATATGAAAGACCTTAAAAACATAGATAGTAGATCTACAATCTGAAATAAAATTGAGTTCCAATTAAATTTAAAATTTGTTCTTTCAGCTAACCAGGTTATAGGCAGTAAACAACTAATATTTTTTGGGAAATGACCAATCTCTCTATCCTGAGACAAGCAAATGAATCAAAGCTAAAAACAGAATTCAAATTCTTATGAACTAGCAATTGGCAACATGATGAGCAATGCTTCCTACATGATTTTTTTCCTATCAGATGCTCTTAAAAAATCTTTATTCTAAGAGTTATTTGAAGATTAATTACCTTTTTACACATATCCACACCCATCCACACATGTCCATATAAGACAAATAAAAAAAAATTGAATGCAAAATGATGTTTAACAGCCTGTCCTTTTAAACAATCAGTAAAAGAGAAAACATTACTCATTCATATGTTTTGAAAAATATAGAGTGCTTAAGATTTTAGAAGTCTTCCTTTTTGATTTTCCAACTGAAAATATCTAAATATACAATTACTGACCAATATTGAATGATTTGTTGACTGTATAGTCAGTTACTGAAAAAAAATTCAAAGTCAATTTTGAATCTAGGTTTTGTACTTTGCTTAGGCATTGAACCCTGTGTTATGCATGAAAGCAGATACATTAGTCAAGAATTTATATTCTCCAGAAATATGATGGAGGAAAGAGATTAAGAGGTATAGATTTTATATTTAAAATGTATTGTCATTTGATGATACTAGAGGGCGCTTTAATTCTATAAAACAGTTGCAATGAATTCGTCTCAAAACATAACATATGAATGTTTAGTAATGTAAATTCTTATTTATCACATAATATTAGTATTTAGATTATCATCTGTGCTTAAAAATTAAAAAAAAAAATCATGTGTTAGATATATATATATCAGTCAGGTGTCAAGCGTTGTTAGCCGAGAGGTCATCGTACCTGCATTGCAAGCAAGTAATTGGTTGCAGACGGGTGTGGGTTCGCGTCCTGGCCAATACTATGACATAGGAAAAAAAAATATTTAGAAATAAATTTCTAATTGATTAAAAATGCATCCCTTTCACCAAAGACATTGTAGACAAACTTCTAGATATAAGGAGGAGAAAATAGGTAATATGTATTGTCATTTGCTGACGCTGGAGGGAGCTTTAATTATATGCAAACAGTTGCATTAGATTAATCTCAAAAAGTTATATATATAAAAAACACTTAAAAATTTCACAAAAATTTATAAGCTTTAAGTTATTTTATTATTACATATATTAATACATATATATATAATATTTCTATATCAAAATTATATGAAGAACTCCGACTATAAAAATAATGATATTAAGATATTTTAAAATTATTTGCAATAATATTAACTTTGATTTTAAAAATTTATTATTAAATTTGATTGAATTTAGTATTAAATCGGAATGAACTAAGTGCTTTTTTTAAATATTAAAAATTTTAAAAATTATAATAAAAATATAATGGTATTGAATACCTTGGCGTAGATAATAATAGAGAATTATTAACAGGTCAATAAAATATAAAAATAATCATTTAATTTTAAAAGATAACGAAATTCCTATTTTTTTTTTAATTTTTATTTAAACGCAATATTTTATAATTAAAAGCAGATAAAATGTTATATATTGCATATATTTTTTAAGCGCTTGTTTTTAATATTTTCATTTTTGTAAAGAGCTCTAAATTAATAGAATTTACTATAAGGTATCAAATTAATACATTGTACAGGCTTAAATCTGCATTTACATATGTAATATATGCGGGTACTCAGACATATTCACACGACCCACTATTCTCAGTGCCATCTTATATTGCTGACCCACCTGATCACACACATGTTGAAAAGATAAATAGTCACCAATAAACATATTTCATGCTAAACTAGCACTCATCAGTTGGTCCAGATTACCATCTGTACACATATATACAATCAGTGCTCAAATTTATCTTAAGATAGCCAATCCCCATACTTAAATGGATAGACTTCAAACTACTCCAACCCACAACTCTACAGCCTTCCATTTCATTGAAAATCTGATGATGGAACGTGGGCAGCCCTTTTACACACTATTTATATAAATTAATACATTGTACAGGCTTAAACCTGCATTTATATGTTATATATGCTGGATTCGAACTCAGACTTTCACACGACCCACTACTTTCAGTGCCATCTCATATTGCTGACCCACCTGATCACACACATGTTGAAAAGATAAATAATCACCAATATATGTATTTCAGGCTAAACCAGCAATCATCATTTGATCTAGATCACTCTCCTCACACGCATATTTAATCAGTGCTCAGCTTTATATTAAGATAGCCAATCTTCATACTTTAATGGACAGACTTCAAACTATTCCAACTCGCAACTCTTCAGCCTTCCATTTCATTAAAAATCTGATGATGGAACGTTCAAAGTGATGGTGATGAAAATAATTACTTCTTAAAACTTTTTGATGAAATAAAACCGCAGTCCATCATTTAGTAAAAGTGAGATTTGTAGATTAAATTTTAATTATATGTCAAAATAGAAATGATTGAAATATTAAAAGATTTACTGGCCAACAGAATATATAAAAAAGCATTTCAAGCAACAAAATAATCTTTTTGTCAAGCGTTGGTGGTCGAGAGGTCAACACAGCCGCCTTACAAGCAGTTTTCCAGGGTTAGCGGGTTCGCTTCCCGGCCGATGCTATGATACATGAAAAAAAAAAAGATCTTTTTATAAAAAGCTTCAAAGAAAAATCAACAGAAAAAAAATATGTTGATACTAATAAATACTCAGGTATGACGAAGATTAATAAAGTATTATTTCAAATCATTTGGCATTCATATTAAATTATTGACAAAATCTTTATTCGAAGATCTTGGTAGGGTGTTGATGGTTTTTCCGTTTCATTTTATTCTCTCAATACCTGTAGTGCTATTTTGTTGGTTTTATGTTCAGTTGAGGGTAGAAAGTGAAGTTAATATAATTTATTGGTTCAAAAACAAAATTTGAAGAAACCAGTATTCAATAGAGGAAAACTTTAATAAAGACGCAAACGAGCTACACAAAAGTGCTTGTTGATAGATTTTTTGAGAGTACAATTTGAAGGCTACTACTCAGCAACGGGCAGAAATAGTTCATTTTTGTATAAAATTTTTTAAAAAACAATATTTTTATTTTGTCTTATTTTTAACATGTTTTGTTTTAAAAAATATAACTTCACAAATCAAACGTTGGTTCATCTATTTTCTTAATATGTTTTGTTTTTAAATAACTTCATAAATTTGGAGTAACATTTAAATGATGGTAATGGTGTGCAAGCCATAGTAATCAAGAGATGCTAAAAGGTCTGTGCAATGCACTTTGATCTTTAGATCTAAGGCATTCCCCCAGCAGTCACCTTTTACCTTATTAGTTCACTATATAACTATAATCCAAACTGAAACCACAATAATGATTTTAGTCCAAGCTAATTAGCTTCGATAGTCATACAAGGTGAACCTAGTTCAGTGTCTATACATTGTGATGTGTCTGGTTTTTTAATAAACAGAGCCACCAATATCCTTTGGCCAATATTGATATCACACAGCTAAAACATCACACTACCACCATTTCTTATGCTTATAGAATCTACTAAAAACAGTGGCAAATTTCTTCAAACAATGGTACCATCCAATGCAAGCCAATATAACCAATGAATGCTAGAAGGTTTGTGCATTAAAATCATATCTATTGACTATTCATCCAATATCTCCCGATTAGTTTTAGCATATGGCTTTCATCAGTGAGGCATTTTGGATCTGAGAGCATAACACCTAGATCTGAGCACTGTTTTCTGACTAAAAGCTGCTCAGTGATGGAAGTCATAAGCCAAAATGTAGTCTGGGGATAATGCATTGGATAGGGATTTTGGTGCACAAATCTAGCATCCATTGGTTATTATAGTTGGCCCTTGATGGCACAACTCTGTGAAGAAAGTTGCTATTGTTTTAACAGATTGTGCAAGCATAAACATTGGTGATTATTTCATGTTTTAGAGCTGAATTACAGTAGTATATAACTTTTGTGATCTTTAAATTATTATAAATATAATTTTAAATTTTAAAACAGAATGACATAGCTTTGTAACAAATTAATAAAAAATTATTCAAATTTTACAAATAAAATTAATTCAATAAAGATTTTATTTTACTTTTTTCAGTAGCATGATGGTAAAAACACGATATTTACTTTATAATTTTTTTGTATATCTGCAAAATTTAAATATGACTTTTCAGAATATTTTTCATAAGTAAACTTATATTTCTGAGAAATCAAACCCAATTTATATGATTCTAATTTAGAATAAAGTTTAAGTGCTAAAACCCAACATTGAACGTTTACAAAAATCACCTCTAGCAATGACAAAAAGAAACATCTGCCTGTTGAAGAGTTAAACTTAATTTAATTTAACTGCTAATGCATAGGAATTATTCCTTTTCCAATAAAAGATTCATTATTTAGTTTTAAAAAGAAGTTATTTAATAAATGAAATACAGGCTTATTATATACCTGTATCAATATATGTAATATATAGGGTATATGAGCACAGACTTTCACATCACCCACCACTCACCACTCTATCTCATATCACTGATACGCTTGAACACATACATGTGAAAAGATAAATAATCACCAATATACATATTCATGCTGATAATCTGGACCATCTGATGATTGCTGGTTTAGCACGAAATACCTATATTGGTGATTATTTATCTTTTGGACATATGTGTGTTCAAGTGTATCAGTGATATGAGATAGAGTGGTGAGTGATGTGAAAGTTTGTTTTCATAAAGAAGTTACTTGTAAATGTAATTCAAATATAAGTACTAATACTTCAGTTTTTGAAACCATGAAATTTCTTGTTTGTTTGATAATTAAAAAGACAGTTTGTTAATATATTGCAATCTTACAGTATCATTGTAAAATTGGCTGTTATAAATTGAAAATTGCAATAATTTAGCTTGTTATTAAGGCCTGTAGAGGTCCCTACTATCGCACTTTTACGCACACATTCTTGAGGTTACAGCCTTAGTAAATATTACTTAAGCAAATGTATTAATTGCTGTTATTGGTTGTATAGCATCATATACAAGCAATATCATGTTTAAGCTCCCAATACAACTATTTATAAGAAAACATAATTTTATAAAGAATTTTTGAATGGCTTTCTAGGTAAATTTTGTGATCAATGCTTGTATTAAAATGAGTATGTTTATTTGGTCATTATTTTTGTTACGGATTAAAGCTATCAAATGGTATAAACAGGTAGAACTGCTCATATACATAAAACAAATAATTTAAGACAGAAAATTTAATATTACCACACTGAAATATTTTGAGGTAAAGCAATTATATTTAAATTACATTGTTAGTTTTTTTTTTTTTTTAAGTGTCATAGCATCGGCCGGGACGCGAACCCACAACCCAGGCAACTGCCTGTAAGTGCAAGGCAGTCACGCTGACCTCTCAACCACCAATGCAAGTTAGTTGTGTGCCGAATAAACAGTTTTACATTTTTATATTTTGTGCGTATATGTGGTGTGGATGCTTATGTGCTTAGATATAGCAAAGATTGATTTAGTTGCTGGAATATTTATTAAACAATAAATTATTTATTAACAGGCTGATTTAAAAGTTAATTAAATAAATATCTGAGAACTTTATAGTTTTATGATTTATTTATTTTAAATAAATCTTTGTAGTATTATGTCAACCCAGAAATAAAAGTGAAGTAATTGGAAAAGACTAAAATTATTATTATCTTTTTCTTAACCATTGTCATTCATAAACTGATTCAAAAATCTTAGCGTCTATCATTTTTCCTGCAGTAACCATGATGTCCTCTTCCAATATTTTGTGGACAAACCAAAAAACCCCAAGGCATGATATAAAATATTCTGTAATCCAGACATCGTGTGATAACTAATACAAAAGCTGAAGTTTGTAAAATCCAGACAGTTTTACAAATTTTTATTGCAATAAGGACCTAAACAAGTTCAATTTTTTTAAATAGCCATTTTGATTGTCATCTATATAATGATTAACTAAGCTTAATAGCAAGTCATTTGTCCTTTCTGGTTAAAAATGCCATTTTCTCATCATATTAGGAAAAAGATGAACATCATACTACTCAGAAACCAACATTGAACAATTAATTAATTCTTTATTTTAAGAAATCTTATTTATTATAGTCAACTGTTAGTGGAAAGATGATGAATTGATTTATGGAATGGTATCTCACAACTTTAACAATAAATCATTGAACTTTTTCAATTGGAAGTAATGGTAAATAGATGATACATTTTGGAAAATTACATTTATTGCTTTCAAATAAGTTGCTGATGTTTATTTCAAAAACATGGTAAAATAATTGTTCTTTTACATTAAGAAATTCATATAAGTCTCTATATTGTGAATTTATCTCATCTTTAATTATGAAAACAAAAATTTAAATAATTTTTCAACTCAAATATACCTTTGTAAAGTGGTTTTTAAAAGAAACACTGAAATTTGATTCCAAATTAATGAGAATTGCCTTGTTATAAATAATAAACTCTCCTCTTGAGCAGATTTAGTAACATAGATTGATGTCCTATAAGTGAATAAAGTAATTATACATCTCAAATTAAGGAAACAATGAAATGCTCATCCTTTGGATAAAATTATAACATCACTTCAAATGAAATTGAATTGCTGCATGTAACAAACTATGAATTTATATTTGGTGCTTAAGGAAATTCAGTACAGATTATCAATGCTAGATATTCAAATAACATTCAATGGATAATGAATTGGGTAAGTTACATATTAAATGGCCATTCATAAATTTATGGATTATCAAGGTGAGTCTTAAATATGATAAATGTTAAAGTTAGAACCAATCTTAAAAACGGATTAATGTGTTAAATATAGATTACCTTGAATTAACAAGTAAGTTAAGCGAAATTTATTAGTTTTTATGTTTTGTTCCAGAAAGGATTATTTGCTAAATGAAATTATTTGTGCTTTATATCATCTGTGATGCTGTTATTTTAAAAGTGTTTGTAAATTTCCAAGAATTCTGAAATATTTTTCAAGTATCAATATTTCACTGAGATAAATTTTAAATTGTCGCAATAGCTGGAGGATTATTTAATCTATTTTTTCATAATTGTTTCTTTCTTAATTAGTTGTTGTTGTTGTTATTATTATTATTATTATTATTATTATTATTATTATTATTATTATTATTATTATTATTATTATTATTATTATTATTATTATTATTATTATTATTATTATTATTATTATTATTATTATTATTATTATTATTATTATTATTATTATTATTATTATTATTATTATTATTATTACTACTACTACTACTACTACTGTAATAAAGTTTTTCAGATATTACTATGCCATGTACAGATAATGTTTTATTTAATATTATTATTAGTGCGACTACATGGGATTAAATGTGATTTACCATAGGTTTAGATTAGATAAATGTAAGTAACTATTAAACTTATATAAAACTGTGCTGTATTACCATTATTGTATTTTATGTAGGTTCGTAAGTTCAACCTCAAAGTTAACATAGAATTAATCATTTTTATTTAGAGTAAATATGTAAGGAATATTTTATGCATGACTCATATGTTAGTGTTAGTTTTTTACTGTTATATAGTATGTAACAAGACATTCTAATAAATTTAGTTTATATTTTGTTAGTGGAATAGTACTCTTAACATTTAAGCCTGCAATGAATTCAGTAAAGGATCTTAAGGCAAAATAAATAAGCCCAATGTGGTAAATGTCATCTAGGAAATGATTTGTACCTGCTTATCTTAAAAGAGTGAAAACTTCTCCAGCATTATTAAATGGAGTTGATTAGTAATTGATTAGTTATTGAAGCAAACTAATTAAGAACGACTATAAAACATTTATCTGTGATGATTATCATAATAATTATTATCTTCCAGTATTTAAATTGAGGATTATTTTGAAATAACAAATAACTTATTCCTAATTAACGTTACTATCTTCACAACACCTTTTGATAATATAATTTACATATCCCAAGTTCAAATTAAATTTAGGAAACAAACAGCAATATTTATTAGATATTTTAGTAAGTGTCAATTTTTTTAATATTTCTCTTTCGTCATATTAAAAAATATCATGATATATTCATGATATAAAAGGTCATATTTGAGATATTAGATTACTCATAAAATGTTTTTGGATTAAATACATCATTATTGTATTAATGCTGTCTGAAATATAAAAGTATTGGGTAAAATGATGTACATAAAATTACTTTTACATAATCATATCCTAAAATACACAGACACATTTTATATCCATGCATTTATTTTCTTTAGAAAACCCTGAGATAATTCATTAATCAACGTTATAGTTAAATTTATTAGGCGTAGTTTTAAAACACAGATTGAGTTACTCCTAATTAGTTCTTATAGTAAAAAAATAATATATTTTTAAAGATTTTTATTAATAAAAATAGAATAATATTAAAGTACGTATATTATTGAATAACCTCAAATTTATTTATTAATTTATTGAATGTGAATCTATTATCAAAGTATCAAATAGTTTAAACTCATTGTGGAAATATATAAAAAAGTTGTATGCATAGTGAAAGTCAAATCCTGGGAGGGATAGTCATTGCACTTTTCTTCCATCTTATTGGCTGCATTGCATCTCAGATGAGAGCACAACATCTCAACCGAGGTCACACCATCTAAACTGAGATCACAACACCTCAACCATCTTTTCCCGCATTGGATCAACTGAAATTGCACCAGGTCTTTCTTCTTATGGTTCAATATATGTATATAAGCTTTCCATTTTCTAAACCATTCTCTAAACTTAAATTAGTTAGTCAATAGTTTTCAGTGCTTTCATGTATTTGAAATGTTTATATTTATTATGACTAATAAAAAGAGTAATAAGAATTATTAAATGGTTTATCATTCAGGTGGTCAGAAAAAGTTTAAACTTTGCCACTCTACCATTGTAGTAAACAAATCAGAGTAATTGGATGGACAGTTGGTTGGAGGTCATACAACATTTGAACATGGAGCTATATTCTATGAATCTTGAGCTCTTGAATCTAACATTCTATCATAGTATTAAACCATACAGGGTATAACATTATTCAATGATTATTTGCTCAGGAAGTCATATGATGTTTGAACATCATAAATGACAGATTGAGTGACAATCTACAAATCTTGAGCTCATGAATCTGCTACTCTACAATTGCATGAAACCACAAAGAGCAATGAAAATCCATCATCATAAGTCATTATACATCATTTTAATTTAATTTTGAATGATGGCTGTAAACACTTTCAATTGGTTACAGACAACTTAAGTAAATATTGTTTGGAAAGCCTATGCAATCTGATTGGATATTCAGAATTTTTTAAAATTGTAAGACTTATACTAACTGAACAACTAATTTAAATAAAACATTAATTTCTATTATAGTAAAAATGTAAATGATTAATTAGCTTGTCAAGTGAGATGAAAGCCTATCTCAAAAGATATTTTATTATTTTTTTAAAATTGCAAAATCATGTATAATGAATTTTGATTTTTTAATTCAACAAAAAATCTGAAGAGGTCAGCATTTTCAAATAGGAAGTGATGTAATGCCATATAAGATCAAAGTATTTTGGTCCTGCCTCCATGTAATTGACAAGTTTAGTTCTTTGTAATCAGTTTCCATAATATTTGTGAGATTTCTTTGAAAGAATTCTTGGAAGGACAAAAATATTGAATTTTTTGCACAATTTATAAAAGATTCATGATTATTTTTACACAATAAATGTGTAATTACATTTTGATACTCTATCATTCAACTATTAATGTAAAAAATACTAAAGTAGAGTTGAAATATAAAATTTAGTTGAAAAACAACAATCACAAATGTAAAATAAAAAAGAGAGTTCATTACACCAAATAAAAATAAAATGAAGCAGAAATCTAATAGCATTCAAATCAGCAAAAAATTAATATTCTTAGCAGACTAACCATAAATTTGATGTGAAAGCATTGAAGGTATACATGGTACAATAACTCTTACTAAATTCTATATTTAAACTCTAATTTAGTATTTTATATTAATAAATGTATAATAATTATTAAAAAACAAAATGCATGATTACACTTTTATTTTATAATACACGATTTATTATGAACAATAGAAGTTAAGTTCTAGAATAAATCAAATAAAGAAAATCACAGCTGATAACAATAGTCACACCTGGTCACACTCCATGTTCCTTAATATCAACATGGTGATAGGATATTTTGATTAAAAATTTTAAAGCAATTTTAATATTTTAAAGCATAATTTTATAGATTTATCAGATATTTGCATTTTGAAAACAAATTTAAGTAAAAAAGATTTTGTTGACTTTCTTATATCCTCACTTGACTGTTTTCCTGCTCACTACTGTATGTTAATTATATTCATTGCTCCCATTATGTACTCCATTTATTATTATTATTTCAATACTTGCAAATTCAAATATGATTTTTTGTAATGTTTTTCAATTGCAAACATATAAACCAAGTTCAATTTATTGAATTCTAATATATAATAATGATTTAATGCTAAAAGAAGTATTGAATGATTACAAAAGCATTGAGAATTACAATTTTAGATAAAAAATGTGGTATTTTTTAAAAATATATTTATAATATTTTATTTTAGAGCCATTTTTTACCTACAATAGTAATAGAAGAATTCGTTTTTTTCATGTGTGAAAGCATCGGCTGGGAAGTGAACCCGCAAACCTGGGACAACTGCTTGTAAGGCGGATGTGCTGACCACTTGACCACCAATGCTTGACTAGAAGAATTCTTTTAGCACAAATTTGCAAATCTTAACAATTCCATTATTTAATGTTAAAATATTTATATTCAGAAATACTATTATTCTTTTTTTAATAGAAATTAACGTAGTCTTCAAGTTTAACAATATTCGTACACTCAGTATTATTATCAACTCTTCTTTTTGTTTTGATTTCTGCTAGTTATAAGGCATCAAAAAAATTCTACTATTATAATTGATTTAATGCACAAAGTATTCATCCTTCCCCCAGAACTATTAAGCTCATATTTAATTTTTTTTATATATATTTCAATGTTCATTCCTGCCTTCCAATAAATTTATGAATTTTTATATATAAAATAATCTTGTACATCCCAACTAATTTAAATAAAAGTATTAGTAATAGACACAATAATTCATTATTTATTGCAGAGCCATCTATGGTAAACTTCAGAAATCAATGGGACTAATATAATAGTTTTATATCTAAGTTCCCAAATTAGTTTCTGTCTATTGGATAAATTCAGTCAAAAATATAATTCATTCAGATATCTAATACTTTCTTCTAACTCATATATATAATATTCAAGCAAAAACTTGAGCTTGAAAATCCTTAAGTCTTAGAACCAAAGACAAATTTCTTGAAATATTTATATAACTTTGATACTAGATAAAAAAGTATATACTTTAAAGAGACTCTAGATATTTTACAATGTTGGCTCCATTACCTCTTGATTATATTCAGAAAAATACGGTTTGGGAGGTTAATATGATTTTTCTAAAAATATTTTTCATGGCCTCTTGGGTATAATAGTAGAATATCTTCATACAATACTCTCAACTAGTTTTCAACAATGACAAGTAAATTTGAAAACGTTCTTTCAGTCAACTGCCCAATATCTAGCTTACCATCTAATATTGTTTGATAAATAATCATGTAAATATGTTTAGATAAAGAGTAAAACTAGAAGGAAAAACTTGTCAAATAATCACCAGACAGAAATTGTCATGTCTGGTGAGTATTATCTTCTCTACTATTTATTTAATTCAACCTTTCTTCCAGCTACCACCATTTATCTCTTAGTTATACTGTCAAGCTATCAGTGCAAATTGAAAAAAACATATAAATGTTTTTAATGTAAACCAATTTGTTTGTATGGTCATATAGATCTGAAAACAGTTCACTTTTTACATGTTATAATGTTTTTAAATTTTTTAATAATTATAGTCACCTCTATCCTATGGTTAGTATTTGATGTAAATCAATAAAATATCACATGACCTATCACATGACTGCAGTTTACATATATCTGTTTTAGCAGCATACTATTACACTTTCTCTATGCCACTTACTATAAACTTGAATAAGTAATGCCAGATGATAGTGCCCAATAAACCCTTATCCTGTGCTGTCCTACACAAAATTCCTAGCTTATGACTTTTCTTAGTAAGGAGATTTGGATCTTGGAATAATGCATCTGGATATTTAGACTTGAATACACCTTTTTTCCAGCTCATAAACATACATTTTGCCATTAGACTGATAGCTTGGTAGTATCAATGATGGTAGCTAGAAAGATGGTGCATTAAATGCAGGATGCACAATTCCAAGATCCAAAGCTCCTCACTGATGAAAACCATGAGCCTGAAACTAGTCTGAGGAATTTAAATAGGATGACATATGACAGAGATTTAATGAACATTATTCTCTAACATGTATCATTACTTATTAAAGGTTATATTAAGGGGCATAGAGAAGGTGGGAAGCATGCAGCCTACATGTTACACTGTTATGACAAAATACCCAATTGTTACTAGCAGGAGTAGCTTGAACTTTCTATCTGCTTCAGCATAATTTATCTTAGAATCTCTGTTGATTCTATAAGAAAACTTTATCTAAGATTATTACTTCCTTGAGATATGTAAATCTAAACTAGTATATACATACAGAGCCTTAAAATATACATAAACAATGGAATAACAAAATTTCCAAAAGCATTAATATCAATTTACCAACCTTGCTATTAGATTGTCCAACAGATATAAAATAACTATTTTCATTCTGCTTACTTGTTCTTATAGAGATAGCAAATCTAAAATATGATATAATATATAGGTTGAACTTCAAATCAAATGCTGATATTAATACAGTCATATTTGAAGATCAGGTGTTTATATCTGGGTTTGATTTGGAAAAAAATAATATTGTTTTCATATTTAATAACTATGAAAGTCAGACATTTTTCTACTTACTTTATTTTAAAAATAAAAATGATAGTTAGTTTTTCTTTCTTATTCTTATTGCTTCAGAAAATGCATAAGAACACACAATAAAATTTATATAAATGTGTTCTCTCAATTTATTATTAATATTATTATTTTAAAATAATCTCAATTTATATATGCATAATATACATATAAATGGTTATGTATATGTGAATGTTAAAAAGTACAGTACACTTACAGTTCAATAAACAATAAGTATTTCTATCCTAATTAAAATTTATCAACAAAATTAGTTACTTATTATAGGGTATTCTATTTAGCCAAAATGCTTTTAATATCTGGGATTGAAAAGTTTTCATTATTTCCCTGTTATGAATAATTACATCTTTTTAGATACAGCTGAGTGACTTTTATCTAGTTCATCAGATTCATAGCTCTCAAATTCATAGCTCCCATATTCATCATCTATATATGAGGGAGGTTTAGTTCATGGTTCAACTGTATTTAAAACTGACAGATATATTTTAACATTAAAAAATTGCTTCAATAATTTTAAATTTGTACTTTTTGTGGCAGAGTGCTATTTGCATAATGTATTTAAAGTTTGTTTCTTTTGTTTTAATAAATAGTGTGATGTGATATACTATGGCTTCTCTTTTATTGAAGTTAGAACTCTCTTAGTCACTATGCCCAGAGAAACCTGTTAGCCATCTTACTGCCCATTTCCATTTTCCACCCAGTTTTTTTCATATTCTTCTCTATCCTTCTGCATCCCATTTCCACAACATCATTATTGTCCATTCTTTGGTCTTTATATTATACCCCCCCTTATCTTTTTCAAACACAACATAAAAATCAAAAATCCACTTTTTGTATAATCACTTTGTTTATATTTATTTTCCCAAAACTTCATTATTTGTACCCTTTCTACTTGTAAGCATTTACATTCAATTAGCAGATGCCTAATATTTTCTATGTTCTCCTTACATAACTTGCAGACTAAATTACACACATTTCTCCATTTATATACATATTCCCTTATCACTAACGATTCTGTTCAAATCTCAAATAGCAAACTACTTTCCTTGGTATCACCTTAAATTAATTTACAAGCAATATTCTGTTTACTTATATATATATAAACTTTTTTTTAATCTCAGTACCTTAAATTAATTTACAAGCAATATTCTGTTTACTTATATATATATAAACTTTTTTTTAATCTCAGTGATGATGTGATGTGATGTACTGTAACTTCTCCTTAAACGGAATCAAAAATTTCTCAATAATTATGCCCAGAGAAACCTGTTAGCCACTTTATTTTTCATTCCCCAGTCTAAGTTTTTCCATATTCTGCTCCACCCCATTTCCACAACAAAATCTTTGTCAACTTTATGGCCTTTATGTCTAAATCCCCCTTATCTTTTCCCAAACCCAGCATAAAAACCAATAATCCAATTTCTGTATAATCACTTTTTTCATATTTATTCTTCCATAACTTCATTATATGCGCCTTTTCTGTTTTCAAGCATTTACATTCAATTAACAGATGCCTAATATTTTCTATTCCTTCCTGACATAATTTACAGACTAAATCACCCATATTTTTCCATTTACATATATATTATCTTGTTGCTAAAGATCCTGTTCGAGCCTTAAACAATAAACTACTTTTCTTACTATTATCATATATTGTGTATGTGATGTACTGTAGCTTCTCCTTAAACGGAGTCAAGAATCTCTCAGCAATTATGCCCAGAGAAACCTGTTAGCTATTTTATTTTACATTCCCCAGTCTAAGTTTTCCCATATTCTGCTCCATCCTATTTCTGCAACATAATCTTTGTCAACTCTCTGGCCTTTATATTAACTTGCACCTAATACAGTAGGGCCACATAGTGCAAGCCATAATAATCAATTGATGCATTAATTACTAGGATTGCACTAGGTGGCACTACTGTATGGAGAGTTATAGTTTCTATTTTAATAGTTTATGTAAGCATAGGAAATGGTGATCAAGTGTTGTTTTAATAAAAGTGTTCATAACAATATAAAAAACATTTTCTATTTTTTCTTCTCATGTGTCATAGCATCAGCCGGGAAGCGAACCCGCTAACCCGGGATAACTGCTTGTAAAGCAGCTGTCGCTGATCTCTCGACCTTTCTATTTGTTAAAATATTTCTGCCATTATGTATAAATATGTTATTATATATATAATCACAAACAGTAGTTTCATATTATAATAATAAACTAAAAATCATGTCTGATTGCATTAATAATAAAATTATTTATATGTATTAATTGTAATTGTAAATTTTGCAATTATTATCATTTTTATAATTCAAAGAAAATTTTTGTTGCGATGATTTTATTAACTCTAATATTTATGAATACTTCCTTTTTTTTTTTTAAAAAAAAAAAAAAGAGTAAACTTCAATTAGTAATTTTTGTTTTTTCTCATTTAAACTTATAAAAATAAAGCTTGTTTATAAAGCTGTAATCAAGTTAGATAATTATGAAGCAATTAGCATAATTTTTTACCAGCTCAAAAGTCAATAAACAAACTTTTACGTTGCTCAGATGTAAAAAATAATAATAAGGACAATATTTTACAATATCAAAGTAGCAATTTATATAAAATTAATTTTAAAGAAAAAAAAAAGAAATGAATTATTACGATGCGTAGTTGTTGAATAAATTACTATTTTATTAACGATTTCTATATTAATTTAACAAGTTTGTTATACTAATGAACTATTTAAAAAACGAAATCACTGCCCCCCCCCCCTCAGACATAAATTATAATTTGTCAATAACAAGAAAAGCATATTATCTTTGATTAAAATAATTATTATTATAACTTTTTTATATACGTTTTGTTTTAAATTAAAAGAATCTAATTATTATAATTGCATTTATTAAATATTGAAAATTACTTTATTGACCAAATTTTTATATTTATATAACAAATTACTTAGTGATGAAAAAGTTTAATTATTTTATAATGAAGTTTTAAATAAATGAGTTTATAATTTTATGTTTATGATGTTTAAACAACATTATGAACACAACAAACCGAATTTATTATTAAAATTTATGAGGTCAATCAAAATGTCTTAACAAATTAATTTGCGACAACAGGGAGAAGGAATGATATGCGATGCTGTCAAATGTGACCGTTTGAATGATGATTGTGTGAAAATATTACCTAGGTACATCTACCTTTAAAAACACATTTTAGTAAAAATTAAAATGGAAATTAAATTAACAAATCATATTAAGCTACAATATATAACTAAATTAATTTTGTCTTTATATAATGGCAATGATTATTTTTAATTAATTTTATTAATTTAAAAACATCCTACTTATGATATAAATAAATAACCCAAGAAATCTGTCAAATAATGTAAATTATTGTACACGTATAAAGTGTGACAACCAGAGCAGGAAAATTAAAAAAAACATTAAACACTAAAATTATTCTGCCAAGTCCTTTCGGTACCATATACTAGACTCATGGCGCTGCTATGGTTGCCACATTTTATAGGTAGTACTGAATAGTAACTTAATATAACTTAAATTAAAAAATGCATAAAGCTAGATAAAACTCGTATAGTAATAGAATACAACCAACTGCTACAGTTTCAACACACTACCTGGGTTTAAAAACCCAAATGTGAATCATGCTTTCAGTACCATGTACTAGACTCATGGCACTGCTATGGTTGTCACATTTTATAGGTGTACAATAATGCATTTATGATATGTTATAATCAAAAAAGTAGTACTGAATAGTAACTTAATATAACTTAAATTAAAAAATGCATAAAGCTAGATAAAACTCGTAAGTCTTCAATTTTATTTTATTTATTTTATAAGATAAGAACAAACATTTAATATAATAATCTTTATTGATTATTATATTAACTTCATCAAACCCATTTTAAAGAGTTAGTGAGATTTATTATTATTATTACTCTAGTATATTGATAGGAACCCCTGAAGAGAGTCAATTGTTAAACTTCCCTGAGTTCAAAATTTGAGCATAACGGTTAAGTCAATTAAGGTGAAAATTGATTTGATGTGGTTTAGATATAATAATTTATTAATAATAAATTATTTATTTGGACCAAATATAGTTTTCCATCAAAATTAAATCACATCATTCATGGCATCCTATATGAAGACCTTAAATCTGACTATAGTGAGATGTGACTGCCTTAACTTATCTCGTTGAGAGGGTGTTTTAAGTGTCCATAGGTATTCAATGGACCATTAGTAAGAATGGATTTCCATTCTTGCTATTAAAAGGTGTGAAGGTTGCCTTGACAGCAGTGAGAAATATTGATTACTATATTTTACTGTGTGTGTATATATATATATATATATATATATATATATATATATATACACACAGAAGATCACAATATATATATATATATATATATATATATTGTGATCTTCTGAAGAGGGCACAAGAAACAAACTTTAATTAAATCATACTGTGTCAGTGGTGAATAACTGCATTTAACTAAAAAAAAAATGAAATAGTACTAAATTTTTTAAAAATTTATGTAAATGGTCTACAACCTTATGTGAGAGTTGCTTATGGATGTTAGTTGGGAATCTTATAAGCATTTAGTAATTATTATTATATTTGATGAAATATTTAATGGTAGAAAAGGGAATGGATTACTACAGGAATTGTTAATGTGTAAATTAAGTTGATGCAAATTTGTTTTATTTATTTGCAGAATAGTAGTTGGTATTTGTTTAGATGTTTTCTGATCTGTTTATTCATTGGCACACCCATCTATTATATGTAGTATAATCAGTAAAATATGTTTAACCAATAGCCACATAAGTTATATTTTAGTCAGGATAATCTAATATTCATATAGCAGTGTATGTGTGTGCATGTATGTCTGTATCATCTTCCAATTTTTTTTTCTCATATGTCATAGCATTGGCCAGGATGTGAACCCACAACTGTCTGCAACCAACTACTTGCTTGCAAGGCAGATGTGATGACCTCTCGGCTATTACATTTTACAATAAAATACTTAAAATTACAGCAAATATCTAAATATCTCTGATAACAGATGCAAATATATTTTGAGTGATTGATGAATCTCTGAATTAGTGAATCATTTGACAAAGTAAATTGTGTTATCAACTACTTTATTTAATGGCTAATTAATGCTTATTTATTTTGAAAGTGTAAAAATTATATATATGTTTTTGTTTTATTCGGTTTGATTTAATTTAGAAAATCAAATGATTTTTTTTTTTAAGAAAAAGCTTTTTGAATATTTGTTCCTTAATTATATGAGTGCAAAGGGTGGAGTTAACCTTTGGAGGATAAGGTGACCTCTTGATTGATTGAAAGGAGATGTATTTAAGTGATAGTCAGTAATAAAATATATTCTTCTTTTGCCACTTCTTCTATGTACATGGTTTTTTCTTTTTCAATCTCTTCCAGAAATCAAGTCGGTTAAACTCCAAAGTGTGAATTTTTAAACATTATTATTTTATAAAATTCAGTATGGGAATTCTAGCTACCAGACAACTTTAAGAAAAGATGTCAGGCTAATTTTTTAAGGTATATTTTCTTCCCTCTCCACTCAATTAAACTTTAAATTAACATTATCATTTGAAATGTATTTATATGCTTACAACCTAAATCTACTTTGTGTACCTATGTTTTCTATTATTAAGGAAAAAATGAAATTGTGTGAACTTGATAATCTTTTAAGGAAATTTATGCAGGATTGTTTAACAAGGCCTATCATAAATTCTCACTTTGAATTCTCTTATAATTATATAAAAGTTAAGTTAAAATAAGAGGATGTGTGTATAATTTATTGTGCTATATTTTAAATTACTAAGTGATAATAACTATGCTTATCATTTATGCTTATGGAATATTTTATTAAAGAAGTGAATGCATGGCTTACAAAGAATTAACCAAGAATTAGTATTTATTTAATGTGTACCTGATTTAAGTTGAGTAGAAGGACATTAATATTATATATTTTTTGTACTCCTCCGTATGTGGACATATATTATAAAAAATAAATATTGTTATCTAAGGAATTTCAGATTTTTCATGAACAATTAGCAACAGATCAAAATAATTATATTCATGCTAATTTATGGAACTTATAGAAAGCTGATGTTTTTTTTTGGGAAGACCGCTAAAGTTAGTGCTAAATTGAAAATTTTCAGAATTAATTAAATGGTCAATATCAAACAAACATGTAGCTGAAACTATCTATCCATTATCTCCATTATTATAAAAAAGATTATTACTCACGTGTTATATAAGTGAGCTCAATTAGCTATCACTAAGAACATTTGAGATCGCTTAATTAAATTTAAAATTGTGAGTGTTTATTCTATAGGAATTTGTCTTCATGTTTTACTAACACATAATCATTTGAAATCATCATCCTTATCTTCGCATCACTCAGGAGACTTTATGTTAAAAAAACTTTGCAAGTGAATTTTTATTTTATTTTTAAAGTTAAAGAAGAGTAACTACTTTTTTTGTTTGTTATTGATATATCATAGATAGATAGATTTATTTATTTATTGCTTATTTATTTGTACTATTTCCTTGACTTCAAGAATGTCTTGGATAGCGTATTTCAAGTTGCAATAGGCCGGTAATTGATTATTATTTAAATATAATTTCTTAGGTGGATTATATATATTTTTATGTGTTTTATTGAAGGAGATATTTTCTATTTAATGTCTCGAAATGAGCAATTGGCTTAGAGAATAGTAAATGTATGAAAGATAAATATTGTTATCAGAAATGGTGAAACACTGTTGACAATAATTACTGCAATTTAAAATTTTAAAACCGCTAATAGTTTGTCATAAACTAAAGGTTTTATTTTCAGTTTACCATTTACTTTACTATAACATTTGCGTACTATATAGTTTGAAATTATTTAAACATTCTTATTCATATGTATGTGTGTCTTTCTTGTGCAGTCTATTTCTTATATTATTAATAAATATTCAATTTTATGAATGTGTTTCTCTCTTTGTTGGTTTCGGATAATGTCTATGCTAAAAGAATTGAAAGAACTAGGGACCTATCTGTGTGTGTATTTATTTTCTAATATATAGAATGAAATGTACAGAGTAGCTGTGAGAAAGAAAATTATCAGTGATACGTTCTATGTTGATTGGGATTGAGAACTCTCTCTCCCTTAATATATGTAAGTATTTGCCATGAGTGAAGTCTATTTCCAGATTATGTATTTATGCAATGTAGAAATGATATTTTATGAAGTTGAGTAGTGTATTTCCCTTTTATTCTGGTGGTGAGACTGAGTTTCACACCAATAGTATACCTCAAAGTTAGGTGGGGAGTCATTATTCGTTGTTTAGATTTATTAGTCAAGAAGCATGCTTATTTCTCATGGGTTTAATTAATTTTTTTTTTGAATATATCTTTTGTTATCGTAGAATCATAGCTATATGTAATGTAGTTGATGGTTAAATAAATGGCAAGATTAAATTCTTTATGGAATATTTAAAGTAGAAATAGTGTTATATTTGTTGGTTAGTTTATGGCCTTATCGGTATTATGACGTTTATTTAGAAACTCATAAGCAAACCAACAAGATGTAAATATATTGATTCTATCTTAATTGTAGCATAAGATGTGACACACACGTAATGCAATTAATCTTGCAGACACGAGATTATAATGCTATTAAATTTATACATCAGGAATTAATTATTTTAGACTATGTCATGTTAATTTACCACAAGCTTTAAATCACCAAATCATCAGAATGATTTTGCATGAAAAGTATAGCAGTTTAAAATGATTATTTGATTGAGTTATTTAAGCTTATTGACAGCCAAAGTTATTAATTTGTTTTATATCAATAAATGATAGTGCGATCTCCATGACTTGTATATTTGAACCCATAATTGCTAATAAAGATGTTAGAGTTAATTAACAGCCTAAATATATTTGAAGTTAGAATATGAGGGCATTTATTTTATTTATTTATTTATTCAAATTTTATATATGTCTAATCAGTAAATAATAAAGTGTATAATAAAAAGTGATTTCAAACCCAGATTGTCAAATGTATGTGTAAATTCAGGAATTAGAATGAATAGTCCCAATGTGAACCAATTATATTTATTTTGATTGCAAAATGTAAATAAATGCTTTACTTATTTATTCAAAACTTTGTCTCGAGTTGTTGTTATATGCATTCATATTCTAGGTTCCACATTCCATATATCTATTACAGCATAAATGCACTATTTTATAAAGTTGATAATCAACATACTTAAATCTGATAATATTTTCTCATGATCCAAACATTATGTGAAATACTTTACAATTTGGTAAACTTATGAAGAAGATTGTATCATCAGTATTATTTAGACGATGTGAGATTAAAAGATACCATATTTCCTTCATTATCTAATCACTAGTCTAGTAAAACATCACTCAATTCATTCCATTATTTTTTTTATTGTAATAATTATAAGTTAATGTATAATAGAATCTTTTTAATCAAATTACAATAGAATGACAGCCTGTTAAGCTAATTGCGCAGACGCTGTGAGAATGTTATTAATAATTGAATACCTTCGAACAACCACATGATATAGTATTTATATAAATGCTTATTTAATCAAATTGTATTAAAGATTCCCCAAGATCTCATTTCATAGTTCCAACTTAATATTAATTTAGCTATTTAAATTAAGACGTGCTAGATAGTGGAGTTATTTAATATCATGCTCTTCTTTAAAGTTATATTGTAGCTAATATAAGAGTGTATTTAGATGATGGAAGAGATCAACTTGAAATTATAATTTATTAGCTTGAATAAATTAAACTTTATTGATTTCTATCATTTGGTTGATTAACAAATAAGGCATATATCTTATTTTAGTGATCAATAGTATTTCTTCCTTCATTTATTTATATTCTATATGTTCTTAACTTCCTATAAGCCTCCACTGAGTTAAGCTATAGGTCAGGCATAAGTAGAAGAGTCTCAATATTAATTTAAAGTGGAATAAAGTTAATTTATTCTATTCATTAATAGAAATGGCGCTCTGGGCATTTGTTCATATAATGTGCAGGATCGGTGTTAAGTAGGAGGTTATAATATATATATAATGAAGTCAGATGTCACATGACCAATTTAACAAGCTTGTATTTCAAATGTTATATATAGAGCTTGCAAATATTTTGCAAGGCTTAAGAGCTTATTTGAGAGCTCTCTATATAACACACACACACACATATATATATATAAGATCAAACTGCTTTCCAAAAAGTTGAAAAATGTTTGAATCTCTAGAATAATTGATGAAACTATTTAATGATTGATGAATTTTACTAGTACAGTGTCAGATTGTAATTCTATTTAGAAGGTAATAAACCCTTTTCACTGGTGCCATGCATATAATCAAATCAGGGATGTCAAATGTGAGGATAATCTTGTTCCAGCCATAAAATAGAATTACAATCTAACATTGTGCTAGTAAAATTCATTGATCATTACATAGTTCATCTTCTAATATTAACGGGAAGTAAATTATAATATTTCATGAAGTGTTAATAAAATTACTAAAAGAAATGGATGTAAAGTGATTGATTTAATATATTCACACTCACTTCAAGATACTTAGGACTGAACTATATAATTGCATTTAGGTTTGAAAATAAGATGATCATTCTTATTTTCTCAAAATCTTTATCTTATGGCTGGAATGAGAGTATCCTTACATTTACAGGCAATAGTAAGGAGAGTTCATTACCTTCTAAATAGAATTTAAAAATACATTTAACTAAAACATACTTCAGGAGAGAATTGGTCTATTGCTATGTTGGATAACTGTTATTAATATTAAAAACTCACATTTGCAATTAAATGTATTAATATCCATATATTTTATTTACACTCATACACCCCTCCCATATATATATATATATATATGAAATGAATAGTAACACTAAAATGTCATCATACTTGGATATTCTATTACAGTGATGTAAATTAAGATCTGCATCAATGGAAATTAGAAAATTTTGAGCTAAAATTGAGTTATCATTGTTCTTAGATATTTTATTCAAAAACAACAATTAAAATCATTAATGCAGTAATTAGTAATCATCTTGCTTACTATACCTTATTAAGGTAAATTCTAGGTGCATTAACAAAAATAAAATTATAAAATAAAAGTAGCTCTTTGTTGCTTTAGTGCCATCTACAGTAAGCTTGAGTAATCAGTGATTAACAGCAGAAAAAAGTGCAATTAAATGTTCATCTCTATACCAGTCACTAAATTTTGCTTTGAATTTCAATGATAAAAGCAAAATTAGAAACTGGTTTGGGATTTAAATGCATAATCACTGATTTCTGCCCTGCTTTGTTGGGACAGTGGGAGGTCAGACTCTGAAGCAGAGGGTTTACATCTCAAATCAGTTTTTCCATTTCTATTGTCCAATATCTTGAGAAATCCTGAGTAATGAAGCCTTTTGATTATTTATGCACGACTTGTTGTGTAAGCTTATTATAGATGTCACTAGAGTAAAGAGCTGCTTTTGTTTTATTATTTATTGAACAAGGTAAGAAATTAATTGATTCATTATTATTATAATTAAAATCAATTGCACACCTTAATCTGGGATATACCTGTTTATCTACTGATGCTTAAAGCTTTAATCTGTCCAAAATATTTCATTAGGTTTTATATTATTTTATGAAGTATTATAATTTTATCTTCCTTATTGCATTGCCAAATCCATGTAATATTAATATCATTTAAATTCTTTATTACTTTTATAATGCTTTTTGCAACCCACTATTGACAGTTTTGATTGCCCTAGCAATCTTCTTCAGAACTATAACAAGCACAATACCAATACATGAATACAAATATACTTTAATATATATGTTCATGTATATTTGTATTCAGTTCTTACTTATGGATCTGAAACTTGGACACTTAATAGAAGAGCAATACAGAGATTTCAAACCACTCAAAGAAGTATGGAGAGATGCATGTTGGGAGTAACAAGAAAATATCAAAATGCAATATATGGGTAAGAGAATAAACAGGTGTTACTGATCTCATTGAAAAATGAAAAGCTGAAGTGGAGTTGGGCTGGACATATTTCTAGAAGAGATGATAATAGATGGACAATTGAGATCTTAAACTGGATTTCAAGAGATTGTAAAAGAGTCAGAAAGAGACTACATGTGAGATGGATGGATAAAATAAGAAAGTGTGCAGGGGTGATGTGAGAAAAGAAGTTAAAGATCAGAGAAGATGGATTGCACTTAGAGAGACCTTCATTCTACAGAAGATTAATGTTTAATGAGGATGATGATGATTTGTATTGGGTTTGTTATATATGCTCATGTATATTTGTATTCATGTATTTGTATTGTGTTATAGTTCTGAAGAAGATTGCCAAGGCAATCAAAAACATCAATAGTGGACTGTAAAAAGCATTGTAAAAGTAATAAAGAATGTAAATGATATTAGTTTAATTTCACTTCATGTGTTAGCCTGTTGTTCACATCTGTGCTTGTAATTATTTTATTAGCATTAAGACAGTATCTATAAAGTGACACTTTTTTCAGGCTTTATTGCATCTTATTAAGACCTTCTATATAAGCTTGATATTCATTGGTGAAATGCATTTCCTTTTCAAAAATAAAATTTTCAGTATCACTTGTATTAGATAGTAAACCATTTTCAAAATTCATTTCTTTTGCAATCTCATTTAAATACTTTAAAAAATACTGAATGGTATGGCATAGTTGGGATTGGAAGGTCTCAGGATTGAGTATATCACTCACTGTTCTGGAATTTGAACTTTTTATGAACTCCTGAACAATAAAGCCATAGGTGTTTTTTTAATCTAACTATTCAGTTTATTTTAATGTAAGCATGCCATTAATGCTGCAAGTGGTTTTGTCCTATTGGCAAAAATTCATTTCACTTACTCTTCAATATATATTTTAACTTAAAATGCTTTGAGTAGTTTTATCAGATACTCATGATTAGATTTTATTGCTACTGTTGTATCTAAATATCAGAGCTATTGGTGATCCAAAAAATGTAATAGAGTGTAATCATCCTGTGAAAATGTGAAAACACACATCTACCTTGTGCAACCTGGATTTTTATTTACATCTTAAAAACAAAAAAAATATATACTTTATTTATTTACTTATTTATTACTTATATTTTAAATAAAATTATTAAATATTTATTTTCTAATAAGTATGCAACATTTATATTTATATTTTCAAGTTTTATTCTTAATTTATTTACTTATTTATTACTTATATTTTAAATAAAATTATTAAATATTTATTTTTAAATAAGTATGTAACATTTATATTTTCAAGTTTTATTCTTATCAATGCATTTTTTAGTATAATGCAGTCATATCACAACCAACCATCAGATCAGAAATCAGGCCAAACTCTTTTAGTTTGATACATTTTGGAACAATCATTTCATATCTTTCAAGTGAGTAAGATATCCATAATTTATATTGTAATTTAACATCACATACGCATTTTTAAGATATACTTTAATTTCATATATATCATATTTCAAATTTTTATATGGCCAAAGATATGGAAAAAATAAATGATCAAAATAATAAAATTATATATTTATTTTGTATTAAGTATATGACATTTACATGTATATTTATAGTCAGTGACCTCTGGAAAAATATGTATGCTGATTATTTTAAAATTTTAAGATATATTAATTCATTTTCTGACTGCTCTTTATTACAAAATCAATATTGATTCTTTAAAACTTTTTGATGATGACCTCATTACATCTTTTGAAGGTGAATATTATAAAATGTCTAAAGATTGACCCATGGTTCTGCTTCTTCTTACACAAGTTTGCAACTTTGTTTTGTCTATGAATGTATATTTTATATATGTGTGCTTTTAAAGATATTAAATCTTACAAAAGATATGTGGATGATGTTTTAGTTTGCGGAATTACTATTATTATAAAAAGATTTATATAATTTGAATGGCTTGAAATGGACTATTGAAAAGGAGCAGGACAAAAGTATTAAGTATTTGGATTTAATTATTACAAGAGATAATAGTGTGTTAAGTTATAAATTAATAATCAAACCATTGTAAAAAGGGGGATATATAAATTGTAAATCAAAAGTACCAATTATGCATAAGATGGCAAGGTTTAGATCTATTTTGTTTCATAAACCAGTATGATAAATTAAAAAAATATTAAAATATTTGCCAAAGAATTGCTTGAAGTTGATTCTAAGAATGAACAAATTAACAATACTTTGTCAATTCAAAAAGAGTTATGATTTAAAGGAATTGAAGATTAATAATAAAAAATGGATATCTATTCCATATATTTCAAATACTCAGGTGAAATTTTTTAAGGATATATATAAGGATGGGTTTAATGTTTTATTTAGTGTTACAAATAATATTAATAAGTTAGTGAATAATTTTAAAAATGCCATACTTGCCAAGCAGAAAAGTAATGTGTATCAAATTTTTTTGTGTATGTCTCTTATCCTATATAGATGAATCAATATGCTGTATGGAAATAAGATTAAAAGAGCATGAATTGTTATACAAGTGTGTGAAAAGTAAAAATGATAATGATTTAATGACTGCTCAGTTTTCTTGGAACATGAAAGGACATGTAAATATAAATCCAAATTTGATATTGAAAGTATTGAGATTGTTCATGAAGAGAGAAACCATAATAAAAGAAAAAATAAGAAGGCAATTTTAATAAATAGAAATAAAATGATGCATATAATCAATAGACAAGCTGCTAACTTTAAAATTCGGGATTCATGGGATTTGAGTTGAGTCGATGACATTTGCTGCCATTACATTTTGAATTTAATGACAGTTAAGGAGAATTAAGGATATTAACCAAAGTACTTTTGTGAATTGAAAAGACTATATAAAATAATTAATTACTGTTATATATATATATATGTGTAAAATAAATAAAATGTCCATTAATTAAAAAACAAAATTGTAATTATAAATTAAATAATAAATTTAATGGTTTACAAACTATTACACACAATCCTTAAAATCCACAGCAGTACTTTCGGTGAATTTCTTCAACCTGCCTCAACTGCCATTAAATTCAAAAGCAGAAGCAAACGCCATTACTTCAAATTCCATGAATCTTGTATTTTAATGTTAGCAGATTGTTGATTTATTAAATGCATTTTATTCCTGTTTATAAAAATTGCCTCTTTAATTTTTCTTTTACAGTGGTTTCTCTCTTTATGAAGAATTTTTACATCTTCTTCGGTTTTCTTTGATCACGAAAAAACATGTAAATATAAATTTAAATTTGATTTTGAAAATGTAAAAATTCTTCATGAAGAGAGAAACCATTGTAAAAGAAAAATTAAAAAGGCAATTTTTATAAACAGGAATAAAATGCATTTAATAAATCGACAAGCTGCTAGCATTAAAATATGAAATTCGTGGAATTTGAAGTGATGACGTTTGCTTCCACTTTTGATTTTGAATTTAATGGCAGTTGAGGCTGAAGAAATTCACCAAAAGTACTTCTGTGGATTTTAAGGATTATGTGTAATAGTTTGTAAACTGTTAAATTTATTATTTAACTTATTATATATATAACTAATATTTCATTTGATATTCAAAGATTGTTAAAAGTAAAAGTCATTTTTCATCCTTTGAATATATTAATGGTGATTGTAGAACATTTAGTCTGTACATAAATTAAAACAATAGACAAAATTCACCATATAATTTAAAAATCAAGTCAAAAACTAAACCTAACAACATTGCCCAATGTTAGGATGAGATTCTATCTTTTTATTTGTTTTCTATGCTACATAACTCAGAGGGAGCGATTTACTTACACTTTGCAATTACAGATATTGAGAAGTTATGATTATTTATTTATTATTATTTAGTATTGAGAAAAGATTAAAGGAGCATGAATTGTTTTATAAACATGAAAAGTAAGAATAATGGTAATTTAATGACTGCTTCAGTTTTCTTTGGTCTGAAAAAAACATGTAAATATAAATTTAAATTTGATTTTGTATCTTCATAAAGAGAGGAACTATAATAAAGAAAAAAATAAGGAGCATTTTTATTAATAGGGATAAAATGCATTTAATAAATAGGTAAGTGGCTAACATTAAAATACAGGGAATTATGGGATTTGAATTGATGACGTTTGTTTCCGCTTTGAGTTTTTTTTTTTTAATTTAATGGCAGTATAGGCAGGTTCAAGAAATTAACCAAAGGACTTCTGCAGAATTAATGACTGTTTTTAATAGTTTACTACCGTTAACTTCAATATTTTTATTATAATTGTTATTACCTGTACACATATATGTAACTGAACAGGAAATAAGTGACGTTTCTAATTAGATTTTTATAACATAAACAAACTATCAAAAGATAGATGGCAGTTGTTCTTATATAGGCTTAATTTATGTATGTAATTTTAAATGAGAGAATAAATTTGAATTTTTGATTATCTATATAGAATAAATAATAAGAATCACCATTTAAGTATTTAAAGGATCAAAGCAGACCTTTAGCTTATTAAACAACTCTGCATATATCTTAAAGTGTATACAATTTAAATAAAACTAATCAAAACTTCCAGGGGCTTCCATTAAAATACACACGCACCACTAATTGTATTCTTGGCGTTTATTAACGTATGGGTGTAGTTTTTACATAGCTTCAGGACGTGTTATTACTTTTATTAATTTTCTGTAATATATCTATGCGTGTAATAATTAGCCATATATAATATATAGGATCAAAATAACCGCAAATATTGAACTATATAATGCTATTAAATAAAAAACAAAATGTTCCAATATATAAATATAAAATGCGCTGAAACGCACGAACACACAAAGCTGAAGGCAAAGAAATCTTAATATTGAAGATTGATACAAACCATTTATATGTATCTAAGTATGTGGCCAAGCGCTTTCGAGGGTCGAGGTCTTTATATTCATAGTCATCTTGTAAATAAATAGGTTTGTTAAAAGCGATGCAAATTTATGTAAATGAGGTAGTTAAGAATTCCATTTCCTGGAGATCTTGTAACAAGAGACTTTTCTGTTTATAGAGTGGTTTGTATCAATCTACAATATTAAGATTTCTTTGTCTTTAGCATTGTGTGTTCGTGCGTTTCAGCAAATTTTATATTTATATATTGGAATATTTAGCCACAAAGTCTAAACTTTTTGCTCATTTCAAAAACCAAAATGTAGCAATTATTAAAAGATTTAAATAAATATATAAATTGTGTTTACTTTCAGCAGCAAATTGTTAATTTGTTTATAAATCAAAATCTAAATAAGTGTTTTAATATATAACTTTATTATTATTTTTTTTTTTATTTAATTTCACTCGCATAAAATGTTCAAATTAGCATTTTTTTTTTTTTTTAGCAACAATCAATCTATTAATGTGTTGATTTATTGCTGTCTGTGTTATGTATCTTTTTTTGTGTTTTAATTTATTGATTTAAATTTTTTTTTTGAAAGCTATTATTTTCAAACATTTAAATGTTTTTTTCAAGAAGACTTAATAGTTCCACTAAAAGTTTCTTCTTTGAATAATAATAAAATATTATAAAATTAATTATTTTCTAAAACAATAATTTGTAATCAAATTAAAATGTTATTGTATTCAAATGCATATTCAAATGTTTTTTTTAAATAAAAACTTTAAAATTTAATGTATATACAGTATTTAATTTCTTTAAAAAACTAATAGGCGGCGAAAGAGACAGAATATATATAGTGAAAAGGAATTTGACCATTAATAAGATAGCTAATTGATCACGAAATGCATCTTGGGATCAATTGTCTTTATGGTATTTTTATTAAATATGTTTTTAAACGAATGTATGGTGATGTGGAGATTATTTAATATATTTATAAAAGATGTTACACATGGGAAAAAGAAGTAAAGGTAAATAATTCCACGAACTTAATTTAAAGTCAGATCTGTTAATCTTTAATTGAGGTTTCAAGTTTATATCTGGGATAGAGATAATCTCTAGTTTTATAAATAATTAGTGATTATCATCATTGTATTTATCTAGAACAGGTTTCTCCACCTCTGGGTCGCGTTAAATTTTTAAAGGGTCGCGAATCTGCACTAATAAAAACATAAATATCTGATAGCAAAACTCTTTTTACATTTTAAGAAAATATTAGTAGTATTAAAAAAAATTAATAAGTAATACTACCTATGCTTTGTGTAGTTTTCTCAAATTCAATTGCAAAATTTGAACTTAAATAATCATAACGTTAAATTTCGCGATTATTTTCAAAATGTAATTGTTCAAAAAATTGCAACCAAAAATGCAACTAAAATTAATGCAGCCAAAGTGTCAACCAGCGCCAGTGGTGGAAAATTGATGCAATTTTTGCTTGTATTTCGTATATAAATAAAACCTTATTTGAGAAGAAAATACTTTTTTTTTTTGGTAATAATACTAAAAAGTGTTAAGCTTTTAAATTAAAAATATGTAGTTTAACTTTAACTCAATTTTTAACTTACAAATTATTTGTTCATTGTAAATATTATCAAATTGATCCGAATATATACATATATACAGTACTGTGCTGAGGTAACATCTCTTTTATTTTATATTATAATTTATGTAATAAATATTTGGGTCGCAGAACTCTTTCAATGAAGTCTATTAGGCTACGGCACAGAGATTGAGAAACGCTAATCTAAAGTGGTTTGTGTCAAAGTTGTGGATTGAGTAAGCTTGACACTGTGAAATTCAAATACATAATAATATTAATCAATGTAATGATGATGACTTATAATTTAAAAATATAAGTATTCCTAAAAGTATTTTATTTGTTTTTTTAGTTTCAATAAAAAGAAACTCAAGGGGCCAAACCTTTTAAAAGAAAAGTATACATTTGGAAAAGTTTTTTAAAGGAACGATCATCACCAATAACTACTACCATCCCAGCATGTCCCACTCCCCAGTGGATTGTATGATTTTTCAGGACTGGATATTAACAAGCATAAACATGCAAAAAGCATATGTTTAGATTGAGTTACAAACACAATCTAAATGGATTAAAAAATTACTAATTTATTAATAATGAATAAATAAAACTGTTGCATATATACATGCAACTATCAACTCCTACACAAAAATATTACAATAATTAAAAATATTTTGTATTTATAATAATAAGACATTAACACCTTAAATATTGAATCAGTCACTAACTATGGTTTTTCAGCTACCAATCTTTTGATATTTTACTGTTGTCTTCTTTAGTTTTTCTGATGATGATCTTCTCCTCGAACACTAGTGATGTTACAGAGAGTAAATGGAGCAGCACTTGCAATGTTCTATGAGATAAACTCTCTGTAGGTCTTGAGTAATTTATATGACACTGTACACTTTTTCCTTCATGGCAATATAGAGGCATTATAGGAGCTAGTTTTTTGAATGTCAGTATCAGTTTCTGGAATTGGCTGCATTTTTCAGGCATTTTTACTGGTGTGGTTTTTGGTTATCTAGTCACACATGGTAGTTAAAAAGAGAAAAGCTTTAAGGTATATGCGGCAAAAGGTTAAAGCCTTTCTCTTTCTAATTACATACTGTCTGTGGGTTCAATAAATAATTAGAATGCCATATATGGTAGATGGACTTCTTTTAAATCCATTTATTATACTGACTGTTGTAGCTGGAGTATTGAAAAATATTTTAAAAATGGTCAGTAATATATGAATTAGGGCAGAAAGAGAGTTTTAATCTGTGTTTGATTCTCTTTTCAGCATGAATCACAGCAACATGGCTGCAATAATAGACTGCCCTCTAATGCAAAGCAATATGGAATGAACTGTTGGGCTCATAGAAAAAGAATGATAGTTGTAAGAATATCTAGTTGTTTGTTTCCAACTGATTTCATGTTGTATAAACAACATGGTTTTCAAATAACATATATGCTACCAGTTAAGAGATATATGACCTTTGTGTCACTACAACAATATATATTTCATAAAAATTCTCTGTTTACTCTTTTCAAAAGATGCTGTGGATACAAATTTTATGTATATATATATATATATTATATGTTTTTTTTATAAATAAAAAAAGAATAGTAAAAAAGTTATCCTCTTCTCTTTCTCTCTTTATTTACATTTTGTAACATAGAAAGAAGAAAAAAATCATTGCCAACTTAAAAATTTTGAACTATAACTTCTAAAATATTATCAACTCCAAAATTTTAATATTTTTTTCATATTCACCATCAGATTTTCTATAAAAATGGCCAAGTTGTTTAATTAAAACTTTCATTTGAAGAACAGATTAAACAACACTCAAATTTAGAGTTTTTTTAAAACTATGCAATTCTTTTGCTTATCAAAACCACTTTTCCTTCTTCCTTTATAGTAACCTTTTTTCTTTACAGTAATATTATCATTCCCTTGTTTTTCACATATTGCAAAATTATACTTAATAATCTTTAATAATGTACAAACTAGTTTATTTAATTCTTAATGTATTAACTCTTTTCATGAAATTATATAATTCTTAAGCATTCATTGACTTCGAGTTCTGATGAAAAGGTATACATTAATAAACATAAACTACTCATTTGCACTAAACCAGTTCTGATAGTGCTTTTGTGAAAGCTGGTTCAGTGCAATTAATTAGTTTATGTTTATTAATTTATACCTTTTCATCAGAACATGAAATCAATGACTACTTAAAAAAGCTATTTTTTTAAAAATTTCTGTTAAAATATAATAAGATTGGAATAAAATAATATGGAGATGTCTAAAAAAGATATAAATACTTTTGAAATTTCATGGAACCCTCAGAATGAACTATTGACTCACCATGCTTATATGTCATTTTTCAATATCCACTATTTCCTTTTTTAAATTCCAAATACATGATATGAAGAGCATACCTGATGTTTTTGAAACAGCCATTATGTTGTCAAGTATCATTGACAAATCACAATATCAAAGCAATATTTATGCAAATGGGTACTTTTTTTAAAATTTAAATCAACATTTTTATTCTATTAATAATTTATTAATAATAATATTTTTACTTTCTCTTAAGTTTTATAATTCTGTGGTATAATAATTATTATTTTGATTTTTTAAACTTTAGATAGGATTTTGTTTCATTTTTAACTTTTTTTCAATATAATTGCTAATAGCAAATCAATAAATAAGAAATCTATAAGGTGCACATACTTTCGATATTATTTTCAAAGTCATCATCACCACTTCTAAAGAAATATTAGCTCTAAGGATGATGATGAATGAATTCTCATAAAATGAATGCTATTCACTTCATTGGACAATTTTTAATAACTATATTGAAAAGTTTATGCAGTACTGTAATTGACATTTTTGCAGGAAAATGGCACTGTGATCTCTATTTTTCTATGTTATTTTAAAGTGTATATATATCTTATATTATGATTTGTGACAGACCACAACAAGATTTCTATGAAGTATCCATTTTAATATATTAATTTAAAAAAATCTAAGATAACAGTATATTATGACCTATATAGACATTAATGTCTGATTGATAATGCCTTCTATTGTTATGACAAAGCAGTAAAGGAAGTGGCTTAGAATGAGACTTGTGATTGGCTGATGCTTTATATCATTTTACCCTGGGACTAAATAAATGAAAACTGTGATTTTTAGTAATTGTTAATGATTATGATGCAATATTTTTATAAAAGTATTGTTAAACCAACAACTACTTCACTAGTAAGGCATTGTCTTTAAAAACATTTTATTTTTAAAAAGACCATTCTTAGAAAGTATAGTATGAGAAAGCAGAAGCCACCATTAATGGCTTTAAAAAAAATTGCTTTTGTAAGGACTGTAAGTAAAATATTTTAATAATAAATAATTTATTAACTTTTAGAATTTTTTTGTTTCTTTGATGATAACTAATTTTAAAGATTCATTTTTAATATCATATTTCATTATTCTAATTTTTCAACTGGTAACATGTAGCCAATGAACACGTGATCTCTTGTTATTGGTAAGAAATATATTTAGATATTTATTTTCATGATTTTAAAATATAAAATTTAAATATTTGAAACTTTAGTAAAAAGCTTAAATAAAAATATTTTAAAGTAGAAATTAATTATATAATATATCTAAAAAAGATTTAATTCCATAAAAATAATCAAATATGGAGTCATATGTAATATTCGTTAGGTCCTATTCAAAAACTTGACAGGTGGAATTGACATCAAAGTTGTAAGAAAACATGACTAAAATTTATGACATGACTTCTGACAGCATAAAATTGGATTTTTTTCTAAGTTCCAAGCAGCATTATTACATTTTTTTATGTGTTCAGGTCCATAAACAACTTATTCACTTAAGCAGCATTATTACATTTTTTTATGTAATCAGGTCCATAAATAATTTATTCACTTTTATAATTGTTGATCAACAAGTATTTATCAAACAATTTTTAATTAAAGAGTAAAATTTTAAAAAAAACATGAAATCTTTCTATGGCAATTTGCTAAGCTAGTATTATTTTCTTTATGGTTTTTCTACATATAGGGCCATTACCACACCATTTTGCATTCTAGGAAAGGCTAAGTGCTTTGTGCCCCCCCCCCCCCAATTTTGTCAACTTCTATTTTAAGGACAGATATATTTTATAGAAAAAAATAAAAAGCACAAAATTATTTTCCAGTAGAAAACATCTACTATGTAGAAGTATTGAACTGCTCCCCTCATTGAGGTCTGCATCCTAGGAAACCACTTAGTCTTATATCATTGGTCCTGTTTACATATCCAGCAGTGTTGTGATCTATTTAATAACTGTTTTATATTCATATGTGGTTATGTGTATTGGTAGTATGAGGCAGTGTGATAGTTGACAGTTACTGAAAGTCTGAGTTCAAATCCCTTATATTTAAAATTAGGCTCCAGGTATGTGAAGAGTGCCTGTATTTCAAATATTTATATATAAGATCATTAAAAATTTTTAAATAAAAAATATAAAATGTAAAGATAAAATATTTTTTCAACTTTATTTTTAATACCTTTCATTAAGTTACGTTAAGATATTTTATACATTTTTTTTTTTTTTTTGAAGTTGCTCAGGTATTAAACATGATAAAAGTTAAACGACGTGGCTTTAAAGCAGTTAGAAAATTAATCTGCACGTTTGCGAGTTTTTGTGGGGAAAAAAAGAAAAAGAAAGAAAAGATTAAAAGAAACTTTTTTGAAGAAAAAAGCATTTGTACTTTTTTATATAAAGAATAAAAAAGTAATTATTTTCAACCCTTATTTCCATAAAAATAATAATAATCATCAAAAATATTCTGTCTCATGGACAACCCCACATCATCAATTCATCAATTTTTCCACTTCATTCTCTTCATTGCGCAGTTCTTCAATTCCACATAACTCTTCCCATCTCTTTCATTATCCAACAATGTCAATCTTTTCCATTCTTTGTTCTTATTTTCACTCATCATTCCCTCCAAAACATCTTTTATTAAATTATACTTTCTTCTTAATACATGCCCAATCCAGTTTCTCTTTCTGATGTCCTCACTCAATCTTCTTTTTTTATTTACTATCTTCAAAACTTTTTCATTTGTTATTTTATTCATCCAACTGATTTTTCCATTCTTCTCAATGCCCACATCTCAACGTCGTCCAAGATGTTCCTAATTTTATTACTCACTGTCCACATTTTACAACTATATATTAGTATCCATACAAGCATTTAATTAATTTTTTTCTTATTTTTCTCTTCAAAGATCTACAAAATATGTTTTTTCTCTTAATAAATATCTCCTTTGCCAATTCTATTTTTTTTTTTAACTTCTTCTATTCTCAATCAACCAACTACCCAAATATATAAATTCCTTCACCTGTTGAACTTTGTTATTATGGATTTTAATTTGCAGTCTTTTTGTATTTCTCCACATTCATAAACATTTGTCTTCTCAACCTTAATTTTTATTCCATATTCCTTACATCATTCCTTTAATTTATTCAATATATTATTAAGACACTTTTCATTCTCAACTATAGGAGTCATATCATCAGCAAAACTTAATAAATTTTATTATTATTCTACCTCCAACATTTGCTTCTCCATAGTCTAAATAATTATTTAATATGTCTTCTAAATAAATATTAAAACAATAAAAAAAATACTAAAAATGATTTTACCAAATATCTCAAATCCTATAATAATAACAATTGATAATCATATATTTAGTTTCTCTGGAAATCATATGATGGTTGAGCATTAAAAAGACGGGTTGAGCATCGTAATTTCATTTACTTGTTTAATTAATATATATATATACAATTTTCTTATGAATAGTTTTAAGAACCTTTAGTATGCTCCCCTCAATCGTCTTAATAATATTAAACCCAGATATTATTTTTCTACATGGAAAAAAATGTGGAACATTTGAAAAATTTTCTAAAATAAAATAATGTGCAAACATAAAAATCTTTAATTAAATCAAAAATCAAGTCGCCTCTCAACTTTGTAAAAAATTTGAATACCGGAAGTGCCAAAACTGGAATCAATCTGAGGATCTTACATTCCTGAAGCTATCATTCTAACTACTCTGCTAAACCAAGCAGGGCTATACATTTATATATATATAAAATAAATAAAATGTCCGTTAATAATAATCTTGCTATTAAAAGGTGTGAAGGTATATTGATTACTATATATTACTGTGAATGTTTAGGTGGTTACTGGTTGGAATTTAAATATATATATATATATAGATGTAAATAAAATCAAGTCATATATCATGTGTCTTAATTTGATAAGCTTTTATTTATAATCTAAAATAATGAGTGTGCTAATAGCTCTAACAAGCTTTATCAATAAATGCCACAAGAGAACCATTTAAAATCTCTTTCTAGAAACTATACCCATCCTCACTGATGACAGCCAATAGCTTGAAACCGGTTTGAGGATGGGGATAGTTTCTTGTTAGAGATTTTAAATGCTTCTCTTGTGGCATTTGTCAGTAAAGCTTGTTAGAGCCATTAGCACACTCATTGTTTATATATACACACACACACACATATATAATAATAATTAAAATTTGTATATGTATGTTCATCTGCATAAGAAAGCGATTTCTTTCTTCTTTATAATCTAAAGTGGAGTACACTTTCAGTGAAGTTTCCCATCATAGCTCTCTTAAATTATTTATTGCTATGCAGATGAACAAGCAAACATAAGCAAATTTAAATTACAACTACAAAGAGAAAAATATATATTGGAATAAATAACATCTTAATCCCAATTTCCAAACAACATGTGCATTGCTGATTAGAATATAATTGCAAAATAAACTAAATTTTCACAATAGGATGTCTTTCATTAAATTGAATCATATAGTCCATCAGTTGTGTAGAATTTTTATATAAATAATCCAGAGATATGACAACTTTTAAAATCTTTTTAAAATGAATCATTATACTTAATGAATTTTCAACACATTTAAAATTTTAAAAGTCACCTTCTTACTTATTTTTGAATTCACATCCGTCATATCTCAAAATATATATATATATATTGTAACCATATATTTTAGTATAAAATATATTAATTGATGTAACTAGTATAAAAAATTCTCTTTCTTCTTTTGGTGATTTGATTGGCTTGAGTTGCACTTTGAACAGATTACTCTCTTATATTAGTTTGATAAATTTAAATTTGCCTCTTCCCATATACTAACTCACATCAAAATGTTTAACTTTTTAAAAAATCTGACAACACCTTAAAATTTGGTAAAATAGTATAAAAAATAATATTTTGTTTTATCTGTTTAAAATGATCTTAAAAATTATTTCTATTAAATTTACAGAACCATTTATTCAGTTAAAATTAATTATTAAAAATAAATACAGTAATTACGTATGCGTCTCAATGTAATAAAAGAAAAGAGCGCGAATTTAAGGAAAGATCGTCTGTTAGTTTGCTTTTGGAGGGAGGAAAGAAAAGAAAATGGTAAAGGCAAATGGTGTAAATTTGATAAGCTTATTTTAAAATAGTTAATAAGTAAACGGATTACCACAAAATTTGCTATAAACATAAATATAACATAGTGGTAATTAATTATAAGATGAATTGCTAAATTTAAAAGTCTGTTCAAGTCGGCTGGCCAAGTGGATCGAATCACCGGTAATAATTTCCCAATATTACATTTTTAAAATGTCGGAGCTTCCCAGTTTAGATTTAAAAGAAGTAATTGCAAGAATTTGGTATGTTTTAAAATGTTTATTATTCTACAATTTGGAAAAATTAAATAAGTATTTTAATTACAGAAGTTTTATGAATATGAAAATTTGTTTTTTAAAAAAGAAGTTTAAGTTAAAGTAAAACGTTAAAGTTATCAACATATTTTAATATTTCCGTTTTTTAATTCTGATAAAATATAATATTGATTGATATTTAACTTTACAATGACAGTAATCTATTTGCTAGTTAATTTGTTTAACATTTGGATAATAAATAATCTTCAAATAATTAATCAAAGCTATTTTATAATTTTATCGTCGGTTTGAAATGAATAAATTAATTGCTGTAATTAGTATTCCTGGATTAACGCGTGGATAAATAAATACTTGCATGGATGTGATAAACTTGGAACACTTTTGATAGAGAAATGTAGAGATTAATAACTTTATGAAAAACATTTTCATTTAAATTCTGCGTATCCTGTTTTAAAATTGTTTCATGTTTAGGGAGCCACGCAAAATCGTTAATCTAATATTGCTTATAATAACTAATCAAATGGATAGAATTGCATGTATGGAATTTAACTACAGTTATAGCTATTACCTCGTATACTTATTATTCTACACATCGTACATGGATTCCACGGATCACATTAGGAGTTATAAAATGCTATACAATCCAATTTGTGATACACACATCTGCTAAAATTCATGTATTGAACTATAAATGCTATACATTTAGTTTTATCACACACACACCGTTAAATTTTATGTATTTGATGAATAATGTATTATTTAATTTTATCGTTATATGAACTCGCATATGAAGTTCATAAGTTATATTTTATTAAGTTTAAATTAATAAGGGTTGAATAAAATATTTATTCAAGAGAATAGCGCTTGCGGAAAAGCTTAAAAGTACTAAATGAATTCATGAGATATATCAATCTTTATGAGATATTTTGTGAGTCTTTCCAGATTTATATTCCTATGCCAATATTACTTATATTATATTACACATGTTTATTTTAAGCAAGATAAGTAGTACATTAGTTGTCCTGATTAGCGTAACATTTTATTATGCAAGAACCCACATTTGCTAAAGTGTTAGTGTATTCTGAATAGTCAGAAGAACTGAGGAGGATGATTTTGCACTTTAATGTGAAGTAAATAATAATGTTGTTTTAAAATGTTAAAGGGCTTTAATCTGTGCTAGTGGTTAATCCGCAGATTATTTTAATTGCCATTTTTGTATTTTACACACATTCCTGCGCTGGTGGTTAATCCGCGGAATTGTGTGATTATACGTATTACTTTATGATGGTGTTTAAATACACAAAACGTTTAGTATTATTTAATTCCTACGTGTAGATGAATGCATCCACAGGAATATGTTTTGCTTCACAGATATAAGTTGGGCAAAGTATTTTAGTTAATCTGCTAAATCATCTTCTTCATTTGTAAGCATAATTTATCGGTTAGATTATTAAATGGTAGCAGGACATTCTATTCAAGTACTTAATAATAATTAACCGTTGGTTGATTATTATTTACCGGAACGTAAGTTTAAATTGTCACTTTAATTAATGATTACATTATAGCTAAATCATACAGACATCATATTATTTATTATAGGTGTACAGTAGGGATTTATTGAATCTGGAAATGACGTTCAATATTTCATGAAGTGATGCTGAATTTATTATAAATTCCTCAATATTCAGTATATAAAATTGAAATATAAGGTGGGATTAGGTTTTTAAATACTGTACCTATGAGATGTATTGAAGAAAGTCGATTGAATTATAATTTATTTATTTGATTTGTTTATTTATGTTTTATTTAGAATATTGAAATTAATTACTTATTGTTCATAAATTTGTAAATAAAAGTTGATTTATAATTAAACTTACTGTGCCGTTGCTATGTGTCATTCATAACATCAGAAATCATAAATTTTGGATAGAGCATACATTATAGAGCATACATTGAAGTACATACTATCGTCAACATGATATAAGAGTTTATAAATATTTTTTTTGAGAAAACATTTAGATGCTTTTCGTCTTTGGTAGTTTATGATGAGTGAGGTACAATAAAATCCCATTTATCTTTTCCATCATTGTGGCGTTGCGTAGTTGATTCTAGTATAAATATAAATTAATTATTAAACTTGTAAACAGATTTACCAAATAATGATATGATTCAATATATTTACTTAACGTTTTTAAATTGTCATTTGTCAGTATAATAAGAGTCTCAATAATATAGTAAACTATAAAAAAAAAGAACCCAAGTATTTATATTTATTTATTGCAAAGCTTTACCTGGACTAGCATTCGTATTAAAAATCATATAGATGGTTTAAAATTTCATAATTTTATGTAGTTCCACAAATTATGCCATCTTGTACATGGTCGGCCATAGGGTCGCATACAAGAAAAATCGCAAATTAAGGTTTGAAAATAATAACATTGCACTTATAATTTGTTTAATGTATTTTATCATAATACTATGATAGGTCTTCGTGGTACACCCTGGCTGCGATCAAATTAAATCATAAAAGTTTATGTTAGATCACTAGTTTGGTTTATGGTAAGTTGCTCCAGATGTTGATTGTGGTCTTTGGTGCATTAAATAGATAGCATGATATGCTTTTGGTTACAGCTCTTAATAGCTGACAATGTGCAGCGGGAGTTGATCAGTGATCAAGGTTTCAATTCTTAGTGCACCTATATTACGTAATTGGGACCACACAATTTGCGGTTACGATTTTTGGTGCCGCAATGTGTTCGGCACGATAGGTAGTTGAGAGGGCAATGGCCTTCGATAGCTATAGTTGGCCATCACAAAATTTACGGTTACAATATATATATATATATTGGAATTATAATAAATCTGCTGCTATGATAATTATGGTTTGAATTAGCATAGCTGGAAAACTGGAAGTTTCACTCTACCATAAATTGAGGATTTAGCTTCTTCTTTAGCAGATGTGTTCAGATCAAGATTACATGGAGATCACAGATTCAGTACATATTATTGTTTAACATATTAATGCAAAAGTAACAAACATTATATATATATTGTAAATAATAGAAATACAGATAACCGTTGGGTACATGGGTAATAAAAACCTGTAAGTATGATGTTTTGAATATTGGCAACTTGGTAATTCGTCGACAACATTCAGACATTGTAAACAGTAATTTAAAGTGAGTGGTCTATCCTCTCACTTTCATTTCCAGTACTTAAGATTTGCCCATATATAAGCATTTGGGTTGGAAAGAATAAGTGGATTCATTTTATTCTTTTCTAAATACTATATCTTGTGTTGGGAGTGAAAGTATTTATTTATTATTAACACTCGTAAAAAGCACATGCACAATAGATTGAAAAAGCTGATCTTTAATGTATTACAATCTATAAAACATAGCACTATAAAAATAAATGCTTATTTACATATGTTTAAGTTTCATTTGAGAGTGACGTTTAGTAAATTCTAGATAATTTCGTCAATGTCATTCATTCAGACATCGTAAACAGTAATTTAAAGTGAGTGGTCTATCCTCACGCTTTCATTTCCAGTACTTTAAGATTGGCCCATATATAAGCATTTGGGTTGGAAAGAATAAGTGGATTCATTTTATTCTTTCCTAAATACTATATCTTGTGCTGGGAATGAAAGTATTCATTTATTATTAACATTCGTAAAAAGCGCATACACAATAGCTTGAAAAGGTTGATCTTAAATGTATTACAATTTATAAAACATAGCGCTATAAAAATAAATGCTTATTTACAAGATATCATAGCAAAATGCTGGCTGGAGATAGCAGATTATTTATCCCTGTTATCATATCCAGATCTGAACTCAGTGGAACAATAAATAAATAACATAATTAGCAAAAACAATAGAATTTAATTATCAAAATAATAATATGTGATAAATAATCTGTTTTCACAGCTAGAAATAAAAAAAATTAAACATATATAAAAAAAAACCCGAAAAGAAAACAAAAAATTGTTGTTATTCGAGTTTGACCATAAATTCCTTTCTATGTTCCAAATACTAATCTGAGAAAATTAAGTTAAACATTTAAAGTTCACATTGTCTAATATTTAAATTGCATGGCAAAGATTACATGGACATTATAATAAACATAGATATTCTAATTATAATTAATCCACAACTATTTTTTTTTACAAATAATTTCTAAATAAATGTAAGGACTTTTTTACTAAGAAGTATGAATTCTTCAGCAGAAAATAAATTACATATGAATTTACGGAATATTCAAAGTCAAAAAATTAAAGCTTGAAAAAACATAACTTTCATTTTGATTTATAAGTGTAACAATTCACTATTGATAAATACTCCACACACACACATATATATATATGTAAGAAAACCAAGTCATACACCACGTGACTTAAGCTTGTATTTACGAGTGTAATATAATGAGCTTGTTTAGAGCTATTAACACGCTCATTATATTACATATATATATGAGAGGTGATGAACTGAGTCATATGATAACTGTTGGTTCGGCATAAAATGCATCTTGGGAGTCATACATCTTTTATTGTACCTTTATTCATATGATTTTAAGAGAATATAGTAGTTTGGAAGTTATCTCTTTATAAAGCTTATGTCTTTCTTCTTTAGCTCTATATAGATTTTGTTAAAATGTTTAAATATAGTAATAACTATTCTTAGCCATCAAACATTGGTGATCGAGAGGTCAGCAACAGCTGCTTTACAAGCAGTTGTCCCGCGTTAGCGGGTTCGCTTCCCGGCTGATGCTATGACACATGAGAAAAAAAAACTATTCTTAGCCAATATCTCATAATTGTTTTGAGCAAATTATAAAACGTTTAATACATAGTCACACCAATCAACATAAAAAAAATGATTAAAAGTTAATTTTTAGAAACATCTGCCCCCCCCCCTTTAAATAAAATGTTTCAACTTATGTATGTCTTTAGTAATTTTTGATTAATATCATTGTTTTTTTTTAATTAATGCTTTCACTATTTTATGCTGTGTTATAATGTATATAAAATTTGGATGAAATTTCGCAAAATTATTAAGAATATCAAAAATACTTCTTATTTTAAAAATTTTTCTAATCATCATCAGAAGCCATTTGTAACTGAGTGTAGCCATTCCAACAACGATGAAAAAATATAGAAAGAGAATAATAATATATTAGCTATGAGTTTTGAAGGATTATAAAAATCATTATCTGAAGCATAAAAAAATTTATATCAAAATAAACTATTCAATCGGTCCGTTTATTTGATAATTTGTCATGCTTTTTTAAACTTTTTCTGCAGCAAACTTTCTTTTTTGAATGTCATAACTCCTTGCCTAATTGTAACACTCTATTACATTCTATCTTGAGCCACATATTTTTAATCAAGGCAATCACTATTTCATTTTTTTAAGAAGTCTTTGAAATAGTCTTTATAATGTACGTGATGTTCGCTTCTCCAAGGAAACCATATTCTAGTCAATGTGTTGGTGGCCTAGTGGTTAGCATAGCTGCTTTCCAAGCAGCTGGCCCGTTTCACTTCCCAGTCAGCACATTTGATATATGGGGGAAAAAAATCATATTCTAGCATTTAGGCCAAAGGGGATAGACCAAAAAAAGCAATAGATATTTTGTTTTTAATAATAAGTTTCTGCTTATGCAGCATCTTTAGTAATTTATGGGCAATACTATAATTTATTAAAATTATTGCTTTAATGAACATATTCTGCAATAAATTGTAGAATTCATTGTGAATAAATTTTGAAGGAACATCGCAAAACTATTAAGAATATTAAAAGTAGTTATTAATTTAAGTTTATCATTAACCACTTGTAGTCAAGATATAACCATTTCAATGGTAATAGAAAGGCAAAATAGTAATAAGAAGAGAAAAAGGGGAAACAAAGAGGCAGAAGAGGAATAGGAAAAGAAGAAGAATTAGAAGAGAAGAAGAAATTAATTTTGCATAATTATATAAAACAATTCCTGGAAGACAAAAAGAAACACAAACAAAATATAATGTTCCATTAATCAATTTATTTGATAATTTTATGATGTTTTAATTATGTCAGCCTTAATTTTTTTTCTTTCTGAATGACTTCAACACTTTGTTTGTTAGCTCTCCATTTTATTCTCAAACATATATCTCAATATTTTATTTCTTTGCAGTGTTTTTAATATAATCCCTATAAAGTATATGAAATTTATCTCTGCCATAAAAACATGCTCAAGTTTTTTATAAAACACTTTAAGAATGTTTATTTTACATATTGAATTCAACAAAGATGTGATATTACAATAATAGTGTATAATATCATAACCAGGAAACTGAAAAACATATTAAAATCATGTGATCCCATTAACTTTATGATTACACAAATGGTTAAAGGTGTAATAATCTTTTCCCCCACTATAGTGCCACCTAGTGCAAGTTTTATTAATATATAGATAGTAGTACTTTATAATTACGATCCAGGGATTTCCCATCCAATATTCCTGGATTAATTTCTAGCTTATAGATTACATCAATGAGGATCATTGAAATTGGGGAGTAAATTTTTGCATCTTCGGATCTAATGCATCCCTTATCCACATTATTTATTAAATGCACATTAATTATGTAAGTAATATTTACTGAGGCTATAACCTCGAGATATCACCTATTTAAATAGAAAGTAGGTTGAAGTAAAGAAGGGTTCCCCTCTTTTCTTCCATAGCATAAGCTTGTGGTTAAACACCTGTAGAGGTCCCTACTATTGCATTTTACACACAAATTCTTGATGTTATAGCCTCAGTAAATATTACTTAATTACAGTTATTAAAAAACCAATACCAAAATATATAGATACTGAACTGGTTTTAGATCTATATGATTGTATAGGAAAATTAATTAAGATACTGAACTGGTTTCAGATCTAATACAAAAAAAATAATTAGAATAGACAATATCAGTGTAATTTTTCAGTTTGTGTTGATAACTTTATAGTTAAGCAAAATGTAAAATGTTCATGATGGGGAAGGATTGCATAAGATTCAAAGATCCATTTACACTGCATCCAGATTCAAGGATCCTCATTTATGAGTTTGGGAATATTGAATGGGACAGTAGTGATCAGGATAAAAAGTTATTGATAAATTGTTGATATTCTTAACCCTTTGACCTCCAGTACGACTTTTGTACGACTTTTCTAGAAATTTCTATTTTGAGCTGAGTTTACGCATAAACGGTAAACGTCACACATACACGCAATATGTCATTCTTTGCGCGATTTTAATATCTACCTGAAACTCTAAGAATTTTTTCTGTATGACAATTTTTAGATTTTTTATGAATATTTTTAGCGAAGTGTACCTAAAAAATTTTATTTTTTATTTTTATCAGTTTATTTATCGTAAAAAAGTTATTCCACAATGGTTGGATCAATTACTGAATAATTTATTGTGATTTTCCATTGAAGTTGTCCGTGATTCTGGGCCCTCTTCTCAAATTACGTTTTTGGATAACGTTCAAGGGTATGTAATTACTTATATATATATATAAATTATAATATTTTCTATTTACTGAAACAAATAAATATGCTATAGAATAATAAATTATAATATTTTCGATGTACTGAAATAAATAAATATGCTATAGAATAATAAATTATAATATTTTCAAATAAATATTCTGTAGAATGGAAAAAAAGTTGGGGACTGGGGTATCTGTCACTGCGTGAGCTGATGCATTTTTTGGCATGATTATAAATATGAATAGTGTATCACGCATGACCAAGTTTGAATTTATGAACGAATTATAGCATCAGTGCTAAAGTTATGACCCACAATTGATTTGTGTCCATTTTAGGCAAGTAATATAGGATATTGTGTGGATTTTCTGGCTTCCTCAATCTATCCACTTATTGTTACAGTGCCATGTATTTGAACTCGGCCTTTCTTCATATTTTTTATGCAAAATAATAAATATATTTATATACAAGTTCATGCTACACAACTGGAATTTCATGTAATATAGGATATTTTATACACACTTTCTGGCTTCATCAATCCATCCACTCTGTCTTATTAGTGCCATGTATTTGAACTCAGCCTTTCTTCATATCTTTTATGCAAAATAATAAATATATTTATATACAAGTTTATGCTACACAACTGGAATTTCATGTAATATAGGATATTTTATACACAGTTTTTGGCTTCATCAATCCATCCACTCTGTATTATAGTGCCATGTATTTGAACTCAGCCTTTCTTCCACACTTGTAATCATTGTTAATAATAATAAAAATTATCTTTATTGATTTATTTTTATTCATTTTATTTTTTATAAGTTTATTTATTTATTTTTGAATTACACTGTTCTATTACTTTGTTCTCCACTAAAAACCATTCATATTGTTATAGGTACTTTTGAATAAATGGACACATCTGGCTCTAGAAGAAAAATGGACCACAGCAAGGCCACTGTTTTAGTAATTTTCTCAGTGAAAAATTACCTCAGGTAAGACTTCCAATACATCTTTTTTTTTTGAAATTTTGTGACGGATGTGATGAAGCTGATTATGAAATTGTCATTTTATCATTTGAGTTTCAAAATTTAGGATTTGTGAATCAGTGTAAAAATAAACATTCTTAAAACTATTAAAAATATATATATTTTTAACTTTTTCTTTATGAAATGATTATTTTAACAGCTTCATTACATTCTTTCATATATGACCTTACTTTTACAGCATGTTTTTTTATATTTATTATATTCAAACACAAAATATCTAAGTTATTAGAGTTAGGGTAAATTTTTCTAAAAATTAACAATGGCTGCCTGGTTTGAGAACCATATAAATTAAATGATACTGAATAGTTTATTTACATCATTGACATTTAAAAGATTTGTAGTTTTAATAATTAATTACTAATCCAAAATATTTATATTTTGAATTTCTGAAAATCATCTTTTGAATAGCACAATTATGGGTCTTATAAATAACTATTAAATATATAAAAATATGAAAGACTAAAAAAAAATACAATATGAGAACATATTTTAAGCAAGGACAACTCTATGTTATATTAATTTTATCTTCATCACAAAAATTTGTTCTAATACCTGATTCATTAAACCAACTATAAAAAACTGCTTCAAAGATTCCCGTCACAAGTGTCAATATCTGAATTGAAGCTGCTACATATCTTAACACCATCTCATTCCATCATATAACACTATGTAATATAGTTAAACATTGTTAGACTATATACTCTTCAACCAATGTCATAAACCTGTTCTAATAATTGAGTCAAATGGCTTACTTGACAAGTAAATAAAAAGCAATATTACCCATGATAATACATTGGACTATTTCCATCATCTATCAGTAAATATTGAATGTATAAAAAAATTTGAATGTTTCTTAAATGTTTCAAATACAAACAACTTATTAGTAACAACATACAAATAGACAATACAGGTTAGTAATTATACAATGTTTGGAGTAGTATTATTCTCAATTCTTCTTTAGATGTTGCTGGCATGACCAGTCACAGTATTAACATAGGAAATGGACTCACACTTTTAGACACCAGATAGTAGAAATTTCATATATTTATACGTGAGGATTGGTTCAATTTTTCCTGAATTGTTCAATTTGCTTTCAAAGAGCAAGGTTAATTAGAGACTTTTTAAAATGTTTACTAAGAACAAAGTTAAGTAGACACTTTGACACATTGTGTATCGCTACACTGGGTTGACTTATAGAATTATTTGCCATTGTCATATGAGCAGCTTCCTTGAAATTTTTTCTTTGCATCTTTATCTCTCTATCAAATACTTTTGTATTTTCCCAACTAAACATATGGTCATTAGTATGTACATGAGTCTTCTAGTATAGGTACATCTGTTTTTTTCCCTTTTAACCATTAATTTGTGTTTTTTCAATTGCTATATGACATGGTGACAGGCTTCATCAATATATTTTCTTCTACATTCACATGGTATGAAACAGTTGTTGTTCTTCAGCATTTCCAGTTTAGGCTTGGTAAAAGTAAGAATTTCTTGAAGTGTGAAATGGATTTGGGAGATGTTCTAATGTTATATTGACTACAGATTTTTAAAAATTTGTCTGTGATTCCTGATATCTATGAGTACACTATAATACCAATAATTTTTTTTTATTTAGTGTCTGTTTTGCTGTCTATTAAAGGTTTTCTTGATGATTGCTGATGGATAGTCATATTTTATGAGAGTTCATTCTATGTGAATCTTTTTATTTTTCAAATCACTAGTTTCTGAACAAATATCCTTTGTTCTGTTCCGTAGTGATAGTATAATTACATGCTTAATGCTTCTGGTATGATTGGTTGCATATGACAGGTACTTGTCACTGTTTGTTGGTTTCCTATACAGTTGTTTTTACTTTGCCCTGAGAGAATGTTGTCACAAAAACATCCATTGTGAATTTAATTAAAAGAGAAATGTTCTAGATATGAGACAAGAATGACTGTAATTAAGTATTACCATATGGCCATTCTACAAATGTATCATCACCATATTGAAGCCACACTTTATGGCTGTGGTTTTAAGTTCTTTTATTTAAATGTTGCTTAGCAAGGGTGACAGTGGTTTATCCCATGTACATCCCTTGATTTTGTTGAAGAATTTCAAGATATATTGAAATTATGTTGTTGGAATGTGGATCATTAATAATTTTCATTATATTATAATAGGTAGAGTTGTTCTAGTTTGTAGACTATTATCATCATATAACATTTTCCTTACAATAGACTGCCTCATCACATGGAACATTTATAATTAGACTTTCCACATGAAAGCTTACCAGTATGTCAGTTCTTTCTATTCTCATGTCTTGGGATTAATTCTACAAAGTGCTTAGAAACCCTGACAAAAAGTTGTGTCCTGTATACCAATGAATTAAGAACCTCAAGAAGAAATCTTGACAAATTTTGAGATGGTATATTTGTAGAACTAACAATAGGCTTTAATGAAACATTGACTTTATGGATTTTAGATAGTCCATACAGGTAGTGAATCATGTGGAAATATGAAGATAATTTCCTTTTTTTCTGAATCACTGAAATACCTGCAATGCTTCTGGAGTAATGCTCATAATTTTACCTCTACACTTGGAATTGGATATTGTCTACATTTTTGTGTTGGCTTGTTGTGAGAAGTCCTTGTATTTTGTTATTACAATCAGTTCAATCCATTACAATGGTATTATTATCTTTGTCAGCAGAAAGATTACACAGATAAAATTACAAGCATTATCCCAGAAGCATCACAGATGTATGGTGATGATCCACTTATGCATGGTCACATGGTGAGGTGCAGTTACGGTAATTCTAGATGCATATCAATGGCATATCCACTTCAATTAAATTCATAATAGAATCAGAATGAAAACAAAAATTGCCATTCTTAGATGTTATTGTGAGAAGACCCCTCAGGGCAAAATAAAAACAACATTCTATAAGAAACTAACACATACTGGCAAGTTCTTGGCATGTAAATCATACCATACCAGATGCACTAAATATATAATTATACTATCACTATGGATCAGAGCAAAAAAAGTTTGTTCAGAAACTAGTGATTTGGAAAATAAAAAGATTCACATTGAACAAAAACTCTCATAAAGAATGATTATCCATATAGATAGCAAAAAGAGATGCAAAAATAGTTATTGATACGAAAATATATCCATACATACCAGGGATGGTGAACAAATTAAAGAAAGTCTGTAGTCAATACAACATTAAAACAGCTTTCCAAAGCCATACCATTCTTTGAGAAATTCTTATTTCTACCAAGCCTGAACTGGAAATGCTGATGAACAAAAGCTGCATCTATGAAATACCATGTGAATATGGAAGGAAATATATCAGTGAGATCTAATGCCCTGTTGAATAGCATTTAAAAGAATACAAAACAATAGTTAAAAGAAAAAGAACAGATGTGTCCACAGTAGCAGACCATGTATGTACTAATGACCATATGTTTAATTGGGAAAATACAAACAAATTGGATAAGAAGAAAAAGATGCAAAGAAGAAAATTCAAAGAAGCTGCTCATATGACAATGGCAAATAATCCTATAAATCAACCCATTGTGACAATACCCAATGGATGGAAGTTTCTACTTAATCTTCCTCTTAGTAAAAAAAGACTCTAAACAACCTTGCTCTTTGAAAAAAAAATGAAGGACTCGGGAGAATTTGAACCAACCCACATATATAAATATATGAAATTTCTTCTATCAGTTGCCTTTGACAGAATAGCTCATTTGCTTCGAGCATTTGCCTTAAATTTGATAGTTGAAAATCTAAAGGTACAAGTTCAACTCCTATGCAAATACTATCATCAGTGGTTTGGGAAACAACACCTGAAAAAGTGTGAATAGTACTACTTGAAAAATGTAAGTATTAACATGTATTGTCTATCTGTGTGTTATTACTAATAAGTTGTTTGTATTCAACATTCACTGATAGATGATGGAAAGAGTCCAACATATTAGCACATCTAATATACCATCATCTTCAGACATACCATCATCTTCAGACAAATACTAAGCTCTCAGTATGGATCCAATGCTAAGTTGAAATTTAGGCACTATAAAAAGTTATGTCTAAATCTGATTAAAGTATAAAATCATTTAACTTTTATAAGTAAATGAAAATTGGAAAGCATTATTCCCAAGTGTTTGCAATTCAACATCCTATTTTATCCAAGAGAGATGAGAAGATAATTCAGAAAGTGAACGAGGTCTTATCGAGAAAAAGAATAAATGTTCAATGGTAAGAAAAAGACTAATGTTCAATGGTATTCCAAGTATGAAACATTATGTTTCATTAGAAATGTAGAATGTTTTCTACAAAATAAACGTACAGATGAAGATTGTCAAGAATATATCAAGCAGTGAAAAGATTATATTACAAATTACATGAAAGGATAAAACAATGTCAGAAGAAGAATCTTGTAAATCTATATGGGCAAGTAAAAAGTCAGCAGAAGAATCTTGTAAATCTATATGGGCAAGTAAAAAGTCAGAAGAAGAATCTTGTAAATCTATATGGGCAAGTAAAAAGTCAGAAGAAGAATCTTGTAAATCTATATGGGCAAGTAAAAAGTCAGAAGAAGAATCTTGTAAATCTATATGGGCAAGTAAAAAGTCAGAAGAAGAATCTTGTAAATCTATATGGGCAAGTAAAAAGTCAGAAGAAGAATCTTGTAAATCTATATGGGCAAGTAAAAAGTCAGAAGAAGAATCTTGTAAATCTATATGGGCAAGTAAAAAGTCAGAAGAAGAATCTTGTAAATCTATATGGGCAAGTAAAAAGTCAGAAGAAGAATCTTGTAAATCTATATGGGCAAGTAAAAAGTCAGAAGAAGAATCTTGTAAATCTATATGGGCAAGTAAAAAGTCAGAAGAAGAATCTTGTAAATCTTACAAGTAAAAAATCATACAGCAACTAGTTTATCAGCTCTGTCAGTGAAAAGTCTTAATTCTAAAGATTTTACTGATGTTGCATTAATTTGTTCTTGGAAAAGGTTTGAACGTTGCCATTATACCATCTATTGTTCCATTATTGCATATAATGACATCCATTGAGAAAGTTAAAAATTGCCTTTGAAAGAAGCAGCAGATTTATTCTGGAGTGTTATAAGGACACTTGGAAAACATCAAATGCAGAAGCAGAAATGAAACATTTCATGTGATGAGAGGAAAGCTATTAAATCTTTCAAACAGGATACATTCTTTCTGATTACAAAGTTGGCACTACAGTTGCAGTGGATAACAATGATTACTATAATAAAATATAAGGACTTCACAACAGGCCAATACAAAAATATTGTAAAATATCCAATTCCAAATAAAGTGGTAAAATTACAAGTATTATTCCAGAAGGGCTTCTGTTACTTCTAGAAATTCACCATGCCAAAATTAGTTAAGATTTTTTCTCAAAGTTCCTAGTCCATTGGCATATGGATTGATTCTAAGCACTTTGTAGAATTCGTCAGGCACATAAATATGGAAAAAACTGCCATATTGGTAAGCTTGGACATGAAAATTCTATTTACAAAGTACCAAGTGATGAGGTGTTGTCTATTGTATGGAAAAGTTTATATGATTATAATAGTCCACAAATTAGAATAACTCTAATGGAATTATTAACATTCTGCATAACAACAACATACCTTCAGTACAACTCAGAATTCTTCCAACAAAATTAAGACATGTCCATGATATCACCACTACTATCACCCTTTATTAATAACATTTATGTGGAAAAATTTAAAACTGCAACCATAAATACTACTCCATGTCTATTTAAAGAGTGACTTCATTATGTTGCGGAAATATTTGTGATATGGTCTCATGGTAAGGCATAATTAAAATCATTCTGGATGCATATTAATAACATATCTTCTTCAATTAAATTAATAGCAGAATTAGAATGAAAACAAAAATTGGTATTAAAACACTAAACATCACATGATCACTATCTCATACTAGCACATAATTGTTATTAAAGAAGGCAAAACTCTCCCCATACAGTAGTGCCACTCTGTGCCAATCAGAGTAATCAATGGATGCCAGAAGGCTTGTCCATAAAATCCCTATCTAATCCCCAGACTAGTTTCTGGCTTGTGGGCATCATCAGTGAGGAGCCTTGTATCTGAGAGCACTGCACCTAGATAAAAGGTGGTTGTTGGAGGGTTGCATTAGATCCTAAGATCCAGGTGCAGTGCTCTCAGATCCAAGGCACCTTACTGATGATAGCCACAAGCCAGAAACTAGTCTGGGGATATTGGATGAGTAGGCATTAGATAGAGATTTTATGCACAAGCCTTCTGGCATCTATTGATTACTCTGATTGGCACAGGGTGGCACTATTGTATGGGGAGAGTTTTGCCTTGTTTAATAACAATTATGTGCTAGTATGAGATAGTGATTATGTGATGTTTAGTGGTTTAACACCAATCCTGCCTAATAGGATAGTGGTGGCTATGGTTGTTAAAGAGCCAAATCACCAAAATGTATGGGTACTGAATTGAGTTCAGACCCATGTGACTGTATAAGCTATTGAGCTTAGATTGAAAATATTACTGTGTTTTCAATTTCATTCTCATAGTTTTGTAGTTAAGTGGAGATAAAAGGTGATGGCTGGAGGGTTGCATTAGATCCTAAGATCTAGGTGCAGTGCTCTCAGATCCAAAGCTCCTCACTGATGATGGCCACAAGCTAGAAATTAGTCTGGGGATATTGGATGAGTAGGCATTAGATAGGGATTTTATGCACAAGCATTCTGCCATCCATTGATTACTCTGATTGGCACAGGGTGGCACTACTGTATGCAGAGAGTTTTGCCTTGTTTAAAAGTTGGTATTCTTAGATGTTTCTGTGACAAGACTCCATCAGGGCAAAGCAAAAGCAACAATGTATTGGAAACCAACAGATTCTGGCAAGGACTTGGCATATACAACCAATCATACCAAAAGCACTAAACATGGAATTACACTACCACTATGGAACAGAGCAAATGCTGTTTATTGAGAAACCTATGGTCTGGAAAATAAAAAGATTTACTTAGAAGCACTCATGAAGAATGGTTATACATCAGTGATCATCAAGAAAGCTTTTAATAGACAGAAAAAAGGGACATCAAAAGAAAAAATAATTATTGGTATTATATTCATACTTAACAGTAATGGTGAATAAATTAAAGAAAATCTGTAGTCAATAGAACATTAGAACAGCTTTCCAAAGCCATACCATACTTTGAGAAATTCTTACTTTTACCAAGACTAAACTGGAAATGCTGATGAACAAACCTGCATCTATGAAATTCCATGAGAATGTGGAAGAAAATATATTCATCTATTGCCCTGTTAACCAGAAATTGAAAGAACTCAAACCAATGGTTAAAAGATAAAAAAACAGATGTGTCTCCCATAGCAGATCATGTATGTATTAATGACCATATGTTTAATTGGGAAAATACAAAAATATTGGATAGAGAGTAAAAGTTACAAAGAAGAAAATTCAAGGAAGCTACTCATATGACAATGACAAATAATCTACAAGTCAATCCAGTGTGGAGTATATAATGTAAGGAAGCCTCTACTTAACCTTGCTCTTAGTAAAAATTTAAAAAAAGGTTCTAAATAACCTTGCTCATAAAAAAGTTGTAGGAGTTAGATGGATTTGAACCAAGCCTCATATATAAATATATGAAATTTCTACTATCCGTTGCCTTTGACAGAATAGCTCAGTTGGTTAGAGTGTTTGCCTTACTTCGATATTTGAAAATCTAAAGGTGTGAGTTTGACTCCTATGCAAATACTATCACTGGTTGTGCCATTACTAACCCATGTTGTCTATTTGTGTCAATTATTAACAAGTAGTTTGTACTTGAAAAGTTTATATAAAGTTTAAAATTTTCTATATATTCAACATTTAATGATAAAAGATGTCAATAGTCAACCAAATGTATATTACCCGTTTGTATCTGAATCTTGATACTTTAAAATGTCAAGGAATTTTTGTTAGTCATTCATTAGATTAGATATTTTTCCACTTAATGAATGATTATTAAATATTATTAACAGCCAGCTGTTTCATCAGATCCTGTAGATTTTTAATTTTTAAAATTTTTTCTAAGCTGGATAATTTGTCTAAATTTAAATAAATAAACCAATTGATTATGTCAAAATGCTCTTTTCACCTGTTCAAATATCAAACCAATTGATTATGTCAAAATGCTCTTTTCACCTGTTCAAATATCATTCATCATCTAACAGAGAGCCATTGATATAATATATTTAATAGAATTATGATAATATTTTTAGAACTTTTACTAAAATAGAGCAGTCATTAGAGCTCAAAGTGTCCCAATAAATAATTTCTAAAAGTTTGTTCTTCGTTGCAAAAACTTGGAGATAACTTGAGGAAAGACGCTAAACATATTTTTTTTTTTTTTGGAAATTAAAAAAAATTACAAAAGGTATAACTTTACTATTAATTATGAACACTTCTATTTTAAATGAACATTCTTTATAGATTCCTTTCTAACTTAGTGTTATTACTAGGTTATATACTCAGATAGTTGGTAAAATCTTTAGATTATTAGCATTGATTGTTAAAAAAACATTTTCAAACTGGGATAATTTTCTGGCTAATGATTTTTAGAGATTTTTTTTATAAAAAATTTTTAAACATTATTTTAATTTTTCAATTTTTGAATTGTTTTATTAAATCAAGTCGGTAAAATACGTGTATAATGAAATAGCCCTGTCTGGAGGTTTAATACTTCTAGATAATTCTGATACAATAAAATTTGAGTTGAGTGACGCACTTAAAATTTTTAAATAATTTTAGCTCAATATATTTCCTCAGTGCAATTATAATTATTATATATAAATTAATACATTGTACATGATTAAACCTGTATTTATACATGTAATATATGCGGTATCGACTCATTACTCCCAGTAGTGCCATCTTATATTGCTGACCCACCTGATCACACACGTTGAAAAGATAAATAATCACCAATATGCGGCCCTAACAATGGCTTTGAGCGTTCCATCATCAGATTTTCAGTGAAATGGAAGATTGAAGAGTTGTGAGTTGGAATAATTTGAAGCCTGTCCATTAAAGTATGAAGATTGGCTATCTTAATACAAAGCTGTGAGAATAGCAATCTAGACCAACTGATGATTGTTGGTTTAACATGAAATACGTATATTGGTGATTATTTATCTTTTCAACATGTGTGTGATCAGATGGGTCAGCAATATGAGATGGCACTGAGAGTAGTGGACCGTGTGAAAGTCTGAGTTCGAATCCCGAATTATTATATATGTATAATACATTCTTTTAAAGATAACGCTGTTTAATTCTGTAAGAAAAAAAGGAAACACACACACACACATATATATATTCCATTCTTACTGTGAATATTTAGGTGGTTACTGGTTGGAACTTAATATATATATATATAAGCTTAAATAAACTCTCACACACAGAATTTAATACAAATACCACATTTGTTCAAGCTGATATTCAGTAGTTTAGAAACAGTAAACATTTTTTGTTGTCGATTCTTTTGATTAACTAGTCAGTAAAGACAAAATATATTGTATTACATTACTAGTTTCAGACTCACATTGCAATTTTCACTAACAATATATTTCACTTGATCCCGGATTTATTTGGTTTCTCTTCTATTGATTGCAAAAGCTAATATTCTATAAAAACAAACATCATAAATACGAGTCGCCATTTAGAATCGCAATAGCATTCAGTTTTGCCAATATTAACAAATACATAAAATATTTTTGAAAAAAATAATTAAATAAAATCAAAGATGAAAAATTAAAGTGCACACACATACATATATATATATAAGTATAATAAATTACAATGTGAATATATGTATATATAATATTCTATACAATTGTTTAAATAAATAATGTTTAATAAATGTCACACTCCCACTTAATATCACATGATCACCATTCTTTATGCTTACACAAGCTGTTGACACAGAGGCAAAACTCTTCATATAGTAGTGTCACCTAGTGAGAACCAGAGAAATCAATGGATGCAGGAAGGTTTGTGCTGGAGGATTACATTAGATCAAAGATCTAGGTCCAGTGCTCTCAAATTTCAAGGCTCACAGTGATGTAAGCCACAAGCTAGAAACTAGTCTGGGGATGTTGGATGTTGGATGAGTAGGCACTATATAGGGATTTCACCCACAAACCTTTCTGCATTCATTGATTACTCTGGTTTGCACTGAGTGGTGCTACTGTATGGAGAGTTTTGCCTCTATGTATACACCCCCATTTACCAATAAACAATAATGTAAAATTGCATATATTTGTTCACCCATGTAACAAAGTGGTTTTGTTATTCTTTATAACTCAAAGCTTTGGAAAAGTTCACCATAATCATAGCTCTCTTAATTGCTACTTTATTTATACTGTAATATATGCATTTTTATTTAAATTAGCACATTTAAATATTCCATTTGTAAGATAATTGATACTACTTTGTTATGGAGATGAACATGCAAATTTGAATTACAAATTCAAATGAAGGGAAAAATCATTAATACTTTAGCGAATAAGTATAATAAGAAAACAATCCACTTCCTTACCTAGTTCTCTTTGGTTATAAAGAATATTGTCTCATATTGTAAGTGTATTATGTAATATTTACTATAACAGCATTTACCCTTAAAATGAATATATAAAATGTTATATATTCATTGTATTTACATATTTATCATTTAAACATGTTACAAAGTTTTAGAGTAAAAAGAAATGTCTTTACGTTGCTGAGTAATCTAATTAATAAATATCTTACAAGTAATTAGATTAGCTAATCTTCACACCACCAATTTTAGTCATTCAAGACAATCTTCTTTATCACCAAGGAAATTTAAGTAAATAATGCTTTTTTATTAAATGTATTATTGGATGACAAGTGTGAGTGCATATCATTTACTATAATGCAGCAGTTGAGGGATGTTCTGATGCAATCAGGCATGCTTAATTGTCCTAATCATATGTCATGCTTACAATAGCATCAAAATACATAAATGTCAAAAATTCGTATGAGAAATAATGGTAGTCAAGACATATATAAAATAAAATTATGTTGGGGTAATCTGCATAGTTCATCTAGTCCTGTTTGATACTTCCAGAAGCAAAAATCTTTGAGAACAACCTGTTAAATCAGCAGTTGACTGGATTAAGATGCTGAAGCTTATATTCCCTTTTGCCCTTATTGTTCTTCTGGATTAGTGGAATACTCGGTATTTCTTAAGTATGACCATATGCGACCTGTTTTTTCAAACTCAACCATTATTATACAGTTATTTGTACATGTTTTACATTTTATCTTATTTGATATATGCATAAATATGGTACCGGTTCATACATAGCAAGATTTAGCATCTAGGCAAAAGAACATCGAGTCCAATGATGCACAAGATACATAAGTCAGGAACACTCATGAACTATGCCCTATTTGCCTATTTTCCAGATCTACAAACTTATGTGCAACAATCCTGATGATATCAATCTAATTTATCTCTCTCTGCTGGCATCGCAAAGCGGAGACACAAAGAGACTCTAATTTGGAAATCATATAGTGAAGCCTTTTATTATAAAAATATTATAAGTTTGCCCCATTAAAGATCATGATCATGACCTTTCACATTAAATATATACATAGGATTAGCGGGAGATCATCTAGTCAGAGAAAGCATAATTTATTAATCAAAATATAATATTTTTAAATAAATGAAACAATAATTCTGAAAGTTGTTATAAATATATTATTTTTTAATTTGAATAAAATATGTATGAGTTATTTGATTATATTTCTTCTTTAGTCACCATTGGTTTCTTTATGTTTATAGAAGGATATTTATCTTTTATTATTTAAGAAAGGACAAATATATGCCTTAATGTATTATTTCATTGCAGATGATCTATATGCCAATAATTGATAAACTACAATATCTGTAAACACAATTTAACAGCGCTATATATGAGTATATAAATGACTCTTAAGTCCACCCATAGAAAGAAGAACACTAATAGCACTTGACTGAATTTAATTAATAAAGATTCTTTTATTATCAAAATATGATTATTATTAATAAATAAAAAAATCTCAGCTTATGTTGAGTAAGAATGTGTGTGGGAGAGTTAATTTAGAATATATATAATTGCATGACAAAATGATGCCCACATGAAAGTATTAATAAATATTATAAAGAAATCTTAGTAGAATCAGAACATTACAGCTTATGGATACTCATAGGTTTTATTTGGAATTAGAACTTTTGTTTCAATTTGTGGGCTGATGCCAAATACACTAAAGAGTTATTTTGTTTTGCCTATTTAATAATAATTCTTATATTTCCAAGTTAAAATATTATACTTGTCAGAAATGAGAGATTTATTCATTATTTTTTTTATCACTTATTAAGTAATGTCATTACAATATTTATTATCAAATGTGATTTGAAATTGTGTATGCGTTATTATACTTATATACTGGTCTGTTAGTTAATTCAGTTATATAACATTTGAATTGAAAGTAGAAATAATTTAATTCCCATCAGTTTCAGATGATGAAATATGCCTAAAGAAGTGGAAAGGAAGGATTTATTTAAGAGTGAATTTATTATATTTTTTAATGCTTAGATTGAAATGCATTCCGTGGCTATGTAGAAGGAATTGTTTATGTTATATATAGTATATTGTCAGGGATGGAGTAAAACTCCTTTAGTTTATTAAAATATTCATGAGTGGATTATATATTGCATTGTTAGGGATTGAGAGAGCGCTCCCTCAGCATGGTGAAATATTTGTCAGGAGTGGATTATATCCTCCAGATTAAGTAGTTGTATTTTATGAAGTATAGTATGTGAAGCCAAGTAGTGTATTTCCCTTGTTTTTTGGTGATAAGATGATGTCCACACCAGCATTTAAGCCTCAGAAATTAGGCTTGGGAGTCATTGTGTATTGTTATTTAAGTGATTAGAGTTAAGAAAGTCTTTTTATCCCTCATGAATTTGTTTGGAATGTGTTTCCATATTTTATTCATAGCCAAGGGTAGGATAGTTTGCTGATATGAAAATAAAATAAAGGTAGAATCGATTTTTCTCACAGAACAGCTGAAGTAGAATTAGTGTTGAAGCTTGGTTGGCCATTATCATCATCCGTATTATGACATTTATCCCAATTTCATAAGTAAACCGATTGGATTTAGTTATATTAATTATTTTATGGCAGGTAGCATAATTCAGATTCATGCATAAAATATTAATTTAGAAGGTATGGAGAAATCTATCATTAAAGTGTAACTCTTTAATCATCATTTCAAATCATATCACATTAATTATTTAGATTTTATATCACCAACTCTCATAATGTTTCATCCTCATTTTGAATGAGCAAGCAAAAGAAAAGAAAGTATAGCTAATTAATAGAATTATTTATTTGGTTTGTTAAGGATAGCTTAACCTCTTACTCATAGATTTAAACCCTCTCATATTATTTTGATGTGCATTTGAAGTAAAAATGCCAAGAATTTTAGTTTCACATTTATGATTTTAGTTCTAGTGGTTAATAGAGTCTTATTTTTTATGAGCATATCAGAATTGATTGATAGCTTGAGTATATTGGAAATGAAATACAAAAAAATAATTTTATATTTAATTATTCTGGTGTGATGTTTAAATTAGGTTTTATTTTCCATAAGCATATCATAATTGACTGATACCAAGAAGTTAATTTCATTCTTAGTTACCTTATTGTAGTATTATAATGTTTCTGTGTCATAGGTTTATCAGAATTGACTGATAGCTTGATTAGAGTTTATAAGTAAAAATGCCAAGAAGTTTAATTTCTCATGTTTATTATTTTAGTACTAGTATTATAATGTTTCTTTTTGTAAGTCTATCATAATGAACAGATATCTGGCAAATGTTAAAGTCAAATACAGAAAGATTATTTTTATGGTATTTATTTTCATGTAGACTATTTAATCATTGATGTTAGAATTGCCCCAAAACATGTATATGTATAAACTATAAAACCAAATGTTTATTTAATTATCTTGTAATAAATGTTTTATTCATTTAAAGCTGTGTTTAGAATTATTCTTTGACATGCATTTCCACACATGCACACACACCTACATATCCAATATGATATGGTTGCACTATTCCATAATTTAATGAGGAATATGTCCAGATCTGATGATGTTGCTTTTCTTGATCCAAACACTGTTTGAAATGTTGATTATTTAATAATTCTCTGAAAATTCTATTAGTCAGTTATTATTTAGATGATGAATTGAAATCAAAATGCACTCTATTCCTTTCATTATTTAACTACTATCATTTTTATTAGGATAATGCTTAATTTGTATCATTACTTTCATGATAGTAATTAGTAGTTGTTATAGAGTATAGATTTAAAATTAAGCCATGCAATAAATTAATTCCCTGAGATATTCTCTTATTATTTTAGATTAGACATTAATTCAGTTACTTAGTTTAAATTACTGTACAATTAAAAGTTAAATAGTGTTATATTTTATCTTGTATTTAATTCTAACTTACCATACAGTTTAGTTAATCAGCATTACGTCTTTATTTTATTAATTTAATTTTATCATATAGTAGAGGTTATTCAATGTATGTGGATGATGGGAGGAGATGAGGTACAGACTATAGCTTGTCAATTTAAATGGTAGAATTTTACCGCTTCCAATTACTTATTTATTTTAAAACTTAATAGATGTTCTGTTCCTATTAATTATAATGTTTTCTCCCATATCTAGTATACATTTTATACCTTATAGATCTCTGTAGCCCCCAACTGAGCTAAGATAAGGTAGGACAGTACTATAAGAGTCTCATTAATAATTTTAAAGCAAGATCAGACAATTAGTTTATTCTATGATCAATAGAATTGGTGCTCTGGGTATTTGTTGATAGGAAAGGTCTATAGAAGAGGTATTGGGGGAGGGTTACAATACATATATATATATATATGTAATAAATAAAGTTTGATATCTGTATTCGTTTCACTACAAAATGTATAGTCGAAAGTACTTCTAAAATAATATAATTTATGTAAATTGTACTGTATTTTGATATATATATATATATATATATTGATTTGCATATTACACACACATATATATATATATATATAAATGCAAAACCATAAAACAATACAGTACTAGATAAAATTCAAAATTTTACCAAAATCCTTACACAACCATGGTTTCATCTACTACAAATAGACCTTCTCAAGTGAAAATCAACCTAAAGGAAAACATATATATATACAAACAAACAAACCTTCCCATAATTCATTTCAAACTCCACCTTCTCTTAATATCAAAAGAAGTCTTCATAAGATTGATAGCCTCAGAATCAAGGAGTTTTATCATCAAAGTCTCCTTTATTCTTCTTTTTAACTCATTCTTTTCATAAAAAATAACCGAAGCATTGTCAAACAATATTCTATGACCTGTATTCAATTCATGAATATATAAAGCTGAGTTAAGATACCTATGTTTAACTCTATTTATATGAATCTTAACTCTTTCATTAAGGCTAAATTTACTCTGGCCTACATAAAATTTAGCACAACTACATGGAATTTTATAAACAATACCAGGAATAGACCTACTATCAATAGACTGCTTTGAACCATTAAGTAATGAATTCAAATCAGAACCTTTCCTCCATGCAACCTTCTTTCCACCTAACAAATGACTATTCCTATAAACCAAATTATAAATTGATGCTTTAAATGGTAAAGACATATAATCATCATCCTTACCAACAAAATTCTTATCATATTAAGGGAAGGTGGAGTTTGAAATGAATTATGGGAAGGTTTGTTTGTTTGTATATATATATGTTTTCTTTTAGGTTGATTTTCACTTGAGAAGGTCTATTTGTAGTAGATGAAACCATGGTTGTGTAAGGATTTTGGTAAAATTTTGAATTTAATCTAGTACTGTATTGTTTTATGGTTTTGCATTTTTATTTTTTGCTAGTATAGTGTTAGACAGTTTTGGTGTTATATATATATATATATAAATTGAGCTGATGTAAGCTCCAATCACAGTGGTGAAAACACTCTTTGTTCAATCAGTATACTACACAATTGATTGAGAAATTGTTCCACATGAGATTTTTGCAATTGAGAAAAAACATTCATCATCTGCATAGAGTGCTACTAATCACCCTACATTAATAGCAATCATTCTTTTTTATGTTAATAATGTAAAATTGGTTGATTTGATATTATAATTTAAATAATCAATGTAATATTTGATTGAATACAAGTATAATTTACACACTTGGAGTTTTAGATGTAATTATATAAAGGATTTGAACCCAGACTTTCAAACTATCCACTCCATCTCATACAACTGATATGCATGACTACACCCATGTGAAAAAGATAGATGATCTCCAACATATGTATTTTGTGCTGAACCAGCACTCATCAATTGGTTCAGATACAAAAATTACAAAAAAATCAAGTCAGATGTCACATGACCTAATTTAATAAGCTTGTATTTACAAATGTTATATATATAGAGTTCGCAAAACAAAATCTTAACAAGCTTTGTAGAATACTCCCAACTTCAGACCGGTTTCTGCTAATGGTGTCCTCAGTGAGGTGCTAGGATATTCAATCATTAGTTTAAAAATACCAAGCACTTTATCTAACTTGAATAGCCATATGGGACTAAACTAAGTTCAGATACACCATATATTAATAGCTTTAGCAATATAAAATCACCAAAGCCATCATAGCAAAAAATAAAATTACACAAAAAAATAAAGTCAGATGTCACATGACCCAATTTAATAAGCTTGTATTTACAAATGTTATACATAGATCTCGCAAAACAAACTCTTAATAAGCTTTGTAGAATATTCCCAACCTCAGACCAATTTCTGTTACTGGCATCCTCAGTGAGGTGCTAGGATATGCAATCATTAGATTAAAAATACCAGGATAAGCCCATCACTTTATCTAATGTATAACTATTAAGTAGAAAATCTGCTGAAATTTTCAGACTTCCATATGTTTTCCAATCCCGCTATCTAACTTAAATAGCCATATAAGATTGAATTAAGTTCACACACATATATATAATCAGTGCTCAGTTTATATTAAGATAGAAAATCTTCAAACTTTAGTGAACAGGCTTCAATGTACTCCACCCTTCAACTCTTCAACCATCCAAACAATCCCTCTTTTTGGGTGTATTTAAATGGATAAGACCTATAATGAGGGGTCAGAATGACTTCTGATGGGCATGACAATAATATTGGCATCAATAAGGGATTTGAGCATTCCACCATCAGATTTTCAATAATATGAATGAAAAGTTGGAGGGTAGGGTAGATTTAAGCCTATCCAGTAAAGTTGGAAGGTTTGCTATCTTAATATAAACTGAGCACTGATTATATATATGTGTGGGAGATGATGATCTGGACCAACTGATGAGTGTTGGTTCAACACACAAAAAAGAAATATTGAAGATCATTTATCTTTTTCACATGTTAGTGGTCATAAATATCAGTTGTATGAGATAGGGCGAACAGTAGAAGGGAGCTTGAAAGTCTGTGTTCAAATCCCTTATATAGTAATCAATGTAGAATGTTGTTACATCAATTCAGATTATTTACATATATTCCTGTGTGTAATTGTTTACTTAAGTATATATTTGCACGCTAATTTATGGTACAAAGGTTGAATAATAAAAGGATTTATAAGTCTGTTTTGTTTGTTGTTTATTTAGGACAAAATAGAATGATTTATAAAAGGTCACTCCACTAATTATTGGTGCTTAATTTATTAAGTTGGTCAACTTTATAATATTAATATAAACAAAAAAAATACTATATTGCACGGACCAATTACTCTAATCAGATGGGAAATATTTTCTCTCTAAAATATAAATCCTGTATAGTGATTGGTCAGTACCCCTCCCCCCACAATATAGCGATCGAATACAGACTGTTTTTAGCACTGTGAGAGGAACTTACAACAACTTAGTTTACTTATATAATATTGGATTTATTTAAAGTTAACATTATTTTAATAATAAAATTATTTTACTGGCCTTATTATTTATACAAATGAAGACAGAAAGAAAAATTAAAAATATGAAGTTAAACACATTGTGCAAAGAAATAAGAAAGAATGATAGCAATAATAAAACATTTTAATAGAAATGTTTCTTTCCTTTGCAGTTCTGTATTTAATTTTTTATATATATAAAAAAAAACCATTTGTTTTAAAACATAACAGTTCAACATTTGTTTCTAAAATCATATCTTTTGTATGAATAAAATATACATAGAAAATAATAAAACAGATGATTTAATATGAAAGTAAAAGCATAAAACCTAATATGAAATAAATAAATAAAAGAATGAGTTTATAAATATAAACTACATCAAATGACTTTTAATCTTTTATTGAGAAGACAATATTTACGAAAATAAAGGGAAAAACCAACAGTGAATATGGCAGCAATGTCACGTGGGTAAGAAGTGTCTTTATGCAAGATAAAGTTTAGTGTCCCCTCCTACTTCCTATTTCTACGAAATAAAAATTTGAAAATTAAAATACATTTTTCTTCTATGCTTTTGCAAGAAAAATGTGAAAATATGACTTTAGTCACTTAACATGGTTGTTAAACACTTTACATGTTTATTCATTTATTTCTATAAAATAAACCTGGAGATTAAAATACATGCTAAAATAAAACAATGTTTAAAATGATAATTTCTATAATAATAATTAGATAATACTTTAAAACAAAAGTACTTATTTAAATTTGAAATTTTTATTCTCAAAAGTTTTCATATTATTTTTTTGGACAATCCTGCAAAATTGCTACTAGAGATAAGAAATATCTGCAAATAAAATATATATTTTAAATATTTAAGAGTTTTTATCATATTTAAAAGAACCTTCTCCCCATTACCATCATACACTCCCATAAAAATATTGCACTGCTCCCCTCATTTTCTCAGGCTAGGTCTCATATTATATAAGTAATTCTACTTCTAGTTTACTTACTTTAAAAATAATGTCTGTAGCCAGAGTATAATTCTCTTCATCTCTGATCTCTATCATGCATAGTGATGAAAAAGGGAGTCCATCTTGTCTCTTTCTAAAATACAGTAGTTGTAAAAACTGATATAACTCTTAGACTTCTTTACAAATATTAAGATCAACTTCATTTACATAATTTTATTAATTATTTTGATGTCTTAGCACTTCTGTTATAAAGATACTTTGTACCCCACAACCTACACACCCACACATGGTGATCCTGCTTATGGGTAATTTGGAAGTGCAGATAATTTCAAAATGAAACAAAACTGAATTGTTAGATATGTAAAAAAATGTAAATAATTTTTAGATATTGTCAGAAATTTTAAGTTACATTCAAATTCTATTTACAAATATACATTTTACAGTATATTTTATAAATATGTTTTTTTTTAAAAAAAAAAGTTAAATATTCTTCGAATATGAAGTACTGCTATAATCAATAGATAGTTAAGATTAGGTTATACAATTTAACTAGGATTTTTCTCTTTTACTAACTCGGAAATAGATGCATTTAAAACTAATCACATATCAAATGGTTTATCATTATTAAGATCCAGAATTATTTGTAAATGAACATGATTATCCTATATACAGAAACAAAGGAAGATCCAAGACAAATAATAAAAAAAATAAAGATGAATTTTATGGTAACCATATAAATCAATCTATAAACTGTAACATGGTCATTTACATCATATACCTATTTTTTTACTTTCCTGTATGAATGATTTGCAGATCAACAATTTCTAAAAGTCATGTGTTTTATGAATGATTATTGAGATACTGTTTACATTTTAGTACCAACATTTAATTTTATTCATGTATATTTGATTTAATAATTAATGAATAGTGTATTTCATTGCTATATAACACCAACGACAGCTTGGAGTCATGAGATAAAAGTATTCTATTACATATAAAATTAGTAATTACTAGATTGATGATAATCAGTGATAACCTTTGAAATTTTTAAAGAGGGTACTTTATTACAGTATCACCATCAAAACATAAGCAATGAAACCAAACAGAGCATTACTAATTTTGCAATTACAAAACTATGTTACTGTTCCACACCAATCATTCATAAAAGATATGGACTGTTTCTATATGTGTAGTACATCATCATCATCATCATCAACCATTATCAATCCACTGCAGGATGAAGGTCTCTCCAAGTTCAATCCATCTTCTCTGTTCTCCCATCACCCCTGCACACTTTCTTATTTCATCCATCCATCTCACATGTGGTCTCTTTCTGGATCATTTATAATCTCTTGGAATCCAGTTTAAAATTTCAATTGTCCATCTAATATCATCTCTTCTAGAGATATGTCTGGCCCACCATCACTTCAGTCTTTTAATTTTTTCAATGAGATCAGTAACACCTGTTTGTTCTCTTACCCATATATTACATTTTTGATCTCTTCTTGTTACTCCCAACATGCATCTCTCCATACTTCTTTGAGTGGTCTGAAGTCTCTGTATTGTAGTACATACGTGAATGTAAATAAAATTTATTATTTAATCATGCAAATACATGCAGACAGTATATGAATAAAATATCTCATTATTGTACTACTCTAGAAAATCTTCATATGGCAATCATACACTTAAATTTATATTAACCTCAATTATGCTAATGTGAAATAATTATGCAAAAATAACCTCTTATTAAAAACGATTTGCTAAGGATTATTTGTTTGAGTGTGTATGGAAGGGTAATAACTGAAAGTATGGTTCACGTACCATAGATATGATAACTACCGAAGTTTAGAAGCATTGTGCATAACATATGTATAGATAATACTGTTGGTGCATGAAGTACTTACTTCATTTAAGATGCAATGCAATGGGTTCAATTACCTACTGTGTGTGTACATGTGTGTAGAAATTGACAAACACAAACAGAAACTTACTTATGGATTTTAGAAGTTTCTAATAAAATTTATGATTGTCATTTACTTTTTATTACTTTTTCTATTTTGTTATTTGACATTAAATAAATTTGTTTTCTTACTTCAAATTGTATTGAGTTTATTTTAACTTGCCATGGAAATAATACTCTCAGGATATAACAAGATCTAATGTAGTTATTGTTTATACTAACTGGTGTTTGACAAATAATAATATTTGGAGTAAATCAATTTTTTATTTCAATATTTTCATATAATGTCAATTGCAAAAATGTATTTTTTTTTATATATCCAACAATAACACTCGTTATGATAAATATTTAAAATAATAATTCTTTTAATATTTTCTTATATTTTTCTGTAATAAATTTTAAATATATTAATTTATAAATGTTAATTACAAGAAAAAACAGAACCGTTTATTGCTCATCCTAAATAAAATCAATAAAAATGTATTTGCTCTGAAGAGAAACCAGAATAGATAAACTTAGCATACCCAAATAATTATTGGCAATGTGGCAGAACAGGTGCAAAAGTGCTAATTTCATGCATCAATAATAACAAATGAATCTTGGCAGAACTTGCTGAAATTTACTGAATATGACATATCTGACACTGCTATAATTAGCAGCACCTCTGAATAGGATCTCAAGCATCGCTTAAAATAATTCTTTTTAAAAATGTTATTAATTTAATTAATCGTATTTACACAAAATAATTATGCAAAATATTAAATGATTGTTATATTATTGACATTTTCAAGTACAGATTTAATATTTAATTTTTTGGAAGTTGCTGTACACATTTGAACCAGACACCACTGCTGATAATATGATTGTTAACTTCATTAAAAAAATAATATTGGTTTGTTGCTTGCAAAGTCAAATGAAGCAAGAGTGTCAGAAATAAAAAATCTCTGGAGTTCTCCACTCTATCTTTGCAACAAATTATGCAGAGTGGTAATTTCATTTCACTCATTTAATAAAACTACTATAGATTAAGATATACAATATGATTCCATCTTTAATGTTAAAAAGAGGTTGCCTTGACAACAGCTTGAAATTGTTGATTGTTACTGATATTGAAATTGTCTAAGTGTTAACTGGATTTTATTGATATTGTACCGGTATAGTTCCACCACGCTTACCCATACACGGTACCCGAGTTCAAACCCAGCCCACGTTTAGGAATTAGTTCCAAAACGCCAACTGAATTCAAACCCAAACCCCGGCATGACTAACCGATGATGACTTTACACCAGCACAGGGTTATCCCTTTTCTAGCTCAGCTTAGAACATGGACTAAATCCTTACAGTTAATGATATATAGGTTTATTAGACTATAGATATTGGAACGGTCATTTATGTAACGTATATATTTAAGTTGCCAATACAGACAGTAAGTGGCTAAATAGACTTAGAGAGTAATAAGGTGGAGGACACAAAAATTTAGATTAAATAAAGTGTTTAATGAACAAAATATAAAGCATATAAATATAGTGTTAAATAAGACAAATAGAAAGCGGATAAATATAGTATTCAACATGAAAATACAAAGCATATAAATATAATGTTAACAGTACGGTAAGACTTCCATGAACCCTCTTGTATTTGGCTACTAGTCTTTAGTAAACGTTTTATTTAATAAACAAACTTATGCCAATAGCTGGGTAATTGAAGGATTGACGGGTGGTTAAAAGAATCAGAGTATTAGAGCACTGGAAAAATATTTATCTAAAGATTTTTATTAACTTATTTTATTAGAATAGGCTCGAGCCGGAACGTAGACGAACAGTGGAGGTGGTTTTATATAAATACGACATAAAGGATAGATGTGCTGGTGGTTTTATATAAATACAACATGGAAGATAGATGAACTGGTGGTTGCCTGGATTCAAGAGCCCTACAGTAATCAATTGCGGTGCATTAACGGAATACCGGGCGGCTTGTACTTTGACAAGGCTTAATGCCCCCAAGTAGTTCCGGGACACGACAACCAGCCGGGATCATTTCGAACCCCGGTGATCCAAGAGATTACCGGGAAAGAAAAACTGCTTTCATTCCCCAATGGTAGAATGGCGAGACGCTAACTTCAGCGAAGGGACGGCATTGCCACAGACGAAGGACGAATACTTGAAGCGGATTTTTTTAAAAGAAATTATATAAAACCTGGAAACTATTTGTCCGTTTCTACGCCACAGGCTGAGATCCTTACCCCAATAAAACATAGCGGACTTAAACTGACGGTGAAAACGATAACTAATTAAATTTACTCTGAAACTCTAACCCTCCGAGTTGACAGGCGGTATCGACAGTATCAGATTACACAGGGAGTTATTTCTCAGATCAGACATGACATTACTATAACACTTTGAAACTATTATATATATATTTAATATTGAACTTCGATTGTAATTTTATACCAACTTAAAATAGAATACTAAAGTGATTTATCATTTACAAAACTCGGAATGTGAAAGAATATTTAATTCAGAAAATGAAATTACTTTTAAAATTAAATTGATCACTATTACACACTAGTTTACACAGAATTGGAAATATTACTATTGGCAATGTTTGTCCATGAAATAAGCAACATAAGAAAATATAAATGCATTCAGTTGAAATATTATTACTATTAATTACAATTTTATAAATGATTTCTAAAGACTAGAGCAGAGGGTAAAAAAAAAAGAAAAGAAAATTTACTGACAGGTTAAATAATAGCATTATAAATGATATAAAAACTTACATATGATTTACTTGATTGATAATATTAAGCACGTAAGAAAGTTAAAGTTCGTGTAACAAAGTTCTCTTCTTTCTTCATCCAGCTTGGCTTGTAACGAACGTAGGCGCGCATTTTTGAAAGTTATTTGTAAGGCATAGTAAATTTTGAGATTGGAAGTTGGAAATTCTGAAGTATATGAAACATGATCAAACAGCGGCACGAGGATCCATATTGGCGGGCAGAGACCAGCTCCTGGCAGTTAGCCCATCAACATTGCGATTCACTGGTAAACTTCTTAATAAGATATTTGAATTATTATTAACTGCTGTGTTGTCTCGAGACTACCTCTCTCAAACACGACCAAAGTTAGACTGTAAGTTTTTTTCTAGAATTTGCCACTGCTGACCTTTCCGACTTGTTTTTGTTTTAGGCTCCGCCTACTTTCTCTAGCCTCTAGCGATGCAGCTTGACCAACAATCAATTATCTGTTTTTAGCAATCTTTTAATTTAATATCCTATTTTTAAATTGACATAATAATTACATATAAAAATTCCTTACTAATTTTGAATACAATTTAATTGCTCTGAACATTTGTGCAATTAGATTTTAATTAAAAACACTGATCAAAGGAATGTGATTTTTGATCAGTATTTTTAGACGACTTTATACAATTTTAAAACTAAAATTTAAAACAAATACGCCCGCACTGAAACTTTAAATTAAATGATATAAATTCACAAACCACGCACACACGAATATTATTTCATGGTTTGTGACATTTATATACGGAAACTTTACATATTTATTTATAAACTATAGAATATATAACTAATTTATATTATAACTTAAAATAGACAAAATCCCACTGCGGGCGAACAGTAGTTTGAATTACCGTACATAAAAACACCTGAAACGAAGATCGGTTCTCCGATCTGTCTGTTTCAATATACATATATATTTAAATACAAATATATTGTCTATACTAAATTTAATGTAATTAGAAGGGACTTGAACTCAGATTTTCAAGCTCTCCACAGATATCCACTCTATCTTATACAATTGATACACATAACCACATACATGTGGAATAGATAAATAATCTCCAATATATGTATTTTGTGCTGAACCAGCACTCATCAGTTGATCCAGATCACCTTCTCCCATATATATATATTGTAACAATCCGGGGAATGTGACTTAACGTAATCTGCACTACGGAGCGCCATCTAGGCATTTGAACCTAGAAAAATTTATAAAGTAGGCAGATACGTCAGTCAAAAAAAAAAATTTTTTTTTCCTTTTTTTTAAATTTTGATTCCGGTCGTTAGCCCATGTCACTAGCTCAGGGAGTAGCAGAGATTTAATAATATCATATCTTATCTAATTAGATTTCAACATTAAAAAATAAATAAAATAAGCCACTGCCAGTAATTAACATACAAAAATTTATTTACGCACATATATATAAGATTTAAAATTATTTTAGTATTAGTTTTACATTTTAACATTTAACATTATTTTTAACTTTGATTTTTGACTTTAATTTACATTTAATTACTATTATATTCTAATTTTACATTTTAATTAAGTTTGCACAGATAAATTTATGAAAGCTTGTTTATAATGTTGAATATATATCGGTTACATAGATTTCACGGTCAAAAACATTTCAAAGTAAACATAAACGATCAAAATACAAAATTATTGATTACTGACAATTGCGGAGGGAACTTTATACGTAACCCAATAGTATTCACCATAAGATACTTGCATTGTCACCAATAACTTAAAAGACATCCGAATAAATACATTTTAGATACTCACCGTAAGGTATCATTATTTATCGAATGTCTATATATTTTGATCAAATATGAAAACCCAAAACATACTTAACCGATAACCAATCCATGCAAGCGTCTATAAACAACTTAAATTTACTGCATTTTTATTTAGGGTCGAGTATGAATAGACCACATAAATTTGCTTTTGAAAATAAACATTCTATCCCTATTTAACCTTAGGCTAAAATTCGTAGTCAAACTGGCATCAATTCATCTGATATATCGATGTATTCAATGTAATAAAATACAGCAGCACAAAAGGTTAAGAGAAGAAATTGCCTCTTATGAGATAGGAATATTACATCTATCTGCAAAGAAGAGCAATAAAACAAAAAACTCCATAGAAAGGAACTGCGGTATCCGACTTATAATTCCTTCCATAGGCAAACGGAAGTGTGCGGCGTATGAAGCGATTCTGCCTGTAGCGAATCAATATTACATCTACTAATCACACCAATATATCCAATCCATTGACCCAATTTAACCACGAAACAAATAACCTAAGATTACCCTCCCCTAATATAACTTTACAAATCTATACAGCCATTCATGCCCGACTTAAGTTTAACATTTATATAATTAATTTAACGAAAAACAAAAAAAAATCATGATAAAAACTTAAAGAATAAAAAATAAATAAATGGAAATGATTTTACTTAAATAAGGAAAAAAAATACATCAAATAACACTATTAATAAAGAATTTAGTTTGGTCAGATAGGATTCTATTTGTAACAATTAAATACTAGGAAAGTTTAAAATTTAAAGTTCTTAGTGTTTTTAAATTAATATTGTTCGTTATATCTATCTTAGAAAGTTCTTACGGTTTTAGAAATGTTCATCTTTTACAATTGCTTGCCGTTTGAAATCCAGCGTTAAATTTCCCGATGATCCTGTGGTCCTCTGAATATAAGAAAAGCGATGTTTCATTTTTCCATTTTATAACAACTGAAGGGATTGAACGTGCGTCCTTCAATCTCTTCTCCCGCACCTCCGCACTAACATCTATCTGTCACATCGTAATAATCATAACAACTCACTAACTAATAATTTCCAAACTTGTCCTTTTATATTACTTTGAAAGATTGACTTAACATTATGTCATCGATGTGATGATCCTTTTCGTTGAGGTCCGATTTCCCAATGGATTTATTTCATTTGCTAAAAGTTTCTATTGTTTCCCTATCTGACCGATGTTTTTACATTTAAATGCCCAAGGCTGGTTTACATTTAACTAATTAACAATCATTTCCATTTCTGATTAATTAACCAGTTTTCCAAATCAAAGATATATTTTTATCTCTAAATCTTTTTAAGTTTTTGTTTTTAAAATACCTTTTCTATTTTTAATACAGTTTTATTTTAATAATTTTTTTTTATCTGTGCGATTTAATATATACGAGTTTAAGATGATATTTAATTTCAATTTTTAATTCTTAAAGAAAATTTTTAAATGCGAACTTTTTAATTTACTTTCATGTTTAATAAATAAAAAAAAAACAATGTAACGAACGTCTGTGCTCGTTACAATATATATATATAATCAGTGCTCGATATATATTAAGTTAGAAAATCTTCAAACATTAAGACAAGCTTCAATCTTCTCCATTTTCCAATTATTCAATCATCCATATCATTAAAAATATGATGATGAAACACTTAAAGCCCTTGTTAATGCCAATATTATTGTCACACCCATGTTGACTTTAAATTAATCTGACTCATCATGTATAGGACCTCAATATATCTATTTAAATACACAAAAGAGGGATGGGCAGAATACAATTATATTATCTATACTAAATTTAATGTAATTACAAGGAAGTGAGTTCATATCCCTTATATATATATATATATTCTCCTGAACTGAATACAATCACTTTAATAGACAACTACATAATTAAATTAAAAATTTATTTCCATCAAATCGACTTTCATTCAAAATTGTACCTTGTCAAGATGTTACAATAATTCAAAAAATGTCATGTGATTTACATATCATCTAGAATACCCTCTATTGACCAATCCCAATTTTTATTTAATACCCATTTTCCTCCCAACTTTATTGAACCTTGTACTAAATTCATACATTTCTCTTTATTTTGTTATATATACATTGTCTCATACACTTTACTTTCTTTATAATTTCTATGATATTTGATCAATGTATGTATATTCATGATTGGATACAAATATTACTTAAATAAATGAGAAATTTTGCTAAAGCTATGAAAACTGGTAGTCATAAAAATCCAAAAGATCTTAAAATTTTATCCAGAAGGTAAAGGTTTCCATATCGTATAATTAAAACAGGCAAAACTCTCTATACGTATTGCCACTCAGTGCAAGCCAGAATAATAACAATTATTAATAAAAGTTATTAAGAGTTAATAACAGTTAAGAGCAAGCATAAAAATGGTGATCATGTAATGTTTATTGGCATATTGTATAATGGCAACCTGATATTTCCCTAGTATAATATTTTGTTGTTGGAAATACAACAATAATTTAGATTTGCTTTTATTGTTTTGTTGTTTTTTTTTTGATTTTATTGTTTTAAATAATTTTATTATTTTCTTCAATTTATATATCTTTTTGAATTGTTCTGTACATAATAATAATCAGTTATAGTTAAAATTAAATCCCATAATTTGGTTTAAAAACAACTGGATGACTAAAATTTACAATAGAACTTCAGGAAGATTGCTTAAAAGTATTACACAAATCACTGATATATAAATTCTTCTAGCTTGAATAAGTTTTTCTATCTACACAGAAATTCTAAAAATTAAAGTAGCATAAAATAAATACAAATGTAAATGCTTAAATAAAAACCTACAGTATAAAAATTAATTTAAAACCAATGAAGTTTTTATTATTAATTTTAGACTTCTATATTACATGTAAATGTTTTTTTTATTTTTTATAATAATATGTTTCTTCTTTGCGCAAAAGTATTTTTAATTTACTATGATGTGCAATAATATTTTAGATTTTTGAATCTAATGCTTTATGTATTTTGTTATTATAATACCCTAGGTAAACATTTTTGGATACTATTACTAATTTTATTACACACAATAAATTATACTTTATATATTATGGAATCTGTTAATTCAAATAATATGTTCACGAATAAACTGACTGTTAAACGACATTCGCTGCATGAACAAAAATGCTTCATAAAATATATCTAAAAATTTAGAAAACTTTTTACAATTGTTCTAATTATATGCGGAAGTATTTATACTATCAAATTTTAATTAAACGTTTTTTTTTTAAAAAAATCACACTTTATTTGAACTTTCCAAGTATCAAACCACTAAGCACCACATGATCACCATTTCTTATGCTTACTCATAACTGTTATTAAAACAAACCAAACTCTCCATGTAGTAGTGCCATTCAGTACAAACCAGAGTAATCAATGGATGACAGAAGACTGGTGCATAAAATCCCTATCATCCAATATCTCCAGACTAGTTTCTAACTTGTGGTTTCATCAGTAGGAGTCTTGGATCTGAGAGCATTGCATTAGATTCTAAAATCTCAGTGTAATGCTCTCAGATGCAAAGCTTCTCACTGATGAAAGCCATGCTAGAAACTAGTCTGTAGATATTGGATGAGTGGGCACTAGATAGGGATTTTATACAACTAATCTTCTGGCATCCATTGATCACTCTGGCTTGCACTAAGTGGCACTACTATATGGATATTTTTGCCTGTTTTAATAACTTTCTAAGTACAATAAGAGTACACAGATTAGTAATGTAACATGATGCTTTGATTGATATTATTTTCCTCTCTTCTTTGGATGTTGCTGGCTTGACCAGTGACTGTACTATCAAGGGAATTAAACCTATAACTTTTAGATGTATGAATATTAAATTTAAGCAATGCAATAACCAATTAGACAACTCAACCAAAGGTAACATTCAGTAGAAATTTTGTATGCTGATCTGTGAGAATCCTCCATATTTAATCATTCTTTTTTTGAGGGCAATATTAAAGAATGGTTTCCACACATTATGAATTGTTATACTAATTTGCTTTATTGTATTGTTTTCCATTATTATGTGAGCAACATTGTAAAATTATATTCTCTGTGCTTCCTTTCTGTCCAATATTTGTGTTATTTCCCAATTGATCATATGTTCATTGGTACAAACACGAACTACTAATTCAGTTATATCAGTTTTTTTATATTTTTAGTCATCAATTGATCTTTTTTGAATTGCTTTTTAATTTGGCAGCTGGTTTCACCAATATACATTGTAAGCCGTTTTTGTTTTTTCGCATTTCAAGTTTTGATTTTATAGAGGTTAAGATTTCGTGTAAAGTGTTATAGTTGATACAATTGTGTATTACATTCAAATTATAATTTATGTTATCGATCTTCATACGATCTCTACTATCATTTTTTAATAAACTGAAAACAGATGGATTTTTTTTTAGAATACTCTTTTTAATGTGCTTAAACTAAATCTGTGGCTTCTGTGATAACGTAGAATATGTTTAGAGTACCTTGCTTTTGACAATTCCATTTGTAGGTATTTTTAATTATAAAGACTATAATACAAACTAACTGAAAATGGCTATTTTGAATTAATATATTATTTTAAACAAATTCTAAATAAATGTTTACATTTTTTGTTTAGTAATTTTACGATCTTAAATTTAATAAATATAAAACTTTACATAAAGTAAATGCATAAAAAATCGCAAATAATATTTTATGAAGTTATTAAGAGTATTTTAATTTAGATAATCTAAAGATTAAATTAAAAACATCTGCCAGCCTTAAATTAAGAAATAAACTTAAATAAAGATTATTTCATTTAGAATACAAAATAAAATGTTAAAAGATGGAAAAGTAATATAAATTATTTTTAAAATCCGAAATAATGAACACCAATGAATATAATTATGTAAAACACTCACACTTTCCTACGATATCCATAAAAGAAAACGATAATGACTTTAATGCTCGGGAAGTTAGAAGTAATTCGAACTCAGAATCGATAATTTGATCTTCCAGATCCTAAGTCGAACACTCTACCAACTACGCTAAACTGCATGAAACACACGGAAGTTAAAAAAACAATACTTAAAAACAAATGCTTCAAATAGAAATATTTAGAATTGTAAATTATTTGATTATATAACATTTTCAAACAGGATTTTAAAGAATAAATTAAAAATTTTCCATAATAAAATGTAACTTTTATTTAAAAATCAACAAAAAACGAATACGAAACAAAAAAAAAAGTCACATATCCTGTATATATTCATTTTTTACTGTAATCTATTTGAAAATATGAACGCAATGTTATTAAATCAAGTTTATTTTATCGATCAATATTGTAATATAATAAAATAAAATCAATAGGTTATTTCAGCAAATTAAATTTAAAATGCATAAAAAATTAATACAGCAGTAAAAGTTAAGAAAAAAAATCAATGCAACGTATTAAGCTATGATTTAATAAAAACAAAGTATTTTTTTCTAAAATTTTGAAATATATATATTCACACGCACAAATAAAATGTGCCGTATTGCTAAACAGCTAACAATGTAAGTTAATTGTTCATTAATATAGTTTAAACAAATCAACCAATAAATTCATTTGTAACAACTTTTATTAACTTTGATAGCAGTCTAAAATAATCAGCCAATCAGCTCTCAAGGTGATTGTTTCATGACTTTCAACACTATCTTTCAGATAATTGTGAATCAACTGGTAATTTAAAACTACCTTAAATTTGACATTCATCTGGAAAGATGTTTGTATTTATATTGATATAAAATCAATAGGTTTACTGCTAACTGAAGAATGGCATTATAAGCCATAAAATAATTATATGAAGGAGTTGATTGGCTGGTTATTTTAAAGTGATGTCAAATTTAGTAAAAATCTGCTACCAATAAATAAATTTGCTCTTTATTTCAATTTTATTAAAAAATAAATACTTTATATATTTATAGATTGAAAAATGTCAATAGCTAACTGTTCATTATATACATATCTTATACTTAAAATGTTATCAAATATATTTCAATACTAATAGATAAAAACTGGAATCCCCTCTCAAGTAAACTATAAATGAAGTCAATGACAAAACAAAATTATAAATATACTAAGACGTTTAAAGATACTTTATACAAATGGGCCAAAAATAAATATAAGTAGGCATATTAGTTAGTAAACATTTTTACTATACATTCATAATATTACATTGATAATGTTTATTTGGAATATTTTATGGTAATGTTATAAGTATGAGGACTGTGGATGAAGTAATTATATATATAATTTAATATAGTACAACATTATTTTCACTTTATAAATAATTTTCAGTCATGACCAATAAATTAAATACTAGTGATAAATATTTCAGCATCTACACATTACAGTATTGGAATGTTCATCAACAGCATTTGGTTTATATCCAATGATCATTTTGTGTTGAATGAGCAATCTAGAAGAGTGAAGGTGCTGAAATATTTATTAACAATGTTTGACACATTGATCGTGACGGGATATATATATATATATTATAGAGATTTCAGATAGGGATTATTCATTGTTTCTTTTTAATAGTCTTTTTAACAGATTATATATACATATATATCATTAAAACCAGCCAACACTTATGTGGGATTCTATCCTTATTGTTAAAAGGAGGTTGCCTTGACAACAGTTTGAAATTGTTGATTGTTATTGATATTTGGGATTGTCTATTAACCTTGAACATTATTACACTTATTATTTAAGTCATACTTTAAGTGCAATCTGAAATTTATAATTGCAGTTTGTAATGTTATAATTGATCATTTATTAGTCTACATTCAGAATAGGTTAAAGTCTGAGTTCAAATGCCCTATATTTTCTGTTTAAAGAAGTTTCTTTAAACTTCTTTGTATCAATAATTTCAACCTCTGTGGTCAAATTGCAATCTTTAGGGTCTATCATCATCATCATCATCAACCATTATCAATCCACTGTAGGATGAAGGTCTCTCCAAGTTCAATCCATCTTTTCCTATCTTTAACTTCTCTTCTCCACATCACCCCTTCACACTGTCTTATTTCATCCACCCATCTCACATGTGATCTCTTTCTGTGTCTTTTACAATCTCTTGGAATCCAGTTTAAAAGCATATTAGTCAATTAATAAGGGTAGGATCCCATCTTTATTGTTAAAAGTAGGTTGCCTTGACAACAATTTGAAATTATTGTTTGTTATTGTTATTGGGATTGTCTAAGTGTTGACTGGTTTTTAATGATATATATATATATGTGTGTGTGTGTGAAGTGTGACTGCTGTATGTTTTAATTGAAAGCAGTACAAATGATGCCATTATGGCTTGACTGGTCAACATTCAAATTACAGTTTGGTACTAATCTATTTAATCAATATACCATTTCAGAAAATGGGAGAACCATTCAAAATCTGATGTTGCTAAATTCAATATTAATTTATAAATGCTAATGAAAGCTTTACAAGTATGAATGCATAATCAAAAGTGAAAACCCTAGCATTTTCTATTAACTTCAATAATTTTCATACTGAGGCAAGACAATATATGAAGAAAACAACAAATATGAAAATATTTAAAAAATAATTCATTAATAAGAAATGAATATCTAGAGTTTTGTAAAATGGTATGAAAAAAATGAATGATAGTATAAGAAAATATAATTGGGAATTCACAAGGAAAGCTATAGAAGAGAGTATATGAAGAAAAGATGAAACTATTACTAAAAAAAAGGTAACATCATGAAATGTGTGAAAGAGTTCTACTGAGAATTATATAGTAACAAAGAAAAAATCACAATGTATGTCTTACAATTACTACATCTACTAAATTAATAAGCATCTTAAATGAAAAGGTGAGACATGCAATTAAATCTATGAAGAAGTAAAAAATTCCAGGAAATGATGGAATTATTATTGATATTTTAAATAATATGTAAATTTTTTTAAAATAATGCTTTTATATTAAAGATTTACTTCATTAGCATATATGTGTTAATGCTTTTATGTAAATAGTCAACTAAAAAGTAGAAAAATAAAGTAACCCACCCCTTGATTAATTTGCCATTCTTGGAAAATATCAGAGATTTTAAGAATCTACATTTGTTATAAAACAATTGGAAATTTCAGAAATATTGTCATTTCTTAAAAGCATTTGAGATGTTTTCGATTTTTAGATTTATTTGAGCCTCAAATGCTTTTATGAAATGACAATAATCCTGCAATATTCAATTGTTTTATAACAATTCTAGATTTTTAATATTTCTGATATTTTTCAAGAATGGCAAATTTTTCTACTTTTTAGTCAGTTATAATTTTTTTTCACATATTATTTTTTTACTTTTTAGTTATATTTATGTATTATTTTAAAAAGTTGATAAAACTCTGAAAAAATCTGACAAAAGATATAATTTTAATACAAAGACATAAAATATATAATACATTCTCTAACAAAACAATTCTAAATTTAAATATTATGTGATTGTCTACTATATAAAATATTTATGTATTCACCTTTTAATTAAAGTATGAGTTAAATTAATATTAACAAACATTTATTCTACAAATGTAATGTTTCCATCAGATATATATTTTTTATTTTAATTAATTAAATTAATTAAATATGAGTTAAATCAATACTAACAATTTTTTTTCTACAAATGTAATATTTCCATTTGCTCAGTTAATAAGGAGTTTTCTTGGAAGTGTAAGAATGTGAATTCAAGTTCTAAACTGAAATAGATTTTTTTTCATTGTTAAAAATTCAAAAATGTGAAGATACAAACATACAGACAGAAACATCGACAGACAGGGCAAGTTAATACATAAAAGCATTTAAAAAGCATGTAAAGAAGTAGAAAAATTAAACCACTAAACATCACATGATCACTATCTCTTATACTAGTACATAATTGTTTTTAAACAAGGCAAAACTCTCTCCATACATTAGTGCCACCCTGTGCCAATCAGAGTAATCAATGGATGCCAGAAGGCTTGTGCATAAAATCCCATCTAGTGCCTACTCATCCAATATCCCCAGACTAGTTTCTGGCTTGTGGCCTCAGATCCAAGGCTCCTCAGTGATGAAGGCCACAAGCCAGAAACTAGTCTGGGGATATTGGATGAGTAGGCACTAGATGGGATTTTATGCACAAGCCTTCTGGCATCCATTGATTACTCTGATTGGCACAGGGTGGCACTACTGTATGGAGAGAGTTTTGCCTTGTTTAAGTAGAAAAATTGTTGGAAAATTTATATACAAAATATTTAAATGAGAAAGATGTACCAGATGATTAAAAAGAAAGCACCAGGACATTGATATTTAAGAAAGATACTAAAGAAAATATTAGAAATTATAGTCATATCAACATTCTTTCAATTTTTTACAAAGTCTTTATCATAATAATCACAATTTATCTAGAGTAAACTTTGAATTCTAATCAGCCATATCTAATTTTAGCACAGTATATCAAATCCAAGTATTGAGAGAAGTTATAAAAAGATATAATAAATATGAGGCATCATTATGCTTTGGACTTGTGGATTATGAAAAGGGGCTTAATTCTATAAGTATTTCTACAGGATTAAAGCTGTGGATTACCAATATATATATATATACAATGTATTGTCATATTCAAAATGGAATGGCAGTGGTTATATTATATGGTCATACTAAGTTAATAAAAAGGGAGAATAGTATATGAGAAAGCAATTTTATATTTCCAAAATATTTGTAGCCACTTTACAAGAAATACTTTGTGTATTAAAATGGGAAATTAAGAGAGTAGAAGTAAATGGATATTATTTAAGTTATCTAGGTTTTTGCAGATAATGCAACTGTTTTTGCAAATAATGCTATAGAGCTTCAGAAAATGTTGCAAGAGTTATCAGATGAAAGTAAGAATGTGGGATTAAAAATAAATGTTTTTTTTCCTATATGTCATAGCATTGGCCAGGAAGCGAACCCACAACAACTTTCTGCAAGCAACTGCTTCCTTGCAAGGCTGCTGTGCTGACCTCTCAGCTAACAACGCTTGACTAAATGTTCGATGGATTTTTCTCAAAAGAAAGCAAATATTGATAATCATGAAATAGAGATTAATAACTACATATAACTTGGAATATTAACACAGACAGAAACAAAATGAATGAAATTAATCCTAGAATTAATTTATGATGGGGTGTGTTTGTTCGAATAATATTAAAAGAAATTATGCAGATGTATGTGAAAGAGGAAGGTTTTAATAGATGTGTTTTATTAGTTTTTAATTGTAGGATACAACTCTTGTTAGAAGAGTAATACAAAGTTCAACCACTCAGTAAAGTTTGGAATGTTGTACCTTAGCAGTAACAACAAGAGATTGAAGCATGAGTCAAAGAACAATCAAGCATCACTAAAATCATTGAAAGAATTAAGAGACTGAAATGGAAATGGACTGGTCATACTGCTATAAAAGATGATAATGAATCAAAGTAAAGTTTTAAATTGTATTGGAAAAATTCTCTATATAGTACCACCACTCAGTGTTCCTCACTGATGACAGCCACAAGCTAGACACAAGTCTGGTGATATTGGGTGAGTGATTTTATGCATAAACCTTCCTCAATCCATTGATTATTCTGGCTTGCACTGAGTGATGCTACTGTATGAGGAGTTTTGATTGTGGGTAAACAGCTTGGGTAAGCATAAAGAATGGTGATTATGTGATATTAAAGATATTGTTAAAGACTTAAAAAAGATAACATGTGAATAGATGGTCGAAATAAGGAATTTTTCTGCTATATGCGGAGGCAGAAACACTATACAATGGAGAAGAGAGAAGTTTACCCTGCAGTGAATTGAGAAAGGTTGAAAATATTGATATATATTATAAGATTTCCTGAGGAGGAAATAGATATTAAAGACCACCACATTGGTCACCAAAGACTTTCTTACAATTGTAACCCTCCAAGAGAGTGGTCACACTAATTGGCACATAATGACTATGGATTTTACACACCACAGAGTATGAATCCTCTTATAGACAAAATACAGTATTATATGAATACACATACTAAAATCTCATATTCTTATTAAAATCAAATCTACATACTGGGTCCTTACTATATCTACATCTCAGAGTTTATGCATGTACTTGATACAAGAAAATAATTATTATACTAAACACTAGAATATTATTAAATACAGTAACTATTGGGTTCTTATACATTAAATATTTGTATTTTGTTTTTATAATTCTGTAATCTTATATCTTATGTTTTAAAGTGAATAAAAGAAGTGTAACTATGAAATACTTAAGTATCTGAATACTTCAGATAATCTTCTGACTAGCAAATAAAACACTCTTCAAATATTTTAAAATTCTTCTCATAAAAATATTCATTTTTATACAACCTATAGACACATGTTATTCTAATATCTTCATGTATAAACCTGTACGAAGTAATAAAAAATAAAATAATGTAGCAGGTAGAAAGGGTACTGTTATGCTACCCACAATATCATTAAGTATACTTGTAATAAAGATAATCAACATAATATTTATCTTAAAATAATGCAGGTGTTAAATAAATGATAAATAAATTGAATAAGCAAATTTGATGTGAGTTTTGAATTATACTTCCATATACATAATACTTAATAAAACTTTATTAATTTATATTTTCTGGATAAATGGATGTGTTGAAGGCTACGAAAACATAACGTATTTAATGAATAATAAAACATTTATTTACAACATAATATTTTTAACACATAAAAGATATTTACAAGAAGCAATAACTTTAATATTACAAATTATACTGATAAAAACGTATGCCTAATTTAAAATAAAAAAAAATCCTCTTCTGAGTAATCTCTGTAAAATTATAAATTATAGCATTTACATTATTTAAGAAGTTCTCGCACTTTTATTTAAGATACTATCAATCTAACAATTACACACACAGAATATTATATATATATACGTCTATACACAGACCACTAAAGATGATATTAAAAATTACACTACTAGCGATGCTTAAAAATCAATGTGGACACATCATTCTAATGACATTGCACAGATAGCTGGATACAACGCAAAAATAATTGTATAAGTTTAAATTTATTAATGCATATGAGGGATGAAATAATAAGAGAGCTCAATGCTAACAATAAACTACCATTTCTAAAATAAAATTGTAATAGAGCTAGCAAAAATAATTACATAGACGAGCATGTCTTAAAGGTTCTCACACATTAAAAAAAACATACTTCTAATACTAAGCTAAAGGCAAAATGGACGGTGAGAAATAGATAAATGAGCACCTGGTAACTTGTCTTGGCAGTGCCAAAGTAAGTAAGTCACACATTCATGGAGGGGCTTAACAAATACACTAGTAACAGAAACCATCCAACTAAATGCTGAAATTGATAACTGTCTTCAAGCAACATTTCAATTGATAATTGAACAAGGCATGAATTTGTTATTAATAAATGAACAGATAACTCACACACATACCCATATGCGCAATTACACATATACTTGGTTTAAAAATATAATGCAAACCAATGCACTATAATTGCAAACCAATATCAAACATTAAGAAATTTTAATAGCTATTCTAACTCACACACCAACTCTCAAAACAGTCCATTCACACACATATCAAATATAGAAAAGATGTTTTTACCCTAAGCACAATAATACACTTTTATCATACTGGAATGAGAACACAATAATTTATACTTTAAAACCTTTTACCTGAATATTTTTTTATCAAATCCTTTTAAGTCATGCATATTATTATAAATATACCTTATAAAATAACACATATAAAATAATAATTAGAAATGCATCAATAATATAATCATACCAACACAGTAATAATAAACACGTATTAATTTCACCAAATATACATTACACATACTTGCCCGTTTAACGAAATTGAGAGTTAAAAGTTCATCACTTATTTAAAATGAAAATAACTATCTTTAATTAATATATGAATACAGGCTTATTATACACCTATATCAAAATATGCAATATCTAGGATATATGAGCACAGACTTTCACACAACCCACCACTCTATCTCATATTACTGATACACTTGAACACATATATGCCAAAAAGATAAATAATCACCAATATATGTATTTCATGCTAAACCAGCAATCATCAGTTGGTCCAGATTACCATTTCTACACATATATGCAATAAGTGCTCAGATATATATTTTAAGATAGCCAATCCTCATACTTTAATGGACAGGCTTCAATCTACTCCACACTCCAACTCTTCAAAACCGTCCATCCAATTGAAAATCTGATGATGGAATGCTCAAAGGCCACCCTGAGGCTGAGATTCTTGTCACACCCATGTTGACCTAAGGTCAATCTGAACCCCACATGTACAGGACATAATCCATTAAATACATATGCAAGGATGAGCAGACATCTCTATAATATAATAACTGAAACATAGGCTTATTTATACCTGTGTCTATATATATGTAATATTAGGGTATGAGTACAGACTTTCACACGACCCACCACTCTCCACTCCATCTAATAACACTGATACACTTAAACATATATATGCTGAAAAGATAAATAATCACCAATATACATATTTCATGCTAAACCAGCAATCATCAGTTGGTCCAGATTACCATCTCTACACATATATGCAATAAGTGCTCAGATATATATTAAGATAGCAAATCCTCATACTTTAATGGACAGGCTTCAAACCACTCCACTCTCCAACTCTTCAACCGTCCACCCTGAGGCCAAGATTATTGTTAATTAAGTAATCTTTGGGTTGTTCCATTCAGCAAAATAACACAATTGTTCTTTTATTATATGTTGAGGAGACAAACAAAGAAGTAAACATTTGAAAATGGGAGTTTCTTGAAAAAAAAAACCTTGTCCACAATTTTATTTTAAATAGAGGAGCTGACAACAGGTACAGAAAGATCAATAATAATCAGGTAACAAACAGTTCCATAATAAACTTGAGACTATCTTTTGGCAATATTAAAATATGAAGCAAATTCAAATTCTTTCTTTCTTTTTTTGGAAAGCAATAAAAATATACTTCAGTGAATAAACAAATGAATTATGAATAAATGAATTATTATAATGTTAAGATATTATCTTATTGGAAGTAATTTCAAAATATTAAGAAAATCAATTTGGATATCTTCTTTTATTGTAATTAGATATAGAAATTTAAAATGACTGTACTTTCTTTTGTCTATTAAATTAGTGATAACTTTAACAACATCATTATTACATTCCTTTGATTTATTAAAGACATAACAATTTTCAAAATAATTCCTCCTAGAATAATAAAAACTGTCTCTCAGTTATTAAATTGTCTGCATAAATTGTTTTTCTTCTAAAGCAAGATATTTAGCAAAATATAAACGGCAATATCATTAATAATAGTAATTAGCATATGTAACTAATCTTAAAATGGTTTTATAGTCAAATGTACAAATGAACTAAAAGTCTGTAGAAAGGGTAAATGAAACATACATATAACTTTATAGCTTTGCAGTCTCCAGTGGATATAATATTCAGAATACTCTGGGATTTCTTTCACAACAACACAACTTTTTGCATTTTTCTATCAGCTATTGTTTATAGACAGATGAATATGTACTAGTGGACTAGATTTGTTTGAATAATTTTGGAAGTTTTTATACCAAAGTTATTTAACATAAAATAACAAATAAGTGGTTAAAATAATCTTTAAAATATTATTTAAATTAACAAAAAATTAGAAACGTGTCACACATTGGTGGTCGAGAGGTCAGCAACAGCGGGTTAGCGGGTTCGCTTCCCGGCTGATGCTTTGACACATGAGGAAAAAAAATAGAAAAGTTTATTTTTTCTGATTTCTTTTTAAATGCGAGTGCGCATGATTCCACTTAATAAATTATCATTTAGTATTCGGGTGGGATTTTTAAAATTAGCACAAGTTTAACCTTTTAATTATGTAGGTCACATATTTATAATTTACCTTGAATTACTGTCTAGACAAAGTTAATTAACATGATTTTAAAGCAAATATTTTATTAAAATAAATACCTTTATATCTCTTTAATAGCTCTTAAAAGATTATCATTAAACTATTTAAAACACCTATTATAAAATATGTTATTTTTAAAGATAATTAACATTTTTAGATAACTCATTAATGCTGTTTAAATATTATTAGATAACTCATTTTAAAATTCTCAATTTTTAACCCAGAAGCACAGATATTCATAAACTTATACTAGGAAATGACTAAAAAAATCTAAAATTTACTACAAATTAATAATTAATATTTTAAAAAGCAAAAACTAAATTGACTTACAAAAACTCAATTAAGATAAAACCTATTTCAAACTATTTTTTCTGAAGCTCAACACATATAATTCTAATTTTAAATAGTGATTACATGAATTAACTAATACTTTATAAACTACTATTATAAATGCATTTTAACACAGATTAATAAATTATATTTTGACAAATTCCAAAACAAAAACTCTAATACAATCAACTTAAAATATAAGACACTTTAAATTAACGTTTTATCCATGTTTAATGCATAAAATTCAAATTTTAAGCAATTATTAATTCAGTAATTGATATTCTTTTAGAAATTATTATTCAAACATATTTAATAAAGGTATTTTATTAATACTTTAGAGCACCTAGTTACAATTTTATATAGCTTAAAAAATAGTAATATTTATCTTAAAAAGAATTAAAGCACAATTTATTATATTTAATCCTTTATGGGCTAAATATAAAGACTCAAAAGACTAGAAACCTTTCAATTTATTACTAATTTAATAGCAATATGCGATTTAGACAAATATTATTTATTGATTATTATAATTTTTCTCTTGAGGCTTTGGTGATGTTATATTGCTGAGGCATTTAATATATGGTGAGAGATGAAGTGCTTTCAGACCCATGTACCTATTTAAGTTAAATAGCTGGATTTAAAGACATTTATGTACCTAAAATTTTCAGATTTTTCCACTTAATAGTTATGTATTAGATAAGTGCTGGATTTGAGTTGGCTATTTTAAATCTAGGGTCTGAATGTCCTAATGCCTCACTCAAGTGAGTCAAAAGTTCAAAACTAGACTGAGGATAGGGGATTATTCTAGATAAAGATTTTTAATGCTTTCGCTTGTGGCACTTATCAATAAGAGCTTGTTAGAGCTATTGGTATGCTCTCTATATTACATTTATATATACTTTACATACATAAATATAATTTAGAAGAAAAAAATTACCCTTACACATTTGAACTATGAATAAATAGCAGTTCACACTAATAAATGCTGGAAATAAAGTATTGGTGAATTTAAAAATCTGATTTTTAAATCAGTTTATTATTTGCAAAGGTTTAAATTATATAATTTAATGCAGAGAATGCATCCCATTTTTAATGGCATGCAGTTATGAACCATATTAGATTATATGAATGTGTAATTATTAAATAACAGATTTAGATATATATGTAATTTATCACATGATCACCGTTATATATGCTTACACATGCTGTTAATAAGAGTACCAAACTCTCCATATGGTAGTACCATCAAGAGCCATTCTTTATGATCAATGGATGTAGAAAGGTATGTGCATAAAGTTCTATCTAATGCCTACTTATCCAACATCTTCAGACTAGTTATTCACTTGTGACTTTCATCAGTGAGAAACCTTGGATTTGAGGGTACTTCACCTAAGTCCTAGTAACTAATGCAATCCCCCAGAAGCCATCTTTTATCTATTTGGTTAAGTATAAAGTTAGGAGCCAAAAATGAAAACACCATAATATTTCCAACCTAAGATCATTCAGTTGTATAGTCATATAGATCTGAACTCTGTGCAGCATCCATACATTTTTATGTTGGCTACTGGACAGTTGCATTAGATCAAGTCTGGGGATGTTGAATGAGTAGGCATTAGATAGGGATTTTATCCACAAACCTTTCTAAATCCATTGAATATAAAGGCATGCACTTGGTGGCATTACTGTATGGAGAGTTTGGTGTTTTTCATAAATGTACCTTTAAAGTTTTCTTGCAATGGTATAGATTGCAGAAGCTTTGATTATGTGGAGAAACTGAACTGATATCAGACCCACATAGCTATCTAGTTTGATAGGCAGAGTTTGAAGACATTTAGGTGTCTAAAAAATTCACGCTTGCAAACTGATAGAAACGTTTTGCATAAACGCTTGGAGTTAATATTTAGGTCTAGTTTCTAACTCCTATCCCTTCACTGATGAGAGCAAATCAGCTTGAAATCAGCTGATCTGAGGGTGGAGCAAAATGAAAGAGACAGTAAATGTTGACTCTGATGTTTATGTAAACAAATACGCTTGTTTGGAGGTCTTGGTAAAGCTCCATCTATTGATCATTAATACAAGTGATAGCAGGTTTTTACGTATATAAAACTTGTTTTGTTTTTCATAAATGTACCTTTAAAGTTTTCTTGCAATGATATAGATTGCAGAAGCTTTGATTATGTGGAGAAACTGAACTGATATCAGACCCACATAGCTATCTAATTTGATAGGCAGAGTTTGAAGACATTTAGGTGTCTAAAAAATTCATGCTTGCAAACTGATAGAAATGTTTTGCATAAACGCTTGGAGTTAATATTTAGGTCTAGTTTCTAACTCCTATCCCTTCACTGATGAGAGCAAATCAGCTTGAAATCAGCTGATCTGAGGGTGGAGTAAAATGAAAGAGACAGTAAATATTGACTCTGACGTTTATGTAAACAAATACGCTTGTTTGGAGGTCTTGGTAAAGCTCCATCTATTGATCATTAATACAAGTGATAGCAGGTTTTTACATATATAAAACTTGTTGTTTTTCATATCTCTCTCTCTCTATATATATATATATATGAATGTAGCATACTACTGTAATAAATGTTTTATCACACCATTTACAACTTTCTTAAACACTTTATCAATATTCTTTATTTATATCAAAACTAACAGTTTTGACTATCCTGCAGTCATCATCAGAGCTATAATATTCAAATATATAATTAATACACTTATACACAATTAAATACACAAAATAAATAAAAGTAAGATATACATTTTAACCTGACCATTATAAACAATCATTTCTCATTATATTACATTACTCTTAAATAATTCTATCCATATATATATTTTATATCACTTTATTTTTTTAAAAAAAAAATATTTATTATAAGTATAAACTTTAACATTTATTGTACTATTTAATACATATTATTGTCATTTTACTTATATTATAAATCAACTTCTAATCTTTTCTTATTTTTATTAAATATTTTATAATTATCAATTAACTTTTACCACATTACAAATTACTTTTTTATATTACAAAAATTACCTACCTCTTTACAATCCTATTTCTAAAAACCCAACTGACAAAATTTTCAAAATTTGTATACACCTGGGTCTCTTTTTACATGGATTTATTTAATGCGATTTTAAAGTTACGTGATTCACATTTCTTCAGAAGTTGAACTCTGATAATGTGCTATTACTTTAAATAATAAATTTCATGCACTTACATCATATTGAAAGTAATAGCACATTATTGGAATTCAACTTTCATTTTAGTAATTTCAATATTTTCAGTGCTTTAATGAAATTAAAATGATGATTTCCACATTTTATGTATACCCACATTAAATTTTATAAGATTATAATGTAAATTTGTTCAAACATTGTGCGTGTTAATTTTGCATTTTAAGTCACATTGTTTTTGCTTTTTAAAAAAGTGCGTAATCAATTATTAATCATTTAGTGTCCACAAGTTTATTTTTAAAAGATGAGTAATAGCAGTGGGCACAATTAAATTTGACAATTAAAAATTAAAATCTGATTTTTAATTGTAATTAACAATTTAAAAATTACTTAAGGTGACCTGAAATTTAATTAATGTGATGTGAAATGAAATTTGATTTTTAAATGGAATTGAAAATTAAAGACAAAAATAAGAATTTAATTTTTAGTTGTTAGTTTTAATTAAGTTTTTCCCAGAAGTGGTGAATAAATGTTTTTTTATTGTCATAAGTCTAAGTTCTTTTTTTTTAACTTTTAGTTTACCCTAATGGAGAGGAAAAAACATCCAAGAAAAGGAATTTCATTGGAAACAAAAATTTCTATTTTAGATCACTTAGCAACAGGGGAAGGATCAACAGCGATTGGAAAACATTTTAGTTTGAGCGAGTCTACTATTAGAACAATTAAAAAAATGAAGACGCAATAAAAAAATCTGTCATTTTTGGCACAAAATTAAATGCCAAATTATCACAATATTCAAGAGATGATTTATTAGAAAAAATTGAATGAACACTTATAATCTGGATTGAAGAATTATCTCAAAGAAGAGTTCCTTTAAGCAATTATTTAATTCGACGAAAAGCTCTTCAGTTTTATAAAAAAATAAATGTATCCGAACCATCTACTTCCGCTTCTCGGACTAATAAGGAATTTTTGGCTAGTAAAGGATGGTTAACCGGGTTTTTAAAAAGGAATGCACTACATAATGTGAAGATTATGGATGAAGTTGCATCGGCAGATAAAAAAGCTGCCAAAAATTTTCCTGAAGAATTAGCAAAGTTATTTTATGTGGTGGATAATGCCCATACCATGTATTTAATGCTGATGAAACAGGACTATTCTGGAAAAAAATGCCTAGTCGAATTTATATTACAAAGTCAGAGAAAAAATCCAGTGGGTTTAAAGCAAGCAAAGATCGAATAACATTGTTGCTTTGTAGCAATGCATCGGGAGATCAGATGCTGAAACCTCTCATGGTAAACTGATCATTAAGGCCACACGCTTTAAAAGGTAAAGATAAAAAACAACTGCAGGTACACTGGATGGCAAATACAAAGGCTTGGGTGACAACTGCAATATTTACTGACTGGTTTAATAATTGCTTTTTACCAGAAGTGGAAACGTATATGAAGCAAAAAGATCTCGATTTCAAAATTTTATTACTTGTTGACAACACGCCAGGTCATCCACATTTAAAACATCCAAATGTAAAGGTTATGTTTTTTCCATGTAATACAACAAAAATTATTCAACCATTAGATAAAGGCATAATTACAACTTTTAAACAATATTACATTAAACACACTTTTCAATTTATATTAGATAAACTAGAAAATGAATCAATAGCAGTAACTGACACTTGGAAAAAATTCACAATCTTTGACTGTATAAATAATGTTGCATTTTCTGTTACTCAAATAAACCACACACTTTAAATGCCTGTTGGAAAAAGGTTTGGCCTACATGTCTTGAAAGCAGTGCAGTTATTCAAATATCAGCATTATCAGATAAAATAATTACTTTGGCACATGATATTGGTGGAGAATATTTTGATTCCTTTAGCCAGAATGATATTGATGAATTGCTTGAAGATAATGTCTTAAATGACACTGATATTATTGCAATAAGTTTAGATACAGAAGAAAATGTAGAAAAAGATAATGAAACAGAAGTGGAACCTATTCCTTTCACTGCAAAAATGATTCGAGAAGGTCTTCAACTTTCTAATCAGTTGGAAAATTATTTTCTTATTAATGACACTAATCATGAATGTGCTCTTAAATTCCAACTAGAGCTAAATGGTTGTATGTCTGGATATCGCGAGCTTCATAAACAATAAAATCATCATCTCAAAGATTAATTACTAATTACATTGTCACCAGAAAACCATTAACACAACCTGAGAGTGAAGTTGGCACTAGTTGTATTTCCTCTTGTGAAGAATCTGATTTTTTACCAGTTTGCAAACGAACCTGTTTATTGGCAAATAGCAATAATAATTAAAACATGTATAAAAAATGTAAATTACTGTACTGTAAATTATGCATAAAAATATATTATTTTGAATAAAATTAAATATTATAGTTAAAAAAAGTTTGTCTTATATCATTTTTTTTTCAAATTTGAAAATTTTTATTAGTCATATTTTATTTCCTTATTTTTTTGCACGAATTTTAAAGTAACTTTACATTGGTGCTTTGCTTTTATGTGATTTTTGAAAAATCACAGTCCATATTCTCCCTTTTTCAAGGTAAGTTACGTCTATTTTTGCATGATTTTGTTTGCACGTGTTTTCTGAGGAACCTATCTATCACGTAAAATGAGACCCAGGTGTACTTGTTTAACACCTGCCTTTATTGACATTTTCTTCAACATTATTTTTAATCTTTTTCAAATTCAAACTATTATTAATAATTACTTATAAAATTAGTTTTTACCCCAAAATCCCTATTAAGATTTGGTTTTATATTCTTAATCAGTATTGTCTCTTTAATTTTCCCATCTCTTCTATTATTTGTATAATAAATCATTTTTATACTATCTTTCTCAAACCTATGATCTGTTTCTAATGAATGCAAATAAATAGGTGATCTCTTATCATATTTATGTTGAAATGATCTTGTATAAATTGAATTCTTTGTTTCTCCTACATACTTAGTGTTTATATTTTTACTTTTACATGATTTGCATACAATTTTATATACTCCGTTTATGTATTTTTTACTTTTCTCACTTATTATCTAATATATTAAGTATAGTATTCCTTTTTTATTTACTATCTTAAATTTTATTACATTATTAAACTTTTTGTTAATTCTAAGAATTATTTTATTCATATTTTTTACAATACTATTATTATAAATTTTAATACCTATATATTTATTTGTATCTGTTTTATTTTTCCTACATACTATCCCATTATTCTGATTAAATTTCTCTTCTGATTTTTTTATACTTTCTTCTATATTTTTTTCTGGATATTCATTATCTCTAAACTCTTTAATTATCAATTCTATCTGTTTACTATAATCTTCCTCATTTGAGCAATAATTCCAAGCTCGATATATTCTTGAATTTATAGTACTTATTTTATATTTAACATCTAACATTTGAATTCCAATTACTTATATTGCTATCTACATTAGTTTTTTTTATATACAGATGTCTCTATCTTGCATTCACCATTTTTATATGATTTCTTTAACAAAATATCTAAATACGATAACTTATCATTTTCTATTGTAAATTTTATATTTTTATCTAACCTATTAATCTCTTCAAGATACATATCTATTTGTCTTTGGCTCTTGTTAAAAATCAATAAATAATCATCAACATATCTTCTCATAAAAATTGGACCACTACTATTATTAATCATTAAATCTTCTATATTCTCCATAAATATATTACTAAGAACCCCATTTAATGTCCCTCCTATTATTAATCTCTTCTTTTGTTTATAATATTCTCCATTAAACTCAAATGTAATCTTCTTACAACTAATTCTCATTATTTCTCTCAGTTTCCCTATTGCTATTTTAATTTCTTTATATTCATCATCTCTATATCTTTTTATTGCTAACTCTATTGCTTCTTCCACATTTATATTCGTATACATTGACACAACTTCTATTTTTACCATAGTCAACTTATAATTACTGTATTCATTTATTTTATCTTTAATTTCTTTTATTAACTCTTTATTATTTTTAAGATGAAAACTACTTTTGTAATTAATATATTTCTTAAAAATATTATTTGATATCCATTTAGACATTCTATCAAAATATGAATTTGTACCATTTATAACTGGTCTGGTGGTCCATATATTCATGCCATACCACAAACTTTATTTCCCAAAAATGCAAACACATTTCTATCTATTAATCCATTATTATATAATCCTTCACTAACTCTTAAATCTTCACTTTTTTAATTTAGCATCATCTTTCTTTATTTTAATAAAATACTCCTCTGCCAACAGTTTATTCATTTTATCAATATATTCTTTTTTATTTATAATACTAATTTACTACCTTTCTCTGACTTTATAAACACCATTTCTTTTTCATATTTATCCCTTATTCCTTTAACCTCTTTTATTTTAATTACATAATTTAAATTATTAAAATAGCCTTTTTATGTTTATTTTCAATACTTATTTTTTTATATACCATATTATTTATTTCTTTAAAACTTCCCACCCATAACTTATTCTTCATATCAATTGCATTATTAATATTCTTATTTTCATAATAATATATGCCATAATTAAGCTCTAAATACTTTTGTGCTATTTTCTCTACTAATGCTTGCACTTCTATTATATCTTTATTTTTGCATACTCATGTGGTACATATACTTTTATTTAGTATATTTTTCTCCTTCAGCTAGTTCAATGTTTGTTAAATTACAAATCTTTGGTTCATATTGATCAAGTCCTTCTTTATAATCTTTAATTTCTTTTTCATTCTTCAACCTATCTATTTTCTTCTTACATCTTATTATTGTATTCCTATTTATAATGTCCATCTTTTTATTATCTAATTTCCTAAAAAAATCTTCTTCTTTAAAAGTTACCCTTTTATTCCAAAACTCTTCCATATTACTAATATCTTTATGCACTTTACTTTTCATTTTATAACTTTCTTTAATATATTTCTTTAGAATTTTCTTCTCAATATTCTTTACATTATTTCTTTTATCACTTATTCTTTTTCTTAGTTTATCTAACCTTATAAAATTTGGTATAACTTCATATTTTTAGCAATCCTTTAAAAAAATTATATTATTTTTCAAATTATTTAATTTCATTACCAATTTCCATCATTTATTGACCATTTTTAATGTATATCCATCTTCCAATCCTCTAAGATATTCCCAAAATATTTTAATATTATGTTTATTCTCCATAATCATGTATTATATACTCAAATACTGCTTCTTTATAATCTTTATCTTCAGTGTTTTCACTTCTTATCGAAGTAATATAATTTTCTTCTTTTTCTTTTCCTATGTATTGATTTTTACTTTAACATATCATACCATTTGCAACTTTCTTAAACATATTATCAATACTCTTTATTTATATCAAAACTAACAGTTTTAAAATATTTTCAAAGAATGAAAAAACAGCAACATTTACTAACACTATTTTAAAATATTTATTGATGGGGAATGCTATTGATTTATAAAGCATTGGTAGAAGGATAGTTGTCTTCTGCTTAAATTACACACACACACACACATATATATATATATATAAATGTTTTCTGGGTACATCCATGAATAATTTATTGTATAAGTAAACACACACACACACACATATATATAAACATTAAAAGTATAAAGCCAAACTAGTAAATAAATAATCAAAATTACCTCAAATTCACACCTCAACCAGAATAGCCACAAAATAAGCTCTAAGACACAATGCACAATGGTTTCACTGCACAAGCAGACTTCTCAAATATAAAGAACTAAAACCTAAACATTACCCACAATTCCACTTATTTCCTATATACCCTTAATATTAAAAGAACTTTTAAGTAAGTTAATTGCTTCACAATCATAAATTTTTAATCATAAAGATTCTTTAATTATTTTTTTAATTTCATTTCTCTCAAAGAAGACAATATTAGCTTCATTAAAATTAAATAGTGTGGCCTGTATCTTTTTCATGGATATACAAAACAGAACTAAGATATTTATTTCAAATCCTACTTTTATGTACCTTTATTTTTTTATTCAAGCTCAAACTACTTTGACCTATAGATATACCTTCTTACAAAAACAAGAGATAATATACACTATTCCAGAAATAGTCCTTCTATCAAAAAAAAAAAATTATTATTTTATAAATTATTCAAATTAATACTCAAAGCAATTTTCTTATTTCCAAATAAATTACTATTTTTACATACAATTCTATAATAAGACAATTTAAATGGCAAAGGAACAAAATTATATATTTTTTATCCTTTACATCATTACAAATATTATTACTTTTAAATAAAATCATTATAAAATTGATCTTTTTGAAACAAAAATTTGAATGGGATAGCTTTGTTACAAAAATGTCAATTTTATAAAAATTGAGTGTTGGCTACTCTGCTAAATTTGTTAAACGCATTTTATTTAATACTAATAATATTTGTAATGATGTAAAGGATAAAGAAAAATATGATTTTTTTTCCATTTAAATTGTCTTCTTATAGAATGTATGTAAAAATAGTAATTTGTTTGGAAATAAGAATATTCCTTGGAAAAGAGATATTACTTTGAATAATTTATTAAATAATATAAAGGAATTTTTGAATAGAAAGACTATTTCTGGAGTAGTGTGCATTATTGCTTGTTTTTGTAAGAAGGTGTATATAGAACAGAGTAGTTTGAGCTTAAGTGAAAGAATTGAAGTACATAAATGTAGGATTAGAAATAAATATCTTAATTCTGCTTTATATATATCCATGAAAAAGATATGGCTACAATATTAATTTTGATTAAGCTAAAGTGGTCTTATTTGAGAGAAATGAGATAAAAAAGGAATTAAGGAATCTTTATTATTAAAAATTTATGATTCTGAAGCAATTAACCTATTTAAAAGTTCCTTTAATGTTAAGGATGTATGGAGGTAAGTGGAATTGTGGGTAATGTTTAGTTAAAATATGTTATTTTGCAGTAAGTAATGAAACAATTGGTTGTGCTTTACAGTTCATTTTTTAGCTAGTCTGGTTGAGTTGTGAATTTGGGGTAATTTTGATTACACATATTAGTACAATATTTTTAATAAATGTTTAGTTGGAAATCTTGAATGTGTGGAGTTATCCATTAAATTAGAAAGCACTTAATCTAGAACATCAGTCTGTCTATTTACTTTGAGTCTGGCCTGGAGCAGTTGTTCTACATTAAGTGCTTTCTAAATAAGTTGATTTAAATGGATAACTCCACACATTCTGGTCATAAACTAACTATTTACATTATTTAATAATTACACAGTTACACTACACACATCCCATTTATTTTAGTATGAATGGATTATCTTCATATCAATGAGATTGAGTTTAACAAAGGTTATATAGATTATTTATATACAGGTTGTTAAAAATGAGATACTTTCTCTACCTTGGGAATATAATTCAAATTTTTACAAGTAACAAACTGATTTAAAAATCGGCTTTACGCTTTATTTTCAGGAACATCAATGAATGGTGATTTATTTAATAATCAGCTTTAATAACGAGGACTTCCCATTCTTTTACAACATTTATTGGCATGGAAAGCTGTCTATTCACAGCACATGGTGAGAGGGATTGTTTTCTTCAAACTAAATACTAGATTGAACCTCTGCCTTTAATGTATTATATAAAAACAATGTAGGGTATAGAATTTAATCTTATTTAATAGACATAAAGTATTCTCAATCATTAGGTCTTAAAATAATCATCAAATTATAGAGAACACTGTAATTTTAAATCAATGGATTTTGTAAATGTTATTTAAAGTTGAATTCCAAGAGATTGTAAAATACCAATAAAGAGACCACATGTGAGATGGATGGATAAAATAAGAAAGTGTGCAGGAGTAATGTGGAGAAGAGAAGCTAAAGATTGGAGAAGAAGAATTGAACTTGGAGAGACCTTCATTCTGCAGTGGATTGATAATGATTGATGATGATTTAAAGTTGAAGTGTTGTTTGTAATTTGGTAATCATTAAGTGAATGCTAAAAAGGTGACAGTCTATCATATCTATTAAATAAGATAAAAATACTCTACTACCCATATATATATATTGATTACACTTAAGAATGTATGTGCTCATATAAAAAAATAATAACAGTCCTCAATTTGAAATAACATGGTGTCGCGCTATATTAAGATTACTATGATATAAAGAACAACGAAATAGAAGAGTGAAAAGTAAAGGGGAGAGCTAATAAAATTATATATATGATGTCAAATTAATATTTAATATAAATAACTGAAATTAGCTCTCTAAAATGTTTACTACACCAATTATTTAATACGATAATATAAAATAAATATCAGCTATCGCTTGTCAAACATTCTTCCAAATAGTATTAAGTATTAGATCTTTTTTATATGAAAGTTAATTTACAAGTTATTTTATTCAATTTTTCATAATTTTGTGCAAACATACAAAGTTCAGATGTTTATTCATTAAATTAAAAAAATATATATATTTGATAAATATTTGGATAAGTTTTTAAATAAATAGCTGAACCGCATGAGTATAAGAAATTACGAAAAAAGTGGATGAAATCAGGTGGTAAATTAATGTTGATATGCAAATTGCCTAAAATGCAGTTTATTTGTTAGAAAAGTTATATTCTATAAAAAAAAGGACAAATGTGAATATAATCTAATTGAAAGTCAATAATAATATTGCAAATATTTATGGAATTAATCCCAATTACTTTACATTATTTATGATATTCAGCATGATATTAAGCATTATTAAAGAAATATGATCACGTGACCTCCGAGATTAAAAAATAAAAAACTAATGATAATATATTAGAGTTTATTTTTGCAATGATAACGAAAACCAATCGGTGAAACACAAATAAATTTATATGCACATCCGTTATTTTATTTATTTGATATTTTACAATGCTATCTTTTCATTATTTCCGTAGCAAACTTTTTTGCTGACCGACTTCAGCGCATGTCTAATTTAACTATTGAATTCCATTCCTAATCATAGTTTCCGATAAAAACAATTAATATTGCATTTCTTTAAAAAGTCTTTGAGAAAATCTTTATAAAATAAATAGGATCTAACCCTGAATAAATTCAGGCTCTGGGCCGCTATGAAACTTCCTTTTAATAAGTCCAATTATAATGCTCATTCAATCCATGTGTTGAATACAATCGGATTATGATTTTGCAATAGCAGTCTATATAGTACCACATCTACCAAATTGAAGAACATATTATTTGTACATATGATTTTGCCAAAATAATTTTAGAATCTTTAAATGATATATCTCTGATGCCTTTATATTGGTTAATAAGAAGTCCAAGTCTCACTCCCCATACAATAAATTGGGTAAATCAACAGCTGTATGTAGAGACAATTTAGTTGCATTGATTACAGTAATGACAGGCTCTATTTTTTAATTTTTTAAAAGCAACAATCATCATCTCAACATCTAAGTCCACTTTTCCATTCAGAATAAAAACAAAATATGTAAATTGTCTCATATTCTTAAGGTAATGACCACTAAGCCAAATGTTTCTGAAGATTATTCCTCAATTAAGACTGTTTAAAAGGACTTACATTTTAAATGGAAATTATTAAACCAAAGTCATTACATGTTGCATTCCAAATCTTAAGCTCATTTTGTAAATTGAATTGGCACAAATAATATAATGACTAGCATACTTTAAATCCAGAATGTAAAAAGATGAAGATCTTGTTTCTTCTTTTATTTAGTTCAATTAAAAATTTCACTGTCAACAATTTTGATCCTTGATTTATTACACTATTTATAAACAATTTCAAATAACATCATAAAAATTGAAAAGAAGATTAGACCTAATACACATCCTTTTTTAACACCAGTTTTCATTTCAAAAGTTTTCATCTGTTTTAATAACACTTCCCCTCATTCTATCACATAAAAGTATATTAGAAATAAACTTTAATGGTCAAACATCTCTCTTCAAGTAGTTTGACAGATCTCTTTGATTAATTGAGTCAAATACCTTAGCTAAATTAATATTAAATTATTAAACATTACATGATCACCATTCTGTATGCTTATACAATCTGTTTACACAGAGGTAATGTGATGCAATGTGATGCACTGTGACCTCCTTATATGGAATCAGGAATCTCTCAGCTACTATGCCCAGACAAATCTGTTTGCCACTTTACCTTCCTTTCCCATTTCCCACCCTAAATTTCCCCATATTCTTCTCCACCCTGTTCCATACCATTTCCATAACATAATCTTTGTCAACTCCATGGCCTTTATATCTAAATCCCCCTTATCTTTTTCCAAACCCAGCATAAAAACCAATAACTCACTCTCCATACAGTAGCGCCAATCAGTGCAAGCCAGAATAATCAATGGATGCAGGAAAGTTTGTGCATAAAATCCCTATACTCTGGCTTGCACTGAGTTATGTTGCTGCATGGAGAATTTGAAAATTAATATGAACAGTACTTATTTGCTTCCAAAACGTTTCTTGCATTTGCTTGGTATCAGAAATTAAGTCTATGATAGTTCTTGATTCTCTAAATCTAAAATGAATCTCTGATAATCGTTAATATATGAATAGAAATTACCGATTTAATTAAATCATTGAAACTTATCTTTGCATTAGTGAATAACAATATTTCATAATAATTACTACAATATTATTTATCCCCTGTTTTTAAAAACGGAAGCATCCAAAGCATCCATAATATTAAATAAAATAAAAAAATAAAGATTAATAAAATAAATCCTTAAGTAAGATGCTATATACTTTTTATTCTTTTAAAATTTCAGATTAAGAATTTTATTTATTTACTTTATTATTTTTCAATATTCTTTCAATATTTTTAAAACAATTATTAATTAAAATAACCATGTACAATCAGTTAAGTAAAAAAAAAAAAATAATAATAAAAAATAGTCAATAAAGAAAACGACAAAAATTTTATAAAAAGTGTAAACACTTTATTTTGTCTTTAATATATTTCTTTCATTTCATATTTTATATTCTGTTATTAATATTTGCATTGGGCAGAACTGATACGAGATGCCATTGTCCCAATAGCAAAAAAAAAAGTTTAAACTGTTTGGGAGAAAACAATCTCATACTATGCTTATATGCTCTTGCATTGGTGGTCAAGAGGTCAGCGCGACTGCCTTGCACTTGCAGGCAGTTGCCTGGGTTGCGGGTTCACGTCCCGGCCGATGATATGACACTTAAAAAAAAAACTATGCTTATATGTTATGATGCAAAATTTATAAATAAGGGGAAAAAATCCTGAAAAATAGATCTCTCAAATCCAAAAACACCCAAAACAATTCTATAATGAATTTAGTATTTCATTCACTTTTTATTTTATTTTGTATATAGTGACTATTTTAGTAGTACTTTTTAATAAATTACAAACTGTATTGAAGTTCTTTATTATAATATTCAAATTATACTAATTATTGATCAATATTAGCTACTTGTTATAAGGGATGTTATTAGGGATGACATATTCATTGCAACCACCTGTATGGAAATACATTTTGAAGGGCTTCTAGGAAAAATGAAAGGTACTAATGTCTTTATTCTACAAAGTTTTCAAGTGATGGATCGCCTTAGGTAAGTGTTATTATATACTAATTTTTTAGAAATTTTATGATGAATTCAACTAAACTACTAACAAAATATAATTTTAAGTTGTATGCATGATAATTTAGAATTTATGAAATAATATGAAAATGATTATTAGAAATATTAACTTTTATTCTTTTTTTATTACTTTGAATATCAATGTCTATATTTTTTTCAGCTTAATTACATTCTTTGGTGTTTGATCTTTCAAGCAATATATATTCAAGTCATTTTTCATTACTAAAAACTTAAAAGTTATAATAAAATTTGTGGCTTAGCACAATTTTTTAAATATTCAATATGGCTGCTTTGCAAAGTGAAGAGGTTATACTCAGAATCATTTTTTTCATGTCTATATAATTACAATCAGAAATAGATGAAATATGAAGAAAAACAAGCACAAACATATAAAACAAGACACATTTGATTAGATCAGCTACCTGTGGAATAATCTAAAGTGAAGCCAGAATATTATATATAAACAGGACTATGGAAATGATCGTCCATATGTTAGTAATTTAACAAAAAATGTTAAAAGAGTCAGTTGATGACTTAATGATAATTAATATGAAAAACTATTCAGTGATCTGTAGATGAGGATACATTACAATTAGATTTTTAATGCAGATGAAAAAAGATGGGAGAGTATTCAAATTATCATATGTATATTTTATAAAAAATGTAATTCCAAATTCGTGGAAATGTTTGAACATCTGTGTAACAAAATGATTTTTTACTTTTCTTCTAAATGATATAGAATCAGCTGAGGTTATATATATATATATATGTTGCATGTGATGCTCAGCTGAGGTTATATATATATATATATGTTGCATGTGATGCTGCTAGGTAGAGCCACTGGCCATGCCCCTGCCATTAGGTATAATTCATTGTTAAATTTTGTTATTATATATTTGTCTATTCATTCTAGAATGTCTACAAAAAAATCAGACTTTTGAGAATCATGCTCACTACTGGTAAAAGATTTTGTATAATTTTAATAGATGGCATCTGTGATACAGAGCCATATATTTCAATGATGTTCAGAAAGGCTAATTTATAATTTTCTTTGATATGCACATCGCTTATGGATTGTACCAATTCCAAGGATGATTTTATAGTAAATTTTCCAAAGCCTAAATCATTTAGAAGAAAAGTAAAAAACCATTTTATTATGCAGACATTCGAACATTTTCACATATTTGGATTTATAGATATAAATAAAAGGGTAATCAATATAAGTAAAATTATACAAAAACATTTAATTACATCCAAAAAGGACTTTTCAATCACTTGATATGGTTTAAGAAAATTTAAGAAAATATAACCATAATTTCAGATGTAACTTTTATAATAGAAAAGACCATAGAATATCAAAAGAAAGTCAATTTGATTCAGTTGAACATAATTTATGGAATGTTTTCAAGAATACAGACGAAAAAGAGAATTTTACTTTGGCAGTAAACAGTTCTATATAAATGCTAAAGTTAAAATAAATTACTGTAAAACTTCATGTTTACAAGTGAGGCACCTTCTTTCTGACATGAACAATTTGGATATTTATAATCTCAATCACATATCACACAAAATTATCAATTTAAAAATTACTGTACTATAATTGCTCAAAATGTCTAATCATTAGGAGTAGGGAATCTTTTCAACTGACCGGCCAATTTCAACTTTCCCCTTTTAAATGAGAGTCATAATGTTTTTGTGAATTTAAAATAAAATAACATCATTATTATTGGTGACTGTCCAACATTTAATGGCAATTTTTCTCTCCTTGTAAGTATTCTTCATGATGTATTTATATTATCGAATTTCTTTTGATGTTCTGGACAGGTTAATTCTACATCAGCTAAGATACAATCTTTTATAAATTTCTCTTGAAAAAATGTTTTTAAATTTTCTGCTTTTTTAAAAAAATAATTTGCTCTAACAGAAATTTGGTTCATTTCTTTTCAAATGCACAATCTTCTCTGTCATGTTTACTCCATATGTCCATCATAATAAATCATAATTAAATGCAAAATAACAATAGTAGATTGAAATAAAATTGGAGGTTTTATTTTTTTATTTATATATTTGTCTGCAAAATCATTATAAAAACAAACAAAATGTTCTCAGTTTTGTACATTAAAATTCATAATTAGATAGATCACACACATAAATATTTTTTGGATTATTTATCTTCTGATAGAATGAAATACAACTATTATGAAGACTGAAAAGCAAAATAGATGTAATTGAGAAAATAAATATTTATTTTACTTAACTCAATAAATATTTGTGCATATATTTCCACTGTACTACATGTGTGTTTAAATAGAAGTTTTATATAGGTCCATTGTATATACATTTATGAAATTGTCAAGGGACAGACTGAAAGCTTTCAAGGGCCAGACCTGGCCTATATGCTGCAGATTCACAATCCCTTTCCCAGTCACCATTTGGGATATATTTGCAATTTTTTTAAAAATCAAACCTTTATTCTATATTTTTCATCAATATTGTACTTGATATATTAAAAATATAAATTTATAAATTAAAAATTACTTTAAAAATAATATTTTAGCTTTGCAAATATAGAAAAAAGTAATATAAGTGAAATATTTAATCAGAAGTATAGCTTATTTCTTATTGCATGATTGTCATATTGCTGATAAAAATAATAAATGAACAAAATATTTCTTAATGGAATTCAATTTCTTGAGTTATTTTTAAATCATCATAAAGCAATGAAATTCTGCTTTAAAGTTTAAAATTGCATTTATAATGATAAAAATATCACAATATCTCTTACTATGATGTTTGTGAAAGCATGATGAAAATTGTAACTTTATTTTTATCCTTAATATAGTTTTATTGTCTTTAAAATAAAATATTTTCAAAAAGATTTAATCTAAGTATAAAGAAGATTATCTTTGTTTTTAAATAAATACTATAGACATATTCTGCAAGAATGAACTTATGCATAAGCACAAAAACTATAATGTGGAAACAGAGAATTATTGAAAATATTGACAAAAATATAATAATCATAAACAGTTATTTTCTCATTAAATCATTTACTTATTTTTTAATAAATCAAATAATTTGATTGATTACATATATTTCTCCAGTGCAATAGTTAATTATTACATATATATGTCTTATTGTAATATGTGACTTTGTAATGTGTGTATGGTGTTACATCAATAAGGTAAAGGCTATATTTACTGTACTGGACACACAACTTTTTTTACACCAAAGGTGCCACTAGGCCATGTCAACCTAGAAAATTTGATTTACAGTGATCAAAAAATTAATGATGATGAATATAAATGCTGCCAACTAGACTCAGAGAGAAAAAGAGATCTTAAACATTGTTCAGACAATTGAGGAACAGGACACAGAAACAAATGTTAGCCAAAAACAAATATAAGTATTAATAATTTTTAAGTTTTATTAAATTCCAAAAATATTAGTCAAAAAAATATAAGTTGACCCAAATTCCCCAACTTTCTTTGTCTGAGAGTGCAAGTGAATATTGTGATATATCAAACACTTCAGCAGACATTTTTGTTTTATCACCTAAACTTAAAGGGAATTCTCATGATATTTTTGCCAGTGATCTATCGAATTAACTTCCACTATAATTTATTAGAGATATTAATAAAGACGATTTTGAATGACAGTTAATGAACAGTGCAGAGTGATCTTTCCTTAACCTCGTATAAACATTGGGGCAAAACAAGGCTGTCATATGCTCCTTACACACTCATAAGAGCTCACATAGGATATAATCCTTAAGGTTACTTCCATGCAAGCAAAGAGCCTTATTTGAGAAAAATCTCTTAAATGAATTAAACAACTTTTTCGGTATGATCTTGTTAAATCTGTGATTTATCTCTTCTACTTCTTCATTTGTTCAAACATTCTGCAAAGGCTCATTGGCATCATATTCATCCATATTTGTGTCATTCCTTTTATTCAGGTCATCCTGATTGGCCCTTCTAAATCTTGGAACTTGTTTTGCATTTTGTGAATTTAATTTTGCTATACTGATATATGTTTTCTGTGCTCTAATATTGTTATATGTTCATGATGTCTGGTCCGCACCAAACTTTGTATTGCATTCTGATATGGATGCCATTTTTATTAATATCTTGGGGTAGTGTAGCACTTAAGAAAAACTGAAAATAAACAATAAATCACCTATTTCTTGACAAAAAGTCTATTTTCATTGATAGGTGTGACCATTAACCATCCTCAAGTGATGTTTAAAACCAGTTTTTTTTCTAACTCCGTATTTTTTTAAACTTTTGCTGGCAACCTTTATCTAATGCATGTAACTAACAGCACAGCAGGACCACACTATTATTATTATTATTATTATTATTATTATTATTATTATTATCATCATCATCATTATCATAACCATTAACATCACCACCACCACCACCATCATCATCATCATTATCATCATCATCATCATCATCATCATTATTATTATTATTATTATTATTATTATTATTATTATTATTATTATTATTATTATTAATAATAATCAACTAAAACTAGAAGTCAAATTGGAAGTTTCAAAGTGTTCTGTTCTTAGAAATGCAAAGTTTCAACTCTGAATTATAGCTATAATTTTTTTAAATTCAACAAGAATGAAAATAAATAAGCAAGTCATAAAAATATAATCATTACTTATATAGATTGCTAAAAGTAAAAATTGTTGGTGTGAATTTGTCCTATAATAGAATAAAATCTATCTTATGAAATTCATTGAATATGTGTATGTTAACTTCTTTACCTAAAGACAGGTTGGGTTAAAAAGTTAATAGAAGAAAACTTTAATACTTGATCATTATAGGTATATTTTACCATTAGTTGCTACTCTCTTAATATATTTTACTATTGAATATCACTTTTAGAGATACAAGATAAACTTTAGTCAAGTGTTGGTGGTCAAGAGGTCAGCACCTTACAAACAGTTGTCCCGGATTAGCGGGTTCACTTTCCGGCCTATGCTAAGACACATGGAAAAAAAAGATTAACTTTATGCAACTCTTTTAGTATTAAGAAATTACTGAATGTTGTATTTCAAATAATAGCTGATTTTTAGTCAGTGATTAAAATATAAAATCCAATCCTCCTGAATTCTCTATGACAATTATTCTTAATAAAATCAGATTTTTTTTGGAGTAACTGATTTGACCAATAAATATCCAAGTTCTTCAAAATATAGTCTTATGTATTGTTACTACAGAGAACATTTAACATTTAACCCCCCAAATGGCAGATTGGGAATATAAACTAAATTCTGAAAGACCTTCTTATGAATCATAAGAATTCCATTTTTGTAAAACTCTTATATAGGTTGACAATGGATAAAATAGAGATGGTGTCAATATATACAAATATGGATGTAGAAAAAATAATAGAAATGGAAATTAATAAATATAAAGAAGTTAAAGGAAAAAAAATAGATATTTTGATAATGAAATTAAAACAAATTATGGAGATACATTGAAAAGAAGTAAAATTTGAATTTAATAAAGAATATTTTAAATAGAAGAAAGGATTATTGATAGGAGGGACATTAAATAGGGTATTAAGCAATATATATATATATAACTATTAGAAACCAATAAACATACCAATATAGATAGTAATCAATATTTTTCACTGTTGTCAAGGCAACCTCCTTTTAATAATAAGAATGGAAATCCACTCTTATTAATGGTCTAATAAATACATATGAACACTTAAAGATTGCAACTTGACCACAGAGATTGAAATATTGATACAATGAAGTTTAAATAGAAAAGATGGAGAAAGTAATGATAGGTGAAGAAAATGGTCCAATAATGTTAAAAAGATATGTGGATGATTATTTGTTAATTTTTAATAAAAGAGAATGACAAATAGGTAGATATTTAGAAAAAAATTAATAAAATAGATGAAAATATAACATTTATAGTACAAAAAGAAAAAGATAATAAGTTGACATATTTGAGTTGACATATTTGGATATATTATTAAAAAAATCTTATGACAAAGGAAAATGTAGCATAGAAACATCAGTTTATAAAAAAATAAATATAGATAATAATATAATGAATTGGAACTCTAATGTAGATAATAAATATAAGTAGTATTAATTCAAGAGTTGGTAGAGCTATTAATTATTGTTGAAATGAAGAAGAATATAAGAAAGAGATATAATTAATAGTTAAAGAGTATAAAGAAAATGGATATCCAGAACAAATAATAGAAAAAAATATAAGAATAGCAGAAGAAAGAAAAAAAGAAGAAAAGAGAAAAGAAGAGAGGAGAAAATATAAGTAAGAAAGAATAAAAAAGGATGAATATATAAGAGTTAAAATATATAGTAATAATACAGTAAAGAACATTAATAAAATTATTAAAAAAATTAATAAAGAATAAAATAATGTAATTAAATATAAGAGTAAATAAAAAAGGGGGAATATAATGGATATATTAAATGATAAGTATATTAAAAAATAGAAAAAAATGTAAAATAATATATGAGATAGAATGCAAATAATGTAAGAATAACAAAATAATTGAATATATAGAAGAAAAAACAAAATCATTAATGCAGCATAGGTATGATAAGAAATCACCAAATTATTATTTCTAAAGAAGCATGACATATATTTGAGAACGATAGTGTGAAAATGATTGGTTATAGTAATAAAAAAAGAGATAGAAAATTAAAGGAAGCTATATTAATTAAAAGGATAAAGCCAAATCTAAATAAAGAGGGAGGGGGTAAACTTTATTTTATAAAAATATTAATTATAAAAAAATATTAATAAAACAATATAACAAGTTTTTAAAATAGATAAAAAGTTTAAGAATAGGATAAAAAGTTGAAAAAATTGATAATAGAGGGAGTTATATGAAAGTATATGAAAAAGAGGCTAATAAACATTTGTTTAAAATTTTTTCAATTACAGTTATAGAGAGAAAAGTGAAACTTATAGAGAGGTATGTAAAATGAAAAAATAAAAAAAAATAAAAATAGGGAAATAAAAATAGAGATAAGAGTAAGAATAAAATAGGAAATATTAATAAAGTAATAAATATATAAAATAATAGAAGATAAATAAAAGATATTGGATAATAAGTATATATAAAAAATAAAATGGAAAGGTTATAGTGCTATAATAAAGAATAAATGTGGAATGATAGATAAGATAGAATAAAATATAAAATTAAAATAAAATGAAAGTAAAAATGAATAACAAAATATAAGTAAAAAAAAAAGAGAAGCAAAGCTATAGAGTTAAAGTTAAATATGATTATGATTGATAATATAAAATATGTATATTAATATATATATATAATAATGATTATATGATTATATGTTTAAATGTTTTAGCTCTGATGAAGACTGCAGGACAGTCAAAATTGTAAGCAAAATAAAGAAGGAATTATAAAAGAAGATTGCATTAAAGTGTATAAGAGGAGATGATAAAAAAATTTTAATGTCTATAAATATATGAAGAGAAATGCAAAAAAAAGTAAAGTAGAAGATATGAGAGTCATTACCACTAAATATAAAAACTTAACCCCAAAAATTTTATACACTGGGAGATCTGGATCTCAAAGCTCATTGATGACCTCATACTTTCAGTACTTATTAGAAAAGTATTCATTATTTTTATGCCAATTAGTGTTTAGTATTCATTATTAAATCTTATATTAGAGGGCATAAAAGTAGTTAGAATAGAAGCATTTGCTAACCAATGGCAACATGTAAGAGAAAGTCATGTGATTTTTCATAAGTTGTGTGATATCTTAATGGGTTTGTACCAATTCCAGTCAAGCAATAAAGATACCTAAGGTTCTAAATAGACTAAAGTCACTATAATATGTAGAAACTCAACTGGTTTCAGATTTAATCAGCTATGCAGGCAAATAATTTTGGATTGAAAAAGATTAGATTTTCAATAAGGCTGGTATTGCACAAAAATGGCTGCTATGAAAGGTGAATTAGTTCTGAAAGATAGAAATTAATTGTTCAAACAACCTCACTGATAAAAGCCATAATCTAGAAACTAGCCTGAAGATATTTGTATAGGATAGCACTGAATAAAGACTTATTAAGAACTATCATGTGACATTTATTGATTACTAAAGTTTACCTAGATCACATGAAAATAGTGAGAATAGAATAATTTGTTAGTGAATAGCAATGTATAAGCTAAGATCATGTGATGCCTTGTTGGTCATGTGACACTTCTGGTATTCAAACATTTTACAAATTTTCAGTAATAAATCATTCTATTAGTAAAAAATATAAGTTCTTGAACTTAAATGACAAAAAAATCAAGTCAGATGTCACATGACTTAATTTAATAAGCTTGTATTTACAAATGTTATATATAGAGCTTGCAAAATGAGCTCTTAACAAGCTTTGAGAATATCCTCAACCCAGACTGGTTTCTGTTTCTGGCATCATCTCAAAGCTTTTTAAGAGCTTATTTTGTGAGCTCTATATATAACATTCTTGAATTTAATATTAAGTAAATTTTATTTGTATGAATGATACATCTAAACATTTGAAAATTGTTTTGCTTTAAACAAATTATTATTGTTTTATGTAGTTATGATATAAATTTGGATATATAATTAAAATCTATATGCATTTTTAAAAGATATCAATTTATTAACAATATTAGGTCTTCAAGATCACTGTGATATTGAGAATTATATATACAAACATGGTCTGATTGGATTGCAATCTTAAAAGCCAAGAATGAGGCTAGAAAGTAAAAGGAAAACATTGTCGAACTGCACAAGGTTAGAAAAAGTCACTTTTCCAAAATATATTTCATATTTTTATATCTTCACCTGTGCTTGGTTTTATTTTTTTAAAGCAAATCACAACACCTAATCTTTACAATCATTCCATTATAAATATTTGTTTATATATATATAATTTATATGAAAATATCATAATGCATACCGCTTTTAGTTTAGCTGGTTAAGGTTAAGACTTTAATATTTATTCACAGAGGGCGTTAATGAAATAACGTTGTGAAGGCTGATGTGAGTAGAATATATATATACGTTTAAGATTTTTTTTTATAACAGAAGTTTTTTTTTTTTTAAATTCATCTCACATTACATTGTTTAACGTTTGATTATATTTTAAAATTCTTCTAAAACACAACAGTTGGCTAATAGAGTTACTTTTAGGGAGTTTGATTAGTCTTCAGAGAAAATGAACCAAATTCTCCATGAAAGATTTCATTTAGATTGTACTTTCTGACAAGATTGTTTGCAAAAAGAAAACGAGCAACACATCTCTAACATTTGGCTGGTAGTTAGCATTCTGAATAGGAAAAATATAAAAGAAGTTTTTAAAAAAAAGTTTTAAATTTGATTAAGGTTCAAAGAAAGGAAAAATAATTTGAACTGAATAATGTATAAACTAGTTATATATATATATATTAGAACGCATATCATCTGGATTTGGTTTATAGATTTACAAGCAGATGAAATCATTTCTCGATTCGTATATAAACTTGTAAATGGACACAAAAATAAATGATGAAACTAGAATTAGTTTTCAATTGGCATTAGCAGGGTGGAATTAATACGAATTCTTTTATTAATTTTGCAAACCACTATAATCTATTATATAATATATAGGGTATATGAGCACAGACTTTCACACGATCTACCACTATCCACTCTATCTCATAACACTGATACACTTGAACACATATATGTTGAAAAAATAAATAATCACCAATAAACGTTCATCAGTTGGTCCAGATTATCATCTCTACACATATATGCTATAAGTGCTAAGATATATATTAAGATAGCCAATCCTCATACTTTAATGGACAGGCTTCAATCCACTCCACACTCCAACTCTTCAACCGTCCATCCAATTGAAAATCTGCTGATGGAATGCTCAAAGGCCACCCTGAGGCCAAGATTCTTGTCACACCCATGTTGACCTAAGGTCAATCTGACCCCTCATGTACATGGCATAATCCATTTAATACATATACAAGGGATGGGCAGAAACTGATGTACATGGCTAATCCATAACAAATAATGTACTAACAAAAATACGACACTAAGATTTATATTGTTAATATATACACAGAGACTAAAAGACGGATGTGAAATGAAAAATGAATTTATTTTCTCACACTCTCTAGCAATATCAATCTAGGTGGTTTGTGTGGCTGCTAAGTTAAATGTTTGTTTGTTCTGAAATTTATTGACTGCCTGTTTGGCACTTGATATATGTATATACATATAGGATGGACTATTTCTATCACCTAATAATAAATGTTGATGTTACATGTCTTTAGAAACGATTAACTTTATTTAAATTTTCCAATTACATTCAACTGTTAGTAATAGCACACATAGTTTCAAGTGATTTTCTTTCCTTTTTCAGATGTTTCTTGCTGAACATTGACAGTATTAGCATAGGAATCTAATCCGAACTTTTAGATTGTTGAATATTGAGATTTAAAGCAAGGCTCTGATATATCAGAACAGCTCTCTAGGGTCATATAACACAACACAGAATTTTATCTACAAAGCCTAAACTTGAAATACAGAAAAGCAAAAACTGCATTAATGAAATACCATGGGAATGTGGAAGGATGTATTTTGGTAAGAGCAGTTGCCCCATTGAAAAGTGATTGCAAGAGCATAAATTGATTATTAGAAAAAAGAAGCATATGTGTCTAAAGTAGCAGATTGTGTATATACCAATGAGCATATGTTCTATTGGGGAAATAAAAAATTATTGGATAGAAAGGAAATGTACAAAAAAAAATAAAAAAACTTCTCACATGATAATATCAAATACCCCCATAAGTCAACCTAGTGTAATTATACATAATGTCTGTGAACCATTAATTAAATGTTATATGTAGAGCTCACAAATAAGCTCTTAAAAAACTTTGGAGAATATCCCCAACCCCAGACTAGTTTCTACTACTGGCTTCCTCAGTTATCATTAATTAACATTGCTCTTGGGAAAAATTGGAGAAATTAGAAGGAACCTTATAGATAAGTAAATGAAATTTCTACTGACTGGTGCCTTTAGCAATATGATTCAGTTGGTTATAGCATTACCTTGAAATTCAATATTCAAGAATCTAAAGGTCAACGTTTGGTTCCCATACTAGTACTGTCATTGGTCAGTCCTGCAACATCTGAAAAAGAGAGAATAATAATACTATTTAAACATTTCCATATATCTACCTGCATGATTGAATATAATTGGAAAATTTAAATAAAGTTAAATTTTTCTAAAGACATTCAATATAATTAGATGTTGGAAATAGTTCAACAAATACATACAACTTAAATGTCACCATCATAAACTTTCAGGAAAACAACATATATTGATTTATTAATTAACTTTATTATCATCAGAGAGTTTTTTATTTTTCATCTCTGTTTTTCTAATATACACAAAATAAATTAATAAGCAGCCCTATATGATTAGAAAAGTGCTGAAGGGCACACTCAGGAATTAAAAGTCCACGAATCAAAAATTTATAGCATTTTTTTTTTTCTAATTGGCACTTCTAGATTAGTTTACTTTAGTTGACTTCACAATTAAGTCTATTATTTTATTTAAAAAATTTTTTTAAACCTATAATGACATCAACAAAAAGAATCTAAACAAAGCTATCCACCCTTAAGTAATTTAAAGGCCACATTATAAAGTGTTTATTTGAAGGATGCATTCAAAATAATAAATGCAATACATAAATTAATTAGATTTAGCAGCCACTACAAAAATATCAAGAAAAGTTATGGTGTTTATAATAAGTTTTTGTTGAAAGAGTAGACATGGATATATATCGATGTAAAAACAGCAGCTAATAATATCAAGATTATCGATTAGTAATAGAATTAAAACATCTAATAAGCTTTCGATTCAAATTACTTTATTTTTCACTTGAAAAAATAATTCTGTAGGTGGAAGACACAGACCCTCGCCACAGCCACATGTGGCCCATGAGTTGTATTTTGAGGATCTTCACTCCAAAGCAAGTAGTTTATACTTTTAATCTTAACCTGGTACAAATAAATATTTCCTTTCGAAAAGATTTAGTGTCTTTAAATAAATTGAAATGCAACACAGTTCCATTTATTCAACTACTGAAATTTTGACAGTTCTAAAATCTAGAAAAAGTTGTTATGACAAGCAGCTTCAAATTTTCACCACCACTCTTTAATATTTTAAAGAAAGCTGCAATTTATTTAAATAGCTTTAAGGCTATAACCCTTAAGACTATGCGCCTAGATGCGACTGTAGGGACCTCTACAAATCTTAACACAAGATTAACAAGCAATTTATAAATGTACAGGTATGTACTAAACTGTGTTCTTTTAAATTTTGTTTCAAAATAAGTGTATAATGTATTATTTTATGTTTAATGTGTGTATGTACTCAGTATTAAATTTAAAATGCTACTTAAAGTTGTAATTAATAATTTGTTAAGCGCATATTCATTATCTAAGTAATTTATATTAAGGCTATAACATTAAGACTATGCGCCTAGATGAGATCACTATGCGCTTAACAAATTATTAATTACAACTTTAAGTAGAGTTTGAAATTAATACTGAGTACATACACACATTAAAAATAAAATAATACATTATACACTTATTTTGAAACAAAATTAAAAAGAACATAGTGTAGTACATATCTGTACATTTACAAATTACTCTCTGTGATTGGGTTCAGTGGCAAAGTGATAGACACTTTAGACTTAAGAATTAAAGATATATGACATGTAATTTGTCTTAATTTACTACTTCTAGCATGAGAATTTCATATGGCTGTTCAAAAATATTATTTGGTCAGATTAAATTGCTTTTATACATTCATATAATAGTTCTTTAGTTCATCTTAATGAGAACTTGTTAAGTCATAGTCCTGAATTATCTGTGCTTGTACCTTCCATTAATTTGAATAACTAATTTTGCCAATCTATCTTACATACCATCAATTTTTACAATGTTATTCTTGTATTATTTACTTTTAATACACCCTATTATATTTAAAGTCCATGCTCACTTTTTAAATCAATTATCTGTATCTTTTCTTCTGGGTATGAAAAGTCCAACAAGACTCTATATAATACTAGATAGTTGCAATCTTTCTTCATTTATAAGTGATCTATGGTTGTATGTACAAATTACAAAATTATCATAGAATAACAGCCTATATTTGCAGAATATTTTTCAAGTGAATGAAGATTTCTAGAAACAGAAGAATGTCTAATATTAAGTTGAACATTATTAAATTTGTGACATTAGAAACTTGGCTTAGACTTGACTATAAAGGCACAAATATTGGAAGCACAAGTAGAATGGAATTTATTATAAATAAAAAAATGGAAATATAACATTTTGGAGATTGATAGTATGTCAGGAAGACTGGAAAGATTAGATATTCAAGCTAAATGAAAAATGAAAATACAGGAATTTGGACTTAGAATTTTCAGTCTATATTTATCCTCCATTCATTCCATCTCAAACAACCAATACACATCACTACACACATGTGAAAAAGATAAATGATCCCCAATATATATATTTTTCATGTAAATATAGGGGATTTGAACTCAGACTTTCAAGCACCCACCAAATATCCACACTATCTCATATAACTGATACGCATGACCATACACATGCAGAAAAGATAAACAATCACCAATATATGTATTTCATGGTAAACCAGCACTTATCAGTTGGTCCAAATTATCATTTCACACACACACACACACACACACATATATATATATAATGTGCTCAGTTTATATTAAGATAGCAAATCTTTACACTTTAATGGACAGGATTCAATCTACTTCAACCTCCAACTTTTCAGCCATCCATATCATTGAAAATTTGATGATGAAAATCCCAAATCACATGCTGATGCCAATATTATTGCCATGCTCATGTTGATGTGAAGTCACTCTGACCCCTCATATTTATTTGGGCTTTCCATCATCAGATTTTCAATGATATGGATAGCTGAAAAGTTGGAGGTTGGAGTAGATTGAAGCCTTTGCTATCTTAATATAAACTGAGCACTTGTGTAGGAGATGATAATCTGGACCAACTGATGAGTGCTGGTTTAGCATGAAATATGTGTATTGGTGATTGTTTATCTTTTCTGCATGTGTATGGTCATGTGTATCAGTTGCATAAGATAGTGCGGATAGTTGATGGTTGCTTAAAAGTCTGAGTTCAAATCCCCTATATTTATAATTAAGCTCCAGGTTTGTGAAGAGTGCCTGGTTTTCAAATATTTATATATTTAATGCATGACCAACAAATAGTAGTTGGCCAGATTAGTAGTTGGCCAGATTATAATTTCTACACATATATAAAATCAATGCTTGGCTTATATTAAGATAGCAATTCCTTAAACTTTAATGGAGAGGCTTCAATCCTTTCACTCTTCAAACAATTCAACCTCCATTTCATTGAAAAACCAATGATAGAATTCTCAAAGCTCTTGGTGGATTTGATATTATAGTCATACCCATGTAGACTGAAAATCCTAAGTTCAAATCCCTCTATTTACTATAGTAAACATTTAGTATATTCAATAAATAGGTTAATTAATGAAAAATACCAAATGCAGATAATTTACATTTATGCCTCAACAAGTTGACATTATTATAAAATAGAGGATTTTTATATAGATGAATAAAATGCTTTTATTTAGATCAAATAATATTTTAAAATTGTCATGGAAGATTTTCATGCTATAATTGGTAAACAATTAAAAGATAGAAGTGGTGTGGTAAAGTTGGTTAAAGTAATAGAGCTGAAAGAGGACCCATAGTGTCAGAGTTCACAGAAAAATAAAAATTGAATATTGAGAATTCTTTCTGTAAAAAAAGTCCTAAATGAAAATGGTCATTGAAGCAATATAAATAAAGATACCATAGAACTGAATTATATTTTGACTAAGAAGCATATATTTCAGGATTGTAATATTCTTAGTAAATTCAACAGAGGAGAATAATGAGATATAAGATATGCATTAATGCAAACTAGAATGATTAAAACTATTAAGAAAATCAGTATAAACAGATAATATTTGTAATGTTCAAAAACACTCCATAAATTTTAATAAGAATTTGCAAATCATTTTAAAATAATAACAAACTTTGAAAATGGTTCGGGTTGACTGAAATTAATAAGAAAATTAATATTCTATTAAAAACTACAAAAAAAGATGAGTAATATAAAAAAGGAAGTAACTTCCAAGTAAAGTTTCTATTGAAACAAAAGAATGTATGTTAAAAAAAAAGCAAAATAAAAAAAATTAAAAATTATCCATTAAGAAGAATTAAAAATCTAGTATTATGTAAAATGTTACAAAACGGAGATAATAAATTCTTAAGGAAAGCTATAGAGGAGACTAAAAGTTTTAAAATTGCAAATAACATCTTGGTATTGTGCCATTTTTGCAAAAAGAAGAAAATAGTAGAACTATTGATAAAAAGATGTCATTACTATAATAAATTATATAGCAATAAAGAACAAAAAAACAAATAATTTATTGAATTGCCCAACATTTTAAATAAAAAAAGGAGACAAGCAATTAAATGTTTTCCTGAAGGCTTTGACAGGACGGCTCAGTTGGTTAGAGCATTATCTTAAAATTCAACATTCAAGAATCTAAGGGTCCAGGTTCGATTTCCATGCTAGTGCTATCAGTGGTCAGGCCATCAACACCTGAAGAAGAGGAGAGAATAATACCTCTCGAAACATTGTGCATATACTAATCTGTGGGTTATTACTAACAGTTGGAATGTATTTGGAATATTTAAATGAAGTTAATTTTTTCTAAAGACATTCAATAGTCATAATAGATGATGAAAATAGTCCAATATATAAATACAAAGCAATTAAATCTATGAATTGTAATTGATATCTTTAAAAAAATCAGGTGAAGAAATAACAAAAATGTTGGTGACGTTATATGCCAAATGTCTAAATGATAAAGATATACTATATACTATTGGAATAATGCAATATTAATATTGATATTTAAGAATGGTTGTAAAAATATATTACAAATCACAGAGCTAATACTCTTCTATTAATTTTATGCAGAATATTTACTAAGCTAAATATAATTCATCTCCAGAACACTTTGGATTTTAATCAACCAAAGAACAAGTGGTATTTAAAAGTAGTTTTAGCACAGTGAATCACACACATCTAAGTATTATGATAGCAAGGTTCACTGAATGTGAGTTGCCATTATGCTTTCAATTTGTATGTCATGAAAAGGCCTTTAATTTTATAAGTATTTCTACATTGATTAAAGCATTACATCATCAAAATATAGACCTATAACATTACCATTCTTTGGAAAAATATTTACAGAAGTGTTCAGTTTATATAGATGATACTAAGAACATTAAGAATGAGAAAGACGTGAAGTCAGGAAGATCCTATATCATTAAAATGTTTTGCAGCAGTTTTACAAGAAGTATTTTGTAGATTAATAGCAGTAAACGAAAATTATTTTAAACAGTCTAAACTTTCCAGATGACTTGGTTGTTTTTGAAATGTTTTGAAAGTTTAGGAAATGTTACAAAATTTATCAGATGAAAATAAGCCATTAGTACTATAGGCAATATGCTAAAAGACTCAAATAATGTTTAATGGATTTTCTTAAAAGAAGAAATATTCATTAAGGCTGTAGCCTCAAGCACATGCGTATAAAATGCAATAGTAGGGACCTCTACAGGTCTTAAACCACACGCTTACTCTTTGGAAATCAAGATTGAAGCCATGAATTTGAAGAAGTTAACAACTACAAATCCCATGGTAAGATAGATTACTAACATAGATGGGAATTTAATGGATGAACATAATTATAGAAGGAAATCATTCTTATATCTCCTCCTTAATGTTTTTGCATTTCTCTCCATATATTCACATATATTAAATTTTTTTCTTGATCTCCTCTTATACACTTTAATGCAATCTTTTTTTATAATTTTTTCTTTAGTTTGCTTACAATTTTGATTGTATATAAAATAATAGTTATATGATTATATGCTTAAATGTTGTATCTCTGATGAAGACTACAGAAAAGTCAAAACTGTAAGCAAAATAAAGAAGAAATTATAAAAAGGATTGCATTGAAGTGTATAAGAGGAGATGAAAATTTTTTTAAAATATATATGATTATAGAAGGAAACTTGTATGGAATGCTTTTAATAGGAAAAAAAACAATATATATATATATATCTACATGTTTGAAGAGGAACGTTTTCAATAGATATATTTTTCCAGTTCTTCCTTATAGACATGTGACTTAGATACTTACTAGAAGAGCAGTACAGAGATTCAGATCATGCAGCAAAATGTGAGGGATGTACATTAGAAGTAACAAGATAAAAATAAAATACATGATGAGAGGAGTAGACACGCTAAACAAAGATGATAATAGTTGGGTAATTGATTATTTATTGGGTGACAAATTATTGTTAAACATCCAGAAACAGATCACATGTAAGGTGGGTGAATGAAATAAGAAAGTTTGCTGGTATGTTGTAAAAAAGAAAAGCTAGAAATTAATGTAAAGGCTTGGGGAGTCCTTCATGCTACAGTGGATCAATAATGATTGAAAATAATAGATACATTTAATACTTTTAATTTATGCTAACCATAAAAAGTAAACACTAGTAACATAGAACTTATACAAAAATATTTTTGATTATTGAAATGGTAATCATTATCAATATGATTTTTGAAAAATTGTGTAGCACAAACCTAGTATATTGCATTTTATTATATAATAAATGTTAAATACATAAAAATAAAATCCATTCTCTTAAACACTTTAATATAATGTAAAAAAAATATTAAACCACTGAACATCTACGATTACTCTGTCTTGCATTGAATGGTGGGCACTGCTGTATGGAGAGTTTTGCCAAAAAGCAAAATGAAAATATGCAGCAGATTGAACTTTATGGATAAAAAAAAGAATAGCCAGAATAGAATTTAATTGAGTTATGAGTAAAGGGCAGGCATCAAGGTGGGTGAGAAAAATAGTATGTTATGCAGACGATTTGGATAAAGAATTTATGTCAGTATACTTATACAAAAAGTTGCATGATTGTGTTAGGAGAATTGTTGAGTGTTATAGTGGCAAGGAATGGGATAGAAGAATAGATGCATTAATAAAGAATAGAGAGTTGGAGAGATGGAGAACTAGTATGCGGAGTAAAAAGAGTTTAAATATATATAGAAGTAAACAGAATATTGGGTGCGAGTTAATTTATGATAATAGCAAGGAAAGTAGTTTATTGTTTAAGGCTTGAATGGGATCTTTAGCAACAAGGGATACACACATAAATGGAAAAACGTGAGTGATTTAGTCTGCCAGTTGTGTAAGGAAGCCATAGAAAATATAGGCATTTGTTAATTGAATGTAAATGCCTGCAAGCAGAAAGGGTACAAATGATGAAGTATGGAAGAATAAATAAAAAACAAAGGGATTATACAGAAAATGGGTTATCAGTTTTTATGCTGGTTCGGAAAGAGATAGGGGTGATTTGGATATAAGGGTCATGGAGTTGACAAATATTATGTTGTGGAAATAGGATGGAGCAGGATAGAGAAGAATATGGGAAAAACGTAGGTAGAAATGGAAAGAGAATGTAAAGTGACCAACAAGTTTCTCTGGACATAGTGGCTGAGAGATTTCTGACTCCATATAAGAAGTCACAGTACACTGCATCACATTATTTCTGTGTAAGGAAGAATATATTGAATATTTTGTGTATTCAATGCTTTTAAATGATTGAAATTATAATTATTTCAATTTACATTGTTAAATAATTTTTTGAAAAGGTGAATAAAAATTATTCAAATAAATACTGTTCCATAATTACGATACCATTATGTCAATTCACTCCAAAATAAATTTTAGGCAAAGTGCATATTACATTATGGTAAAATGGTAAAAAATAAGTAGTTGGTATTGAAAATGATTACAATATGGAATTAATGGTTTTTATCCAAAAGATATTCCATTGATAATGGGTTACCAATTAATGAAGAAATAATTAAGAATTTTTCTAAATATAAATTATTTGTAAGAACTAAAGGTGACCCTTTGATTTTTCTTGAAGGCTTTATAGAAACTGAGCAGGGCAAATTCCTAATGTCCTTTCCATACCTTCTTGTCATTGCAGCTGCTATTATTATGTGAATATTCATACAGTATACAAACATGGATGGGCTGCTCACCAAGACACATTAGCCTGTATAGTGAGTTGATTGGCCTTTTACCTCAAAGTTTAAAATTAAGAAACACTATAATCTTTCTTCTCAGTTGCCTGATAAGGCAGAATGAATGTGTGTGTGAAAGAAAAACTTTTTCTAATAGATATATACAATCATGATAGACAAAACTAAATCATGACACTTATTCCCAGGAGGCTGTAAAGTTATCAGCCAAGGCAGTGGTTGGTGGCCAAAGGTAGAGAGTGCTAAAAAACCCTGATTGTGGACCCAGGCTGCCATTTGATGATGACTTTTTATTTAGGTACTTACAATTGCAGATTACTTTCAAGTGAAGGAAGATTGCAAGAATTAGAAGAACTGTCTTATATTAAATGGGACATTATTGGACTTTGTGAAATTAGAAGAAAAGGTGAAGAGACAATTGATTTAAAGAGTGGGCATAGTGCAAGTATTGTAGGATTCATTATAAATAAAAAGTGAAAGAACAACATTGTGGAGACTGATGGTGTATGGGATAGAGTGGCAAGATTAGTTATACAACTTAATAGCAGATACCAAAGGCAGATAATTCAGGTTTATGCCCCAACTATTTCTCATAGTGATGAAGTAATAGAAGATTTTTATATGGATGTACAAAAGACTTTTGATCAGACTAAACAACATTTTAAAATTTTTATAGGAGACCTAATGCTAGAAAATGAGAGAGGACTTAGATGTGTGTTGTTTGCAGAAAAAGAAAAACTATATTATGAATTTTTTTTTTTGAAAAAAAATGATGAAAGGAAATGGACATGAAAGCATCCAAATGAAGATATATCAAAATTGGATTATATTTTGACTAACAGAAAATACATATTTCAAGACTGTAATGTTCTTAATAAATTCAATGCAGGAAGTGATATTCAATTAGTAAGATGTAAGATACGTGTTAAAGCAAAACTAGAGAGACAAAAATTATTAAGAAAAACAATATTTACAGTTGATATTCCTAATCTTCAGAAACATTCTAATGAATTTAAATGAAAACTTACAATTCAGTTTTAAGTATAAGTAAATTTTGAACATGATTCAGATTTGAATGAAATTAATAAGAAAATAACTGATACACTTTTAAAAACTGCAACAAAGATAGCTGGTAGAAAAAAGCAGCAATTGACCAATAAAATTTTTACTGAGACTAGAGAATTTATGAAGAAAAAAAGAAATATGAAGATATATAAAATTAAAAAGGATTGAATATCTTGAATTTTGTAAAATAGTGTCAAAAGACTTGATAATGATATAAAAAAGCATAATAGTGAACTAGCAAGGAAAGCTGTAGATGAGAATAAAACTCTCAAGAGTGGAACACAACATTTTGGTATTAGCATGAAACTTACATCTGCAATAAGAAAAAAAAAAGAAACTATTACTAAAAAAAGAGATAGCATCATGAAATTGGTAGAAGAGTTCTATCAAGAATTTTAAAGTAATAAAGAACAAGTACCTCCTACATCTATTATATCTTCTGAATTGCCCATAATTTTAAATAAAGAAGTGAGACATGCAATTAAATTTATAAAAAAAGGAAAAGTTCCAGGTAATGATGGAATTATAATTGATATATTAAAAGAAGCAGGTGAAGAATTGGAAAATTATTGAAAAATTTTTTGACGAAGTTTTATATCAAATGTCTAATGATAAAGATGATGATTGGAAGAATGCAGTATTAATATTTAAAAAAAAATTGGCAGTCTTTTATCAGTTATATAAAACATTTTTATCGAGATAATTATAATTCATCAGCTACTATTATAAATAAATTAATTAATAATTGTACAAAAAATATTACTATACAACAACAAAAAAATATTATTTATCAAGTTATGTGTGAATAGTAAAAAAATCATACATTGGTGAATCAAAATGTGTTTTAGAAAAAAAGGTTAAATGAATACCAATTACTCTATAGATGTATAAAAAAGATTACAAATAATCAGTCTAACATCTTTTGTTTTCTTATACCGTGAAAAATCTTGTTACTTTAAATTTACTTTCAGTTGACATCTCACAAGAATATTAACTGAAGAAATACATCATAGAAAGAAAAAGAAAAATGACAATTCTTTTAAATCAATTTAAAGTTTTTACAATAAATAGACAATCTGCTAAGATCGTTCTACACAATATTTTTGTGAAATCACGTGACAAATGTCCTTTATTCATGTAAGTTACAAAAATTACAATCGAAAGTACTTTTGTGTAAATCTATATTATTGCTGTTATGTAATTTTCAATGGATAACTTATTATTTTTACGCACACATACATATATAATTAATCTAGGCATTCAATACACTAAATGTTTACTATAGTTAATAGAGGAATTTGAACTTGGGATTTTCATTTTATATTTATCCTCCACTCCATCTCGAACAACCGATAGACATGATCACATCCATGTGAAAGAGATAAATGATTTCCAATATATGTATTTCATTCAGAATCAGTACTCATCATTTGGACCAGATTATAATCACCCACACATATATGCAATCAATACATAATTGTCCAATGATATGAAAGAAGGGTTAGATTTTTGTAATGACCACATGGGTATGACTGCAATATCCAAGTCCACCAAGGGCTCTGAGCATTCCATCATTAGTTTTTCATTGAAATGGACAGTTGAATATTTGGAAAAGTGAGAAGATTGAAGCTTTTTTTCTTCAGTGATGAAATGTTTATTCATCAAAAAAAACAAAAAAACAACAGATACAGTAAGATAAATGAAATTTCAGGAGCAACATGGTAAGAGGGAAGGATACATGTGAAAAGGGAATGGGAAGTGGAAAGGGGAAATGGTGTGTAGTCCAGGCTAGTCCGAAATGCATGTCTTCGTGATTGAGTCCTATGACAGAGGCTGAGAAGATGGGAGTTGGAGGATTGCCCAAGTGTCTGTGAGGAGTGGAGTTGGTGCTAATTTGGTATCTCGAGTTTTGAGAGTGCAAATTAGGTCCAAGAGCTTTTGATTGACTAAATGTAGTCTCTGGTTAAAGATAATGACACATTGGAGCAAACAGAGAGCATAGATGAGAAAAACTGATAGTCTAATAGCTGCAAAGACCCCTGTTTCTATGGATTCTTGGAGGTCGAAGATGGTATTCCTGTGCAAGGAAAGGTGGGAATTGATGTTGTTTTTCATGCCAAGCAGAAAAGGACATTTAAGTAAGAAGTGCTGGAGGGTTTCATTGTCAGTCAGAGCTGGAATATGGGAGAGATCTTGGTGAAACCCCTATGGTTGACCAAAAATTGATTTGTGGGAAGGGGATGAAGATTGATTTTGAGGAGGAAATCAAGGAATTTTGCCTCAAGGGACCACCTTTTGAATCTTGTGCATTAAATTGTAAGGGATTGTTATCTTAATATAAGCTGAGCAGTGATTACATGTATGTATGTCAGATTATGATCTGGATTCATTGATAAGTGCTAGTTCTGCACAAAATACATATACAGGGGATCATTTATTTTTTTTATATGTTTGTGATCATGTTGCGTACTGGTTGTCAGAGATGGAGTGGAGGAAGAATATAGATTGAAAACCTGGTTTCAAATCCTGCTACTTAATATATATATATATATATATATATATATATAGTATATATATATATATATATATATATATATATATATATATATATATCACCAATAGCATAGCATCCTTTCAAAAACAAGTAGAGATATTCCAACTCCAAAATAAAAGAAAAAGATAAACTATTGTAGACACGAATTCTATGATGACTACTCAAATCAATCTATAAACAAATATAAACACATTAAAACAGGCTGATTAATTTTTCTTTTTATTTAATATTTTGCAATGCTTTTTTATCTTCTGAAGAAAACATTTCTTTTAAAATATTTGACTACTATAATTAATTGTAGCTTTCAAATGTATTATATTCTTTGCCATATCTTCCCAATGGAAAAATCAATATTACACTTTTTAGAATGTATTTGAGATAACCCTTACACTGTAAACAGGGTTTATATCTTCCATGAAAACCATGTTTAAGTTAATCATAAAATATTCTTTTAGGAAATCTTGTATTGTTAATTTATTTTACACGTCCAATCCAATAATAGCTAAGACAATACTGGAGTAATAAAATTAGAAATACAAAGCAGTTTCTCACAGACAACACAATCACCTGCCTCAAGGAGGATAAGGAAAACAGATTTGTATTGATGGAAAGAAAATAATATACAGATAAGATTTTAGCACAGAGTGAGAAATTAAAATTTGAGCTGGTCGCAGAGTTTAACAATAAAATAAACAGAGATAAATTTATTGCATCAGTTTTACAAGTTCACAACATAAAGCTTTTACATGATCAGAATACTTTCAGATTTATTCCTCTGCTTCCATACCCCCAAGAATGTTCACTAACATGAAATTACACAAGCTGAATGCATTCCTGAGGATCATTTGGACTTTGAGGGGTATAGTATTTTAACACAGTGAAGCTGGTGAATCAGTGGCTGGTAGAAGTCATTGGTTTTTGAGATTACACAACCAAATCATCATTTGAATTTGTGAAAAAATTAGGCTGAATGAAATTGAACCTCACTTTAAAATCATTGCATTGGATGTAGCCAAACAATACAGATCTAGACACAGGAAGCTGTCAATCAGTATAGTTAATAAAGAGCTAAGAAAAAAAAAATTATCCTGAGAAGCATGTTAAGTTCATAACAGAATTCTTGTCATGGCTCGACAGCACTATTATGGCAATATTCAAATGGTACAGAATAAAGGATGGTTGGCCAATGGGTCTTCCCATAAGGAGGATTATGTCAAACATCTTGCTCAACCACTTTAAACAGCAAGTTATATCTAAATATTTTGCAATAGCCCCTAAAACAATATACACACAATACATGGATGATTTATTTTATTAGCACCTGAAAACATAACTGTGAGTATCTGGAATGACTTTCAGGAGCTTACAAAACTAGCACTAAATAACACATGGGAAAACAAGGTAAAGGAGGTGAGATACTTGAATTTATAAATACAAAGAGATGGTGAAAGACTCAATTACAGGATGGTCACTAAGCCATTGGAAATCAGAGGCTACATACATCTGAATTCAAACACACCTAAGACACCCAAATTGGCAAGACTGTCAGTGTTCTTATTTAGTAATCAACATTTATGTAAATTTGAAGCAGATAGGCAAACCAACAATACATGCTATGTCAAAGACTTGGTAAGTGTGGGATTCAAACACAGACCAACAGCAGAGAGGATCAAACAGTTTCACAGAAAATTAACAAATAACCAATGCAAAAAGGAGAGGACACACATAATATTACCATACATACCCAAGGTGGCCAAAGACCTAGTTAAAAACCTATCCAAACAATTTAGAATAGGTTTTCAACCCCTCCATCTACTAACAGACTTATTAACAACTCCAAAGATACCATCAATCCAGACCAAACCAAAATAACATGCTACAAGACAGCTGTGGGGCTACATATTACGTTGAAACTCAGGCTACTGTGACCACCAGAGTTGCTCAACACATGTACATATATAATAGATCACCTACTAAAAATGTCAAACCCATCAATGCTGAAATCATGTGCTTGGAAAAAATAATGCCAAATGCAAAATAAAAGAGGCATATTGGTTATTTGTGTAAACATTCAACATTTGATTTCCATATTTAATCATGTATTTTATATTAGAATTCAATAAATTGGCTTGATTTGTTAGAAATATAAGTTTACAAAAAAATATGCTAAAAATAATATTTAAATTTGATAAATATAGAAAATAAAATAATAATGTAAAATAAAATGAAATATGTAGCACAGACAATAGCATTTTTTTTATTGGTTGATTAGGGTGAATGATAGCAAAAACATAAATTAACAAAATTTTTGCTGATTGAACTTTGTTTCTAAAATGTGAATCAATTATTAAGTCATCATAAAGTTATGAAATTCTGTACTAAAATTAAAAATTTTATTTGCAATTATTAAATTATCACAAAGGTTTTATACTATAATTTTATTTATATATTAGACTATTCTCATCATCTAATATAAGTATTGAAGGCCTTTAGAAAAAATTAACTTTATTTAAATATTCCAAATACATTCAACTGTTATTGGTCAGATGAGCAACACCTGAAGAAGAGGGGAGAATAATACCTCTTGAAACATTGTGCATATACTAACCTGTACACTATTACTAATAGTTGAATGTATTTGAATATTGTAAAATTTTTCTAAAGACATTCAACCCATATTAAATGTTGGAAATAGTCCAATATATAAATACAACTAAAATACCATCATCACAAACCTTCAGGAAAACATTCCATACTGACAAAGCATTACTGATTGTAATTTTCATTTTACCATTACTATAAATTTATTGTCTTTTTAAACAAAATTCATTAAAAAAATCTGCATAATTATGAAAATATTTCCTTTTAATTAATAATCACCATATCTGTATTTTGTAAAAATAATCATAAATATTTAAATAAACTAAAAAAATATCTATTTTACTCACCTCTTAGTATAATAAAAAGATGGTATTGAGTAATGTTGAAAATTCGTTTAATCTGAGAATAAAGTCTAAAAAACAGCATGATGAACCCTCATTTTTGCCCCACTTGAAAAACTTAGGTCTATGGAATATCACATGATCACCATTTCTTATGCTTGCTCATAACTGTTATTAAAACAGGCAAAACTCTCCATACAGTAGTGCCACTCAGTGCAAGCCAGAGTAATCAATGGATACCAGAAAGCTTGTACAAAAAATCCATATCTAGTACTTACTCATCTAATATCTCCAGACTAATTTATAGCCATGGCTTTCATCAGTGAGGAGCCTTGGATCTGAGAGCACTGCACCTAGATTGTAGGATCTAAATGCATTAGATCCTAAGATCTAAGTGCAGTGCTCTCAGATCCAAGGCTCCTTACTGATGAAAGCCACAGCTAGAAACTAGTCTGGTGATATTAAATGAATAGGCACTAGATAAGGATTTTATGCACAAACCTTATGGCATCCATTAATACTCTGGCTTGCACTGAGTGGTACAACTGCATGTAGATGTTTGCCTGTTTTTGATAACAGTTGTGAGCAAGCATAAGAAGTGGTGATCATATGATGTTTAGTGATCTAATACCAATCCTATTAAAGAACCAAAGACAACAAAATTTATGGGTCCTGAATGAGTTCTACCTATATGACTATAGAATATAGAAGTCATTGAATTAATAAATCAATATTGTTTTAAAACCAGTTTGTACTATTAAATGAATGTGAAACTGACAAAGTATTTCTGTTGGTGGTCACAAGAGGGCAAAAAAAAATTGAATTCATACCAGCGCCATGTTCAACTGAATAATTTTATTTTATTAGTTAGTGCATTTAATGCACAAGAATACAAAACAAATGTTTAACATTATTTAGCTTGCTGCTTTTGTTCAAACTTAAGTAGGTTTAATATTACTAATAACCACCATAAACAATTTTTGTGTAATTATTCAAAGGCTGCTCAAAATCATTTCATCTATATATTTGAATTATCATCATTATCATAAAAGTGTAAAGAATTAATCTCAAATAATTTAGTGGGATTATGATATCATACATTAAATATCCATATATTGATGATAATAAAGCCATTCATATCTTTAGCTTAGACTTTATAAAATGAAATAGTACTGCCATCTATAGTAAGCTTATGAAAACATGATTTTAAGATAGAAGTGGATTTAAATGCCCATTTCAAAACTGGCTCCTTGCTTTTGACCTTATCAGTAAGACTTGGACTCAGAGTTGTTAAGTTATGTATTTATAAATCTAGCTACTATTGCTAAATCCATTTTGTTATCTCAAGCCAAAAAATCTGAAATTTAAAATATCCCAAAGTTTTGTACCCAAGCTAAACTGTCTCAACAGTCAAACAAATCTCATTCCAGGTTAGATATATTTTAATTGATATGCACATGAATTCTACTGCCACTGATTATTTAGAGACTACATACTGTGTGGGAAAAATATATCTCCATATATTTTTATAAAAGTAATTAAAATAGTTTTCATTTGAAATGATTTGTAAATGAATATGGACATTAAGGTTCAAAACATATAAACTACAGCAAACTCTCCAGACAGTATATTAATGGATGCTAGATGGCTTGTGTATAAAAATTTTATCCAGTGCCTACTCATCCAATATCCCCAGACTAATCTCCAGCTTGTGGTTTTTTTCAGAGATAAGCTTTGGGTCTGAGAGCATTGCACCTATATCTTAGGATCTAATGTGGGACCCCCCCCCCAGCAGTCATCTTTTACCTATTTAGTTAACTATAAGCCACAAGCTAAAAATTAGTCTATGAGTAGGCAGTTAGATAGGGGCAGGATTTTCTACTGTTTCAACAGCTTGTGCAAGCACAGGAAATGGTGATCATATGATGTTTTAGTGGTTTTAAAAACATACATATATATATAAAGGTGATTGTGATTAGAATCTTTACACTTTTTAAATCATATTGTTTTACAAACATGCTTAATATTTAAAAGTATTTACTATACATAAATCACTTGCAAAATTTCTGATCTTATTCCTGATAACTTTTCCTAAAACAGTTTTTTAATTTGATAACTAGACTACTTGAATTTAATAATTAACATATACCTCGATTATCTTTTATCTCATTTTCACAATTATAGTATATACATTGTTATTTTGACTAAGTTTTAGAATGAGCTCTTTGGCACAGTTAATGCAGAGCTTACTTTGTAATCTTGAGCATTACCTTCCAAGGTCGATTCTGGCATTCGAACTTCTCATGACCTCCTGAGAAATAAGACCATTGACGGTTTTTTTTAAACTATTAATCTTGTTTTAATATTGACATTATTATTTTTTGTTTAAAGATTTTGAGGTCTTTATGTTTTATTAGTATAAATGTAAATATCACATGATCACCATTTCTTATGCTTGCTTATAACTTATTAAAACAGGCAAAACTCTCTATACGTATTGCCACTCAATGCAATCCAGGGTAATCAATGGATGCCAGAAGGCTTGGGCATAAAATCCTCTTCTAGTGCCTACTCATCAATATCCCCAGACTAGTTTCTGTCTTGTGGCCTTCATCAGTGAAAAACCTTGGATCTGAGAGCATTGAAACTAGATCTTAGGATCTAATGCAACCCTCCAGCTTTGATTACTCTGGCTTGCATTGAGTGGTAATATGTATAGAGAGTTTTTCCTGTTTTAGTATAAATGTAATATAATGAGCTTGCTATAGTGACTCTAAAAAAGCTTTTCATATATATGTTGTCTGGCTGGCTCACTGGTATATTGGCTGGCTCTTTGCTCTTGTCAGTGAGGCACTAGGATATTCAGACACTAGATCTAAATTACCAACTAAGGACCAGTATTTATCTAATACTTATAAGTAGAAAATCTGAAATATTCAGACATCTAAATATCTTCAAATCCAGCTTTCTAACTTAAATAGCTATATGGCTGAATAATTTTCAGTTACACTATATGTTAATAGCATTACAATGTAACATCGCCAAAGCCTCTAGAGTAAACTATAATAGCAAAAAAAAAATTATAGTAATATATTGCGTGACTTAACTTAATAAGCTTAAAACAAGCAAAGCTCAGTATACATATTGCCATAAGCAGCAAGCTAGAGTAATCAATGGATGCCAGAAGGCTTGTACATAAAATCCTCATCTAGTGCCTACTCATCCAATATTCCCAGATTAGTTCCTGGCTTACAACATTCATCAGTGAGGAGCCTTGGGTCTGAGAGCACTGCACCTAGATCTTAGGATCTAATGCAACCCTCCAGCAACCATCTTTTATCTCCACTTTACTACAAAACTATGAGTCTTAAATTGAAAACACCTTAATATTTTCAATTCAAGCCTATCAGCTTATATAGTCATATAGGTCTGAACTCAGTTCAGTACCTATACATTTTGGTGTCTTTGATTCCTTAATAACCATAGCCACCATTATCCTAGTAGGCAGGATTGGTGATCATGTGATATTTATTGGCTTAATAAGCTTGTAATACAAATGTAATATTATAAGCATGCTAAAAGCTCGAAACAAGCTTAACTTGTTTAATTTATGTCTTTTTAAAAATTTATTTTAAAATATTTAATTTAAAATCTATGTAAACCACAATAAAGGCAAAAAAAAAAAGAAGAAGAGTATTGAACAAGATTAGTTAACAAAATCACATTTGAAATAAAAAATATTATTACTTCGAATTTGAACTTTTCATTATTTATTGGATCATCGGTCACACAAGAAAAAAAATAAAATTTCAATTACCGTTGATAGAATAAAAATTTCCTATAGAGCAGTATTGTATTTTATCAAATATATTTTATAATCATATTTTAATCATTCGGAGAACAAAGATAAAGAAAGTATATAAAAATAATTTTTTTAAAAAATTAGTTCTCTTTGAGTGATTTTTTCCTTCACAGTATGCGTAGTGTAATTTGAAAGAGGAACAATTGTGCGCAAATCTTTACATTTCTTAGAAAATCTAATTTTGTGATTTTTAGCAATCTTAGTAAAATTTTCAAATAACACTAAATATATATAAAATCTTTAAATAACAACCACAGGGCAAAAGCCTGTCCAACATTCACGTCATTAAAAAGACCAATTCACTATAGGAAAAGATGTTCGTTACGGGGCTTGTCATGAGAAGGTTATTAAACATTTTAAAGTCTAGCTATAAATAGCAAGACACCTATTTACTGATCATTAGTAGATAACTGTCTAGATTGACTATAGGTACATTATATAGAAGAAACAAATCTTAAGCCTTACCACAATCTGATAATTTTTCAAATTTTACTTAGTGGGATTTAAAACCAGATTGTGAGAATACCAGTTACATGCCTTATAACTATATAAAGGATTTTTTTTCAGCTTATATATATAAAATAGGATTGGCCAAAACATCGACCTCGAAGCTGACATGAACATTGACAAATTATAGTGATAAATTCAGAGCTGATTTGAATATAAGAAATAAAAAATTAAAAAAGTAAAAATTCAAAATTATTCTCATTTAAAAATTGTTATATTTAAAATAATACCTGTTGTTTTTGTCGCTCCAAAACAGACCCAGGTTGGAAGAAACTGAAAAGAATTAAATACAGTTTTAAATAATAATTTTCTTTTTTTTTTCTCTATATATTCTTGAATTTTTTTTTAAAATTCAGGACCAACTCCAGAAAATAATTATTAATAAGTAATTTAATATTTGTAATTTAATAAATATTTTATAAAGCGACATGGACAAATTGTAATACTAGAGGGAGCTGAGGTAATTTAATAGTAGTCATAGTAAAATGTCTTTGCTAGAAGAAAAATTCATCAGTTTGTAAGTATCTTCTAAAAATGTCACCAATATTTGTGAATACCTAAAAAGCTCTTTTAAAAAAAAAACACCAATTCGTAAGAACATTCTAAAAAAAAAAAAAAAAACAGAACTTTGAACCGTTATTTTTTCCTGTTCCAATTTTCGTTCTGTCAAAAATTTCGTTTTTTTTCTGGTTACCGGTTCAAAGTCTGAAAAAACATAGTCGCCCTCAGGTACACTTTCAACAAAAAAGGCTCCTCGACATCTAAAAGTTTGGCCACCCCTGATATATAATATAAAACATTAATTCATTACTTATTTAACTAAAAATGAAACTAATTTTTTTTTAGATGTTATATAATTGTCAGTTTCTAAAAAACATTAATGGAAATCAGAACAATTATTAATGTCTTGGTTTTAATTAATAACTGTGACAGCAGCAACAAATTGTGGATGGATATTAGAAATTGCCCCTGGTTAGTTCCTTTAAGGCCTCAATGAGAAATCAAATGGTATTCTTTCAGTCCTTTCTCATCCACTTACATATGGACATTCATTTTTATTCAACATTTCTTCTTCCACACATTCTTAAAATAAATGGATAATGACATCTGAAAAAGACTAATGACTTCCATGATGTACTTCATGCTGAATCAATACTTCTTTAGTTGGACAATGTCACAATCTCTCAGGAGGGGGGTGGTTACTTATATTTTTTCAGATATTTTTATTTATATGTTCTAAAAATGTGATGATAGTGGAATGGAAGTTTCAAGTAAACCTCAAAGATGTTACATATGGAAAATGAAGTTGGATTATTGATATCATGTGCTTGTATATAGTAAAATGCATAATCTGAACTGGGTTTAAAGTTTTATATCTAGACTACGAATGATATGATCATCATAGGGATAGTAATTGCTTAATAATAATTATTTGTGTATTTATTTAAAGGTGTTACTAACATCATTGAAAGAATTAAAAAAATGTGTTTGGGGTGGGCATATTGCTAGAAGAGTTGATAATCATAAAAGATCCAGAAAAAGACCACATGTGAGATGGATGGATGAAATAAGAAAGTGTGCAGGAGTGAGACTGGAGATCAGAGAAAATGAATTGAACTAACTTGGAGAGACCTTCAACCTGTAGTGGTTGATAATGGTTGATGATGATGGCATCAAACATGAGTACAGAAAGCAACATTTACCATTATCTAGAATGACTATTCTTAAATATATTTTCAATGATACCATCAGCTATTGTATTATAAAATAAATGATTCGGGCCTCCCTAAAATGACTGCTTTGTCAAATCACTGAATCTCTCCTTTAAACTCAAAATTTATAATACTCATTCTATAATAAAAGTTAAATGTTACAACATTCAACAACAAAACAGGTTACAAGTGTTAAAAGAAAGAATTATTGATGCTAAGTACTTTCGATATAACTAGATATTATAATCATAGCAGAATAAAGAAAGTGAGGAATTACGATACATAGATACTGTCGAATCTGAATATCAAGGGGTAATAATAAATACATACTGAAAAAAAATTGCTAATTAATGAGAAGGGAGGGGCTATAGAAGCCATTTCTTATAGAGTGGGGTACTAGATTTCTTTTTATTTATGTCATTGGCATCTTGGTGATTGATAAAGCTTCCTTAATCTTTCTCTTTCTATTATCACCTTCTGAAAGGATAAAATCAGTTGTGTAAACATAATGGTAATAATTAGCTCATAATAATATACAATGAATCAATGAACTGCAGTATATTTTGTTTCAAGCCACCCCCCCCCCCCCTCATACTCAAATGTTTATAGTATATGATAGTTTACATTTTTTTGGTAAAAAGTCATTACTTATTGTTTACTGAGCTGCAAATGTATGGTAGTTTTCAGTACATACATATATAATGTGGGTGCTTTTTATAAGCATAGTATGGATATAAATCAAGGTAATAGTATAAACAAAATTTTAATAACAACAACAATAATATAAAAAAATAACACAACTACAGCAACAACAGCAATAAAACAATAACAATAACATCATCATAGTTCAACAGCAAGCAGTTCACTTGCAAAAAAAAAGTTACTTAGCTTCATTTTATACAGACTTAAAACACTTCAAGAAACTAGGTTGCCAAAGTAAAATTCTTACCTATATACAGTATTTACAATTTTCTGTTACACAATTACTTTTTGGGGGGATATTTCTGCTGCTTTTTTATTGTAAATTTTGATCACAATTATTGCAAAATTTGTGATATTTAAAGGTTTCTTTTATTTGCTTACATTTTTCTTTGGATAGCTTATAACTGAAGTCATGTAGCTAGACACAGCTTAGTTTGCGGCTCCATGTATAAATTTTACACATGCTTGTGTTTAATATCATGTTTAAACAAATAATGTAATATTAAGTGCATTATGTAAGACAAGAACTACTATTTCAATCGATACCATAATTGTTTTATGCAATTCAATATTAACAAAAACTAATATCAGATAAATGATAGATGTAGTAGCAATTTTATTAAAGAACTTAGGAGCTCAATGATGCCAAAACATTAAACATATATTTAATGACATTACATCTATTTTTCAGCCCTTTAATTGGGGCTTACAAATGTTTTTAATATCTCATTTCTTTAAATATAAAATTATCTCAGGTAATATAAGTAACAACTAATATGCTTAAAAAGAAAATCCATCACTGTAAAGTAGATATAAAAGATTATATTATCTCTGCTGCCATATAAAATATTTGGGTTGAGTCTTAATTAGTGGCATAGCTATAAGCTAACAAAGGCATTGTGTATAGGAGCCTGGATTTTAGGACTCATTTATTTTATGAATGTTATATATATATATATTCTTCTTTATCTTATTATACAATCATACAACTAATAATTCTACAAATAATACAATTAATTATTAATACAATTCTTCCAACATTCAATCATAAAATATACTTTTATATCCATTACTACTCTCACACTCTTATACTTTTATAAAAACTATCTTTAATATAATAAAAAATCTCAATCTTTTAAAAATATAATTAATAATCTCATTCTTTAATATCTTAAATAATAAATCTGCAGATAGGAATGATAAATTTAATACAAACTAATACACCTAACTTATTCTATAACAATAACTAAAATAATAATATTTATATATAATCTTATCTATTTATTATACCATACACTAAAAAATAATAAACATATAATTCTTTCATTTCCAATAGTATTTAATTTTAAAATAACCAAAATCTTATAATTTAACAATTTGTCAATAAATAATATTATATATATTATATAATACTTTAATTAATATTATATTACAATCAATTTTATAATTATATTAAAAAATATTTTTTCTTTCCAAATAATAAAATAAAACATATTTAAATATTATTATATTCAAATTATCTTTCAAATTTAAAATAATAATTACACTTTTAAACAACTTATTTATTTACATCAACTTTAACAAATAACTTATTTACACTATTTCATTTAATAAACCAAAGAAAAAAATAAAAATAATAATACAAATTTTTATTTACTATTTCCATAATCATAAATAGATAATTTATACATTTTAATTTCTACAATAATATTTAATTATTTATGATTTAATTTTAATAAAACATATTTTCATCATTTAATACAAAATTTAAAATATCATTCATTACATATATAAATAAACAACTTTAATAATTAAAATTACTTCACTTAATCTTATCTATTTATATTATAATTTATATTATATTTACTATCAGATATCAAATATTAATTAATGTATAAATGATATAACTTTTAAATAATAACAATTATTTTTATAACTATTTATTTCATTCCATAATTCATACTACATTCTTATCAAAATACAATATATTTTTTTAAAATAATATTTTAAATTATTAATAATTTCAACTTTTATAAATATAATTTAAATAAAATTCTATATTCTTTTATATTTAAACTATTACTCTTCTTTTTTTATTCTTATTCTTTCCTAAAAACTTCTATCTACAAATCATTTTAACCTTATTTAACTTCAAAAAATAGATAACCAATTTTTAAAAAAAATAATATTTATCCAAAATCTTATACCTCATCATCTATATACGATAACTTTCAATCAAAATATAAATTTCTATTAAAATTAACCTAACTTATCTAATAAAATAAAATAAAATATAATTTTATATACCCTTACTAACTTAAAAAAAATAAATAACTACACTAATAAATAAACTAATTCCTAATATTGTAACAAAACATTAAAATTTATTCACAAAAATCATATAATTATTTCTATATATATTTATAAATTTACACATCAATTTAAATACATATAAAATAAAATGTATTATTAATCTTATTTATATTACTTAAATATTAATACATTCATTCAACAATCAAATAACATTTTTATCTAAAGAAAACATATAAATACACAAATTATTATTATCACATAATTTTTTTTTTTTTACCATAAATGATACTTTAATGTAATCCATACACCTCCAGGATTACATTTCAAAATAATTTCACATTTACACTCAACAATTATTCTTTAAAATATATTGTATAATTATAAAAAAACTTTACAATAAATTTAGATTAATATTTTTTTTTTTTAAAAAAAATAAATACCTTTCCTATCTTTAATAAATCAATAATTAATTAAATATTTATGTTAGTTAATAAATAAAAACATATTCATAACACCAACTTCTCTTACCTACATGTTCTTTTCCTACACAAATTTTCACCAAACATTACTTCCTTTTCCACACTTTTAAAATTTTTAAAAAAAGAAATTTTTTTTTAAAATAAAATAAATATTCCACCATAAAACAAAATAAAATAAAATAGTTTATGGAAATTTCTTTTTAAGGGAAAAAAAAATTTATTATTTAAAGTTATTATTTTTAGAATTAGTCTATAATTTATAAAGTTCTTATTTAATTATTTTTAATTATTTGAATCCACGATATTTGATTTATTCCTTAACAAATATTTTAGGTAAGATTACTTTAGATATTCTTAACCATCAGACTTTTAATATAATAATTTTTATTTATAGACCCCCAATTAAACTTTATTTTTTCCTTTTTTAAAAATATCAAAATTTATCTTTTAAACCATAAAGACTAACAACAAATATTTATATAATCATATTATTTACCATCTTTACTAAGTTACATACTTAGATTTATAATTTACAAATACTTTCTTCATAAAGAATATTTCTCATTCTTTAAATACTTTTTATAAAAATTAATTACAACCTTTTAAATTATATAAACCAATATATACTTTACCACTATAACTCTCCTAGTTAACACTTTGTTAAATTTTTACAAAACTCCAATACATTTTATCCTTATTCAAATTTCAGATATTTAATAATTGAGCTTTATCGAGACACAATAGGAAATTATAATTAAAATAACGAATTTACATTTATAAATTATTTTTAAAAATCTCTCTTATAATTTTAAAACGATTTAGACTAAATATACTATTTCTAATAACACTTTTACTTTAAAATTTCAACACAATCCCTCCGAACAATTACCTTGTTTTATACCAAAAACCCCCACTTGATGGTAAATTAAACAAACTGTACTTATTTACATATTTTACCAACAACAGAATAAACTAAATAATGACTTATTTAATATTTATTATTTATCACATATTAAATTCTTAAATAATCTTTATTTTATTTAAACCATTAAACATTTTTTAAAATATACTTTCTTACTTTATTTCACTTTTCTTTATAAGATTATTTTTATAAACAAATTAATCTATTTTTATTCTTATTTTTAAACATATTTTAAAATCAGATTTAATATTTCACATTAATTATTTTTATTTTATCTCTGATAGCCAATATAATATTTATAAATTTTTATAACAGAATTTTAAAATAGTTTTAACTTTACTAAAAACTCACAACATATACTAACACTTTTTACAACACACTACAAACGCTGTAATAATCTAAAAAAAACTAACAATTCATTTTTTAAAATAAATATTTTTAAAATAAATAATATCTTATAACAACTTTTAAAATAATAATCGATATTATTAAAATCAAATATAATCTTCTATTATATTACTAATAATTAAAATATTTATATTCACTTATTAAATATTAATCTTTACAACAATAAATATACATTTAATTTTACTTGCTTTTTAAAACTTTTAGCTTTAAACATTCATTTATTAAATTTATTTCAGGTTGATTAGCGTTTCCCAACCATATACTATTATCATCCCCATTGAAACCCCCAAACACACACAATTTTCACATATCAAATATTCAGATTACTTTATTCACTTTTTAAAAGATTGTTAAAAAAAATAACACATACACAAAATCTTAAATTTAAAATTTTTAACAAAGAACAACAATTTACACAAAAAAATAAAAAATGCTCTTTCTGCAATTCTATGTAAGAGGCCCAAAATTCTAGGTATGCCACTAGTATTAGTATTTACATCTCATGATTCAGATACTAATCAACGGAGAACTTGAATCATTTATTTTATAGTAGATAGCTTTTGATAAAATTCAGGATACTGTATATTTAAGGTTTAGCATTTTTAAAAATACTCTACTTAGTCATTTATTACAGTCATAAATAAAATAGTAAATTTATATATAGTGGAGTTGTGAACTTCAGTAATATACTATTCAAAGAAAATGTAAACAAACAAAAAAATCAATTAAAATTCACAAATTTTATGCTATGCAAGCAGACTTTTCTTCTTCTAATCACCCATATACTATCATGTTAAAACAAAAAGTAAAATTTGAAATAAATTTTACAATATCACTATGCCTTTTTTTCATCGTAATGTGCCATACATGATTATATATATTAATAAAATTTCTTTGGTTTACGTTGAAAGCACATACATTTTATTTTTCCTTTATTAGCCTTTCTGAATTTGATGTAGAGTATTTGGTAAAATAAAATATTTTCTGAGCATAATGCAACAAGTTTTACAAAATATTAGAAACAAACTAAACTTTGATATTGAAATAAAATAAAATCAGTTAAAGAGATCTCAAAACCACTATTATGATTCTATAAGAGAAAAATGTTATTGAAAATAAAAGTATTTCCTGGAGTATATTTAATAATTACTAAAGTCAAACATTTCTCCCCCCCCCCAAATAAACAGTGGTAGATAGTTTGTTCCCTTGTTGTTTCAATAAATGTGTAAGTGAATACTATTATGTCCCCTCAATTATTATTTTTTTAAATTTTGTATATACTATAATAATATTTTTTATATGCGTACTATGCATATAAAATGCCTGTGTTATATATATGTGTATGTTGAAAATTATTATATACTTGCAGTTCAATAAACATATTCTATTCTAGTCATTGTTTATCAACAAAATATAAGCTATTGCACACTATAAAAGTTTGTACACGAGGGGGGCTTGGAACAAAATAGAGCACAGTTAACAATTCCACTGTTCACTAAACATTTGCCAGAGGAACAAAACCATTAGTGATATTTGTTTTTGAAACAAATTTTCTGTATAGTATGTTTATTGTTTAATATGCAAGTGACTATATTTTTGATACATTTTTATATATGTATGCTGTTGTCTAATGTATATTTTAGTTAGATTTTATAAATATTGTTTCAAGTTGCATTTATTAGTAGTTTGTTTTTATGCTAGCACAACAAGACAATAATGGCTTTATTTATTTATTTATTTTTAATTTGCAAAATTTTCAATGCACTGAATAAAATATATACATATTTTTTATACTTTGCTATGTGTTTTCTATGTATTGCTTTTATTATTATATACACACATAATAATATAACAAAAGCAGAAAACGGATTAGAAAATAATTCAAAAATATATGTAAGAAACTATCTAATATTTTATCCAGTGCTCTTAAAATTTTACAAATTAAAAAAAGAAAAGAAAAATAAACCAATTATTGTTCCACGAAGAATGCCAGGAGTATCATGAACTTCGGACCGTGAAGGAAGGACATTTTTAAAAAAATTATATATGGAAATTTTAAATTATTTTTTATACTTTGCTGTGTTTTCTATGTATTGCTTTTATTATTATATATATACACACATAATAATATAATGAAAACAAGAAACTAATTTAAAAATCTATAATAAAAAAAACTAATTTAAAATTTTCAAATATAATTTAAAAAAAATGTATTTCTAATATTTTATTAATTTTTATAATCTCAAATAATTGTAAAAAAGAAAAAAAAGTAGAAAAATAAAACGAAAAAAAATATTTAAAGCGCCATCTGCCGTCATATATCAAATATTACCATGGGCTGACAATTTTACGGCTTTTTAGAAACAAGAATCCATAATTTATAATTTGTCTATCATGATAGTAAATGTGTCTCTTAAAAAAAGAAAGAAACCATAATTTATATATATATTCATCCTGTCTTCAAAAAACAATTAATTTCTATTTCATTTAAAAACTATCAGGTGTCTGGGAAGAAAGGCCATTGTACTTTTTGGTCTTAAATTCAGACTTAAAAAAGCAAACAAATACACATCACTGGTGATATGTGTTCGTTAGCAGCTACAAAATGAAAATTAGGCATTAGCTCTGATTAGTTCCTTTAAGACCTTCAGGAAAAATGAAAGGATCTTTTAATTAAAAACAAATTCCAACGTGTATATATATGAACTAAAACATATTTGATATATTTCACTACTATCCATGAATTTTTGTATTTCTTATGTCTGTGAATCAAATATTATGGTTATGGAAACATATTATCTTTTGAATTACATTCCTATTTTTTGAAAACACAATTCTAGCCCCCTAAAATGCATGGTCAAAGTTCAAAGGTTGCTTACATTCAAACAATAGCAAATTCTTCATAGAGTAGTTCTACTCAATGCATGCCTTAGTAATCAATGGATGAAAGAAGATTTGTGCATAAAATCCCTATTCAATGCCTATTCATCTAATATCCTCAGACTAGTTTCTAGCTAGTGGCATTCATCAGTGAAAAACTGTAGATCTGAAAGCACTGTACCTAGATCTTATGATCTAATGCAAGATACCAGCAAAGTTGTGAGCCCAAGATTGAAACACAATAACGTTTTCAATCCAAGCTAATTCACTTGTATCATTATATAGATCTGAATTTGGTTTGGTATCTGTATATTTTGGTGTCTTTGGTTTTTTAAAAACCGCAGTCACCATCATCCTACCAAGATGATTAGTTTAATTGCATACATTCAATGATTAAAATATCATTTATTGTATTTCTAGAAACTTTCTACACTTATTTAGTTTGGCAGCGATAGAAATTGCATATTGACTTATTTAGTATTTAATTAATATCGGACATTTTTAGTATATAAAATCTATTAATGTGAAACTTATTTGTATTAGATAAACAAAAATATCTTTATCAACAAGTCTGAGTTCAAACCCCCTATATATTACACATTGGAGTGCAGATATGAAAAAACCTGTACTGTACAAAAAATTAGATAATATAATTAATTGGATTTTAAATAACTTGTTTATATATAAATTTTTATAGTTCATTAATTATATTTTAAATGTATGTTTACCACAAATAAATTTATTCAAACTATTTTTTAAACAATATTTTTAATTTGTTAAAATATTTATTGTATTATTATTAATTCAAAAGGTCAAACACTGTACTAGTCAAACTATTAATTAACAATAATTACAAATAAACATCAAATTAAAATAAAAAAAAGGGTATTTAAAGTTGTTGTTAATATTCCATATATTATAAATAATTAATATAATTATAATAGAAACCGATTAAGTATAACATAATCGTTATATGAAATAGAATGAACTCCAGAAGTGAGTTAGAGATCACTCGTAGTCATTATGTTACATTACATCGTTTGCATTTTTTGTTTTGTCACTAAATGTGTGACTATGAATATTTAAAATAGAAATATATATACACACCAAACACACACATAAGTATTATAATGACATACAATTGAATGGTAAAAAATAATGATTACTATGTTATGAACTACAGATTAAAATATATCTGGCCATATATTATTACATGATTATACAATACTGGTTACAGTCATGATGAATAACAAACTATAGAAATAGCAAAATATGCAGTAAGACATGAAGTATATGTGGCTTGAACTATATAAAATAAGCTGAATACAACTATTATTATTATTTATCTGATTAGCTAATACATAATAAATAAGCATTATAATAAGTTATTAGGGTATTTGAGTATTAATCTTCCAATGTAGAAGAGATAGAAGACTTTTTACACCCACAATAAATGTGTAATCTTATGATATCAAATTGAAAGAAAATAAACCATGTGATGTCTATTGAAATATGTCTGAAAAGGTGATTTAGATTTTTCAAAATGTGCTTTGATTGTTATTATTTTCAGTTATTTATATTTTTCAGTGATTTCTTTTTCAAAGCATACTTTGCTTTATTTATGGTTGTCAGTGTGTTTTTATGTAATATGTGTGTTAAAATTTCTACTGCATTTCTTGTAATGTGGCATAGGTTAATAAACCCTATTTAAGTATTTCAGTGAAATATTTAAATTATTAGCATATTTTTAACTTTCATAATCAATTAACTTGACATTGAAACTTTTAATGCAGACTATCTACTCACATAATATCAAAACCAATATGGCATCTATTAATTGCAATTTAGTTATTAAATAAATGATTTATTTAACTAATTTAAACTTTACTTATATTTTTAAATTACACAACTTTAGCTCAAAATACACTCATGCTCTTAATATGAGAATGCCATAAGTTTTCAAAATTGCTAAGTTCTATTTAATTTATAGAAATAACAAGTTTTTCTACAGTTTCATACAAAGTACAAACAGTTAACATTATTAAAATCCTTTAGTACTGTAATTATTCAATGTACCATTTATTATAAAATATCAGCTAAATATTTTATTCATTTAAACACATGCACCGATATTCACACAAATATATTAGATATCACCATTATTCTAAAAGACATTATGTTAACTTATTACCTATTTAAAAACTTAATTAATTTAAAAATTCTTTAAATTGAAATTTATCCCAAATATTTATATTTAAACTCAACATCTATAAACGCTGGCTTTAAATAATTCTTACATGAACTAAATTTTATAAATAATTATTTAAAACCATTTATTTTAAAACTAATAAATAAAGATCCTAACAAAATAAAATAACCATATTTTGTAGAGAATAAAACAATGTTACTAATTGCCTATATCTAAAACATAACAGGCTTAAACTAATTGTTATTGAGATCTAAACTATTAATTTGGGAATTTTTATTCAAACATTAATTAATTCAATTAGTATTTCTTAAGTAATTATTACTTACATATGCTAAGTAAATTATTTTAATCAATAACATAAACCATTAAGTTAAGACTTTATAATTTTATATCAAGAAGGAAATTTTTTAAATATAGTCTAAATTTTTTTAACATATTATAAGATACATATTTAGCCCATAGATCCAAGTAGTTACTATATATATATATTGATATGAAGATTTTTATGGGTTGCATATATAAAAGACATATTTTGCAGGTTCATTCATGTTAAATTTTTTTTTTAAATATTGATATACCGACATTTCAACTTGATCACATAAGTCACCCAGTGGATGACTCGTGTGATCAAGTTGAACTGTAGGTATATCAATATTTAAAAAAATTTTTTTTAACATGGATGAACCCACAAAATATGTCATATATATATATTGCATTGGAATAAACAATTATTAATCAAACAGAAAATAGTTTTTGTTGACTATTTATGACAATGCCTGATATTCAAACCCAGTAATTGACTAAAGTTAATAAAATAAAATAAAAAATAATTTGATAGATAACAGTTTAAATAATAACTGATATTGACAAAAAATACCACTCAAACTAATTCAAAAGTGAAATTAAAAAGAAAAAAAAAATTAAATGTAAAGTTAAGCATTTTATTGTCAGATAGAAATATATTATATATTTTCCATACTTTAAAGGCATTGACAAACTTAAAATTATGAGACACATACTATATTTAATTTTAAAATTATTTTGGAATAAAAATTTAAATGGAAAAGTGTTGCTAAGCAACATTACTAAATTGATAAATGGAAAACAGAGGTAGAAGGTGGTGAGCTAGAGATAGGAATAGTTGCATATTAAGGAATAACTAAATTTAACTTCTAAAATAAAAGTTAAAACTAAAAAAAAAAAGAAATTCTGTTTATTGAAGGACAGTGATGGAGTAGATAGGATATATAAGACAGAGTCGAGCAGGTTTTTTTTTTTCATTTCTTGGATATATTAGAAGGTGATTATTAGCAAGACAACTAAGAAACCTAAGACCATTGGAAGTGTGTAGGCAGCAAAGTAATAACCTGCAATGTAATTGATACTCATACTAAAAGCTGATTCCAATTAAAACAACAGATTGAAGATATTCTCTATGGCTGAATAGATGGATTATATACTGAATGTAATGACCAGTTAAATATTCCTATCGCCAGTCTTTTTAAATAATCATATGGACTAAATAGAGTTTATGTTCTTCACAAATTATCTTTATTTTCATTCTGTAATCAATTTATGGTTATTTTTTTAAATATTGTCAATTGCCAAAAATGATTTTTTAGAATGTATTTCATTTGTAAACTTAGATTACTATTAAAGAAAACTCAATTTAATGAATTCTAATATAGAATAAAGATTAAACCACTAAACATCACATGATCACCATCTCATGCTAGCACATAACTGTTAGTAAACAGGCAAAAACTTTCCATATAGTAGTGCCAACTTGTACTAACCAGAGTAATCAATGGATGCCAGAAGGCTTGTGCATAAAATCCCTATCTAGTGCCTACTCATCCAATATCCCCAGACTAGTTTCTCAGATCCAAGGCTCCTCATTGATGAAGGCCACAAGCCAGAAACTAGTCTGGGGATATTGGATGAGTAGGCACAAGATAGGGATTTTATGCACAAGCCTTCTGGCATCCATTGATTACTCTGGTTAGCACAAGGTGGCACTACTATATGGAGAGCTTTTGTCTGTTTAGAATAATGATTAATATTAAAACTAATGTTTAAATTTAAGTTAGAGAGAAGAGAATATAACTTTACTTTCTCAGTTTTAGCTCATTCTCTAATCACTATTTTTAATGTTCTTTTTCTCATTTTTTGTATTCATTTTATATAAAAACTAATACTGAATAATGCTGCAATCTTTAGACTTCTTAAAAAGTAATAAACCAACAATATTTAAATTTAACCTAATATAAAGATGCAGATACCTGCATTCAGAAGGCAGTGATTTGGTAGTTTCTTGTTCTCTCTACAGGAGCCTGCCTATCATTGATTTTTACAGTTCTATTTATCTGCTTTGATTTTAAAAATAAAAACATATATTTTCTATACTTGTTTTTCCATATTTATTATTTTTTCACAAAATATGTATAATATTGATTATATTTGAAGAATAAAGAAGATTTTATTAGAAAATATTTAGTTTTATAAGAAGACAAATTAACCCTCTCAAACTCTGCATTTTCTGATGTTTTCCTTTGTCTCACACATCAATGTAAAATATATGATAAAGTGATTATTACTTATCTGAAAATAATAAATTTGATTTCATTTGATAGATATTTTTGTTTACTACTGAAATAAATTTTAAATGTTCACATTTTGTTTCTATAAATATTAAAAAAATGAGATCATAAACAAAACAAAGAGTTTAGATGTCACTGTTTCTAGAAAGATTATTTTCAGTTTATAAAATCAATAAAATATTTCTTAATTCTTATTATTTTTAAACATCTGAACAAGTAATTATTTATTTCTTTTATATCTAATGAATTATGTGTTAAAAGTTTAAAATTTTTGAATATTTATTGTAAAATTGTGATAGTTTCATACTTTTAAATATAATTAGATTGCTGATGTAGAAACTAAGCTTGCAAATTGCTTTAGAACATGCTTAGATTCACTGCTAATATAATGTTATATTTTGGAAAACAAGTCAAAATAAGTTATTAATAAATTATATTTCTTGATATCTAATGAATATAGTGTGAATTACTTTTAAAAAAATCTAAAACTGTAATAAATTTGCAAATAAACAAGTTTTTGGTCATTGGTACTATTTATTTTAAACAATGTCATAAAACACCAAACATTTTACAGCCTTGGCAACAGACACTACCTGAACATGTCAGGGTGGGGCTTATGTCTATTGTAAGAGTAGGAATTTTGAATTCCCCACCTTCTACCGCAAATTTTTCAGTAAAAATTTATTATAATAAAATATACCATTTTACACACATTTTAACATATAATACTTATGAAAAAATTCACCAGGGGGTGCATTGGTCAAAAGTCGAAATTCTGTCATTCTGCTTAATTGAAAGGTTAAGAAAGAAATCAATGACATATGGCTTCATTTTGTAATTGGATAATAAAGATACATTTTATGTTGACTGCAATTATAAATAGAATTTTACTTTTTACAAAGCATTCATTTATTTTGATAATCTGACAAATTATTAATTTGGGTTTTAGAAACTAAACTAAAATAAATATAATTTTAAAAGATAAATGTATTTTTGATGCTGATCCTGCAATTTACCCTTCAAAAGTTGGAAATTTAATCCAATCAGCATTTAGGGATTCTTAAAATTAAATGTCACAGTAAAGGTTTACAAAAATTATCACTGGGGCTAACAAAAATGTAATTTTCGAAAGGATTAATTAACCTAAAAAATTCACCATTAATTTTTATACTAGAGCCATGTACAGCAGCCTATTTCATTATATATAAAAATTTATTTTAAATAAACACATTATTTTCTTATATGATTTTAACATTTTAGTTGTTTTGGTCTTTATGAATAATTTCTAAGATTAATTATTTGTATGCCATCCGTTGTCTGTTTTTATAGTACATATCATATTTGTCCCTGCTTACAGCCATAACAGATTACTTCTCAGTTAAGGGTTAGAATATAAGCTTTGTCTCAGTATATATATATATATATATTGTCAAGTTTTTGCTTTTATCAGTAGATCTTTCATTGTATATCTATCATAACACGATCATATCCATATTAAAGACAGCTTTTATCTGTATATAAAAAGGTGTTCACATTTACCAATTTCCTATTCTTTAGTCCTTCTACTCTCCTTTTTTAATAGGTAAATTAGGCCTAAGAACTGACAGGTTATATTTAGAGATCATATCCAAATAATTATCAATCACTTCTGCATAGCTTGTTTCTGATTTTAAATTTGAAAGCCCATTCACTTCAACCACACTATGTTCCCTAAGTAAAGAGTCACAACCTAATAAATTGCTATGCCCTCCAGATAAAACATCAAGGGGCAAATGAATTGGTTTTATTAAACACAATAACTTTAACTCTTATTTATTCCAAGAATTGTAGTTGAATGCCATGGTAATCAGTAATCACTCTATTGGTAGGATGCTGGCACCCAGATTACTTTGTCTAATAATGATAGTCTTCATGTTTTTGATGCAATGGAGGCAGCATACCTAGTATCAATTCCACTGCTACTGATGTATTATAAATTATAAGTCTGCATTTGAAGGATGAATCAATCTTCTCACATTATTTGTATGGGCACAAAATTTATTTAATTTTATGTTGCTTTTGCAGTTTTTTTAAACCCTTTCATTTTTTTCTTAGCAACTTGCTTTTTTAAACATGCAGTTTCTATGTGTTCAACATGCTTTTAATATCTACACAATGTATTATGTATTAAGTGTATTGGGTGTTTTTTATTTGTTACATCTGTAGCAAAGTTTTTCATTTGTTTTGCAGACTTATTTGTGCAGTTTTTATTATTATTTGCTAGGTATTTGATTGAGCCAGTTTTCTGTGTGACAAATTAATAGATTTTCTTTAAATGGAGCCATCCAACACATTATGATCTCAGCTAGAGTTTCCTGAAAGGCAACTGAATCAAACATGATTCATCAATAGTTTGATCCTATGGTTGTGGTCTTTAATTCCAAAAATGAACTAATCATTCATAACTTTGTTTAAAAAACTTTTTAATGTCATACTTCAGTTCTATTGGAAAATCTTAGCCTTTTAGTTCACTCCATAAACAAATGGGTTGCAATTATACTTTCTTAAAATTGTTAGGAATTTTGGTCAGTAATAAGCTGTGAAAAGAGACATTGTTATATTGAAATCTAACTCAGTTGAATGGATAGAGGTCCTATGAAATTTTAAGATTTCTTGCATTGAAACCTCATAAATGGTTATAAAAGTTGTTAATATTAATTCAGCTTTTTTGATTTGGTTTGCTGTCAAAAAGAAGTGAACTTGATCCACATATGCAGGCCAATTTTTAGTATAGGCCAGAGGCAGCAAGTTTTACAAAAATGAGGAAACTGCTAGTGTTTTCTTAATTTTTTTACTGACACATTATCACTTTTTTGTTTCCATTAGTAACCAAAGTCTAAACAACTCACTAGAATAAGATCCTGTTATGACTGAGAAAATCCCATTAACTGCACCAAATCTGTTGCTTTATATGTAGTCATAATAAACATAGACCTGAAGAGTATGATATTTTATTAAAAATAAATATACAATATATATTTACATAAAAATCTTATATTTATTTCATCTGATACCAATATCTAGTTATAATGTCTAATTGCTATACAATTTTCTTTGGGTGTCACATTAGGTGCCTAATACTTCTTGCTATATCATGGAAGTTTGCCTTCTGTCATATTTAGTATCTAGAAGCTTTCAGTTTAGAGCGAATGCGTCTCACTGCTTTTGCAACCAAATATGGAATAACCTGTATAATGTTCATTATTGCCTGACTCTACCTCCAAATTGACTGCTGATATAGAACCTAGGGTGCCTTTCTTTAACAGAAGCAAACAGACTCACTGAGCCCGTTTTTGAAGTTGTTATACTTTATCTATACACATATATCCATTGTTTTGTAGCAGTGAATGCTGAATTCGATCTTATGATTATAAGATGGACAAGTTCATTAACTGAAGGTAATTTGAGCGATTACAATTTCCATTATAATTGATACCTTATCAAACACAAGCGACGATCTATGAATAATTGCGAGTTGTTTCTTTAAACATACACACGTACATATATATAAAGCAAGTATTTTTTATTTAAAACAGTAAGTATTTTTAAACAAAGTTTTTGAAATTTAAAACGATTTCCTATGAAGTTACAAACTCCATTTTTGCAAATTTATTTTGGAAATAACCAATGATGACTTTTAAAATAAAAAGTAGAATATAAATATATTCGATTTATATGTAAATACATGCTAGTTATATTTAAATCAGTAAAAAGTAAGTAGTTAAAGAGATATTTTAAATTTTCTACATTAGGAAAAGTTTGCACTTCAATCGGTAAATAGAAGTTAAATAATATTTAGTTACATTGTAGAGTTTTTTTAAAAAATAAATTTTCAAAAGATTTATTTTATAACTAGTATTCAAAAATCTCATTCAAACTTTTTTTTTCTATTTAAAGATATGATAACAAGAGAAATGTTATTCAAAGTTATCCGCTTAACAAAAGAACATTAAAATTTGTAAGATTTCATAGCTATGAAAAAAGTACTCTAATATTTTTACTAAAAATAAGTTGAAAAGTGGGGAAAAGAAATCAAGATTTTGATAATCCTTCCAAATATCCTTCTTTCCAAAGAAGGCTAAATTTAAAATCAGATTCTTGACAATGTATTATCTTGAAACAAAAACAAAAGAAAGTAATTCAACAAGTATAACTTTTCTTAGTATTAATAAAAAGATATTTAATTCGGTGTAGACATCATTAATGATTGATTAATGCTTTAAAACTTGAGCTATAAAAAAGTTAAAATTTTAATCTTTTATTACACATATATGAATAAAAACATTTGAAAAAAAGGCTGATTATCATCCTCTCTTCAAGTTGCATTTCAGCTAAAATATCAACCTTCGATTTGCTTAGATTATATTTTTTACACGTATTTATTCATATATTATAACGCTCCCGCTCTGTGACAAATTTAATTTTTTTTTTTTTTCCATGTGTCATAGCATCGGCCGGGACGCGAACCCACAACCGTCTGCAACCAACTACTTGCTTGCATGGCGGTTGCGATACCTCTCGGCTAACAACGCAAGACAAATTTAATTTTTCTCCCTAAACATTTTGTAAGCTTTCAATTTTTGATTTAGTATTAACCCATTATTTAAATAGGGGGGTTTGAACTCGAGATATTTTAGTCTATTCATCCTCCACTCTATCTCAAGTAACCAATACACATGACCACATGTGTAAAAAAAGAGACAATCCCCAAATACGTATTTCGTGCAGCACTAGCAATCATCAGTAGGACCAGATCGTAATCTCTCATAGAGATGCACAATCAATGTTCAGCTTATATTAAGATAGCAATTCCTCAAACTTTAATGGACAGGCTTAAATCTTCTCATCCTTCCAACTATTCAACTGCCCATTTCATTGAAAAAATGTGATGGATTGCTGATGCTGGATTGGATATTATTAATCCATTTCTGTATATCAGAATTCAATAAATTTAAACTTGACATGGTAACAATATACATTTGCAACCAAAAGAGTGTAAAAATTATATTAAAATGCCAATATTAGAAAATGAGTAATCAATGGATGCCAGAAGGCTTTTGCATAAAATGCCCATCTAGTGCCTACTCATCTAATATCCCCAGACTAGTTTCTGGCTTGTGACCTGCATCAGTGAGGAGTCTTGGCTCTGAGAGCGCTGCAGCTAGATCTTAGGATCTAATGCAACCCTCTAGTAGCCACCTTTTATCTCTACTTAACTGCAAAACTATGAGACTTTAATTAAAAACACTATATTTCTAACCCAAGCTCATCAGCTTATGTAGTCATATAGGTCTGAACTTAGTTCAGTACCCATCTACTTTGGTGTCTTTGGTTCTTTAATAACCATAGCCACTACTATTTTATTAGGCAGGATTGGTTTTAGTCAATAAACAACACATGATCACTACTTCTTATGCTTGTTCTTAACTGTTATTAAAACAGGCAAAACTCTCTATACATATTGCCACACATTGCAAGCCAGAGCAATCAATGAATACCAGAAGACTTGTGCATAAAATCCCCATCTAGTGCCTACTCATCCAATATCCCCAGACTAGTTTCTGGCTTGTGGCCTTCATCAGTGAGGAGCCTTGGAAAAAGTTAGATTTTTATATACAAAAAAATGTTACAACTTTGCCTTTCATTAAGTAATACTATTCAGCCAATATTGTGATAAGTTTGTGATAATATTGCTAATTTTAGAGTCACTAAATTTTAGAGACATTAAAGAAAAGGAATTGAAATGTCAAAGGCAAAAAAAATAATTCAAAAATTGTTAAAAAAAACGGAAAACGTTAACATTGTCTTTGTCTGGAAAAATAAACATACATTTGGTAAGAGGAAAGTACTTGATATTGTACTGAAATGTCAACTATTTAGCGATTATATTTTTGTTATATTGAAACTCCCGGAATTAATACTATGAATGTATATATATATAAATGTTTAAAATTAAAATGTATATTTGAGTTAAATAATAATATCTAGCATTATAAATGATTTGCAGTAATCATTAGTACATTTATTTATTTAAAGTTTTTGTTCTCTAATAAGGGGATGTAATATATGTTTATATATATATGCTTTTAAAATATAACACTTTTCTTATACTGCTGTAATTATAAATATTCACACTTAAGCGATATCCTAAGAAAAACCACTAATGACCAAGTCTTTATTGAAGCTTAGGACTTTTGAGGGTGAAGTAGGTCTTCATATTCATAGCATCTCATGAGGACATACTTCACCCTCAAAAGCAGCAAGCTTCAATAAAGACTTACTCATTAACTTTTTTTAGGGTAGTACTTACAAACTGATATTTATATATATGCTTTTATTTAATTGGATGAGTAATTTATCTACACTGTTGTCCATCTTCAAATCAATAGATCAGAAAAATGATGATAATGACTTTTCATCAGGTTTTAAGTCTCTAAAAAGTAACTTTGTAAAAAAAAAAGAGAATTAAAATGAAAAAGTTGTTGATAGAACACCATTGCTTTCTATTATTTTTAATAAAAATAACTTTAGTATTTAAATATCATTATAAATCAATAATATTATGATGATGATCATGAATCTTGAAATTTATCATGAATGTTTACTTTGGAGATGATGATATGTCTCATGCTTTAAATTGCTTTTGTACAATTATCTGCAGTGATATTTCTGTATGTCTTTTTTTTAAAAAACATAAAACCATGTAACACAGATTTATTTTTAATTAAAAAACACTAAACAAGATCAGTATTTCTGATAGTCAACAAAGATTGAATTATATTTAGTTACCTCTGCTTGTTTAGTCCTACTTCCACATATTTGAAGGTGTTTGGGTTTTTATAATCTGACTTCCATAACATTTATATGATTACTTCAACAAAATTTTAGGAATAAAAGCAGTCATAACATTTTGCATAGTTTATTAAATGTTTCTGATTATTTTTACAAAATAGTTGTGTAAAATTATTTAAGGCCAAAAGAAAACACATATAAATTTTGATTTCATTTGTATATGTTTTATTTTTAAAACCAGAAGTTAACCTTATTAAAGTACTCAACAAAATTTTTTATAAGTGGCTTTAATTCTCTCTAAAACTGCTTATTTTTACATTATCATAGTGAATTTACAGTCATTTTATCAAAAAAAATGTACTGTATAATGCTGCCATCTCTAGAATTATTGTAAAAGTAAAAAAATCAATAATATTTAAATTTAGTGCTACAACAATGAGAGAAGGCAGGATTTCCAAGGTGCTAATTAGTTGTTTCTCATTTTCAACAAAAGGGAGCACTTGTTAACAATTATGACAGTTCTAAGTTCCTTGTTTTGATTTTCAAAACAAACATGTATATTTTAGAGTATTTTTTACATATTTATTATTATTTTCATAAAATATTTGGGAAATATAATTATTTTAAAAGAATAGTTCAGATTTTAATCAAAATTATTTACTTTTCTAGAAAAGTAAATTGAAGCAGAAAAGAAATCAATGACATAGGCTGCATTTTATAATAGGTTACAAAATGTTCATTTTATGTTTTCTGCTATAGATTATTTTTATCAATTATAAATAGAAATTTATTTTTGAAAAAAACTTTCATTTACTTTAATAATCTGACAAATTATTAATGCTTTTTAAAAATTAAACTAAAACAAATATAATATTAAAAGACAAACATATTTTTACTGCTGATTCTGTAATTGACCAATCAAATGATTCGAACTATAATTCATTTTTCCAATAGGTATTTTGAAAAAAGAAAATGTTAATAAATCCAACATAATGTAAACAAAGAAAACTACAGTCTTGTGAAACTAATTGCTGATAGCTTATTAATAGTATAAAAGAACCTTTTAAGATATTTTAAAAATACAAATGCAATTTTAATATTTTCTAAAAAAGTTTTATAGATTTATAAATGCTTCAGATTTATTAATTTCTTCTTCATAAATAAATTTCAATCAATGGAGATTTAATTAATTTTTCTTGATTCACTTATTTGATTTATTTTGTTCTCAGAATGCAATGATAATAAAGCTTTTTGTTGTCATTACATACTAATTTTTTCAATATTTTTTAACTTTAAATAGATCTTTTTAGAATATTTTTCAATTGTAAGCTTATATTTCTAAGAAATCAAGTTGAATTTATTGAAGTTTAATGTAGAATAAAAGTTTTATAGTAAAACCACATATTGAACTTTACAAAAACCACCATTATAGAAAACATTAGAAAATATCAACATGTTAAATGGTTAATATTGCAAAATATTTAATGATAGTGCTATTTTATGGAAAAGTTATACAAAGATCTAAATAATAGAAAAAACAATTACATGTATATTAGTTGAGCTTATTTGATTAAGTTTCAATGACTACAACTGGTATATCAGATATTTCAAATTTTAAAATGCCTTAATTTAAATTTTTTTAAATGGAGTCAGTATCCATACCAATACCTTTCTAGGCATGTCTCTATTTTATAAAAGTCAAATTAGTTTGAATTCAACTTGCTTGCATAGTATAAGTTTCCCTTTTAAATTTAGCAATAATTCACACCACTAATTGTTTTAATAGAAGTAAATTGGCTTTGTGTTTTGAAAAATTATTATACTTTTTATACTTATTTAGACAAATATTATAATACTTAATATAATTAATGCTTATATTAATAAAAAGCAAAATTATTTCATTATAATAACAGAAAGTAGAAAAAAAAAGATTCCTCTTAAAAGCTGATCTAAACAAAAATAATTATTTTTCCATTTTTGTGATTTTATGACTACATTTTTATATAAATATTTTAAATTTTATTGTAATAATGCTTATAATAAAACATCAAATTTGAACTGGTAATTATATAAATCAAATAGTATTCTTAGGAGAGGTATAAGATACTGCTTGTAGGATTTGCATTAAAATTCATGTTGTAGTCATTGCAGATTAAAACTATTGCTACTGGTGTTGTCTATATTTGTATTTATTATTTGAATGAATTATAGATAAAATAATATTGCATAGGTGCTGACATTGGTTTCAGAGAGTTATTTTGGCTCTGTAAAGTATTTGTTTTATAGTTTTGTATTCATTTAATGGCAATGTATTTTGATTTATATTAGTTCTAAATACAATGTTTAGACCTCAGTATCTTTCAATAAAAAGTTAATCCTAGGGGGTCATAGATTACAGCTTTGCAAAAAAGTATGTAACCCATATAGGCAACTTTAATTTGTCTTCAGTTTTTGAGAAATTGACAAATGCTACTTTATACAAATTTATTTGTTTATTTAATTTTATTTTTGTAAAAGTAAATTAAATATTTGTTTGTAGTAAAGGCATAATATATATATAATCAGTTTTTGTTTGATATTGTTTGTTTTTTAGCAGATATTAATAAACTGGAAATTTACTTTGCCTATTATTAAATAGAAAATGACTACTAGTCTAAGTAAGAGACACCTGCTTTCAAAATATCACCATTATTTTTTATAATGATAAATAGAATTTAAATATTTTTTTTTGTTTTGCTGAAATGGAGAATAATTTTATTCCATTAAAATACATTTAATTATGTCTTTTGTTGGTCATTTACTTCTGAGTATTACTTTTTTTCTAATTTCAAAATTGATATAATTTTTAAAAATACTTTTAATTTTTAAACTTATGTTTTTAATAAAATTTATCATAAACAAAAGCACATGTTCATTGGCTTAATCACTAATATTACTACTACATAAATAAACATAGCGCTATATAAAATAATATGTCATTACATAAACATATATATAAAATTTAAAAAAATACAGAAAAAAACTTGGCATATTATAGTATCAGAAAATGGTTGTTAAAAAACTTAATAAAAGTAGTTGAAAAAATATTTCCTTACTATGAATATATTATTTATCAGGTTTAATGTACTAATAAAATAATAGATAAAAATAAAGCTGAGGGTTGAATATTCAGCCGAATAATATTTTTTTCTAGATTCTATTTAGAATAAATACTTTTTGTTTTTTGATATTGTGTACTCCATGTTTTCTATGAGTCTGATTATTTACGTTACCTTAAATGTAATTAAATATAATTTGCATGGTTATTACTTAGTTTTAGTCAGTAAATAGATTCTCTAACATTCAAAAATGACAATCTTAACATTTTTGACAATATTAAAGCAATTACAATAAAACAAATTTTATATGAAGTAATTTTTTATACATAAAATTTAATTATAAAGACAAAACTCTCCATAAAGTATTGTCACCTAGTGCAAGACAGAGTAATCAATGGATGCCAGAAGGCTTGTGCATAAAATACCCATATAGTGCCTACTCATCCAATATTCCCAGACTAGTTTCTGGCTTGTGGCCTTCATCTGTGAGGAGCCTTGGATCTGAGCACACTGCACCCAGATCTTACAATCTAATGCAACCATCCAGCAGCCACTTTTTATCTCTACTTAATTACAAAACTATAAGTCTTAAATTAAAAACACAGTAATATTTCCCATCCAAGCTCATTAGTCATAAGCAGCATAAGAAATGGTGATCATTTGATAAAATTTAATATAATTAAATATGTACATTTTTTATTGTGGACAGGATCACACTGATGCAATGTAAAATTTATGCAAATATATACACCTGCGAGAATAGTAAAGCACAAAATTACTTCAAAAAATGAGGAAATACTGGAAAAATATTTTTCATTAACTATATCAAAATAAATTACACTTTGTTTAAATGCTATCTATATTGTGTAGATTTGTCTTAATCAAATTATTTATAATCACTTACTTATTATTACTCCCTAAAATCTTATTTTATTCTGATTCTAGTTCTAATTAAACAGGTAGAATGTTGAATCTTACATCAGTTTACTATTTATAGGATGGCATGGGTTTGAATCTTGTTCAAACTCATATTTGCTCTAAACATATATAAGCAAATCCACTGCAGTTTTTCATTGTATTCTATATTATATATTGTGTCTTATCACTAATCAAAAAGATATCAGATGTGTCTTTGTAATTGGACATAGGATTAGTGCAGTGCATTAAATAATACCATAATAACAAGAACATGATGCGGATTTAAATTTAAAATAAGATCTCATACATTTAATGTAATATATTTCTTGTATTTTAATTGGGTTTAAACTGTCATGGAAAAAATTAAATTTTCATGCTTTTAGATATTTTGCTATTAATATTTCCATTTTTAATAATTCAACATTTTTTATAATATTAATTTTTATTTGTTAATAAATTTATACATGGAATATTAGATAGTTTAATTTTATACCAAAAATATTTAATATTTTTACATTTATTAAAATGTAAGTTTATGTGTTGATTTATGCAAAACTATGTAAGTGAAATTTGCATATGATTTTCATAAATTACTTTATTTGTTATCAAATAACATTTGTTGTTTTTGTTTTAATACTCTTCTTATATGTTTATTTATTTTTAAACATTTTTTTGTAATTATTTTTTTATTCAATAAACTTATAATTAATATATTATATATTTTATTTTTATTCACTGATATTTTTCAATATAGTGAATATTTATGGGAGCAGAGGTGGGGAGGAGTATATATCATCTAAAATTTTGCACATAGGCATTAGACACTACTGGCATACTCTTCTTGTAGAACATTACTTAATATGAGATAATTGTTTTTTTTTAATCAATAGTATTTTAAATTATGTATTATATGCTTTTCTTTTAGATTTTAAACATTTATTATGAAAGGCATTCAAAGGTATCTAATGTTTGTTTTAAATTAGTGATAGTAAAAACATCAAATTTTTTTAAAAATATTTATCTTATTTTATATTTATTTCAAAGTGTATATATATATATTATTGACTTATATTTAAAAGCAAACATAGAAACCCAAAAATATATGAAAGAAATAATGGTAATTACATATTATCCCCTTGCTGAAAGTTTGCCAGGAGTTTTTTTTAATTATCCATTTTCAGGGCCTTCAGTAAATCTTGAAAACTATATGCTGACTAGATGCTGCATATCTAATATTTTATTTTATTTTATTTTTTTAATATTATTATAAATATACAACATGGTACACAAACTACCACAATTGACTGTAATTAAAATAAATTTAATATAGCTGCAATAAACCTGTAACCATTACAATAAAATATTCTGTGGTCTCTTTGCCCACCATCATTGTTGTGGAAGTATTCTCCCCTGTTGATTAGCATCCCATAATTTTGGAAATACTCTACTATGATGTGTTTTTTCATTGGAAAAACCCACATTTCAATTCTTTTAGCAGAATGTTTTAAAAAAAAAGTAACAAAGATGCTAAATGACAATATTATGCTAAACCTATAAAATCATAACAACATTTGCAATAAATATTACCAAAATCACACTTTTCTTTACGTTTGCCATAATATCTTATAAATATAATTTGTCCAAACTTCAAACACTTTTTAGCAAAACTCTTTATTTGTACATACACAGACACCTAGGTTTCGACTGACCTGCAGTCTTCTTCAGAGATATTTATGCCTATGGATTTATTGATGCTAATTTTGAAGAAATAATGATTGTTTTGAATTTTGTAGCATACACAGAGCTTTGCAATTTTAATATTAAAACAGAGAACTGTCCATAGGCATAAATATCTCAGAAGAAGACTGCAGGTCAGTTGAAACGTAGGTGTCTGTGTATGTACAAATAAAGAGTTTTGCTAAAAAGTGTTTGAAGTTTGGACAAATTATATTTATAACATTTGCAATGTGTTTATGTTTGTGCATTATAAAAATAAAATAAAATAAATGAAATCGTGTGAATGAAATTTATATGAGATTTATTAATATTTTTGAAAATTAACAGGAATTTAGAATTGATTTCTTAATATTTTTTAAATTTAACAACTAACATATGTTTGGTAAATATTAATAATATGTATAAAGAAAAAAAAATTAATTAAATGTTGTGAATGGAATTTATAAGGGATATATTTTTAAAACTTTACAGGAATTTATAATTGATTTATTAATAATTTTTAAACTTAACACATGTTCGGTAAAATAATTTTGAAAAAAAAAATGTAAACAAGTATGTGGATGCCCCTGAAAATGGACAGGCAAGCTTCCAACAAAGGGATTATATATAAGTACTGAAATGATTTTTATTACATAAATTTCAGTCACAAAGATTAACTTTTTAACAAAGTGATTGATACTTTGTAATCAATGCTCTTGCCAAAGTAAAAACTTTTCTATGAGTTTGTATACAGATATTCAGACTTAATTTATTAGTGTATTTGTTTCTAAAATATTTATTTTCTAAAATAAAAATAAAATGTGATAAATATTTTTAGAGATTTTTTTGTGTTATTGATTTATAGCAAACATAATGTTATATAATACCTCAACTTTTATGTTTTCTAATTATAAAAAGCAGAAAATAAATCTGAATTATGATCTAATTTTAAAAATAATGAGTAAATAATAAAAATAAAGAAAATACAAATATAAAAATATACATGATTGTTTGTATCTAATTGGAGAAATAAAAATTAAAACTCAATTGATGAAAAATTCAAGTAGTCTAAAATCTCAAATCATAAACATCTATTTTTTTAATTAATGCTTTTACCTATAGACTCAAATTGTAATTAAAAGTTGTAATCATTAATTAACCAAGTCATGGAGAAGAAGCAAACTTCAATAAAAGTAGACAGATGCTTGGGAATCATGGGGTGTACTGTGGAGAATTGGAAGTATAATTATTCTCTACCATTAGCATTTTTTTAAAAAAATAATTTTTGTATTACTTGTGTGATATTTTAATAATCTGAATGCCCATAATTGAATTGCAATACTGAACAAAAAGATCTAACTGATTTATAAATATTATATATTTCCATTTTTTATTATTATTAGAGAACAAAAGTTATCAATCAAAAACAAAGCTTTATGGTTAATGGATTTAATTGCTGAACTCAATTTGTACAAAATGGCAGTACTTGTTTTCATTTTAGTTATCAAGAAGAAATGATTGTGCAGGTATTTTTTTCAGGTTGTTTTCAATAATTTGAGTAGAAATAAATAAAATATTTAGGTTTATAATTACATATTCTTTTAAAAAGGATTTCACTTATATCCATGGAAAGAAGGAAAAAGTTACATTATGTTAAGTAATATAAACACTAATCTTTTTATATTTTTCTTTAAATTTTACATTTTTTTTACCCTTTTTAACTATGATTAAAATTCAATTAAATAATAATTTTGTTAAAAGTAATTTTATTTTAATAAAAGAATTATTCAAACTGTACACCATGTTTTTGCATACTTTGCCTCAATTTAATTATGTTACATGGTTATGGAAAGGTTAAACTGCAAAAAGCTATAACTTAAGTCAGCATTAGTTAAAGTATGATTGATTTAAAAAAATAAAGGCGTACATTAAATTAAGTAATGCTTGGGTGTTTTATTTTTATAAAAAGAAATTTTAACCAATTCATTTTATTTGTTAAAGCATTTGATTTTTCTTTCTCTTTCTCTTTCTTTCTTTCTTTTTTTCTAGCCTTCTTTCCTTTCTTTCTTCCTTTTCTTTATTTCTTTTTTACTTCCTTCTTTCTTTATTGCTTTCTTTAATGGCTATAACCATTGTAGGATACCATCATAAATTTTCATAAGCCTTAATTTTATAGAACTTTTAAAATTGAACAGGTGTTCATCTCACTATATTTCTAGAGAGGTCTGTATTTTACAAAAACCAGATTAACTTGAATTTAGATTACATAGTATAAATTTTATACATACCATTTCTTTTAGTTTAACAGTGTCTCCATACCCCTTACAATCTAAATGAAAATTAAATTTCTTCATTTTTTAAAAATTATCACTATTTTTTACTACTGTTTTAGACAAATATTATAATACTCACTGTAATTAATGTTTGTATTAATAAAAAGAAAATTTATTTCATTGTAATAACTGACTATAAGTAAACTATCAACTGATTTCAGTTATAAGCTATTCTAAATAAAAGTAATTTTATTATTCAATTTTTGCAATTTTACAGTTATATTTTTTATACTTTGGACTATTTCCATTATCTAATATAAGTATTGAATGTCTTTAGAAAAATTTAACTATTTAAATATTTCAAATATATTCAACTGTTAATAATAGCACACAGGTTAGTATGTGCACAATGTTTTAAGAGGTATCTTTCTCCTCTCTTCTTCAGGTATTGCTCACCTGAGCAGTGGCAGTACCATGGGATTCAAACATGCACCCTTATATTCTTGTATATTGAATTTTAAGATGATGCTTTAACCATCTGTTACATCCTGCATTACTTTAAAATTCAATATTCAAGAATCTAAGGGTTCAGGTTTGATTCCCATGTTAGTACTGTCACTGGACAGGTGAGCAATACTTGAAGAAGAGAGGAGAATACTTTTCAAAACTTTGTGCATTTACTAACCTGTGTGCTATTACTAACAGTTGAATGTATTTGGAATATTTAAGTAATGTCAATTTTTTCTAAAGATATTCAGTACTTATATTAGATGATGTAGGTAGTCCTATATATAAATACAACTAGAATACCATCATCATAAACCTGCAGGAAAACAATATTTTTATACAAATTTTTTAATACTTATTGTGAACATTGCTTATAAAAAAATAAATTAAATTTAAAATAATAATTATATAAAACAAATATTTTTTTAGCATCAGTATAAGAAACTGTTTGTAGCATTTACATTATAAAACTGCATTGAACTCATTGCTAGTTAAATCTAATCCAGTGACCAGCACAAAGAAATAATAATGAATGCAGAGTAAATAAAAAAAAATGTTCAAAATAGTTATAAACAAGAATATAAAAATTTGAAATTAAATAATCAAGTTAAATTGCAAAAGGAGAGATGATGGTTTTCTCACCTGAATTAGCATATCCAGATTATTACTATTAACGTATAATGTATTTGCAAACATGTATATTAAGTTGTCTTTTTAAAAGCACGAAAGGTTATTTAAGAGTACTATAAATAAGTGAAAATATTAAATCATTGTTCAACAGTTATTTACCATTGTTTATTGCTACAATATCACATTATTAGCATTTCCTATGTATATGCAAGTTGTTAACAACAATAGCAAACTTTCTACACAGTCGTGCCAACCAGTGTAGGCCTTAGTAATCGACAGACTATTAAATCCCCCATATATATTGATACTGAATTGGGTTCAGATCTGTGTGACTGTACAAGCAAATGAGCTTGGATTGAAAACATTGTGTTTTCATCTTAGGATCATAGCTTTATACCTTAATCAAATAGTTAAAAGGTGATACTGCAGGATTGCAGTAGATCCTAACATGTAGGAGCAGTGCTCTCAGATCCAAAGGTCCTCATTGATGAAAGCCACAAGCTATGAATTAATCTGGGGATATTGGATGAGTAGGCATTAGATAGGAATTTTACACACAAACCTTCTTGAATCTATTGATTACTAAGGCTTGCAATAGGTGGCTCTCCTGGGTGGAGAAGTTGTTATGGTTTGTCACTGTAATGACAGAGGTTATTTTAATAACTTATTTTTGAAACCTTAGTAAACATGTTAATAAGTTCAATAAACTTTTTTAAATTTTAATAAACACTTTAATAAGTTGAATAATTTGAAAATAAGAAAGTAGCAAGAAATAACTCAAATTATATAAAAAGTGAATTATTGACAAACTTTTGTTCTCATTACAGTGGCACACACCCGTAACCACACATACGTGGAACATTTTTATAGTAATTGATTTAAAACATATCTAAGATGCACATTTAGCTTTAATTATAAATTTTAGAATTGGAATTGACTCATTCTAATTGTAATATGCTTGTATATGTTATAATTATGTTACCATTCACTCAGTTTATTTTCTAAGTTCCTTTAAACTTTATGCTTTTTCCTTTCCTATTGAATTTTATGTTTAAAAGAAGTAGTTTAATTACACTGTTTATAGATCGGTTGGCCATCTGAAATAAATCGATGTTTTCGGTTAACTGGAAAATGCGTTTAGAAGGTAAAAATAAAATTATGTCCTTCACAGTTTTTATTAAATTGTAGACAAGTTTTTCTTTTTTGTAAATGAATATTTCAATTATTATTATTTTTTAAGTTAAAGATTTAAAAATTTTTTTGATTATCACAAAATAGATAATTTCAACTGCATACGAATTTATCGTTGGTGTATATATATATGTGTGTTTACTTGCATTCATATTCGAGGGTGTGGATCAGAGCTCATACACATATATTGTGTGTCCTGAGACTAATAAATATCAACATTTATTTTCAAAAAGAGATAAAGAGTATAGAATAATATATTAGATAAGATGAAGTAAAAATAAAATAATATGAAGAAATAACTGACAAAACTATACAAAATTTCCTAAAGTATAATAAGTCTATCAATGCGTCCAAACATTATTATATTTAAATATAAATAACAATGGTAGGCTAAAATATTTAGAAAATTAAAGATATTAAAATATTAAATAATGATTTAATGAGTTATATTATTAATAATATTATATCTGGAAACTGATCATATATATATAATTATATTTCATACTTCACTAATATATAAAACCTACAACTTTGGTATTCACTTATGTTGTATTATATTACATTTTCTAAATAAAGATCAAAAAGATAGTTTAAAAGAATTTGTACTTAGTATATAGCAACTATGATTACTCATACTTATTTAATTATACTTTATATTTTATCTTTAAATAAATGCTATATTTTTACTATTTATTATTATTATTATTAGATGAAATACACAGGCTTATATATACCTGTGTCTATATATGTAATAGACAGGGTATGAGCACAGACTTTCACATGACCCACCACTCTCCACACTATCTCATAACACTGATACACCTGAACATGCATATGTCGAAAAGATAAATAATCACCAATATACGTATTTCGTGCTAAACCAGCAATCATCAGTTGGTCCAGATTACCATCTCTACACATATATGCTACAAGTGCTCAGATATATATTAAGATAGCAAATCCTCCTACTTTAATGGACAGGCTTCAATGTACTCAACACTCCAACTCTTCAACTGTCCATCCAATTGAAAATCTGATGATGGAACGCTCAAAGGCCACCCTTAGGCCGAGATTGTTGTCACATCCATGTTGACCCAAAGGTCAATCTGACCCCTCATGTACAGGACATAATCCATTAAATACATATACAAGGGATAGGCAGACATCTCTAATATGTAATAGATGAAATACACAGGCTTATATATACCTGTGTCTATATATGTAATAGACAGGGTATGAGCACAGACTTTCACATGACCCACCACTCTCGGCCTAAGGGTGGCCTTTGAGCGTTCCATCATCAGATTTTCAATTGGATGGACAGTGAAGAGTTGGAGTGTCGAGTACATTGAAGCCTGTCCATTAAAGTAGGAGGATTTGCTATCTTAATATATATCTGAGCACTTGTAGCATATATGTGTAGAGATGGTAATCTGGACCAACTGATGATTGCTGGTTTAGCATGAAATATGTATATTGGTGATTATTTATCTTTTCAACATATATGTGTTCAGGTGTATCAGTGTTATGAGATAGTGTGGAGAGTGGTGGGTCATGTGAAAGTCTGTGCTCATACCCTGTCTATTACATATATAGACACAGGTATATATAAGCCTGTGTATTTCATCTATTACATATTAGAGATGTCTGCCTATCCCTTGTATATGTATTTAATGGATTATGTCCTATACATGAGGGGTCAGATTGGCCTTTGGGTCAACATGGGTGTGACAACAATCTCGGCCTAAGGGTGGCCTTTGAGCGTTTCATCATCAGATTTACAATTGGATGGACAGTTGAAGAGTTGGAGTGTTGAGTACATTGAAGCCTGTCAATTAAAGTAGGAGGATTTTCTATCTTAATATATATCTGAGCACTTGTAGCATATATGTGTAGAGATGATAATCTGGACCAACTGATGATTGCTGGTTTAGCATGAAATATGTATATTGGTGATTATTTATCTTTTCGACATATGTGTGTTCAGGTGTATCAGTGTTATGAGATAGTGTAGAGAGTGGTGGGTCATGTGAAAGTCTGTGCTCGTACCCTGTCTATTATTATTATTATTATTATTATTATTATTATTTTCCTACATATAAATATATTACTGGTATTTCAGGGGAAAAGTATTTAATTCTCTACCTTCCTCATTTTGCAACTACGATTAAAGTGATATCTTTTGTTGATGATGACCTGATAGTCTTCAGAGACCTGCAGAACTTTTATTTTGTTCTTCATATTCTGAGCACATTCTAGACAATAACAGAGTCTACAATACAAGCTTGTATATCATTCATGTGGCAGATATTTACAGGTTGCTATCTACCATCATTTTTCACAGGCACTTAGTCATTTTTTTTTGCAATTGGAATAAAATTTATCTAAAACACTATTAAGTCATCATCTAAATTATCTGGTTGTCACCAAGTTCAATACAAATATACAATCTTTTCACTCAAAATGCTTTATTTTATAGTAAAAGTTTGTATAGATAATGCTATTCTGGACAGTATATTTGCTTACTATAATCCATGAATGTATCTTTTCAGCATACTATTGAAAATTTCATGTCTACAATAAAATCATATATCTGGACATCATCAACACATCTTCTATCAATTACAAGTGCTTACTTTCTTATTTGTAAAGGTGCTCTTAATATAATATGTTCTCAATCATGTGTCTCCTATATCAGAACTAAAATATACATCACAACCTGAAAGCTATTCATTTATCTGTAACATTGCTTTCTCCACTTTTATATGCAAGTCAATCCATTTTACTGATCATGCTATTGAGCATGCAGATATATTGGACACTTATATCAAATATTTGGTTGGTGTTACATTTAAAGATATGAAAAAAATTATAGATCTTACTAGATATCTATGGTTAACCCTTCCAATTGTCAAAACTTTAAAGTTTCCAACACACGTGTTACTTTATTGTGTTACTTTTTAATAAATTTTCTCTTATACATTTAAATGAAATTTTTTATATATAATTTCTCCTTTTATTTTCTAACAGTTTCGACCATCTTGAAGTCTTCATCAGAGCTATAACATTTAAATATATAATCATATAACCATTACTTTATTTTCTAATTATTAGTTCCTTACTATTTTTTATTACTACTTGCTTTCTATTTTTTTATTTCTTCTATCCTATCTATCATTCTATATTATTATTTTAAATATATCTCTATCACCTTTCTATTCTATTTTTTTATACCTATTAATCTAATTTTTTTCCCCTTCTATTATTCATTTATACCTATTCTTTCATTAATAATTTTCAATTTATTTTTATTTCTATCTTTATTAATTATTCTTATTTTCAATTTCATGTTACTTATCTTTTATAACTTTTTTCTTTCTTTTTACATTCATAACTGATTCTGTTTAAAAAAATCTTTAGCCTCTTTTTCATATACTTCTTTATCGTGATTGAAATTTTTGTTTAACTTATTACTTGGAATAATTCCTGCCAAAATCTCTTTTTAATTGTTTAAATTAAATCTGGATCGCACGTGTATCTTACATAATAATCATTCAGAAGATATGATACACATTTTTCAAAGCTGTTCATACATCTCATCTTTATGGTACTTTGTATTTCATAAGCAAATAATTAATCTTAAATAATTACTCAAGAAAAATATTAAAAATTTTCATCTTTATAATTTCATAGACATTATTCTTACTTTTAAAACCAAGTAGATTTCTTGCTTCTTTGTAATATTTAACAATAAAACATATAAACAAGGCAAAACTCTCCATACAGTAGCGCCACCCTGTGCCAACCAGAGTTTTGCCTTGTTTAATAACAATTATGTGCTAGTATAAGAGATGGTGATCATGTGATGTTTAGTGGTTTAACAAAACATATACTAGTCTTAAAAACACAATAAAGAATGGTATAATACATATTTATATGTTCTAAAGTATAGATCTAGAAATACTATAAGCAACATTTGGCAGAACAACATTTTTATTAGTTGTACATTACTTTAGAATGATATAAAGCATATAACTTATACATTTATGCACATAAAACTGAATCATTTTTATCTGCTGTCAAACAGTAGCTGTAATGATTATATTTTTATAAGCTATGTATCATACATAATGCAGATTCTCTTCTCCCCTCTGTTTATATGTTAATACTTGTAAGTGCAGCTAAAAAGGTATACAATAATAGTATTTGCAACATTGTTTACAGAAATGGCATTTCTGTACCAGTAGTGCTGACAAAAACTGATTTTATTTTTTAAGGATTTTATAATATTGTGTTTTTTCCTTTCCTATTGAATTTTATGTTTACAAAATAGTAGATTATGTGAGGGATTTCAACACAATCTTTCAACTTTTTATTTTAATATAAATCAAGCAGTGATTATATATGTGTGTGGGAGATGATGATCTGAACCAACCATTGAGTGCTACTTCAGCACGAAATACATATATTGGAGATCATTTATTTTTTATACGTGTCAGTTGTATGAGATAGAGCAGATAGCTGAAGGGAGCTTTAAACTCTGTTCAAATCCCTTATATAATTACATAACTCTAGGTATATAAATAATACTTGTATAATCAAATATTAAAAATAGTAGATTAATTATTGTGATAATGGGCTGATATATTGAAATAAACTGTTTTTGATAAAATAGAAAATGGACATATCAAAATTCAGATTCATATATTTTGGGATCATAAATATAATGAACTATATAGCAGATTCCATGATGTGCATATTAATTCAAAGGGTTTGCATCATGTAAAATGAAATGGATTGTAACCTGAATAAAATGTATTAGTACATGAATACATGTATTTGTAAGATGTGATATGTTGGACTGTTTCCATCATTTATGAGTGAATGTTGAATGTATAGAAAATTTTAAACTTTATTTAAACTTTCCAAATACAACCAACTTGTTAGTAATAACACACAAATAGACAATACAGGTTAGTAATTACACAATGTTTTGAGTAGTATTATTCTCCACTCTTCTTCAGATGTTGCTGGCCTATATGCACAGTGACAATATTCGCTTAAAGTTGAACTCACACCTTTAGATTCTTGAATATTGAATTTAAGGCAAATGCTCTAACAACTGAGCTATTCTGTCAAAGGCGAGTTGGTAGAGTGTTTGCTTTAAATTCAATATTCAAGAATATAAAGGTGCGAGTTCAACTTCTAAGAGAATATTGTCACTATGCATACAGGCCAGCAACACTTGAAGAAGAGTGGAGAATAATACTACTCGAAACATTGTGTAATTACTAACCTGTATTGTCTATTTGTGTGTTATTACTAACAAGTTGTTTGTATTTGGAAAGTTTAATTAAAGTTCAAAATTTTCTATACATTCAACATTCACTCATAAATGATGGAAATAGTCCAACATATCACATCTTATAATATACCATCATTACAAACTTTCAGACAAATGTTTTTGTAAGGTTTTTATATTTAATAAAAGTTAAATGTAAAAAGAAATAAGTAACTTTTGGAATTTTTTGGTAATCAAAAGAACATTTGTTTATCTTTATGATGTTTTTAGTTAAACAAGATACAAAAAACATATTTACATACAAAAGACCTTATTTTAATTCTTTCAATAATTTTTTAGAAGATCTGTGAAAAGTACTACAATTTTCTAATGGTGACAAAAAAAGACAAATCTTTTTATATTAAAATTCAAGATCTTTTACTCTTTCTTGGCTTAAATAAAAATCTGAGAATTTTTTATTTCCTTAGAATATTTTTATTAATAATTATTATATATTTTCAAAAGTAATTTTTTATACTACTTTGGGGACAACTACTATGAGCCTGTCCAATGTTTGATCTGTATAATAATGTGTGATGGCTTAGGTTCAAAATCTTAGCACTTATTAAAATTCTCCAAATGAAGATAAAAGCAGGAAGCAATAAATTTATAAAGAAAACACCAGATACTAATCGATAGTGTTATTTATGTATATGCATACACATCACATTAAAAATAAGTAGATGCTTCTAGCACCATATTTACATTTAGTTTTGGTTAGCTTATTATTATCTTTATAAATGCTCTGAAAAAAATTAGTACCCATGCTTTGAACTACAGAGGTATAGTATTAAAATCATGAAGAAAATGTGATTATAGTGTTTGAAATGTGATATTTATTGAGGGAAAAATAAATGTTTTAATACCATATTTACATTTAGTTTTGGTTAGAAGTATAATAACTGCTCTTTCTTGTTGCATTGCCAAATGTATACCATATAATACTAAATTGTCCAAGCACTTTACTACTATTACACAATGCTTTATTTACCACCCTTCTTTACAGCTAGGAGATATAAAGTTCTGAAGAAGATTACTGGGGCAATCAAAATTATAAACTGTAAGAAAGGGTAGTAAATAAAGCATTGTGCAACAGTAGTAAAGTGCTTGGACAATTTAGTATTATATGGTATATACTTTTGGTTAGCATATACAGTATTTTAAAAACACTTCTTGATGTTTTTTTTACATTACTCTACTTTCATATACATTGACATTCAGAAACATTTTGGGAACCAATTAGGTATGAAAATTGGGAACCAACTGTATTATTAAATGAAATATTTCTTATCTGAATTCCAATTTTAAAATTCAATATTATACTTATTATTATTATTAAAATTTTATAAAAAAATTTTTTACCAGCATTTATAAAAGCAATCATTTTACGCCAATAAAAACCATTTCTGTTTTATTATAGAGACAGTCTTTATGACTTATCATCTTAAAAGCAAACATTTTGAAATAAAATATAATTGTAATCACATATTGTTTTGGTTTAAAATAAATATTTTACAAATATATTGCATAAATATGTAAATAAATTACTGAAAGTTAGAATGTTTCTTTCCAAAAAGTGAAAGGAAAAGCATGCTGGGAAAATCTGAGATGAGGTGATCTAACAATCAGTGATGTCTGCTTTATGATTCAACCAATCAAGAGCATTGTCATCTTTGGGTGTAGAAATTTGCATATGATGTATGTGATATTAATATCTACAGATTTTTTTTAAAAACTAATACTTTTAGTTCCAATTTTTATCACTACAAAATGTCATTGGCAAACTAACATTACAGTTTAATTTCAAAACAGTAAAGAAAAGCGTTGTTAGCTGAGAGGTCATCACAGCTGCCTTGCAAGCAAGTAGTTGGTTGCAGACGGTTGTGGGTTTGCATTCCGGCCGATGCTGTGACATATGGAAAAAAAAACACCTAAATGCCTGAAAATTAGTGTCATTGTATATATTAATGTACAAACCAATGTCACATTTTATATCATAATTTATGATTCAGGTATGCTAATGTTTTCAACTTTTTATGGTGAATAACTAAACTATGTTGTGACCTAACAGGTGAGTTTAATCAGAGATAGCACTGCAGGTAGAAGAAAAAAAACTAATTACCTTTTTTTAGGATACATCGTTCGGATATTTATTAATAAAGGGGGGAAATCTAAGCTTTCTTAAAATATAAAACTTCAAAAATTTGGAAGTATTCACATTCCACTTTTCATACGTACACACACACACATATATATATATAGAAAAGGAGAAAAAGAAAAGTAAATACACTCATATTTATATACAGTATATGTTAAAATAAAAGTTCCTAAGTGATTTAAAATTAAAATTTCAAAAGTTTTATCCATTTACATTACTTGATATTATAAAGAGATTATCTTTCATTGAAAAGATTTAATTAATCTAATGTTTCTTGCAGCTTTAACTAAATTATGCATTATATGACATTCTATTGAAAATGAAAATAAACGTCTGAGTTCTATTCTTTTTACCCCCGAGAATAAAAGAGATGTATTTATTACATAGACTTAAATTTATTATAAAAGTCTTTAATAGATAGAGATTTTCAAAAAGGTATAAATTCTATGAATCTATTCTAAACGCATTCATTATTTTTCAATCGCACTAATCATGAATACAACATTATTTAATACATTGAAAAAATAAAAACAGAGTAAAATAAACAGAGAACTTTTCCTGAAGACCAAATAAATAGAAATTGACAATAACAAAGTAAGAACTTATATATATATATATATAAAAACTTATTTGAAATAAATTCAAATGTATTACACGCACAAACACATATTTATGCCTATATTGTTTTCGCTAAAACTCTGTAAATTTATTTTAGTCTTATTGTGGATATATTCACTAAGGGTGAAAATTTATTTAATCATTGTCTTAATTCTCACTAAAAATAAATGTTCTCAAATGGTCGGAGGTTATAAGAAGTTCTAGTCTACAAACTGATGACCGAGCCACGATACTTGGACTCTGAGCTGCAAAATCATCATTTTGCTAATGCACTAAACCACAAGGACCACTAATTACCAGTCATGTGATTTAATAAAATCACAGTTAATAAGAAGGTAAAATAATATTGTCTGTGTGAATAAAAAGTAGATAATAAATTAATAGACTTATAGATGAAATATAAAACAGTATATAAACATTCAAGATCGAAAACGCAATGTATGGGTGAGAGAACAAACAGGTGTTATTGACCTCATTGAAAAAATTAAAAGATTGAAGTGGAATTGGGCTTGACATATTGCTAGAAGACATGATAACAGATGGACAATTAAAATCTTAAACCGGATTTCAAGAGATTGTAAAAGAGCCAGAAAGAGACCACATGTGAGATGGATGGATGAAATAAGAAAGTGTGCAGGGGTGATGTGGAGAAGAGAAGCTAAAGATCAGAGGTGATGGATTGAACTTGGAGAGACCTTCATTCTGCAGTGGATTGATAATGGTTGATGATGATGATGATGATATAAGCATTAGTAGACATATAGGCTAAGTTGAAAATAGAAGGTATATTCATGTAAAAAAAGTGATTTATATAATTATGTCAACAATGTTGGGACTTGTGAGATGGTAGTCTGTAATTTTGATAAATTTAGTTTTGCACCCTCCCCATATGTCTGCTAGGATGCATATTTATTATTAACATTTTATTTTTATTACTGTATATAAAAAAGAAATCACTGTGAAAATATTAATTACAATATTTACAACTTTATCTTCTTTTTTGGATTAACTTATTAATAGAAAAATGCAAAAATAAATAAATCTAAATACAATATTTACACTTTTCAGGAGGACAGGGTGTCATACTTTGAAAATAGTCCACTGCACCACGTTCTGTAAGAGGAAGGTTTCAAATTTTTGTCATTATGGCAATTTTTTAAAAAACCTGCTAACACATATAAACATTAAATTGAACCAAAATACAATAATGTTAAGGGTGTCTTGTCACTTCACACATTATAATATAAGTAAAAACATCGAAATAAAACTTCTTAATGAAATGTATTAGTATTTATTCCTTTTTTTAAATTTAACAATCAATTATTAATTAACAATTAACACATCTTTGATAGATTATAGACTCTCAAACTACATTTATTAAAAATATGGGGTGCTACTTGGGTTACTTGAAAAATTACACGCACTAAAAAATTTATACAAACAAATAGCAGATAAGATTGCATTAATAAAGAAAATGCAATCAATTTATGGAATGCAGTAAAAAAAGACAACATTATGAATATTATATAGTCAAATTGAAAACATAGTAAGAAAATCATAAAAACAATACAAATTATGTTCAACAACCTATTATGGAAATAATATACAGTGGAGCTGCAAACTACACTAAATTTTGTTTCAAGCTCTCCTCACATTCAAATATATGTAGAGTATAATAATTCCTATTTTTTTGATAAATATTGAGTAGAATAGAATATGTATTATTTATAGAACTGCAAGTATACAGTGCTTTCAACATATACACTTATATATAATGCAGATGCTTTTTTATGTGTATAGTATGCGTATGCAAATAAAAATTATGGTATAACAAAATTTAAAAAAAATAATAAAAATATTAATAATAAATGGAAGAGACACACACATATATATATTTTAATGAGTATATATGCACTCAAGCATTCACTGAAGCAAAAAAATAAAAAAAAAGTATTGCATTTTTATTTTTAAAATAAAGTAATTAATGAAATAACTGGCTTTTGTTGCTATGAACCCTTCTATACTCAGATAGAGTTTATTGTTCCCACTAGATTTAAGCTTTCAAGTATCAGTTTAATATTAAATCATTATTATTTATCAGAATATAATAAATTTGATCTCATTTGATAGATATTTTTGTTTAGATATTAAATTTTAAAAAAAATCATATTTGATTTGGGAATTATTTTAAAAATTATATTTTAATCAAAACACAGCACTGTCACATTATTAAATTTCAGATGGATCAAATTCAATTTTCAAAATGAACAACATCTCTGATATTTGTTTTAAAAATTTGAATGAGCTATTTTTAATATCTAATAAATCTATCAATTTATGTCTTAGAAATTTAAAAATTTTTCATAATTTTTATCATATCACTAAATGTTATAACAGTCTGTTGAGTGATATCATTTCTAGACAGTTGTACTTCCTGTGACCTTAATCTCCATGGTAACACTACATAGAAGAACATATTCATTTATATTTAAAAAGAAAACATTTCTATAAAACATAAATATATAATAATATATATTTTTTCTTCTAATAATTATTCCACAATTACAATACAAAAATATTATAAACTTTAGAAAAAATTAAGTTTTTAAAGATCATAATATTTTCTTGAAGTAATCTTGCAAAGTTTGAGATCTCCAGATATACAATGATTAGGCATCAATGTGTGGTTTCAGATACTTTAAAATTCATGTTTATTTGATTATCCTGATGTCTTTTGAATTTTTTTGAAATTAAAATATTAGAAAAAAAATATATATGAATTTTAAAACTGTGAAAAAAATATTAGCAAAATTTCTCAGTAGAGGGTGAAAAACACAATTTAATATCAAGATGTCTCAGAAATGGGTTCATTGATTGAGTAAATGGATTGGTTAAATACATCTTGGAGTCTCTTTTTCAGTAACTTTTTTTTATATAAACAAAGTGATCTTGTTTTCAAAAAATTTTAATCTCTAATTGTTTTTATGTTTTTAAATCAGTATCAACTTTTAATATGTTTTAAAATTTCATAAAACTTTTAGCACTATGCTCAAAAATATATATTATAATGCAAAATACTGCATCCTCAAATTTAGAAGAAATAAGAAAAGTATAAAATGTATGTGCTTTTAACATAAACTAATGAAATTATATATATATATATATATTGAACTGAGTGGGGTGTATTAGTAAGATATCATTGGGGGAGGCAACAAAATCTATATCATCTTTGACTCTTTAATAAAATAACATTAGGAAATATAACTTGTAAAACTTTTATAGAAAATATGATACAATTATAACTTATATATTTGATCTACACCAATGCAATTTAATATTGCATGACCACAGCTCCTTAAGCAGAGAAGAATAATGCCCAGAAGGCACTTGTGACCAAATCAGAGCTATATTTAAATATATATATAACTGTGATCACATTTCAAGAATGCAGATCTCTTCTCGGTTGCAGAATTCAACACCTATCATTCAAAGCCCTTTTTTGTTTCAGAGTAAACCCTGGGTGCCAGTCAGTTACCCAAAGATAAATGATGCACTTTGAATGATTGGCAAACTAATTCAGCACCTAAGATATCTCAACTCACTCAATCAAAAGGAATATAACGCATTACTGTTCAAATTAGTGGTAAAAAGAATTGACTGACAAAATATTAAGTTTTAAAGACAATTTATTTTAACTAAGTACTTATGATTATAACTTTTAAACTACTTATAAATTTTCTCAATTAAATATAAACAATGATTCATGATAACCTCAGATACACCCATATTATAATAAGATATACACTAGCGATCTAATTCAACCATAAATAATTATAAGCATTCAAAACATGTACATTAATACTTCATTTTATACAGTTATAGAGTTCATTTATTAAATGACTCTGGGGCTTCAAAGTTAGCAATGGCCTACATTATTATCAGAAATGAAATAAAAAAAGTTATTCATTACTTATAGGATTTGGATGTTAAATTCTTCTGTTTGCTGCTTCATGTGATAATTTTCCAACTGGTTGGATTTGAGGTTTGTGAAGGTTCCTTTGCTTACTTTTTTATGGCACTATTCTTTAAGACAGTTAGACATCCCTGGTGATTTTTCAAGTTGTTAGGCAGGCATCACTTTTTCTGGGCAAATTGCTGATCTTTCATTAGACAAAGGGCTGGAGCAAAGCCATATGATTCCAATAGTTGTTAGCACTGCATTATCTTGGTAAATGGTGATTGATTGACTGAACTAATTGAAGAACTCAACTGAACTGATTGACTGCTGTAAAGCTGGCCTATTTATGTGATGACCTGCTGTCACTTTGTTAATTGGTTTTCATATCCACCAGCTATATCTGTTGTTGAAATTCATCCATTGTTTTTGATTACATTCTTTTGATAAGATTTTGATCCTGGTTTCAGTTGGTAGCCATTGCTAATTTGTTGTTTTGTGGATTTTGTTTAACTTAGTAGCCATTGCTGAGTCGGTTTTATCAATTTTTTAACCTTCATATATCACTTTATCAACACACACACATTCTACTATTCCTTTATATTTACATCTCGCTATTAACACACATATATATTTACATTTCTTTAAATTATGGGAAAATACTTTTTCTTTAAATTGAATGAAAAGAGAGATATTTTTTATTTTATGTAAAAGATTTATATTTTAAGCTTTTAGTTTTTTCTAAGTTAATTTTCTACCCCCTTCCAATTAATTAATTGTAATCTTTATTGATAAATGACATTTATATGCAAGTTTAAAAACTCTTTAAACTTTTATAGATTTTTTTTTTTAGTGAACTAGATTTTGTTTTAAACTAATAATAATAAAAACTCTTTAGACTTGTATAAATTTATTTATTTTCAAACAAGATGTTTTTATTCATTTATGGATAAGTTATTCTGCAATACTTTTATTATTTATTATCAAATTTAAACTTTACATTGTTTTATGAGAAATTTTTATTTTTAATAATTGTAAACACAATTTTAATGAATGATCAGTCCTGTTACAATATATATATATAATCATGTACAATTTTTCTCACTGATGAAAGCCACAAGCTGGAAGCTTGTCTGAGAATATTGGTTGAGTAGGCACTAGATAGAGATTTTATGTACAAACCTTTCTGCATTTATTGATTACTCTGATTTCCACTGAGTGACACTGCAGTATAGAGAGTTTTGCCTCTGTGAAAACAGCTTGTATAAGCATAAAGAATGGTGATCATGTGAAGTTTGATGTGGTGACTGTGGTTATAAAAGAATCAAAGATATCAAAAAGTATGGATGCTGAACTGTTGTTCAGATCTATATGACTATACAAGCTAATGAGCATAGCTTGAAAACCTTAATGGTTGCTGGAGGGTTGCATTAGATACAAGGCTCCTCACTGATGAAAGCCATAAGTTAGAAACTGGTCTGGAGATATTGGATGAGCAGACCCTAAATAGGAATTTTATGCACAAACCTTTCTGCATCCATTGATTACTCTGGTTTGCACTGAGTAATTACTATATAGAGAGTTTTGCCTCTATGACAAAAAATATTTACAAATATTACATTTTTTTAAATGTATACTTTGGCTTAATAATGTTAGTGGATAAGAATTGACTTTAGTAGCCTATACCTGAAAAAAGTGAACTTATAAAAATTGCAAAACACATATAGCCATTTAGGTCTTTTCTGACACTGGCTGGTTTAGCATAGTGTTAGAGAGGTAGTACAAAAGCTCAAGAATTCTGCATCAAGGCTCAATATGGCTATGCTATAGTCAATATTCTATGACCAACAAAAGCAATATGTGTAAACTAAAATCATGTGATGATTATTGGTGATTCTGACCAAAAAATAAAGATGATGTAGATTATAAAAAAAACTAAAGTCACCATAATATATAAAAAATGATCCACCTTCAGATCTATATATCTATGCAAGTAAATAGGCTTGGATTGAAAAAAAAAGTTTTTAATTTGTGTTCATAGTTTAATAGTATGACAAAAAGTAAAAAAGAAAATGGCTGCCAGAATAAGATCCAATACATCCAGTAATTGTTGAAAAAAAATCAGAACGCTTTTCACTGATGAAGGCTATAAGTTAGTAACGAGTCTGCGCATATTAGGATAGGACAGTTTTTGAATAAAGATTTGATAAGCATTACTATCTGGTATCTAATTAGTAAAGCTTGCACAATATGTGAAAAAAAATGTGGGGAAAATAAAAGAATTTGCTAATGAACAGCAATATGTGTAAACTAAACTCCTGTGGTATTTTGCAAGTCACATGATGTAATACTGTTTTTTTTTTATCATTTCTGACAAAAAAATAAAGATGTAAAAAGTTATTAAAAAAGTAAAGTCATAATATATACAAATTGATCAAATTTCAAATTTATACAGCTATGAATGCAAATAGGCTTGCATTGAAAACATTAAAAAGTTTTTCCATTTGGCTGCTAACTTGATAGTATAATAAAAGGTTAAAAAATATCTTTTTTTTTTCAAAAAAAAAAAAAAAGATATTTATCTTCTAGAAGAAAAGCATGCTAGATGCGAAAAATCCAGTCATTATTCACTAAAAAAAGTTCCAAAAACCACCTCACTGATGTAAGCCATAATTAGAAACTAATTTGGGGAGATATATAAATAGGATGACAGTGGATAAGAATTTATTAAGCACTATCACCTGGCATCTATTAATTACTAAAGCTTCAACTAGATGGCAAATGAGTAGGAAGAATAAAAGAATGTGTTGATGAATAGTAATATGTGTAAGCTAAGAACCTGTAATATTTGATGGTCATACAATGTATTATTGGTTTTGTACCAATTCTGCTAAAGAATAAAGATGATAAGAATTATAAAAATAAACTAAGGTCACCATAATATATAAAAACTCTTCCAGTATCAAATCTGTATAATTATGCAAACAAATATATTAACAATGAAGCCCAAGTTGAAAAACTTTATAACTTTTCACCTAACAAAAAGTAAAAATGTCTGTTAGAGAAAATGTGCATTAGATCTCAAAAATCCAAATGCACAGTTTAATAAAAATTCATATAGCTCCCCACTAATGTAAACCACAACTAGAATCTAGTCTGAAGGTATTTGGATAGGACAAAACCAGATAAAAATCGAAGCAAAAGATTAGATATAATAAAAGAACCTGCTAATATATTCAACATTCCATTATTTCCCAAACTGATTATTTATTTATGTGTTGGTACCATCAGACTTCATGCTTTAGTATCAAAAAGAACATTAAATGGGTTAGAAAATGACTGTTTATAAATATAAGTAATTCAATATTGTTTCACTGCAAGTTCAAGGTGTAACTATTTTCATATAATAATTTAGCCAGTAATATGAGTTCAAAACAGGAAAAGCTCACTATACACATTGCCACACACAGCAAGCTAGAGTAATCAATGGATGCCAGAAGGCTTGTGCATAAAATCCCCATCTAGTGCCTACTCATGCAATATCCCCAGACTAGTTTCTGGATTGTGGCCTTCATCAGTTCAATTACAACCACATTAGAATCCCTTTTATCATCAAATAAGCCTAAAATGGGCAAAATAGCACTAAAGATAGGCAAAAGAAAGTGATGAAATGCAGAAGCATAATAATGGCACCACAGTAGTCCATGCTACACTGGATCTCAGAATCATTAAATATTTATCCACAGTAGTACAATGTCTACCATACTATTAATAATAACAGTAAAGCATTTAATTCTTAAGCTAGTACAATATATAATAAAAAACCCATGTATAGTAAGTATGGATTGTCAATGATTACTCTATCTTTCTATAGATAGTACTTAATTAGAAAGACACTCTTTTTAACCTTACCATTAATAAAGCTTATATCATATCACAATCTTAATTTTTTGCTACAATTAGTGCATTAAAGCTTCCCTGATTATTACAGATTAATGTAGACTTTATCATCTATATAATAAAGTTTAGACACCCATTTACTGACCAATATTAGATCTCTAACAGGATTAAGTAGCAAACAAAACCCGATTTGTGATCTGGAAAATTCCCCAGTTACTTGACTCAAATGCACATTCTAGGTTATAGATGTAAAAGATGCATTTTTTAAGATTGAAATACTATATTTCACCAAACAATAAATTCACATTAATATAAAAGAATGAGTATTATTCACAAGTTTGTTAATTAAAATGATTTTTTAGGAATCTGATTTGTAAGCCTGTGAATAAGTTTGTTTATACAAACATTTCTTACTCAGAAAAATGTGTGCACTATTTTATTTATTTATTAAGGTTTTTGTTGTATAATTTAACCATATTTAAATATTTGCCTTATTCTTACTAGATATTCTTTCTTTTTGGCTACTCATATTCTCTGATTATATTCAATAAATAAAACAAAAACATTGTTTTCTGAAAATAAAACCAGAATAAAATTGAAATAGTTTCTGGTCGAGAGGTCAGCGATAGCTGCTTTATAAGCAGTTATCCCGGGTTAACGGGTTCGCTTCCCGGCTGATGCTATGACACATGAGAAAAAAAAAACTATCTCACCTACAGTTTATTGCAAATTTAAACTAGTAGAAGTTATAAGTGCTTTATATTAGTTAAGTTTTCATAAATATTTTTACAAACATAAGATTATAAAGTAATTTGGGTAAGTTTTGCTTGATGAAATAAAATAGTAAAAAATTTGAATCCAAAAATTTTATTCAAATTGGATTTTAGTTAAAATAAGACATTTAACAGAGATAAACAGTGTGGGAAGGGATGACCAAAAGTTGTTGTTCCGACCAATATATTAAAATGTAAAATTACTAAATAAAGATCAAATAAAGATTAGCAAATATTTTTAAATGATATTATATAAAATAAACAAAGAAAATATATAAAGCAATATCACACACACATATATATATGTGGATGACATACTTCTTTTAATATATCAAAAAATGTTGCAAACGTGTTAGCCTAATTATATACTACATGGTTTTAATTAAAGACAATAATAAGCTTTGAAATTTGTTGATGTAAAATTAACAGCTTGCGTTTTGTTCTATTATAGTTAGAAATTTCATTAATAAAACATTGTTTAAAATGTATATTATCTTAGACTAGAAAGTGCAATATTTTGTTCACCTTACAAAAGTGATATTGGATAATTTATAGAAATTGTGTTAGATATGACAAGTTTTTAGAATAAATTATTAATAAAAATGTGATATTTTGATGTGATATGTCGGCACTGTTAACAGTTAATCAATAACAATTCTTGTATAAATTTAGAAATAAAAACTTTTTTAATTGTTATTTTAAGAACTATTGGATTTCTTATGTGGGTGTGTATGTATATATGTATAAAACTGCAATTAAATCCGGGACTAAAAATAATTCAAACCATTTTTCTCTTATAATAATTGTTTTTGTGTTCTAACACCTTTGTGAGGTGAGATTGAAGCTTTGAATACGTGACATTTATATTAGAATAATGGTTCACATTTATATTTTAATATAATATATAAAATTTATTTTAGAGAATAAATAAATTATACAATCATAAGTGAGATCTGAATTGTGTGTGGTCAATGTGGTGTGTGTTTAATGGCAGATTAGTAGCTTAAACGTCATATATATATATGATTGACCGCCAATTCATTCATACGTGTACAATTACAGTAAAATAGTATAAATATTTTTACAATTTTATAGGTTGACATCTAATAAAAATATGATATAAATTCATGAAATATATATTTATATGAAAATATTTAGTGTGTGGAATTATTTATTTATAACTATTTAATTAGAAAATTCTTTACTTAGGGTAGTAACCAACCACAACTGTCAGTCTATTGCATTCAGAAGAAGAATACTATAACCTGACAGTTTTGCTTACACATTAGGCTGAAGCAATTAAACTTTACTGGCTATTTTTTTAAGCGAAGAGCTTTCTAATTAAATAATTATAAGCAGATAATTCCACACACTAAATATTTACAACTAAACTTCCATGAAAAAATATTATATATATATATAATAATCACAGTGCATAACACTTTACTAAAATAAATACACCTGGGTCTCGTTTTATGCGGATTATTTTAATGCAATTTTGAAGTTATGCTATTCATATTTCTTCTTAATATCTTTCATATTTCACTATATTTATTAGATATCAAGAAATTTAAATTATTAATAACCTATTTTGACTTGAAATACTTTTTTTTTATTTCAAAAATATAACATTATATTAGCAGCTAACGTGAATATGGTCTGAAGCTGTATGTAAATAATTTATTTATACTAATGAGTAAATAATAATAATAGATTTATACTTACATATAAAATATGCAATAAATATTCAAAAAATTTAAACTTTTAAATCATATTTTGTTATATATAACAGAAATAAATAATTTTTTAGATTTTTAAAATAAAACGAAGATTTTATAAACTGAAAATAATCTTTCTAATGATAATGTATAATCTTTTTATTTTGATTACGATCTCATTTTTTAATATAGAAACAGAAAACCATTAATACAGCATAAGACTGAAAATGGCGCTAGTTGTACATCACATCACAAATAAAAATAAAGTGGCTAACAGTTTCTCTTGGCATAATTGCTGAGAGATTTTTGACTTCATTTAAGGAGAAGCCATAATACATCACATCTGATTTCTTATCAGTTTACTAGCAAACGCTAGTGGTAATAATTAAAATATGTATGAAAAATGTAAAATTAAATACTGTTAGTTAATAAAAAAAGTAAAAAAAGTTTGTCTTGTATTTTTTTTTCAAATATTTGAAATTTTTTATTAGTCATACTTTATTTGCTTATTTTTTTAATGCGAATTTTAAGTAATTTTTTCTTGTTGCTTTGCTTTTATGTGAATTTGAAAAATACAGAACCTATCCCCCATGTTTCAAGGTAAGTTAAGTCTATTTTTGTGCAATTTTTTTTAATGCGGGTTTTCTGTGGAACCTATCTATTGCATAAAACGAGACCCAGGTGTATATACAAATATTAAATATCAAATCACCCCACATGGTTAAGAAATCCAGTACCACCCTCTGTGAGCTAATATATAAATACATTAGAGTTCATATTTCAAAATAGCCAGATCAAAATGATACCAATTTGACCTGTCTGCTATTTCAATATATAATATCATACAACAGACAGGTCAAAGTGATATCATTTTGATGTGGCTATTTTGAAATATGAACTCTAATGTATTTATATATTAGCTCACAAAGGGCGGTACTGGATTTCTTAACCATGTGGGGTGATCTAATGTTTAATATATATATATATAAGTTTTATTATAGCAGTAAATAATAAACTGTAATTTATAGAAATTTAAGAGAAGCACTTACTATTGATTACATTGTGATCAGCATCAATTGAATTAACTTCGTCAAAAAGTAAATATTACATGATTTTCCAAATACTATGTAGATTAATATTAGTGGTTTGATTATTTATCATACAATTTTTAAATTGATTTATAAGTACTTGTTACATATAGTACAGGCAATATATATATATATATATATATATATATATATATTATATGTACCATTTGTTTAGGTAAGGATGGATTATTTAGATCAATTTATTAAAAAAAATTAAATTTCAAAGTTAAGTAAGGGAATGATGTATGTTATGTGTTGATGATCTTTTAATAATCTAGTTAGGGCAAGTAAAATAGTTGATGTATAATATTGTGTTAGTATTTGAAAGAAAACAGTTAACTAAAAATCATTATAAGATTGTATGGTTGGGAAAACTGGCCATAATAAATACTGATTTAATAAGTCTTATAAATAAATGATTAAAGTAAATTTTAAAAGTAGTAATTTAAAGTTAAATGAATAGACTATTTAATAATAATAATTGTATTTAATAGTTATATTTAAAAATCATTTAATTAAGAGTAGTAATGTGGGGCAAGTGCATAGTTGATTTTATAATATTGGAATAATTATTTTAAATTTTGCTATAATATTATTTTTATGTAATATTTTATAAATTAAATCATTTATTTTTTTTAGTTAGATTATTAGTGTCTCATGTGTTTTTGTAAACCATGTGATGTGTAAATGTTTACACGTGCGCTTGCAAAGTTTTTTTTTAATAAAGTAAAACTATTTTAAAATTCTAATATAAGATTTAAAAATAATAGATTTGTTTATTCAGGGATAAAATAATATTATCTGTTATCAATATTAAATTGGATCTTTAAAGTGAATATAATAAATAAAATTAGATTTGTATTTTATTTTGAAAATAAATACGTTTTGTTTAAAAGAAGGATAGAAATAGTAATAAATAGTATAATGTGATTTTTAAAAGTTATTTTAGAGTATTTATTAAGTGTAAATAAAATATGAAAATTAATTAAGAATTGAATAATATAAAAAAAAAAATATTTAGTAAATTATTATTTGTTTTAACTTTAACTAGCATTGTTTGCCCAGGGTCCTTGGAAATAAGTATTGTTTAATTGTCCAATCAGATGTGGAGTAGGCTTGAGTATATAAGAGCTGCACAGATTTTGCAGATTGCCATTATTTTAATTCTTACTATCATTGTTATTGTTACTGCAACTTTAGCTAATTATGTATATTAGTAATAGTCAATTTTATTATTTTAAATTATAAAAAGAAGGAATATTTATTCATTATCATAAGATCGTGATATGGAAATGTGTGGCTAAAAATTAAGTAATTCCTTACTTGCTAATCTATTTCATCTAATTTAACATCAACTTAAACATGGAGGAGTCATCATTGAACTTAAATTTATGGAGGAAAATATTGAATTATTATTTTCCTACTAGGCACATAATTTTGCCTATGTTGAGCAGTTGTGCTAATTTAATAGTAAATTTAATAGACAGAACTTCATGGAGAAGCTTCAGAAAGCTCATCAGAGATAGGAAGAAAAAAAAATGAAATTTTTATTCTGAAAGCTATTTTAAAGTAGAATAGTTTTTTTAAAAAAACTGTTAATGTAAAAATAACAATTATTTAAGATGCTGAAATATTTCTTTATGAAGAAATATTGAAATTGATTTTTGAAAAATATAATTTTTTTAAAAAAATTAAAAAAATGAAGATTATTAGTAAAATAATTTATATTACATTGGAAAATCTTTCAAATAAGTTAGTTGTTGTATGCTGGACATACAGAATATAGTCAGAAAAGTATTTCTAAAGATATTTAAAACTATAATAATACATACTATGGATGCCGTGTTGTATCCAGGAACATTGACCAGAGGAAAATTTAACTGAAAGCAGTAAATTTTAGAAAATATATGTCGTAATAGAGGCTTAAAAAATGCATTTAATAATTACTGTTGGAAATAAAAGAAGAACCTGAACTATTGATATTGCAATTGGAATATTTTACAAGTTGACTTACTTTTGTTTTTTTTCTTTATTCTTAAAAAGAATTGTTGGACATGTCATGAAAGTGGAACTGTTGGAAGATGCATGTTTTTTTTTTTTTTGCATTGAAGAAAGATGTTTTTGGCAACAAATGCTGTGCAGGAGGAGAAGGGCATTTTCCATAACAAACTTTGTCAGAGTTTTGTAAATAAGAATTTTAAATCTTATTTTTACTAACTTTTATCATAATGCTTAGAAAATAGAAAAGGGTAGGAACATAAAAACATTAAATTATTTACTAACCTAGTGATTAATTATTATAAAAAAGTCTTTAATAATTTTAAAAAAGAAGTTTAATATTTTAAAGTATGATGATGTGGAATGAGTGATATTTAAATAATGTTTTTATTTATTTCGTGATCCAGAAATATTAATGGAATAATCAACAAGGAAGACATATTATTGATGGTAACAATTATAAAAGTATTGATCATTTTCTTATGTATTTTATTATTGTATATTTTAGTGTGGATGTATGAAATGAGTATGAAAAACACAATACATACACATAGTTTATAATTTGTTTATTCATGTTAAAGAATATGCATACTTTTAATAATATTATAAGTACATTTTAATATAAGGGAAATATAAGTATATGATTCTATTATAACTGAATTTAAGGTTTATTTTAAGTGATCAAAATAATAAACTGGGATATCGATACTGATTGTTTGTATTTATGTTTAAAGTTACTAAGGGATAAAATAATATTTTCTTATCGATTGGTTAGATGGTTATTTTAGACATGAATTTATTTATTGTTATAAAAATGTAGGAATAGATTTAGCGATGTAAGCTTGGTATTAAGTTAAATGGGACCAAGATAATATTTTAGGTAGGATTTGTTTATATGGGAATAAGTGTAGACAATAGTGGTTATTGTGCAAGTATAGATAACTTAGCCCTATAACTTGTATATGTTCATGGTAGTGTTATTTTCTGTATGTTGAAGTTGTAATGTTCCATAGAGCTGAATAAATAGCTTGGACATTATGTTTATTAGTAGAGGTGATGAACTAAAATAGTCATACCTTATTTATGATACACTGTGACCATGATGGTTATTTAATAGAAGTGCTATTAAATTAAAATCTAATTTATTCCATATACCTACTTGTGTATTTACTATCGATATTGCTTGGATTGCATCGTAAAGGATAGTATTTCGAAATATGAAATGATGAATAAGTTTAAAATGCAGAATTGTTATTAAAGAAGATAAGATGGGTTATATTGTTTTAAAAGTAAGGATATGAGTAAGGGTAAAGAGTACAAGATTATAACTTGTTAATAAGGAATCATAAACTTTTTATGTTTGGGACTCATTATTATTTATTACAAATAAATAAATGATGAATGAAATGTGTTTTTCTAAAGATATTATTTAGTCATTAAGTTTTAAAAAAATTCAATTTTAATGCATATTTTTACAAGTAAAAGAAATATACATAAATCACATTTGAAGAATATAAGTGATCATAATTTTATATAAAAATTATTTTATAATAATAACACATCAATACTTACATTTTATTTGACATTACATTAATGATTAATAAGCAATCTAGATTAATGGATATGTTATTAATTAAGATTATTTACATTATGAATAGGTTAGGAATAATTATATGAGATAATAAAAGTATTTTAAAAACTAAATAATAAATAATAAAGGTATATTGAATTAATAATTTAAATGATACTTTTTTACAATGTAATAATTTAAAGAAACTTAATGGAGGCCATAAAGATATTATGGTAATATTGTAATAATAAGAATTTTATAAAGCAATTTTTTTTTGTATCTGATATTTTTTTTATTTAATTCATTTTTTTTGTGAGATTACCTAAATGGGAGTAAAACAAAGTTCATTCATATTGTATATAATGTATATAATTTATTGTTAAAGTTTATTAATAAATTTGTTAAGTTTTGTTATAAATCTTGGTGTCGACTCAATTTCTTCACATCACAATTACATAATCACAGATAATTAGAATTAAGACATGATATTTGCACAACATAAATAAAGTTATTATTTAAGAGTTATAATGTTTTATTGATATGATTTTCATTAAAGAAATTTCATTTATTATATCATTATGATGGTCATAGAATAACCACAAAAGATTTACACAGAATTATATTATTAATGATTGCCACATATTCTCAGATTATAATCATACCATATATGTTTGTTTAAGATGCCAGATGGATAATAGAAGATTATATTACATTATTATTATGTGATATACATAAGTAATATTACAAGTAGAAAAGATATGAGATTAAATTATAGATTGAAGATTAATATTATTATTTTATTAGTATTGGTATTAGTTAGATGTAGTTAGGAATGATATTAAATCCCTTATCATACTTAATTACAAAAGTTATAATTATTTTAGAATTATTTTAAAAGAACCTGAGATAATTTGAGCTAAATCAATTTTATAAAGATATTCAGATTAATTTATTAAGAGTCATTTACTTAATTAATTTTGATTAAAGACATAGGAGTACTATAGATTTATTGTTTAAGTAATAAGAGTAAGGATAGTATTCTTATGCCATTGAGGTGATATCCTGTGGGATATTGGCTTAATGTATTCGTTTTGCCACTTGTAAACTCACTTCATAGTCTCATGATTTTTATTAGATATTTATTTATTTATTTTAAAAACAGAACCATATTATTATTTGTTAATTTTAACTAATTAATAATAGATAGTATTAAAGAATATAGTTATTATTTATTAGATACATTTTAGATGAACATAATTATTTATCTGAGCTAGATCAATTGATTGTTATTACATATTTCCTGGAAGTGAGGGTACAATATATATATATATATATATATATATATATATATATATATATATATATATATATATATATATATATATATATATATATATATATATATATATATATAAAATTAAGAGCATGCTAATAGCTCTAAACAAGCTTTTTTTTTTTTATTTATGATAAATGCTACTACAAGAGAAGGCATTCATATAATTTTTATCTTGGATTGTCCCCATCCCCAGATCGGTTTCGACCTATGGGTCTCTTCACTGAGGAGTTGGGACATTATATATATATATACTAGATTGATAAATTATTAATATTAATGTATCAGCTTTTGATCAGACTGTTCAGCCAATATAAAATGAATATATACATATCATTTCTTAGATCTTATATAGGTGCAAATCTGATGAGAACCATTATTCATTTAGATGAAAATATAACATCTTTCAATATAACTGCGTGCGAGATGGACATATCTGAAAAAAGCTTATAAAGAGGTTGACACTTTTATATTAATAATTTTTGGAAAGTTCATTATCCCAGTGATTACATATAATTTGAAGCACTATATATTCCAATTTACATATATATATATATATATATTTCACAAAACTTTTTAAAAGGGGTAGGGAAGAAATATTAAAGATTAATATTTAATATTGTGTATATTTTTTAAATTAATAGAAAAATAATTAAAAAGGAGGTGGGGGGGGTGAGGGAGGTGAGCGGACCAACCTAAACCCGAATGTTAGGCTGGGAGGGCGAGGCCTGTACTTGAACCAAAAAATATGGATGGGAGGGGGTTGAAGCAGGGGGGGAGGGGCAATGTTGATAGTAAAAGTATCAACAAATCCCCCTTTTGGCCCGACGGGCGGTTCGTCCCTTCACTATATATAATAATATATGTATGTGAAGGGGTGAACCGACCCAACCTCACCTATGCGTAGAAGGGGGGGTTTCGCGGTCCCCCGGTACAATATATATATTTCATAATGAATAATGCAAGCTGAAATAGATAGAAATTTCAAATCACCAATCACACTGTTAAGATATTTTAGCAATGCCCTCTGTGAACAAATATAAATTCTGAACTTCAAACAGCTATATCCAAAAGGATATGCCTTGGATCTTTCGAGTTCAGCTGTTAAAGTTCAGGATTTATATTTGTTCGCAGAGGGCATTGCTAAAATATCTTATTATCATGATTGGAGATTTAAATTTTATATTTATTTCAACTTATTTTATATATTATGTAATATATAAGAGATTCGAACTCAGACTTTTACATGACCCTCAGCTCTCCATGCCATCTCATATTGCCGACCCATCTGATCATATACATTTTATCTTTTCAACATGTGTATGGTCAGGTGGATCAGTAATACAAAATGACATGGAGAGCTGAGGGTCATGTGAAAGTCTGAGTTTGAATCCCTTATATATTGCATTATATATATGTGCAGGTGTGTGTAAGCCTGTACAGTGTATTAATTTATGTATTATGATGTTTTCTTATAGATTTACAGTGATAGTTAATAAGGTTTAAAAATGACTAATGTTCAAATTTTTTTTGTATACCTAAATTAAACATATTTATTTACTAGCTATGTATGATCATTGCTAATTTGATTTCATGCTCTTTGTTAGAATTGATCAGAATTTTAATATATAACATTATCTGCAGCAATAGACTTAAAAGCATATCTTTTTGGGTTTAGCTGTTTGATGTTCAGAATTTATATTTGTTCATGGAGGATGTTGCTAAAATATCTTAACTTCATAGACAATGAGGATTGCCAATTCCTCAACAAGCTTTGTGATAAATGCTTAGCCAGAGAAAGCATTTAAAATATCTCTGTCAGAACCCTCCCCCCAAACCCCTGACCATGGTTTCGTGCTTTGGCACTCCTCAGAGGATAGGTTCAGACACCTTTCTGAGGAGTGCCAAAGCACAAAACCATGGTCAGGGGGTTGGTTGGGGGTTCCTGACATAGTCTCTGAACTTAACTTCATGATTGGTGAAATGAAGGTATGCTGTTCTTTTAACACCTCACAGATTTGGGAGCTATTTGTAAATGAATAACTATAATGATCATGGGAAATGAAAACTTTAATATAATCTGAATGAAAACATAGCCCAATCATTAGTTGCCACTTGCAACTGAACAAAAATATACTCTGAAGTTGAATACCATTTATAACAGAATAAGATTTTGGGTCATACTCTCTCCTGAGTTATAACCTAATTATTGATCATTATTTATAACAGAATAAAAATATGAACCAAAGAAGAACAATCCTAATTTTTAATATCCATGAATTGTAGCATCATTTATAACAGAATGAAAACAATAAAGTAAGCTGAAGTGAGTATCAATCAATGAATAATGATCTAACGCTTAATTCAATAAAACAATAAAACTCACGAATTCAAATAGCGTTTAAAATGAATAGAAAACAAGCAAAATCATTATTTCAAACTACCCTAAAATATAAGCATTATTTGCAACAGGTTAACGATAAAGTAATAAAATCAAATATTATCATCTCATAAATAATAATCTACGTCTATTATATAATCTGCTTACAAATAGCAAAAATGATGACAGAGAATTAGACAGATAAATCTTAATATTCATTACGAGTCAAAACACTTTATAATAATACAAACTTATACCAAAAGTCAAACATTATTTATTTAAATGAAATAATTCATGGATGAATTAGATAATAATCTTACTAATGTCCTAAACAGATAACTCAATAATTGATTTCCATTTACAACCAAATAAAATCAAATGCAATATTAACTCAGCATTCCAGTAATATTAATATACTCTTATTAATTAAGTTAATTATAGTCCTCTTTCTATCCCTAATTTCTTCAATGAGTCTTTTTTTTTTTTTTTATTCTTTCCAAATTTTTTTCATTTATTATTTTCTTCATCCACATAATTTTTCCATTCTTAGGCTTCCATTCTGTTCTTTATTTTTTTATTCATTGTCCATGTTTCATAACTATACAATAATATACTCCATACACAACATTTATTTAATTTTTCCCTTAATTTTCTCTTGAAAGGCCCACAAAGTATTTTCTTTTTAATAACAAGTGCCTTCTTTGACAAGGATATTCTTTTTTAACCTCATCTTCACTTCTTCCATCCTCACTCAACTAACTAATCAAATCTTTAAATCCATTTACCTGTTTTATTATGTTACCATGAATTTCAACTTGTAGTCTTTTAGTACTCTATCCACAAACGCTTGGTTTTTTTCAATATTAATTTTTATTCCAAATTCCATACATCCTTCTTCAAAATTATTCAACTTACTTTGAAGATAGCTTTCATCTTCAGGTATAAGAGTCATATCATCTGTAGATCTTTTACATTTCATTATTCTACTTCCAGTATTAGATCCTTTACGTTCCAAAATTGTATCCAACATGTCATCTAAAGAACAGATGACATACAACATACTTGTCAAATTCGTCTTTCTATATTCACTTCTATTAGAATTGGAATCGATCTTGAGTCAACCCTACCACTGCACTGATCAAAAACTTTTATTGCTGTATATGTGTGTGTGCAATTGACCAATAATGATTTTTCCACTGAAAACAAAGATGTGGCTATATATATTAATATAAACTGAGCACTGACTGTATATATATATGGAAGATTGTAATCTGGATCAACTGATGAGTGCCTTTGCAGCACAAAATACATATAATAAAGATCATTTATCTTTTTCACATGTGGCAATGTATGTCAGTTGTATAAAATGGAGTGGATAGCTGTAAGGAGCCTGAAAGTCTGAGTTCAAGTCTCTTCTAATTACATTAACTTTAATACAGACAGTATACATGTATTTAAATATTATATATATAAAACGATATTTTTTTGTCTTATTGAATTTTATAATTGTTTTTGTCTTATATTTAAATAAAATCTTAGCCAATGAATAGAATTAAGCTTAATTTAATAAAAAGCATTAATCAAAGCAATGTTATTAACAAATTTTATTCTTAATATGACATATTAAATTATGGCTTCTATTATTACTATTATTATCATAATAATTATCATTTAATTCTTAACAAATTTTTAAATCAAAACAGCTAAGATGCAAAATTATATAAATTATTATACTGTCATCTATTTATTTGGCCTTCTGCCTATTTATTTATCTTTACACTTTAATATATTCTTTTTCCTTTATTCTAAAGGCTACTAGAAAGAAGGTTTACATGTTACATAATTTGGAACCCGACTGAACCATATCCTGAGGTTCTTGGTGTATTGACCAAGAATATGAATTTGAATTTGTTAATATTCTTAATCAGCAGGTTTACACATTTTTGCAAACCAAGATATATTATGTATTTATCAAATCCAGCCATTCATAAATCAGTCTACTTACTTACCTACCTACCTACCTACCTACCTACCTACCTACTATCTATCTATCTATCTATCTATCTATCTATCTATCTATCTATCTATCTATCTATCTATCTATCTATCTATCTATCTATCTATCTATCTATCTATCTATCTATCTATCTATCTATCTATCTATCTATCTATCTATCTATCTATCTATCTATCTATCTATCTATCTATCTATCTATCCATCTGTCCATTCATCCATCCATCCATCCATCCACCCACCCACCTATCTACCTATATACCTACCTGTCTGTCTGTCTGTCTATCTGTCTGTCTATCTATCTATCTATCTATCTATCTATCTATCTATCTATCTATCTATCTATCTATCTATCTATCTATCTATCTATCTATCTATCTATCTATCTATCTATCTATCTATCTATCTATCTATCTATCTATCTATCTATCTATCTATCTATCTATCTATCTATCTATCTATCTATCTATCTATCTATCTATCTATCTATCTATCTATCTATCTATCTATCTATCTATCTATCTATCTATCTATCTATCTATCTATCTATCTATCTATCTATCTATCTATCTATCTATCTATCTATCTATCTATCTATCTATCTATCTATCTATCTATCTATCTATCTATTTATGAAAAACAAAAATGCAAGTTAAAAAACTTGCTAACGTTTGTATTTATGTCCACAGATGGTGTTCTACCAAAAACACCGATCAAGCGTATGTTTTGTTTACATAAACGTCAGAGTAGTATTCACTATCTCTAACTATAATTCCACTTTCAGATCATGATTTCAAGCTATTTGCTATCATCAGTGAAAGACAGGAATAAAGAAACTAGATCTAAACACAAACTCTGAGCATTTATGAAACAATTTCTATTCAGCTTGCAAGTGTGAATTTTTTAGACACGTAATGTCTTCAAACTCAGCATAGCAAACCAGATAGCTATATGGGTCTGATCTCAGTTCAGCATCACCACATAATAGAAGCCTCTGCAATCTATATCATTGCAAGAAAGACCTCAAAGGGACATTTATGAAAAACAAAAATGCAAGTTAAAAAACTTGCTAATGCTTGTATTTATGTCCACAGATGGCATTCTACCAAAAACACCGATCAAGCATATGTTTTGTTTACATAAACGTCAGAGTAGTATTCACTATCTCTAACTATAATTCCACTTTCAGATCATGATTTCAAGCTATCTATCTATCTATCTATCTATCTATCTATTTTAGATAATGGACATTATCTAATTAAGATAATATGTATATATATATATATATTCAAACATCATTAATCAATCAGCCAAATTGCTCATAATATTCACCTGCAATTTATGATGTTATTTTGATATCATATTTAAGATATTCAAAGATTGTAAGTGAATATGATTGATTGCTTGGCATTTTTTTCTAGTTTACCAGTATCTATATTTGAACATATAAACTTGTCAAATGTTTGATGTGAGGAAAATATATTTCAAGCTTTTCAAAAATTGCCACATGGGTTTTAAGTAATTTCCTATCATATTCATAGCTAGTATTTGAATAATGTTACATGTGTGAAAATGTATTATTAATTGATGTTTCAGTTATGATTTAATAGAATATTATTGAAACATTGGATTGCGGGTATGAGACTTGAAGTAGAAATAAAGCATGCATGCTTCTTTAATCTTTCTTTTCAGGTGAATGACACATCTCCTTTCTATGGAATAAAACATAAAAGAATCATGGGTCATCTGAAATTCAAATCATATCTTCAGCTATTAAATTAAATCATAATTGAAATTCTAATTACATTTTCATTTTGTATAATATTAGTTTAACACTAGCTGTGATTATAATATAACATATTGCAAGTCCACTTGGCAACATTTGAATAGTTTGAGAGTATATTTTACTCTATATAAAATATTTGGTAAATTTATTTATATATTAATTTGTCTAAACTGTTTGACTATTATATATATGTAAAAGAAAAATTAATAAGGCCAATTTTGATAAATAGGAATAGGATATCTTTAACAGACAATGTACTAAGATTAAAGTTCATGATTCTTGGGATACGGCATGACATTTACTTTTGCTAATTGAAATGGTATTCAGCTGAAGATGGCTAAGAAATTAACTAAAAGTACTTCTGGGGTTTGTTATAGATGTTTATAAAATAAATCACTGTTATAATTCATTATTTTTTTACAATTATATTACAATAATTATTCTATAACAGACATTTAATTTAATTTACATATTGTAATAATTATATTTATAAAGCACATACTTTTTACTTTAAAGTAATATATATTAAGGCTACAACCTTAAAACTATGCACCTGAAAAAATAACAGTAGAAACCTCTGCAAATCTTGTGTTAAAGATTTGCAGAGGTCCCTACTGTCATTTTTTCAGGCGCATAGTTTAAAGGTTGTAGCTTTAATATATATTATTTTAATTTACTTGTATATATGGTTGTTTAAAACCTGCATATCCTATTTTATTTCATAAATTTCTATCAATATATATATTTATAAATCATTTTAATGTACTTTTTCCAGTTTTAATTTTGAAAATTATCTTTGGTCTACTTATGGAAAGTTTCTATGTAATTTTGATTAAATTTTTTCTGTTTATCTTTCAATTGTGATGAGTATTATTTTTTGAAGTCTAGAATATAGTTTGACCATTAAAAGTTGATGCATCTCAAAATGGCCCTAAATTAAAACAATAGAGGACAGCCATTATATATTTAATTAATGGAACAAATAATTAATTGACATAAATACATTAGCAAATTATAAAGTGTATTTGAAAATTAAAACAAAAAATTATGATTCTTTACAATTTCAATAAATATAAAAATTTTTAATTAATAAATGTTAATTAAAGATAACGTATTGTTACACTTATTGTAAAATAAAATATTGAAAATAAGATTTATTGTTGTATTTATATATTGTATTATTTCTATAATGTAATATGAGTATTGAATATCTTTAGAAAAATTTAATTTCATTTAAATATTTCAAATACATTCATCAGTCAGTAATAGCACACAGGTTAGTATATTCACAAACTTTTGAGAGAAATTATTCTCCCCTCTTCTTCAGTTGTTGCTAGCCTGACCAGTGACAGTACTAGCATGGGAATCAAACCTGGATCCTTAGATTCCAGAGTATTGAATTTTAAGATAATGCTCTGCTCAGTTGGTTAGAGTGTTACCTTAAAATTCAATACTCAAGAATCTAAAGGTCCACGTTTGATTCCCAAGCTAGTACTGTCGCTGGTCAATCCAGCAACATTTGAAGTAAAGAGGAAAATAATACTTCCCAAAACATTGTGCATATACTAATCTGTATGATATTACTAACAGTTGAATGTATTTGGAATATTTAAATAAAGTTAAATTTTTCTAAAGACATTCAATACTAAAACATCAAACATCACATGATCATCATTCTTTACACTAACACAAGCTGTTTTTTTACAGAGGCAAAACTCTCCATACAGTAGCACCACTCAGTGCAAGCCAGAGTAATCAGATCCAAGGTTCCTCACTGATGAAAACTACAAGCTAGAAACTAATCTGAGGATATTGGATGAGTAGGCATTACATAGGGATTTTATGCACAGACCTTCCTGCATCCATTGATTAGTATGGCTTGCATTGAGTGGTGCTACTGTATGGAGAGTTTTGCCTCTGGCACATACACTACTCATATTGGATGATGGAAATAGTCCAATATATAACTACAACTAAAACACCATCATCACAAACCTTCAGGAAAACACTAAGGTTTATTCTATCTGTTTTAAAAGAAAAACAATTTAAAAATAATAATTTATTAAAATTATAATTTAAATAATTGAAAAACAAACAAACAAATATGTGCATGTGGCATTATTTCTCAGGAATTCATAAAAAGTTCAAGTACCAGAATCCATCTTGGAACATCCTGATCCCAAATCAGATGCTCTACCAATTATACCAAATTGTACAGGGTTCTAAATAATAAAAACATTTGATCAAAGCTAATGATAGCTTCATTTACTGTTTAGCATAGTGGAAACAGAAAAAAATCAGATTTAAATGTTACTGGATTCATTGTCACCTTTGCAATGTAAAGAAAAACTCAGGTTAGTCAATCAAATCAAAGAAATGTGTCAACTTACACTGACATGTTCTTACATCATCTGATTTTGAGAACTTTATTATAGAATATATTAACACAATCGCATGCAAAAGTTTTTACATATCATTAACTATATTTGCATAAAATATTTTAATGTTAATGTTGGAACATTATTCTGTTTTAAACACGGCAAAATAGTTACTAGCCAATACTTCTTTACACATAAGGCTTTTTTGGACATAAACGATACCAAACTTAATGTATTAATATTTAACTGAGGTCTTAAAGTTTATATCTGAGCTAGAGATAATATCTAAATTAATATACGATTAGGAGTAATCATTAATGTGTTTATTTGAAGTGGTTAGTAGCAAAGTTATGAGTGTAGAAAGTTTGAAACTTGTAAATTAACAGATAAAATTTATATAATTATTTGATTTTTTATGATACTTATTATTGGAATTTACAATGTTTATGATGGTTTATAAAGGCTGCTGCTACTTCTTTTTCTTTTTATCCTTATTATTGTTATTATTACTACTACTGCTACTACTCTTGTTACTATTCCTGCTGCTATTACTACTACTGTGGTGACTACTGCTACTACTCCTGTTACTAGTCCTACTGCTACTACAACTATTATTGCTATTACTACTATTACTATTACTACTTTTACTAGTACTACTTAAAAGATTGTAAGATTTATATCTAATTCAATATTGAATCTAGTGAAATAATAAATATCAATCAAGGTATACCTCAAAGAGGAGTTTTGTTGTTTAATATTTTTACAGTGTATATAGACAAAAATAAAAAAAAAATATTCAGAATTTTTAACATATGCTTGTGATAACAAGATACTTAAGAAAGTAAATATGGTTAAGTTACAAGGTGATCTAAATAGTTTTGACAAATGATGCATTGATAACAGCAGGCAAATAGATGTTGAGAAATGTTGTGTTTTATCATATACCAAAATCTTTACAATTTTTAATACAAATTATTATATAGGTAACAAAAAAATTATAAAAAAATCTCACAAGGATCATGGAATAAATTTTGTCAGTAATAATTCGTAAACACACTATAAAGTAACACACAAAAAAGTTATAAATCTATAGGAAGAATATAGAGAAATGGTAAAAACGTCTCCATAGAAACAAAAATTATATTATTTAAAGCTTTAGAACTGCCTCTGATACACTTTGGATCAGAAACATGGAATAGAAACAATATAACAAGGGTAAATATGCTACAAAAGTCAACCGTTAGTACCCGAGAGGTCAGTGCAGCAACTTTGCAAGCAGTTGCTTGCAGACAGTTGTTGCAGGTTCGCTTCCCGGCTGATGCTTTGACATATGAAAAAAAATGCTACAAACAATGTTTACTCATTTTATTAAATATATAAAGACAAATCAAAAGAAATATTATCTTTCATTTGTAAAACAGAGACAATTAAAAGCTGTAATTTTATTCTATAATATTATACATGAGAACTTATGCTTATAAAACCGTATAACTAAAATCAAATTTAAAGAATTAATAAGAAGTACGAGCTACCATGAGAAAATAGAAATACCAACTACTAAAACTTTGTATTTAAAACACTATTTTGCAAAGAACACTTTTGATAACAAATTAGAAATAGACTTTTTAACTATAGATAAAGATAAATTTATAAAAATAATGAAATCTATATTATAGAATGGTTATTACACTGTCTGTCACTTTAATTTTACTGTATATATTTATTATATTTAGATTATCTGTCTGTAAATGGTTTGTATATTTCAAACTATATGGAACATGTAAATAAATTAAATTATTATTATCATTGTCATTATCATCATCATCATCATTTCCATAAATTTTAAATTATCCCCTTAACACCCAAATATTTTTTAATACAGAATTGTCCTACATGTAATTACAATGAGGGTTGGGTTAATAATCTAATTAATAGTAAAAGTTTTATTAACATATTTAAAAAAGACTATAAATTATTTTACATTTGTATCACTCAATTTAATCATTTAGCAATTGTACGAAAATTTTTAATAATTTTTTATTAATTTTTAAAAATTATTTTTGATTCGTTTATTTATTAATTGCTTAATAACACAGTTCATATTTTAAAAATATAATTTTCAAATATATAGGTTTATAAATTTATTATTTGTTTTTATTTTATTTAGCAAAACATTTTTAATGTCCACAACTAAAAAGGTCTTAATATTTTTATTTGAAATTGTTACTTCTTCTTAATTATAGCTGAGTGCATTTTCGGTATACGTCACTAGAAACATAATTTTCACTGATTGGATAGGCTGTCCTATTAATATAGGAATAATTATGTATGCATGATATTTAAATTAGATTTTTACATATTGCATTTGGTTGAAAGTTGAATTATATGAAGAAAATATTATAATATATTCTGTCACTGATATAAAACATTTTGCTAAATAAAATTACAAATATTAACAAAAGACAAAAAGTAATATTTGTTTTTATCTAATTGTAAATGCATGATTGCTACTATTATTAAGCATTTTGTTATAATTTATGGTTAATTAGATATGATAATATAAACCGCTCTCTCCATTCTAGATGCTAAAGAGCAAGCAGTGAATAAAATCAAGAGTAATTGTAGATAAAACATAGAATCATCATCGTCATCATCAACCATTATCAATCCACTGCAGGATACAGGTATATCCAAGTACAATCCATCGTTTTCCAACTTTAGCTTCTCTTCTCCACTTCACCCCTGCACACTTTCTTACTTCATCCATCAATCTCACATGTGGTCTCTTTCTGGGTCTTTTATAACCTCATGGAATCCAGTTTAAAATTTCAATTGTCCATTTATTATCACCTCTTCTAGCAATACATCCAGCCCAACTCCACTTCAGCCTTTTAATTTTTTCAATGAGGTCAGTAACATCTGTTTGTTTTCTTACCCATACATTGCATTTTTGATCTCTTCTTGTTGCTCCCAGCATGCATCTCTCCATACTTCTTTGAGTGGTTTGAAGTCTTTGTATTGCTCTTCTATTAAGTGTCCAAGTCTCAGATCCATAAGTAAGAACTGGCAAAACACATTTGTTAAAAACCTTCCTTTTCAAACACATAGACATATTTCCTTTTAGTATCAAGTTATTTCTACCAAAAGCACTCCAACCAAGTTTAATTCTATGATTAATTTCATCCATTATGTTTCCATCTGTATTAATAATCTGACCAAGGTATTTGTAACGTTAACTTCTTCTAATTCATTATAATCAATCTTTATTTTTATATTTTGAGAAAATCTATTAAACATTACTTTAGTCTTTTTAACATTTATCTTTAGTCTTACTTCCTACTTTCATCTGATAATTCCTGCAACATTTCCTGTAACTCTAAAACATTATTTGCAAAAACAACTACATTATATGCAAAATCTAAATGACTTAAATAATCTCCATTTACTTTCACTCCTTTAGCTTCCCATTTTAATCCACAAAATACTTCTCGCAACACTGCTGTAAAAAGTTTTGGAAATATGGAGTCATCCTGTCTTATACCCTTTTCAATGTTGACTTCCTACTATCATTATGTAATCTAATTGTTGCTGTTGCATTTTTATAAATATTCTTTAAAATATGACAATATCCTAGATCTATATCTTGATGATCCAATGCTTTAATCACTAAAGAAATGTTTATAGAATCAAATGCCTTTTCATAATCTACAAATCCTAAGCATAATGCCAAATCATATTCATTTGTCCTTTTTATAACTTCTCTCAATACCTGGATATGATCTACTGTACTAAAACCACTTTTAAATCCAGCTTGTTCTCTTGGTTGGTGGAAATCTAGTGTTCTCTGTAGATGAGTTGTAATTATCTTAGTAAAAATTTTGTATAAAACTGATAAAAAACTGATAGGTCTGTAATTTTTAATATCTTCTTTATCACCTTTTTTAAATATTAATATTAATACTGCATTCTTCTAATCATCTGGTACATCTTTATCATTTAGACATTTGGAATATAACTTTGTTAAAAAATTTTTTATTTCTTCACCTGCTTCTTTTAATATATCAATTATAATTCCATCATTACCCCAGAGCCTTCTCTTTCTTCATAAATTTAATTGCATGTCTCACTTCCTCATTCGAAATTCTGGGCAATTCAAAAGATAGAATAGGTATAGGAGGGACTTGTTTTTTATTACTATATAATTCTTGATAGAAGTCTTCTACACATTTCATGATGTCATCTCTCTTTTTAGTAATAATGCCTTCTTTTTTCTTATTGCAGATATAAATTTCCTACCAATACCAAAATGTTGTTTTACATTCTTTAGACTTTTATTCTCTTCTACAGCTTTTCTTCCTAGTTCACAATTATACTTTCTTATATCATTTTCAACTCTTTTCTGCACCATTTTACAAAATTTAAGATATTCAATCTTTTTTAATGCATCATTGTTGTATATCCTCATATTTCTTCTTTTCTTCATAAGTTCTTTAGTCTCAGTAGAAATTTTATTGGTCAACTGCTGTTTTTTTCTACCAGCTATCTTTGTTGCAGTTTTTAAAAGTGTATCAGTTATTTTCCTATTAATTTCATTCAAATCTGAATCATGTTCAAAATCTACTAATACTTGACAGGATTTGTAAGTTTTAATTTAAATTCATTAGAATGTTTCTGAAGACTAGGAATATCAACTGTAAATATTGTTTTTCTTAATAATTTTTGTCTCTCTAGTTTTGCATTAACATGTATCTTACATCTTACTAATCGATGATCACTTCCTGTGTTAAATTTATTAAGAACATTACAATCTTGAAATATGTATTTTCTGTTAGTCAAAATATAATCCAATTCTGCTGTACCTTCATTTGGATACTTCCACGTCCATTTCCTTTTAACATTTTTCTCAAAAAAAAAAGAATTCATAATATAAAGTTTTTCTTTTTCTGAAAACTCCACAAGTCTATATCCTCTCTCATTTCTATTACCATAACCAAAATTACCTACAGCCTTTTCATCTTTCATTTGTTTACCAATTCTAGCATTAAAGTCTCCCATAATAATTTTAAAATGTTGTTTACTCTCATCAAAAGCCTTTTGTAAATCCATATAAAAATCTTCTACTACTTCATCACTATGAGAACTTGTTGGGGCATAAACATGAATTATCTGCATTTGGTATCTGCTATTAAGTTGTAAAACTTATCTTGCCACTCTGTCCGATACACCATCAATCTCCGCAATATTATTCTTCCATTTTTTATTTATAATGAATCCTACTCCACTTGTATTTCCAATATTTGTGCCTTTATAGTAGAGTACATGTCCATTTTTTAAATCAATTGTTTCCTCACCTTTTCTTCTAACTTCACAAAGTCCAATAATGTCCCATTTAATATAAGACAGTTCTTCTTCTAACTCTTGCAATATTCCTTCACTTGACAGTGATCCACAGTTGTAAGTATCTAAATAAAAATTCATCATCAGATGGCAGCCTGAGTCTGCAGTCAGGGGATTTTTAGCACCCTTCACCTTCAGCCACCAACTGCTGCCTTGGTTGGTGACTTTACAGCCCCTTGGGGATAAGGGCCATGATTTATTTTTGTCAGTCATGATTGTATATATTGGAAAAATATTCTTAAACTCTGAGGTAAAAAGCCAATAAACTCACCATGCTGGCTAATGCATGTTGGTGAGCAGCCCATCCATGTTCGTATACTATATGAACAATCACATAGTAATAACATCTGCAATAACAAGAACATATGGAGTGGACATTTAGGAATTTGCACTGCTCGGTTCCCTTAAGGCCTTCAAGAGGAATCAAAGGGTCTTCTTTTAGTTAATAGCAAACTACTTTCTGCAGCCAAAAAGCATAGAATACCTTTAAATAAATATCCAACTGACATTTAAATGTCTTTTTAGCACCTTCAGCCAATGAAATAGACAAGATTTGTCAGACTATGCCAGATGATACAAGCGTACATTTTTTTAGCTTCTTCACATCACATGACCATCACTTCTTCCTAAAAATAGCATGCTACTCATTTACAGCAATAATTGAACATCTAGTTAGACTATATACAAGGCAATTACCTTAAAAAGTTTATTTGCAATCTAAAATACTCTTTAAATCATGGATATGAACACAGATGTAATAACCACGACTACACCATAAAGCAGTTCCAAGATTTGTTAATGAGATAAATTAATTATTTAATGATTTTAATACTTTTTCATTGGTTATATCAGATCATTAGAACATTGTATTATTTCCATACTTTTTACAATGTTTTAGATAACTTCCCTGTAACAAGTTTGATTGTTTAGCAATCTTTCTTCATATCTCATAATGAATTTCTTTCAATTTATAAACTAACACTTTCTTATTGTAATTTGATATTGGACTATTTATTAGATGGAAATAGTCCAATATAAAAATACAACTAGAACACCATCATCACAAACCTTCAGGATAATACTTTCTTAGTTTGTAAATTGAAAGAAAATTATTAAAAGGTCTGAAGAAGGCTTCTCAGCAGTTGAAACTGGTATAGGAGAATTAAATAAAATATTGTAAAAAGTTTGTAGGAGGAGTATAGTATTATAAAGATGGGTAATCAAAGTTTCACAATAAATTTTTAAATATTAGATATATTAGCAAATAGACCTAAAACCATCTTATATTGTCATTTTAGTGTTTTTTATTTACTTATATAAGTTTATGCACTTAATTAATTATTTGTTACTTTTATACTGATCAAATTATATTTGTGAAAATTTTAAATTCTCAAGATTTAGAACAAAAAAATCCATTTCTTGTTTAGAATGGTAGATCAGTAATATATTTTAATAATATAAATTATAAGCTATCAGTATTCACCAGTATTTAACATTATAGTGCTTCTACAACATTTGAAAAATCATGTGATGCTTAGAACCCTGTGTATGTTAACAATTTTTCTTAAAAAATAAATATCAGTATTCGAGATTATAACTAATATCACTAATATGCACAATTGCTAATTCAATATCAGATCAAAATAATTTCAACAGGAAGCTTGGCTTAGGATTAAAACTTTAAGAAGTTTGATATTTTCAATTCATAAGTTTTTTAAAAAGAATATATTACAAGTTAGGGTGTATTAATGAATTAATGTCCATACTGTTTAGCACCATTGGTAGAATGTCAGACTTTGGAGGGCAAAATTCTAGGATTGATATCAATCCCAAACCTTTTGGTGCTTGAACATCTTATGAACTCTTGAGCAATAAAACCATTCAATTAGTTAATCATTTTATTTTAGTGAATTAATGAATGTTAGTTCTTCATGAAAACATGTCATACATATAATAATTAAATTTTAAATAATAAATAGCTGTAAAAATGATGAAAGGAAATGAAATTTCATATTGAGTACCTTATATATTAATTGTTAATTAGTCAAGAAAATCATTTGATGTTCAAACATAGAAATTGATAGGAGAGGCTTCAATTAGGAATTCTTTAGCTCTCAATTCTAAAAGTATACTAGAGTACTAAATCATAGAGGGTATGAATGGAATGTGACATTCAAAATTATTTTTAGGAATAACCTTCTTTGAAAAGTGACTCTACTTGAGGTTTTGATCAAGTATTTTATGGATGGGTTTATTAACATATTCTAATAGAAAATGCTGTATTCACATTTGCAGGAAAGGTTTCAAATTAATCTCTGGTTACTAAATTAAATATTATCATGAGAATGACAAATTGAAGTTGATACCTATGTAATGGCTTCTTATCCTTTCTTATATTTCTCCAACAGATATCATAAAAGAGTTGCCTTGCAGAAAACATATAAAAAGCTATTAAGTAAATCAAATTGTCCAATGGCTCAAGGTAAGGTTTTTTTCATTTAATACTCAAAAAGATATCTCTTTTTGGAACTTCAATCCAAAATCTAGAAGAATTATTATTACAAAATAGATTTCTTATGAGATACAAACAATTTCTTTTCAGATCTGTTGATGAAGATAGCCTTTAGTATTCTTCTTCTTTGACATACAACTTGATGTAGATTAAAAAATAAATTTTAAATAAATTGCAGAATTTAATATATTAAAATATATGTGCAGTATGTAGTTAATAATATTTATATAATTATTAAAGAGAAAAATTAGTGGTGGAATTTGTAATTGACTATTCTCTTGTTATATAAATGTTATTTTCTTGCTAAAGACTTATTATTGATTTATTCAATAACATTTTAATATATATATATAATAAAAACACAGAATTACTTCTATAAAACTGCTTTAATATTTCAACCAGCAGACTGGTTTTCATCAAAAGCAAAATGGCTACTTATAGAAATTAAGCGCTAAAATATTACAGACAGTTATGTATCAGATAACAAAACTAATTCCTATAGACTAAAAATCTTTAAAAACTTTGTATAATATATATATATTTACAAAACTTTGTATAATAAATACTAAAAAAAATATTTCACAAAAAACATTTAAAAAAAGCAAAATGATACACACATTATTATCATATATTAAAATAAATCAATAAAAAAAAATAAAAATAAAATAATAATAATAATAATAATTTAAAAAAAAACAAACTATTATATATTTACACACCAAAAAAAAAAAACTGTATATATATTCTACTATATGTATTTTACTATATACATATACATCCTATACACATATATTTTTATATATTTATTCTACTTCGTACTAGTCCACCTATAAAATAATTATTTAGGAAACAAAAAATAGTTATTTAGGTAATAAAAAATAATTAATAAAAAATAAAAAATAATTATTTAGGAAATAAAAAAACAAAAAATAATTATTTAGGAAATGAAAAAAACAAATCCCTAGGAAACCAGGTAATTCAAAGATGTGATAGTACCTATATTCATAATCATCCCATGAGGGTGTAATGTCTTAAATTAAAAAATAAAAAAACTCTCCTTCTGTTTTCTTTCTCTCATGGAAGAAAAATTATCTTCCAATATAACCACTCTTAAATCATCAATCGAGTGATCAGGTAAATTGAAATGTTTAGAAACTGGTCTACAAATGTGTTTCAATATTTTTATAAGTTTACTAGCTCAGATTATGTATAACTAATTTAGGATGGCAATTCACTCATCTTTGCATGAAATAGATGATGGGATGTGGTTATAATAATACTAAAAAATCACTAAATATTATGAAATTAATATTTATTTATGGCCTTTAATCATTTAAACAGCTCATTAATTAAAACGTTGATGATGATGATGATAATAATAACGATAATGACAAGGGTTTCAACTACCACTCTAGGACTAAGCCTAAACATAAAACTTATTTTTATACAGAAATTCATACTTATTGCTTAATTTTAGCATATTTACTTATATCTTAAATAACTAATATTCAACCACTGATGATGATGAATGATCACACTTAACAAAGACTACACTTAATGAAATATATACACCTCGTTTAACAAAACAAACTAATATTTATTACTGCATTTCTAACATATACATAAAAATTTCTAGATAAACATGAAAATTGATATGAATCAGAATAATAATAATAATTGATTATATAGCAATCCTCAGATTAATTTCAAGTTCTTCCCCCTTTCCCTTCACATGTATATTGTATTAAGTTGGATGTCACATTGCCCATGATTTTCACACCATGAGAAAAGTATTTCAAGCAAAAAAAAATTATCCGCTCATTAGCACACATACTTTATAAATCTAACATGTAAGTAGAATGTTAAAAAAAATGTTAATAGAAATTAGAAAAATCAAGTTCTTAGAAATGAGTTTTAAATCATTATCTCCCCCTCCTTTCCAAGCGCTGAAATCTATACTTTCTCAAGACAAAATAATTTAATATTTTAACACCACCTATTATCTCACATTCACTCGCAATTATACACATATAAAATATTACTATATATGTGCGTGTTTTATCCCAAAATAATAATAATATATTAGTTAAAACTAAAATCATAATACCATAAAAAAAATTGTTTTACACATTAATATTTCATAACTGTAAAATTAATAAACAAATAAATTTTGATAAATTCAAAATCATTTATGTAGTTCAAAGCTATTATTATTAAGACATTCTTGGTTTCCATCGATCTGAATTGTCTTTAAAAGTTCTTTAAATAAAATATGTCACTTTATTACTAAATTTTTATTAATACTCTGATTTCATAAAGAAAATAGATATAAAAGTCATATTACTGATCCAAGTGTTCACTTGTCTTGTATACTGTCTATACTTGGCAGCAACAATTTCCGTGTTCTTTGGAACAATCACTTTCTTGAAGTATATAATTATTTGATGATGAGGAACCTATTGAGGTTATTTGCTTTAGTGGATAATTTGGAAATCATTATATCAATTTTTCTTCTCTTCCTGTCAAGCATTATTTTTTTAGTGAATGAAATACAGCAGTTGTTTTCACGTTATAAATTTCTTGGATTTAAACTCAGTTGTTGGAACAATTAATTGGACTTGATGATTAATATTTATCGGTAGATTAATTCATCTTTCATCGAATGCAGGTGAATGCTTTCTTCCTTCTATTAAGAACATCTTATTTCTCTGGTCAGTTGAAAGGTGTAGAATATTATTTTAGACAAAACATCTTTTCTTTCCTATATGATGTGCAGCTTCCCAGATGGTCAGGCAAAGATGGGACATACATTTAATTTTTCTAGCCAGTCATTTCTTATATTTTCAACATTCAATTTAATAGTCTAATAATCTGAATCACAATCACAATAATAATTCAACTGATTTTTCCAGACAGCTTTTTATATCCAATTTTTTAGCTAACTTAACCAATCAGAGATAGCATCACTTGCTATTTTTGGACAAATTCATTTTAATTAGATCTCTAATTTATTTTCAACTAAATTATTTTTCAACTGAAAAGTTTAATCCTTTTTCCATACACTTTTGTTTTAAAAAAAATAGACTTAATCCTTTTTTTTCTTACACCTAGGTAACATTTCAAATTTTTGAGCTTCCTTCTTTAGATCTTAAGATAAGACAATTTCAAAATTAGAATTCCCACCCAGCTTAAGTTCCCAAAGTGACAAACAATCATTTACAAAAACAAAATTGCTACAAAAATAGATATCTGATTCAACAGATTTCCTCTTTTAACATAAAATTGTACAAAAAAATAATTTGACAGATTTAACCCTTCTAGTACAAACTGTTGAATAAAAAAAAATTAACAGATTTTCTCAATTTTCTTTCAATATTTAATAAATAAAAAATGTAGTTTATGTATGTAATATATCCACGCATACACACTGCCATTATTCCAATCATTTATAAATCTGGTTGACTAATAATCTAAATGCTAGTTCAGAAATTATAACCCTAACATTTAAAATTAAATCCTTAGCTTTTAAATCCCAATTACAATTATAGAAAAGCAAAATAGAAGTATACAATAAGATATTAAAATTGATCAAGCATAGGTTAGTTTTAAAGAAAGTCAAAGTGTTTAATATTTGAAATATAAAACAATTAAATAACTTACACATATACTGCTTATACGTATGCATTATAACTTTGCTTTTTAACAGAAAATTTAAATATTAAATGTGTGTATTGCTCTTTTTGAGATTTATTAACACACAAACAAGTAAAGCATATAATTGCTGTCCCACTCTCTTTCTGTCTAAATCGTTTAAAATTTTGATCTGGTAGGGTTTGAACTTGGATGCCCTACAGCTTTGTTTATGATTATATAAAAATGTGGTGATGATTTTGTTTTACATTTTCCTACATGCACATTACTATAAATTTGGCTAGTGACCAAATTGTAATGGCACAACTCCCCCCCCCCTTCGGATAAAATCATCAGCTCCTTTGTTTTAACTACATCTAAAAAAATCATAACTAATAAAATACACTAATAATAATAAACACACTAATAATAATATAAAAAAAAATTAACTACTGGCAAACATCATACTTTTCATTAGAAAATCTAGCATCCTGATTTATTTGGAGATCTTTTCCTTTGTACAAAGCATATTGTGGTCTGCATAAAATTGCAAACATACATTCAGTCCCTTTTGAGATCTTTATTTTTTTCATTTTGGCTTTTTCAGCACTGTGGTAATTCCACTGGTAGAGGGTTGCTTGTCTCTAGGAATTACTTTCTTCACAACACTATCCCCAGAATCTCCCCAGGATTGATTAGGAGTCCAGCCCTATAATTATTTCTATATCCATAACTACTAAAATTCTGATCATTTGTCTGATCACCCAGATTCAGATTAGAGATATTATAATTATACCTGTCCTTGGTGCTCTTGGGCCTAGTCTCTGAATCTAGCTCTGAAATTTCTAGAGCATCCAGGATTTCTGATGCTTCCTCTATACTGTGGCAATCAGCAGCAATAAGCATTTGCTCAATGTTTTGGGGAAGATTGTGTCAGAGTATTCTCAGGATCTGGTGCTCTGAGAGGGGAAATGCAGTCAGACTTTTCAGTTTTACTGCCTGCTCTCTGAAAAATTGTGTATAGCTACCCTTGTTACTGCCATACTTTTGCTGAGTAATCTGGTAGCACACCTGGTCCTTCCTATCTTCACTCCAAAAACAGGCTAAGATAACACAATGAAAATCCCCAAAGGTAGTGGGCCTATCAAACAGGGACCGCCACCATTCCTTAGCATAGGCATAAAGATGGTTACATGCAATTGGCAACTTTTCCTGATCACTCAGCCTACACACAGAAAAGAGTTCTTCCAAGGTATACAGATACTCTAAGGGGTTCTCCCTGATTTTCCCACTAAAGGCCTTAATTTTAATTAAATTTGAAGTCATTGACCCCCCTACTCTATATTCCTCTTTACTGGTATGGTCAGCCCTATCTATTAATTTTTTACTTTGTGGATTTTCAACTAAAGTAGGCATCCTTTTCTCAGATTGACTATGTTCTGAGTTATCCCTACAGTCATCTGGACTGATGCTATCATTGTTTCACCCTGAATTTAGGTTTGACTGATCCTGCAGCCCTACATTAATACGAGCTTTTAATTCCCCTATTTTCTGGTAGAGATCATCCATCTTGGGGTTCATGTATTCCACAACATAGGCCTTCTGGTTCTCCTCAACCTTCTTCAACATAACACCTAATTCATGTTGATTCATTCTGGATCCTTCTTCTAAAGATCTTGACTTGTCCCTTTTCACTATCTCCTCCCTAAAGCTATCCATTTGTTTCCCCAATTCATTCCTAAGATTTTGGACCATCTGTACACACTCATTGGCCATGCTTCACTTAACTTCTTGTATTTCCTTTTTTAAGCCACTAAACTTATTTTTCATAGTGAGGGCCTGATCTACACAACCCAAAGTGGCTTCCTTATATGAGTCCACTTTGGCTATCACCTTCTCTAATCTGATACTAATTCTTGCAGAGGTTATTTCAGCATTCTTTTTTATGCATTCTGAGATGGATTAGGAGACCAACCCATGGACCTCATTCCTAACTAACTCACTCTTTCTTATTTTCTTCAATAGACTGCTCCACTTGAGCCTTTAATGACTGCAGTCCCTGACAGCCTTCCTGTTTGGTGACTTCCATAGACCTACACACTCCTTCTATCCTCTAATGATATAAACCTATTTTTACACTCTATATTGTACCTTTCTATCCTAGTTTACAAAGCTACGATCATTTGGTTGTTATTGTCAATAGAGTTCTCTCGATTTACCCTTAAACCTTCTATACTTTTCTCCACAGATTGACCTATCTTTTGTTCTAGACTTTCCATACTTTCATTACTTTTCTCTATCTTTTGTTCTAGATTTACCATCCCTTGCTTACTATCTTCTCTTAGATTTTTATTATCTTCTTTTAGATCTTTTACACTTTGTTCTAGACCTTCTCTTAGACTTGCTATACTTTGGAACATCTGCATCATCATTAATTCCATGCCTAATGGTGCTTGCTTTGCTATTGCAGTCTGGCCCACTGCTGGCTCCTCATCTACCATTTTTATACTTGAGGCCTTATTATTGCTACTAACTTTAGAGGCATTTTCCTCTATTTCCTCTTTTTCTTGAGCTTCTTTAAAGGCAATTTCCCTATCCTCTTCTTCAGGATAAAAATGATCACTGATCCCTGGGATTGGGACACTCTCCTCTTCCATAACCACTTCCATACTATAATTTAGTTCACTCATGTTATAAAACTATATATATTCCATCTGTGCTTCCCTGACCATCAAAAACCCCCACATCCTTTCCTTGTCTGAACCTTTCTCTTTGACTAACTGACTAATTTGCTTTTCACCTTATCATGCATTACAAATACAAAAAAATTTAATGTCCTTATTTGATGAACTACGCAACAATAATCTATATAGTGCATGCCTGTCTGTAATAGCCCAAATTATACATTCATCCATTCTCCCAGAAATACAACAGATATTGACAGTCCACAGAATGACTAGCAGTTCACAATCTTGAGATAAATGAAAGAATTCAGTCACAGCACTATAATTGCACAATGCATCTCAAGCACTCAGAAGATCATCCCAATTTGATCACTATTGACTACCACAACCCTTGATTGAATGATGCAAACTCTGTTGCAATAAAAGAAGTATTAAGTGTTAGGGGCTAAAATAGATAAACTATGCCTTGCTCTCTCTCTTGGAGTCTTATGTGGCAAGTATAAAGGAATGCCCTACTTATTATAGATTACTGAAAACTAAGCCTTGCTCCCTGTCTTGGAGACTTATAGGCTGACATCATGGCAGAACTACTGTTAACTGCTTCATGATAAAATAAGACTAACATATAAACTTGATTGGAAAACTATGCCGTGCTCTCTCTCTTGGAGACTTATAGGCTGACATCATGGCAGGTCTGCTGTTAACTGCTTCAAGATAACATAAAGATAACTTATAAATTGGGTTGGAGCAGTGAATGGGTTTGATCATTCATAAGTTACATGAAATACATAGCATTCTCAAGGCAATGACAAAGCTCTCCACTCATCATCAAAACTGCAATCTAACCAACCAAACTCCAACAATCAACCATCCAATCAAACCTCTAAAATCATAGACTTTTTACAAAATGAACTCCCCAAACACACATGAGACCACCATTCCATAATTCATCACTATGCCCTATCCTATTTGGCAATAAATTATTTTAATGTTCCAAAACAAACAAAAAAAAATTCTATTATTTATTTCACCTTTGTCTTAAGTTGTGATATTCATCTCTATTTTCAAAATTGATAAAAAACAAGCGTTTTATGGCTGTACCCATTTTATCATCATCAATGAACAATTAAATCATATTAAATATCATCATATACAAATCTAAAATAAGACTGTTTGGCCAAGAAAATTTTGTAAGACAAAAAAAAATTTTACTGAAAAAAAAATTTTACTAAAAAAAAATTTCTCTCTTTTTAACCACACATCTCCTATCATTCTATAGACTCCCTTTTTTAGGTACATGGTAAAATATCAAGCCCCATGTTGGGCGCCATTGTAACAAAATTAAAGATAGATCAAAGATCCAGTGTAACAAAATGAGATCTGGTCTTTTAAAGTAATTATGAAGTGTCAGAATTCAAACATTATTAAAATCTCAAATATTCCAGTATTGTTAAAAAATGTAAATTAATAAAAATGATCAAACAATCCAAATGTATTTAATAATTATGAAACGATTCAAATATAAATCTTTATTTTATCTCAAAAAGATTCCAATATAAATATTTAGCCTAATAAACGAAAAATGCATTGTAGATTTTTATATCAAAAGAAAAGCATTATTTAACATGAGTAGTGGCTATTAAACCAAAGATCAGACTGAGTTATCAATCATATTAAGTGTCATTGGATGAAATGAAACATATTTCTGTAATTAGATTTCTCAAGATATCCCACTATCAATAATTATAATTAAATTATTAACAACAAAGATTATAACTCAGGTATATGAAATCACATGAGGTGAATACACTAGTAATTCAATAAAATATAACTCAGGTATACAGACAATAAATCTTATCCACTTTCATTTCTTGTTTTGATGTTAAGTGCATGTTTAAACAAATACTAAGTGAATATGGTCTAGCAGGGTGCCATCAGATTATTTGAATCTAGACACAGTTATATCTAATAACCTTTTCACATGTACCAGGTTTGAATCCCCTTTTGGTACTTTATTTCTAATAAAAATGGAAGATTATGCTTTTTGAGCCATATCACTATACACACTAATATTTAGGGAAAAGTAAAACATCTATAAACCACAGTGGAGTTCATTAGACATAAATCATTTCTCAGATCTTAACATAACAAATGTGTTTCAATATTTTTATAAGTTTACTAGCTCAGATTATGTATAACTAATTTAGGATGGCAATTCACTCATCCTTGCATGAAATAGATGACGAGATGTGGTTATAATAATACTAAGAAATCACTAAATATTATGAAATTAATATTTATTTATGGCCTTTAAACATTTAAAGAGCTCATTAAGTAAAACATTGATGACAATGATGATGATGATAATAATAACGATAATGACAAGGGTTTCAACTACCGCTCTAGGACTAAGCCTAAACATAAAACTAATTTTTATACAGAAATTCATACTTATTGCTTAATTTTAGCATATTTACTTATATCTTAAAAAACTAATATTCAACCACTGATGATGATGAATGATCACACTTAACAAAGACTACACTTAATGAAATATATACGCCTCATTTAACAAAACAAACTAATATTTATTACTGCATTTCTAACATATACATAAAAATTTCTAGATAAACATGAAAATTGATATGAATAAGAATAATAATTGATTTTATAGCAATCCTCAGATTAATTTCAAGTTCTTCCCCCTTTCCCTTCCAATGTATATTGTATTAAGTTGGATGTCACATTGACCATGATTTTCACTCCATGAGAAAAGTATTTCAAGAAAAAAAAATATTATCTGCTCATTAGCACACATACTTTATAAATCTAACATGTAAGTAGAATGTTAAAAAAAAATGTTAATAGAAATTAAAAAAATCAAGTTCTTAGAAACGAGTTTTAAATCATTATCTCCCCCTCCCTTCCAAGCACTGAAATCTATACTTTCTCAAGACAAAATAATTTAATATTTTAACACCACCTATTATTTCACATTCACTCATAATTATACACATAAAATATTACTATGTATGTGTGTGTTTTATCCCAAACTAATAATAATATATTAGTTAAAACTAAAATCATAATACCATAAAAAAAATTGTTTTACACATTAATATTTCATAACTGTAAAATTAATAAACAAATAAATTTTGATACATTCAAAATCATTTATGTAGTTCAAAGCTATTATTATTAAGACATTCTTGGTTTCCATTGATCTGAATTGTCTTTAAAAGTTCTTTAAATAAAATTATGTCACTTTATTACTAAATTTTTATTAATACTCTGATTTCATAAAGAAAATAGATATAAAAGTCATATTACCGATCCAAGGGTTCACTTGTCTTGTATACTGTCTATACTTGGCAGCAACAATTTCTGTGTTCTTTGGAACAATCACTTTCTTGAAGTATATAATTATTTGATGATGAGGATCCTATTGAGGTTATTTGCTTTAGTGGATAATTTGGAAATCATTATATCAATTTTTCTTCTCTTCCTGTCAAGCATTATTCTTTTAGTGAATGAAATACAGCAGTTGTTTTCACGTTATAAATTTCCCGGATTTAAACTCAGTTGTTGGAACAATTAATTGGACTTGATGATTAATATTTATCAGTAGATTAATTCATCCTTCATCGAATGCAGGTGAATGCTTTCTTCCTTCTATTAAGAACATCTTATTTCTCTGGTCAGTTGAAAGGTGTAGAATATTATTTTGGACAAAACATCTTTTCTTTCCTATATGATGTGCAGCTTCCCAGATAGTCAGGCAAAGATGGGACATACATTTAATTTTTCTAGCCAGTCATTTCTTATATTTTCAACATTCAATTTAATAGTCTAATAATCTGAATCATAATCACAATAATAATTCAACTGATTTTTCCAGACAGCTTTTTATATCCAATTTTTTAGCTAACTTAACCAATCAGAGATAGCGTCACTTGCTATTTTTGGACAAATTCGTTTTAATTAGATCTCTAATTTATTTTCAACTAAATTATTTTTCAACTGAAAAGTTTAATCCTTTTTCCATACACTTTTGTTTTTAAAAAAATAGACTTAATCCTTTTTTTTTCTTACACCTAGGTAACATTTCAAATTTTTGAGCTTCCTTCTTTAGATAAGACAATTTCAAAATTAGAATTCCCACCCAGCTTAAGCTCCCAAAGTGTCAAACAATCATTTACAAAAACAAAATTGCTACAAAAATAGATATCTGATTCAACAGATTTCCTCTTTTAACATAAAATTGTACAAAAAAGTAATTTGACAGACTTAACCCTTCTAGTACAAACTGTTGAATAAAAAAAAATTAACAGATTTTCTCAATTTTCTTTCAATATTTAATAAATAAAAAATGTAGTTTATGTATGTAATATATTCAAGCATACACCCTGCCATTATTCCAATCATTTGTAAATCTGGTTGACTAATAATATAAATGCTAGTTCAGAAATTATAACCCTAACATTTAAAATTAAATCCTTAGCTTTTAAATCCCAATTACAATTATAGAAAAGCAAAATAGAAGTATAGAATAAGATATTAAAATTGATCAAGCATAGGTTAGTTTTAAAGAAAGTCAAAGTGTTTAATATTTAAAATATAAAACAATTAAATAACTTACACATACAGTGCTTATACGTATGCATTATAACTTTGCTTTTTAACAGAAAATTTAAATATTAAATGTGTGTACTGCTCTTTTTGAGATTTATTAACACACAATCAAGTAAAGCATATAATTGATGTCCCACTCTCTTTCTGTCTAAAGCGTTTAAAATTTTGATCTGGTAGGGTTTGAACTTGGATGCCCTACAGCTTCTTTTATGGTTATATAAAAATGTGATGATGATTTTGTTTTACATTTTCCTACATGCACATTACTATAAATTTGGCTAGTGACCAAATTGTAATGGCATAATATATATATATATTGTAACCTTATATTTTAGTATAAAATATATAGCTTTGTAGAACTAGTTTAAAATTTCTCTATCTTCTTCCAGATGACTTGATTATCATGGCTAGCATTGTGTATACTTGACACTTATGTCCAAATTAATTGAACAATGAGAATATATAATTCCATTTTTTTGCCTTACTCATTATATAATTTTTTCTTTTTTTATTAGTTTTGGTCTATTTCCAAACACTAAGTTAAGTAAACTGTACTTAACCTGAAAGTGAAAAACAACAGTAAATTATAGCAAGTTCAGTAAGATAAATAAAAACAAATAATTATTATTTGTTTTTCTCTTTAAATAATTTTGGAGATTATTTTAGTTTAATTAGAAAATTTATTTAATTAGAGTATTCATTTATCATTAAAAATACACAAATCACATGTACATTAGCTTTATGGCTGATTATTAATGTGACAGGTTATAAACATAGGGCTATATAAAAATAAATATATCATTTACATATATTTAATTTTAAATAAGAATGACATATTGTAAATTCTAGAAAATTTTGCATCATTTATTCAAGCTTAGTAAAAATAATTTAAAGTGATTGCTTAACATCTTTATGCTCTCATTTCCAAATGCTCAAGATTTGCCCATACATAAATGTTTGGGTTGAAAAGTTAGATGGATTCATTTTATCTTTTCACAAAGACTTTATCTTGTGTTTGGAAGTGAGAGTATTCATTTATAGTTAAAAATCCACAAGATGCATGTGCATTAGCTTTATGGCTGATTATTAATATTACAGTTTATCAACATAGCACTATATAAAAATATTTCATTTAAAATATGATAAGATAAACACATTTTTTTCTTTTCATTTTTAACAGATATGTAAATAAAAAAAATTTAATGGCTAAGAAACAAAACAGAACTGCCAGAGATATTTTTTTTGAAGAACTGCTGTAGTAACAGCAAGTGTATATGTATAAAAAAATATTATTATTTTTTTATTGTTAAACATATAACAAAAACAAAAGCTCTTTTTTTTAAAAAGGGAGAAAACATAAAGGTAAAGAAGAAAGTTAAGTTAAAACTTCTCTTAAATAATTTAAGTTGCAATATTATCTGGTGCTAATAGCAAAATGTGTAGCTAAATCTGAACTAATCTATTCAAGTCTCTCAACCATGAATCTAGCTGCTGATAATTTTCCACAAGGTCTACAACTGAAATGCACAGGGATTATTGTTGACCATGACATCAGGAATTACAGTTCTAAAAGATCAGTCTATTTGAAAATTCTTATTGTTTACAGACTATATTTAGCCTTTGGATAAAGTTTTACCTCCATAACTTTAATATATATAGTAGTGTTATGCATGTGTAAAATGAAATACTATATTTAAATTTGGATAAATTGCCACTTTCATGCCTTTAACATATAGTGTCATGGATGTGAAGAATAAGATATTGTATTAAACCTTGGATAAAATTTATTTTCACGAACTTTAACACATATGGGAGTGTCATATATGTGCGGAATAAAATGCTATATTTAACTTGAATGTAATGTTTTACTTTCACGACTTTAAAAACACTAGTAATGTTATATGTGTGCAGAATGAAATGCTGACTATCATTTTATGTGCCAGTGTTTGAATGATGAAGAATTAATTATAATCCCACTTTGAACTTAGATTAGAAACAACATTGTGAATTATCTTATTAAAACTACAATATAGATGTTGAAAGAAATAATGGCTAACCAGGAACTATTTTGGTTGTTAAAGCATGTGTGGGATGATTATTTGCTTGAATTATAATTCTTTGTCCTCAGCATTAATAAATGAAGGTAATAAATATTTTAATTTTGGAATAACACCTAAAATAAAGCCATACAATTTTATTAACTTCCCGAGGATAATCTGACTAAAATGACACATATCCTACCTCTCAAAATATCTTGAATCTTCAGAACCTATGTGTAGATCAGTTAATTTATAAATATTCCTTATACATGGAGATGAAGAAGCATACAATCAACTTTTAAGATTCTATATATTTAATTTATATTTGTTATTAAGTTTGACAGATTTGCTAATAATTAATTGGCTAATAGCCAATAGATTTAAATAAAATGTATTTGAACCTAGTGTAGTAATTTAATGAACATGCATTTTATGTTTTATTTGTATTTTATATTCTTTTGTAAGTATGTTAAATTCATGGTATATATAATCTTGTGTGTATTAAATAATTACTTATTCACTTAGATATAGGGATTAAAGAGAGTCAATTTAGGAAACAGTGCTTGTATAAAGATTTAAAGATTAATTCCATGTATCTATACCATGTCATCACCACATGGTCTTATTCTGTACATCTTTCCATGATTTTGTGCTATTACTCATATTATAAGATTAGGTAATATTCTTTCATACTACCTGGTCTACTGTCAGCCATTATCTCAATTGTTTACCATATTAGAGTTTTCTTATATCATTTGGGCTTAGTTCGCATTTGTAAAACTGCACATGCCTTCCAATTTAGCAGATTGATGTGGATAATTTATTTCTATTTTATTAAGAAAGTGAGTATTAATACTATTTTAATGTTATATAGCTTTTTCTGTGCTGGTGGTTAATCTGCAGAATAACTATTTGCCATTATTTTGTATATCCTTTGAGTTTGTTTCAGCATTGGTGGTTAATCTGCTGAATATTCAGTAGCTATGCTAGTTGCTCTAATGATGGTTAGAAACCCACAGGGTACTTACTGTTTGTTATTCCTTGGTGCAGATAAGTACATCCACACCTATAGCATTGCTCTTTGTTATATAAATGTATGTTTGAGCAGAGTCTCTATACATTATTATGTGTACATTGTTTCCCTCATCTTAATGTTTGTCTCACATCTTCTGTCATCAGCCATAAAATAGCATTTAAGTGAATTATGGTCATACTTTATTATAGGTAGATTATATGATATCCCGAAATCAGCTGAGTTGGTATTTAAATTTTGTTTTAATTTCATTATAGTGAAATTTCATAGGTTTATCAATTCCAATTGTTGTCATTGTTACTATAATTCATAGTATAAGAGCATTGGTTTTGATGTTTTGGAGATGCCATTGATTCTATTTGAGTCTATCCTCATCCCCATAAGAATAAAAATCAAAACATTTGTAATAAATTCTTAGATTGCATATCTGAAACTGGTGCATATAATCATGCACATAAATAAGTATATGGGATAGTATTTTATTTTGTTCCTTTACTTACCTAATTAATGTACATTGTCCATGTAAAACAAATGTATGTGATGGTATTTTATGTCATTTATCGCTTATGTAAAATTATGAATATTGTTAATTGTTTTGATAACTTAACATATCTGTGCCATTGCTATTACTCACATCCAATGTAGTAAATAAACCTTAAATATTAGAGCACATATTGTTCCTGATGAAGATGTATACAAGATTTATAAAAACATTCAGAGAATATTTTAATGTTTGTCCTTGGGTACTATATGATGTATAAGATGTAATAAAATCCCACTTACTTTCTGCATCACTGCTGCTTTGCTTTGTCAGTTCTGGAGCATAATCCATAATCTGTCACCTCTATTGATATTTGTGACATTGATACCTAAATTAATAATAAATTTGCTAGCCAGTATAACAATTGAACTTATTTTTTATTTATTTTAAACTATAATAGATGCTTTATTTATCTTTAAGAGTTTGATTGCTATTGATTTGATTTGATATTTGGGATAATGAAGAAATAACCCAAAATACATATTGCTTACATTACATTGTAAAGCATCTACACTGTACAAGATTTCTGTATTTTAAATCTAAATACATGATGAGCCAATGTTTATGATGTTATGAAACTGATTATAATTATTACTATCTGGTTTAATGGTTCATATTCACCATGTAATGATTAGCGGTTTCAACTATCTTGTCTATGGTCTGCCATCAGGTCTCAAATGTATAAAATCATAAATTAAAGTTCTGGGTGTAGTTTTTAAGCTATAGTCATTGAAGAGAATAGTTAGTTATAAATCATAAATTAAGATTCGGGAATGTAATTTTGAATTCAAGTCTTTAAGGACAATAGTTAATTAAAAGAGTCATATAATTAATTTTAAATAATTTATGTACCTTCATGTAATGCTGCATTATGTCTTTGCAGTGTACTCTGGTTGCAACCGGATTATGTAATAATTTTATATTGTATCATTTAATTTTAACCTATTATGATCAGGGAAATAGACTTTTCGGTCACAATTTTTGGCTTTCCAACATGAGACGATTTACTATTTCGGTTACAATATATATATATGGATTTATCTTTTATCTGTCAAAATATTAGAATTATATATATATATATTAGTTCTAAAAAATTTATTGTTGTGAACAATTTCAACATCAAAAAAATGGGCTACTGTTTTAAAAAAATTCATTGTTAACTGTGTATTTCTATTAAAATTATTTTTACAAGAAATTCTGAAGTTTTTTTTTTCATTATTATGACACTATTATAAAAATGTCGTCTATAATTTCTATGTGTAGAAGACTTTAATTAAGCCATAAAAATGTTGTTATAAGTTGATGCCATTTTTGCACCCATTGCAATACTTTGTTTTTGTAAATAATATGTAAAAATAAAAATTAAATAATTATTTCTTAAGTTAAATATATTAATTTAGTAACATTTGTAATGTGATGGTGCTCTTATTTTCTCTTTATAAAGCATCGATTTCATCATTTTGAGATAAATTAGTGTACAGTGATATACTAAAACCGATTCATTTCGCAGTCAAGATTTGACGTTTTTTAAAACTGAAAGTGTTTGATATCTTTAAAATAATAACTGATAATTGTGGAGTTTTTTGTATAAGACAATCAACAATTATTAAATATATTCTTTAGGATGACCAATGCTTTCCACAATAGACTTGCCAGTGCAGCCATGTTTGCCGACTTTGGTTAGAATGTGCAACTTACTAGAAGGATTTCTGGTTGATAATAAAATATGATATAGATCCCTGGCGGGTTGTTTTTATATCTTTCAGGCTGAAAAGTATATTTTTAAATAATTTATTTACATTATCTTGAGTTAGGAGTTCATCGACATTTTTATCATTTTAAAAATGCAAAGATTATTTATTTAGTCATTTTTATTCATAATTACTATTGTTCCTTTAGCAGCTAATTTTGTAATAAGGTCCTCTCTTTTTTCTTTTTGCATATTTTTCATTCAATGTTAAAGCAATGAGTTCAAAGAAATTCTTGACATTTAAAAGATGCAAAACTTTATTTATGTAATCATCCATAATAATATCCTCTCTTTTTCTAAGTATTATAGTGCATATGTTCCCTTTAATGTAGCTTATAAAAAAAGGACATTATTATAAAATCAGTTGATAAAAGAGGAACGATAGTAATTACGAATAAAGATGACTAATTAAATTGAGCTTTCCTTTTTATAAATGACAAACATTTTTTTGAATATATTGTTTTAACATTAAATAAAAAGTGTGCAATATATAAATAAGGGAAGAAAAAATAGTATTATAAAACGAGATGATAAAGGAAGGATATTAATTATTAATAAAAATAATAATATAAATAACGCTTCGCCTTTTTTAAATGAGGAAAATTTCTATAAGCTCATACCTTAAACTACTGTAAATAATTATTTAAAAACATACATTCCAGCTTGAAAGATATAAAAACAAGAAGACTTATTGACATATATATATTACCAAACGTTAATCAATCCAGTAAGTTTTATATTCTCCCTAAAGCCCATCTACCAGGCTGCAATGACAGTCCTATAAAGCAATCTTTGATTGTCCTACAAAAATATATTAATGCTTACTGATGGCGTTATATGCGATATTACACCAATAATCCAGTTCTTCTGATAAGGATACTAACAAACCTTCTTTCAACATTAGAAAATTTCAAACTATTACAAACAATCCTTAAATCTGCAGTAGTACTTTCGGTTAATTTCTTAAACCTGCCTCAACTGCCATTAAATTCAAAAAACAAAAGCAGAAGCAAACGTCATCAATTCAAATTCCAAGAATCTTGCATTTTAATGTTAGTAGCTCATATATATATATATTAAATTAACAGGCAGGCAGTAAAGATTAAGATCACAGAATTGTGGGAAGATTAGCCTTTCAAAGTTTTAGTGGACAAAGACTACTACGGTAATCAAAAGCGCTACTAAGTGGATAAAATTTTTAAAATATATCTAATTACATGTATTTATAAATATACAATTATATAATTACATATATTGCTTTGAAGAAATACAGACATCGAATTATAATATTATTACATACATATATATAAAATAATCCCAGTGCATAATGCTATACTGAAATAAATATATACAAATATTAAGCATTAAATCACCCCACATGGTTAAGAAATCCAGTACACAGAGGGCAGTACTGGATTTCTTAACCATGTGGGGTAATTTAATGCTTAATATATATATGAAAAGCAAAAAAACACAAGTTAAAAACTGCCTGATGCTTGTATTTATGACAATAGATGGCGTTCTATCAAAAACACCATCAAGCGTAGTTTTTTGTTTACATAAACGTCAGAGCAAGCATTCACTATCTCTAACTTTAATTTCCACCTTCAGATCATGATTTCAAGTTATTTGCTATCGTCAGTGAAGGACAGGAAAAAGAAAATAGATCTAAACACAAACTCTGAACATTTATGAAACAGTTTCTATTCAGCTTGCAAGCGTGAATCTCTTAGACACGTAATGTCTTGTGTTTTTTTGTTTTTCATAAATGTACTTTTGAGGTCTTTCTTGCAATGATATATATTGCAGAGGCTTCTACTATGTGGTGATGCTGAACTGAGATAAGACCCATGTAGCTATCTGGCTTGCTAAGCTGAGTTTGAAGACATTACGTGTCTAAGAGATTCACGCTTGCAAGCTGAATAGAAACAGTTTCATAAACGCTCAGAGTTTGTGTTTAGATCTATTTTCTTTTTCCTGTTCTTCACTGACGATAGCAAATAGCTTGAAATCATGATCTGAAGGTGGAAATTAAAGTTAGAGATAGTGAATGCTTGCTCTGACATTTATGTAAACAAAAAACTACGCTTGACGGTATTTTTGGTAGAACGCCATCTATTGTCATATATATATATATATATATATATGCACACAATACCAATACCATAAACAATCAACAAGCTCAATCTAATGCCAGAGCAACCTCCTTTATTCAATAAAGGAGGAAAAACACCTATATGTATAGTTTAATATATTGTTGTTTTTTCAAATAATGAATTATTATTTTTGTAATGATAAGAACATAGTTAAAGTTTTTTTTTTGTCTTTTTCAAAAACTCATAATAGATCAATGGTTGATTAATTAATAAAAGTATTTTAAAAAAGGATTTTTAACATATAAAAAAAATTAATGCATTATCAGATATCTGGATATGCCAATGATTTTTATTATTTATGTTTTGAAGAAAGCAATTTGTCTGAAATTTCTGATGAAAACTAGTCTTCTGGTTGAAATATTAAAACAGCTGTGAAGGGTATATATTATAATTAATAATATAATGTTAACCATTAACTTGATTTTTTACTATGTGACAATAACTATAAGGAGACTCTTCAAGGTACACAGAATATTTAATATCTAAGAACATACTACAATATGGGTATTAATAAATAATAATGATGATTTTAAAGTATAACTGTGTATTTGTAAATAAGAATAAATAAGACTAATAATATTTGTGTTTGGTTAGCATATTTATTCTAAATTTTCATATTACATAAATCAAATCTAAAGTTATGTCAGGGGTTAAAATATTTATGAATTATAAATAAAAGTCTTAAAATTTTAATTTTGACCTATAAATCTTTATTATTGATATGGTTAAATAATAAAGAGTATATTATTGTATTTAATCCATATCTAAATAAGTTCACATTAATGTTTAAATTGTGTGTATTATAATAAATATAAATAACATTAGTACTCCACTGGTGTACCTTTAAATAAATGCATAATAATAAGACCATGTGACTGTAATTATCTATTAAATAGAAGATGAATGTTAAACTAATTAAAGATGGAGATCACTTAATTTAATAAAAATCAATTTAATAAATACATGTATAATAAAATGTATTAATAATAATTTATGTTATTAAGATAAGTTTGATTTCGATTTCTTCTATCTTAATAACTGTACAGGCATATGTCTATGTGATATGGGGCAAAATATGTCATTGAAAAAGGTTGATAAATAACTTAAGTTTAAGAATCATTAATAAACAGAGTGAAATAATGTTTATTTTATGTCTAAAATAGTTTAATCTGTTTTTTCTCTAGGAGTCTGACTGATATAATTTAGTTATTACTTACAATATATAGGACACTTACCCTTCTATAATATAATCGTCTAAAGATGTGACATTATTTTATCTGACTTTTATAGATATAGGTGGCAGTACATAAGATGCTTATCTAAGGCTAACAGGTTCAACTGGGCATAATTGCTGAGATATTCTTGACTGTTTAAGGAGAAGCCAAATACATCACATCACACCACATCACATCTAACATTTGTAAACAAAAGACTATAATTCATGTTGTTAGGGCTTACTCTACTAAACAACAATTTTATTTATATAAGTACTATTGCCATGATTGTAATTCATTATACAAAATATCCCCCATATAAACCTTAATGTACTATATTTATAAAATCTTTCAACTATATATAAATATATTCATTTGTACATCTGCTTCAGATATTTTATAGCATTTCATTACAACAACATAGACTGGACATGAGATTGATAAAACAAATGAAACATTTAAAATATTATATCTTAATTATAGATAATAATAATTACTATTAATTTTTTAACAATCTGGCTCCAAAATACATTGAATATACTCGTACATATACGATTACCTATCAATGCTAAATTATAATAAGGCAATTTAAATATACTATCTATATAATCATTTTTACTCTTGCTTTCTTCTTGTGAAAGCTTTTATTTAACCAAAACAACTATAAATAAACAGTATCCCTTATAATTTCAAAGTTCACTCAAAATCTTTTTGAAAGTTCCAATACTTTATCCTGGCAAGATCTTTTCAAATGTTTTTATAATGATCAAATTCCTTAGGCATTTTTAATTGTATAATGGCAATAAATGAAGCAAAACTTAATACTTATGGAACTAAATAATGACAAAATTTTAACTTTTGTATTAAAATTTGTTAAGTTTTGACATGTTTATAACAAGTTGTTTTCTTTATTTTTTTAGACTTAAGCTAATGCACATGCGCTTTGTGGATTTTAACAATAAATGAATACTCTCATTTCTCAAATACAAGATAAAGTCTTTGTGAAAGAATAGAATGAATCTACCTATTCTTTCAACCCAAATGCTTAAGTATGGGCAAAACTTAAGTATCTGGAAATGAAAGTGTGAAGATTTACATATGTTTAAATTCATTTAAGAATGACGTATCATAAATTCTAGTAAATTTCGCAGCCGTCATTCATTCAGACATAGTAAAAGTAATTTAAAGTGATTGTTTAATATCTTCACACTCTCATTTCCAGATACTTAAGATTTGCCCATACTTAAGCATTTGGGTTGAAAGAATAGGTGGATTCATTCTATTGTTTCACAAAAACTTTATCTTGTATTTGAGAAATGAGAGTATTCTTTTATTGTTAAAATCCACAAAGCACATGTGGATTAGCTTAATGCTGTTTATTAGTTTATTACAATTCAAAAACATCACACTATATAAAATAAATATCTCATTTATTTCTTTAGGTGTGGAGCATGTACTTAGTAATTTCCTGGGAAGTGACATTCATTAATTACAACATTTCTTTAAAAAAAATCTACAAAGAAAATTTCATTAGTTTTAACAATCTGGTTTATCAATAAGAATTCAATATACAGATGTTTATCCATAATTTTTAAATCAACTGTAGTAAATATAGTTGCAAGTAACTTTTGAAATATTATAGGTAAGCAAAGAACAAAGTTCCAAGTAGTTTTAAACATTTCATTTCAATAATTTTTTTTAAAATTTCATTTTGTTCTTCTTACATTTCATGATGATGAATATCTTTAAATGCTTTGATTATTCATTTGGACAGATTAGTGATGCATACATTTTGCCCTGATGGGACAAATGATTGTAAAGACTATCTCTCCATGTTCATACATTGATATCCAAGATGGCTGAATTTAATCTATCCCTCTATGTTCATACATTGATATTCAAGATGGCTGAATTTAATCTATCCATCTATATTCATACATTGATATCCAAGATGGCTGAATTTAATCTATCCCTCCATGTTCATACATTGATATTCAAGATGGCTGAATTTAATCTATCCCTCCATGTTCATACATTGATATCCAGGATGGCTGAATTTAATCTATCATTCCATGTTCATACATTGATATACAAGATGGCTGAATTCAATCTATCCCTCCATGTTCATACATTGATATCCAAGGTGGCTGAATTTAATCTTTCCCTTCATATTCATACATTGATATCCAAGATGGTTGAATTTAAATTCAGGCTTTGTGCAGTTTTGCAGCAACTTACTAGCAATGAAAGAGAAAGATTCTTCACAGCTAGGTGTATATATAGGTTTTAATTACATGACCAATTTCATCAACTCCTCATTCAATTTTTTTCACTCTTTTAACATTTTAAGTAAAAGTCTGGCTATTGTTGATAAGATATCTTATACTGGTAGACAATTTTTGAAGAAACATTAGCAAACTATTTTAAAATTACAGGTAATATTTATAAATAAATTTAAATACAATATTATATCTTATTTAGTAAAAACTAAATACCTAAATCATAATAGTAGGACAAATATTTCTATTAGAGATATTAAAATAAAAATATTTTTTTTATTTTAAACATTTTCTCATCAGAAATAGTATTTTACTACAAATAATAATTTTATCTAAATATTTTAAGACAATGCTCCTCTAAATTTATAAAATGGAACAAATAAACAATACTTTATGTCAATTTAAAAAAGGTTATAATGATTTAAAGGAAATGAAGATTAATAATAAACAAGGGATATCTATTCCATTTATTTCAAATCCACAAGTAAAATTTTTTAAGGATATATATATATAAGAATGTGTGTAATGTTTCATTCTACATTCCAAACAATATTAATAAATTAGTCAATAATTCTAAGGCTGTCATACCTGTCAAGCAGAAAAGTAATGTCATATATCTAATTTTTTTGTGATTGTATGCTATCATGTATAGATGAATCTAGGTGCAACATTGAGGGAGCACAAATTGTTATATAAGCATGTAAAAAGTAAAAATAATGGTGATTTAATGTTTCCTTCAGTTTTCTTTGATCATGAAAAAATATGTAAATATAAATTTAAATTTGATTTTGAAAATGTGAAAATTCTTCATGAAGAGAGAAACCATAGTAAAAGAAAAATGAAAGAGGAAATTTTTATAAACAGGAATAAAATGGATTTAATAAATCGACAAGCTGCTAACATTAAAATACGAGATTCCTGGGATTTGAATTGATGATGTTTGCTTCTGGTTTTTTTTTTTTTTTAATTTAATAGCAGTTGAGGCAGGTTTAAGAAATTAACCAAAAGTACTTCTGTGGATTTAAGGATTGTTTTGTAATAGTTTGTAAACCATTAAATTTATTATTTCAATTATAATATATATGAAAAACAAAAAAACACAAGTTAAAACTTGCTAATGCTTGTATTTATGACAATAGATGGCATTCTACCAAAAACACCATCAAGCGTAAGTTTGTTTACGTCAGAGCAAGCATTCATTATCTCTAACTCTAGTTCCACCTTCAGATCATGATTTCAAGGTATTTGCTATCGTCAGTGAAGGACTTCAGATTCAAGTTTATATATTAAAAATATACTATTAATTAATTACTTATTCTGGTTTTGAGCAAAAAATCAACAGTAAAAATAATAATTTCAATAGAAATATTTTGAATTAATATTTTAAAAATGCAAGTTATAATTTAACTATAGAAAGAATAATTACATTTCTCTGATAAAATTATTTTAATATATAAAAACTAGAACTAATATTGAGATGATTAATAAAATAATAAAAAAAAAAGACAAATTATAATTTTTGAATTAGTTAAGAGTATAGGATATATATAAAATATATATGACATTCAACATGTTTTATAAATAGGTAGTAATATTTAGAATACTCATATTGTAAGATAAGAAGAATTTATATATAAAATGTATATTTGATTTAATATATAGTAGAATTAAACATTTTCAATATGAAAAATATAATACTGGAAATAAATAATTTAAAGCAAAGAATGATAAATTGTAAGTAGAAACAAGAGATGCGTTTGGAAAATGAAGTCAATAGTGATTAGATTTGTACAGTAATATAAGTACTTCAGCTATTTTAAAAGAAGGAGAAATGGAATAGTTAAAGATAAAATATATTTACTAATCAAAAATTAATTGCTAAAACTATAACTAAATTAGAGTTTGAAAACTGCAGAAAATTGATGAAATTTTTGGCTGAAAATATAGAAAAATATAAAAAAGGTGAAAAAATTAGTTTTAAATTTTAACTTATGACTCAAGAGTGAAATATTTAATTTAAATAATGGTAATTAACTATAACCCTAATGATAACCCTAATTTTCTAACCCCCTAATTCTAATCCTGACTCCAGCTTTAATCTACACATTTATCTATCTGGATAATCTTTATTAAATATCTATAAATATTGATGGTATGTTTATCCAGAATTTTACTGCATCAAGAATAGATCAGACATTGTGGTTGCATTAAAGTGCATAACTTTCTATAAACTGCAGCCAGTACTTGTTGTACTAGTTATTTAAACAGTATAGAAGGTAAACGTGAGTTGAGGACCATGAATATTTGTCATGTATACCTGTGCACCAAAATATTTTTGTAGGACCATCTATAAATGAGACTGGTATATTTATATATGAAGCCTAATGTGTGCATATATATATATATTGAAACAATAACTTTCCAAGCCCTATCGTTTTACCATCAAACCTAATGACACTGTCATCTGTGCTAAGTTTGAACCTATTTAAATGTTAATAAATTTAAAATTCATTCATGTCTGTATAAACAGTATTATATATTTGCGTGCGAACCAACGCTATAATTAGATAGGATTAGTAAAATTATAGCGTACTAAATTGATTTAATAATTCTAAAAATGTTCGTTATCTTATTTAAGTTAAAAGTAAATTATTAATTTTGTTGTTTAATATTGTAATTTCGTATGTGGATATATAATCTGTGCTATATAGAAGAAAGACATGATGTTAAAATATGTAAAAGCCATTATCTAAAAATAATATTAAATGTCTTTAAAAATTGTTAAAAGATTTCTTGTTTTAAATATATTTCAGGGAAAAAGTTTCTCGAAAATATATTTAAAAGCTATATCAAAATATGTTTGTAAATTATTTTAAATATGTAAAAAGGTTTGCGTTTTAAAAAAAATGTTAAAAGGTTGTTTTTAAATAAAAAGAGTTTCTATTAAATGTAAGGTAAAAATAAAAAGCTGGTCAAGTAATTAAAAAGATTTTTGATTGTAAACAAGTGTCATTAACGACCACACCTGGAATCCATAAAAAGTAAAACTAGTTCAAAATTTACTAATTAAAATCTCCTTAGATAAGATTAAATTATTTTAAAATCTAAATTGGACAATTATTTGCAACGAAAAATCTTAATTATAATAGTAACTTATGGAATGTTTCTAACATAAGTTATCTAAGATCTGGATTATAAATTGAAAATTTATTTAATTAAATTCCTGAGTTTAGTGAGTCTTGAGACGAGAGATTCCGATAAGGAAAAGATATAAATACTCTGTATTTTTAACAAGGGAAGGACAGCCATATTGTTAGTGAGAATTGCAGCCAGTCTTCACAATTGTTAATGTTTAACATGTCCGGCTAAAAGCGGACATCTTGTTGCTGTTACTCCATGGGAGAACAGGGTTTCTCTCGTTAAAATGCCTAAACCACCATCATGCCGCTAGCAGAGATAAGCCTAACAGAATGGAAAAGATGATGCCATCAGCCACCCAGTAAAACTCACCAAACCTACAGCAAGAACTTGCAGTCCAGATAAATAATACCGGTACCGTTTTATTTTTCAAACCGCAGAGCTCTGTGTAATTCTGTGTAAATGTAAATATATCTATATAAGTTAGCTAACTTTCTTTTTAAAATAATGATAAAGCTAAATGTAATCAAAACTTAAAATCCATTTAATATTTTAAATATGTCAATTGCTATCAAAATTTAATGTCGTTAAAGTTTAAATAATCTGACTTATTTATATTTTCCTTTCATTCAAAGTAAATTATTTAGTTTAAAGTTATATCACTGTGATTGTGTCTATATTTCTTTGCTTATTTTATTTTAAATGCTTATTATATTTCATGTGCCAATATTTCGAAACAGTGAGCACTTAATTTCATGTATATTTTAAGAAGATATTATTTGAAAATCTTCGTGTAATTTGTTTATAGCGTCAACTTTCTGCGCTGTTTCGAAATCCTATATTTTTTATTATTTAAAAAATTTAATATGTGAAGTGTGGTTTTTTTAATCAACCATTTAAGAACTTAACTTGATAAGTTTATTTTAGAATTAAATTTAGCCTTGATCGTATTTATAAGTATATTTGACATTTAAATTCTTAAGTCCATAGAAATATACTTTCCCTCCTTAAATATTTATTATCTATAAGTAACTTAATAGGTCGAGCATGTCAAAGTACAGATGTAGTAATATTCCCTTTCGTAGCATAGACATTTATTACCAGGCTACACAAGAGTTGGTCCCAATTTGATAGAGCTAATATGCTATTAACTCGTATTTCATAGTATGAAATATACTATTCTTTGCTTGGCGGATGTGATATATTATTTTATAAAATTATTCTCATTTTGCTGCTATATGTAATATACGTATCTCAAGATGGAGCCACGGCATTGCCAGCACATCTCTTATAGAGTAGATCAGTAGCGAAGCCTGAGCCAAGGCCAGGTTAGCACGTAAGTCCCCCGCTATTCCTGAACACAATGTTCCTTTTTACGCAGCATTGCGATCGGTTACAGGGTACCGGCATTTGTTGCAAGAACTCTGAAGTTATTTCATCCATCCGCAGAGCGACTTTTCCTATTATTGTTTACCTGTGCCATAGCACATTGGTAAAATCTTATTTCAGTCAACTCTCCCACTTTAACATAACGCTTTCAGCATTCTGAAATTTTCTCTCAAAAGCCATGTTCGATCTATCATTACTTGAGCTGGTTTATGTGCTCATTATTAAATTATATTGTATATTTTAGTAAATGAATTCATGATCAAAGTTCAATATAATTATTTATATAACAGCCACCGATGTAATAGGATTTGGCTTATCGTGATTTATAGACATAACGTAATGATTAATTATGTATCAATTGTAAACAATTCATAAGATGGGCATATGTTAAACCCCTCTATGAAATTTAATGATTACTTATGTAAAGTGATTTTGAATTACCAAATGTTTGCGTACATTCTACGCTGAATGCTATTGTAAATAAGTGATATATAGATATGAGTTGTAAATAAATATATAATTAGTTTAATGTATTTCGTTCTCTGTCTCGTTATTGATCTAATTCAATCCAATTCTAATTACTATTTATAGTCTATATATGTGAAAACTATGCATTAAGTTAAATTAGATTAGTGATATATTTTAGTCAATTAAGAACCTCTCTTTTAATTATCAGAGTCTTATTGCTTCTCCGTGACCTATGTCAGCCGTGTGGAAAGAGGTATACTACATGTAATTTCAAGGTGGTCATTCGTAGGGTCTAGAGTCTTGGAATCCTGGCTTATGAGTTGAAGTGTGGTCGGACTTGGGATGTCACAGTCCTAGTCTGGTCAGCTTTGGTCTCTTTTGCTTGGTTTCTGAATTCTGTTACGCGAATGTACAAACTTGACTGTTACAATATATATATATATATATATATAGCATTCTATACGACTATTTAGTTAGTAAATGTTATTGGAGTAAATGTTATGATATACAATTTTTTTATTATCATATTGATGAATTCCAAGTGGAAGGTATGCCATTTAATATAACAGTATTTACTATTCAAATGATTTTATAGAATATTATACATATATAATTGAATAGGAAATAACTGAAGCTTTTGATGATATCACTTGCCCTTGTAAGCATTTGTTCTTGAATATGTCTAGTTAATTTACATAATTTTAAATGAGAGATATAGAATAAATTGGAAACTTCAATTATTTTCTGTTTAGCTAAATATAATCTGAATTATTTATTATTTACACACACATTTATATTAATAAAAACCAAGTCATACATCATGTGACTTATTTAGCTTCAATTTACAAATGTAATATAACGAGCATGCTAATAGCTCTAAACAAACTTATTTTATTATTTATTTATTTTTTGTCACAATAAATGCAGAAAGAGAATGCATTTAAACTCTTTATGTAGAATTATTCCCACCCCCAAAACTGGTTTTGAGATAATGGCTCTCATCAGTGATGAGTTAGGACATTCAGACACTAGATCCAAAATACAAACTCAAATTCCATAATACTTAACTATTAACTAGAAAAACTAAATTTTTTGGGAATCTATATGTCATCAAATCCAGCCGTGGGACTGAACTAAATTCAGATAGCCATATATTTATAGCCTTAGCAATCTAACATAGCCAAAGCCTTAACAGCCAAACTATAATATTAATGAAAACCAAGTCATACATCAGGTGATTCACTGCATGTATAAACACAGTAAAAAATAATACTATTAATGAAGTTGGTAATTTATATTAACATTAGGCATATTAAATAAAATATTAATTCTAGTATTTAGAAACTGCACAATATATATATATATTTACTTACTATCTTAAAATAAAGTTTATTAATGCTATGGAAAAGTATTTCATTTATTCTAACTTGTAATAAAAGGATAGCGTATATAACTTTGAATAAATCCATTGACTAATTGTTACCGGATTGCAGAAATTTTAAAAATTTTAAATTTATAAAGAAAACAGAACATCAGTCTGAGAATAAAAAAAAGATACATCTAAATATGAGATAAATTACTTTTTATTTATAAAAGATTATTGATTAGTTTGAAGGAAATTATTTACTTAGACATTTTGAAGATAGAAATAAATTAGAGGGAACATGAATGTATATATATATTGAATTAAATATTGCCATGAATTGTTATTTTATAGATTTTCCGGTATTAAGATCACAACATTAACTCACTGTAAATCGCAAAATTTTGCAAAGATTAATTTGTAAAGGAAATAGTGGATTTAAACAGTGAAGAGAACAACAACATCACTCTCCCAAATTACAATGCTTCAGATTGACCTATATATATATATTGTAACATAATGAAAGGTCGCTCAAAGAATTATAGATGGTTACAATATAACTGTTACCATATAAGTGAAGGAGTTCAAATATCAAGAATTATAAGCAAATTATTATAGCAATGTATTATAACTCAGGTATACAGGCAGTAGATCTTATCCCCTTTCATTTCTTGGTTTGATGTTAAGTGCATGTTTAAACAAATACTAAGTGAATATGGTCTAGCAGGGCGCCACTAGATTATCTGAATCTAGACACGGTTATATCTGATAACCTTTCACATGTACCGGGTTTGAATCCCTTCTTGGTACTTTATTTATAATAAAATGGAAGATTTTGCTTTTTGAGCCATATCACTATAAGCACTAATATTTAGGTAAAAGTAAAACATCTTTAAACCAAAGTGGAGTATATTAGACATAAATCATTTCTCAGATCTTAACATAACAAATGTGTTTCAATATTTTTATAAGTTCACTAGCTCAGATTATATATAACTAATTTAGGATGGCAATTCACTCATCCTTGCATGAAATAGATGATGGGATGTGGTTATAATAATACTAAGAAATCACTAAATATTATAAAATCAATATTTATTTATGGCCTTTAAACAGTTAAACAGCTCATTAATTAAAACGTTGATGACGATGATGATGATGATAATAATAACAATAATGACAAGGGTTTCAACTACAGCTCTAGGACTAAGCCTAAACATAAAACTAATTTTTATAAAGAAATTCATAATTATTGCTTAATTTTAGCATATTTACTTATATCTTAAATAACTAATATTCAACCATTGATGATGATGAATAATCACACTTAACAAAGACTACACTTAATGAAATATATATGCCTCGTTTAATAAAACAAACTAATATTTATTACTACATTTCTAACATATACATAAAAATTTCTAGATAAATATGAAAATTGACATGAATAATAATAATAATAATTGATTATATAACAATCCTCAGATTAATTTTAAGTTCTTCCCCCTTTCCCTTCAAATGTATTTTGTATTAAGTTGGACGTCACATTGACCATGATTTTCCCTCCATGAGAAAAGTATTTTAAGAAGAAAAAAATATTATCTGCTCATTAGCACACATACTTTAAAAATCCAACATGTAAATAGAATGTAAAAAAAAAAATGTTAGTAAAATTGAAAGAGCAAGTTTTAGAAAAGAGTTTTAAATTATTTTCTCCCCCCTCTCTTCTACCTCTGAAATGCTATACTTAACTTGAAACAAAATAATCTAATATTCTAATACTACTCATTATTTCACATTCACTCACAATTATACACATATAAAATATCATTATGTATGTGCGTGTTTTATCCCATGATAACAAAATATTATTTAAAACCAAAATAATAATATATTAGTTAAAACTAAAATCATAATACCATAAAAAAAAATTGTTTTACACATTAATATTGTAAAATTAATAAACAAATCATTTTCATACATTCAAGATCATTTATGAAGCTCAAAGTTATTTTTAGTAAGACATTCTTGTTTTAATCGATCTGAATAGTCTTTAAAGGTTCTTTAAATAAAATATACCACTTTATTGCTAAAATGTTTCTTAAGACTGATATCATAAAGAAAATAGATATAAAAAGTCATATTACCGATCTTTTGTTTGTGGCGAATTTCCAAGGGTTCAAACTTGTCTTGTATAAGGTTTATATTTCTGCAGCTACCATTTCCGTCTTACTGGGAACAATCTCTTTCTTGAGGTGTATAACTATTTGATGATGGTGACTCTATTGAGGTTATTTGCTTTAGTGGATAATTTGGAAATCATTATATTAATTTTTCTTCTCTTCCTGTCAAGCATGTGGATGAAATACAGCAGTTGTTTTCACATTTGTAAATTTTCTTGAGTTTAAAATCAGTTGTTGTAACAATTAATTGGACTTGATGATTAATATTTATCAGTAGATTAATTCATCTTCTTTGAATGCAGGTGAATGCTTTCTATTGAGGTTATTTGCTTTAGTGGATAATTTGGAAATCATTATATTAATTTTTCTTCTCTTCCTGTCAAGCATGTGGATGAAATACAGCAGTTGTTTTCACATTTGTAAATTTTCTTGAGTTTAAAATCAGTTGTTGTAACAATTAATTGGACTTGATGATTAATATTTATCAGTAGATTAATTCATCTTCTTTGAATGCAGGTGAATGCTTTCTTCCTTCTATTAAAAACATCTTATTTCTCTGGTCAGTTGAAAGGTGTAGAATATTATTTTAGACACAACATCTTTTCTTTCCTATGTGATGTGCAGCTTCCCCAGATGGTCCGGAACCGATGGGACATACATATAATTTTTCTAGCCAGACATTTCTTATATTTTCAGCATTCAATTGGATAGTTTAATAATCTGAATCATAAACAATAATCCTAATAATAATTCAAGACAGCTTTTTATATCCAATTTTTAGCTAACTTAACCAATCAGAGATAGCATCACTTGCTATTTTTGGACAAATTTGTTTTAATTAGATCTCTAATTTATTTTCAACTAAATTATTTTTCAACTGAAAAGTTTAATCCTTTTTCCAGACACTTTTGTTTAAAAAAAAAAATAGACTCAATCCTTATTTCCTTTCTTTTCTTTTTTTTTTTCTTTTAACATCCAGGTAACACTTCAAATCTTTGAGCTTCCTTCTTTAGATCTTGAGATAAGACAATTTCAAAATTTAGAGCTCTGACCCATTATAAGCTTCCAAAGTGAAACAATCATTTACAAAAAAAAATTGCTACAAAGATCGATATCTGATTAAACAGATTTCCTCTTTTAACAAAAAAATTGTACAAAAAAAAATAATTTGACAGATTTAATACTTCCTTTTCTTTCAATATTTAGGAAATGTAAATTTTTGTATGTAATGTACACACATCCTTCATTCTTTCAAATCATTCATAAACTAACCTTAAATAATATGATTGCTAGCTTAGTAATTATAACCCAATTATTTAATTAAGTCTGTAACTTTTAAATCCCAATTATAATTAAAGAAAAGCAAAATAAAAGTATAGAATAAAATATTAGAATTGATCAAGCATAGGTTAGTTTTAAAGAAAGTTAAAAATGTTTAATATTTGAAATATAAAACAATTAAATAATTTACACATACATTGCCTATATGTATGCATTATAACTTTGCTTTTTAAAGAAAAATTAAATATTAAATAGTTTAAATGTGTGTATTACCTTTCTATCAACACACAAACAAGTAAAGCATGTAATTGTTGACCCATTCTTTCTCTGTTTAAAGCTTTTAGAACTGGACCTTGTAGGGTTTGAACTTGGATGCCCTACAGCTTCATTTATGATTATATAAAAATGTGATGATGATTTTTGGTTTACCTTTTCTACATGCACATTACTATAAATTTAGCTAGTGACTAAATTGTAATGGCACAACTTTCTCCCCCTTCGGATAAAATCATCAGCACTTTTGTTTTAACTATATTTTAAAAAAAAAAAAAATCCTAACTAATAAATACACTAATAATAATAAACACTTATAATATATATATAAAAAAAAATTAACTACTGGTAAATATATTTTTCATTAGAAAACCTAAAAATAATTTATTTGGAGATCTTTGCCAGGCTATTCTGCTGAAGTATAAGGGATCAAACTCCTAGCATTATAGGTCCCCTTATTCCCATCAAGAGCAGCAAGCATAAAGGCATTCTCTCCTATTTTCTTGGTAATTTGGAATGGCTTTTTCTTTTCAAACCATATTGTGGTCTGCATAAAAATGCACCTGTACATCCAGTCCCTTTTTAATATTTCCATTTCTCATCTTGACTGGATATTTATAAAACATATCCGGAGGATTTATTTTATATAACCTCCTATTACAAACTCCATTTAGAAATATGGACTCTTGGTACCATACATAATATGCCTTGAAGTTTTTCAGAGAGATTGACTCTCTATACCATACATACTTTATTTTTAAACTTTCCAGAAAGATTGACTCTCTGTACCATATATAATTCATCCTTAAATCTTCCAGAGAGATTGATTCTCTGTGCCATGTATAATTTATTTTTAAACTCTCTAAAAAGGTTGACTCTTTGTACCATATATAAGGCACATTTAAATTTTCCAGAGCATTTACATTTTTCAGAGAGATAGATTCTCTGTATGATATATAATGGACATTTAAACTCTTCAGAGAGATTGACTCTCTGTACCAGATATAACTTATTTTTGACTTTTCCAGAGCAGTTGAATTTTTCAGAGAGATTTGGACATTTACATTTTTCAGAGAGATTGCCTCTCTATACCATATATAAGGTATCTCCAATCTATTTAAGAAGACAGATTTTTGAAACCACACATGCTGGTTTGTTACTAGATTGAGAACTACAGACTGTTGAAACTTTTGCTCTCTTTCTAAAATAACTGGTTTCATCTCCATTATTGCCTCTCTTAAATCAATCATCTTATCGGATGCATGAAGTTTTTCCTCCAACTCTCTTTTCCTTCTTTTCACTTCATGATCTATCCCAATCTGCTCTTTGGTCATCATCTCATTTACTTTCTTTACTGGGAGATTTGGTATTATGGCTAATATCGGCCTTTCTACTTCTTTTTCACCTTGTGGATTGTTAACTAAAGTAGGCATCCTTTTCTCTGACTGACTCTGTTCTGAGCTATCCCTACAGTCATCTGGACTGATGCTAACATCATTTTGCCTTGAATTTGGGTTTGACTGATCCTGCAGCCCTACATTAATACGATCTTTTAATTCCCCTATTTTCTGGTAGAGATCATCCATCTTGGGGTTTATGTATTCCACAACATAGGCCTTCTGGTTCTCCTCAACCTTTTCCAACATAACACCCAATTCATGTTGATTCATTCTGGGTCCCTCTTCTAAAGAACTTGACTTGTCCCTTTTTACTATCTCCTCCCTAAAGCTATCCATTTGTTTCCCCAATTCTTTCCTAAGATTTTGGTCAATTTGTACACACTCATTGGCCATGCTTCCCTTAACTTCTCGTATTTCCTTTTCTAAGCCACTAAACTTATTTTTCATAGTGAGGGTTTGATCTACACAGCCCAAAGTGGCTTCCTTATATGAGTCCACTTTGGCTACCACCTCCTCTAATCTAATATGAATTCCTGCAGAAGTTATTTCGGCATTCTTTTCTATGCATTCTGATATGGATTGGGAGACCAAACCATGGACCTCATTCCTAACTAACTCAATTTCTCTCTTATTTTCTTCGATAGACTGCTCCACTTGAGCCTTTAATGACTGTAGTCCCTGACAGCCCTCCTGTTTGGTGACTTCCATAGACCTACACACTCCTTCTATCCTCTCCTCTAATGACACAAACCTATTTTTACACTCTATATTGGACCCTTCTATCCTAGTTTCCAAAGCGATGATCATTTGGTTGTTATTGTCAATAGAGTTCTCTAGATTTACCCTTAAACCTTCTATACTTTTCTCCACAGATTGACCTATCTTTTGTTCTAGATTTTCCATCCTTTGCTTACTATCTTCTCTTAGACTTTCTATATTTTGCTTACTATCTTCTCTTAGACTCTCTATACTTTGCTTACTATCTTCTCTTAGACTCTCTATACTTTTATTATTTTTCTCTATCTTTTGTTCTAGATTTACCATACTTTGCTTACTATCTTCTCTCATACTTCTGAGCATCTGCATTATCATGTCCATGTCTGATGGTGCCATCTTTGCTATTTGAGCCTGGCCCACTTCTGACTCCTCATCTACTTCCACACTTGAGGCCGTATTATTGCTACTAACATTAAAGGCATCTTCCTCTACTTCCTCTCTTTCCTCTTGTGTTTTTAAGAAAACCTCCCCATCCTCTTCTTCAGTATGAAAACGATCACTGATTCCTGGTATTGGGGCACCTTCCTCTTCCATAACCTCTTCCATACTATAATTTAGTTCACTCATGTTATAAAACTATATATATCCCATCTGTACTTCCCTGACCATCAAAAATCCACACATCTTCTCCCTGTCTGACACCTATTCTGACCAACTGACTGATTTGATTTTCACCTTATTATGCATTTACAAATACAACAACAACAAAAAAAAAATTTTAATATCCTTATTTAATGAACTACACAACAATAATCTATATAGTGCATGTCTGTCTGTAATAGCCCAAATTATACATTCATCCATTCTCCCAGAAATCCGACAGATATTGACAGTCCACAGAATGACTAGCAGTTCACAATCTTGAGATAAATAAAAGAATTCAGTCACAACACTATAATCACACAATGCATCACGAGCACTCAGAAGATCATCCCAATTCGATCACTATTAACTACCACAACCCTTGATTGAATGAAGCAAACTCTGTTGCAATAAAAGATGTATTTTAAGTCTTAGGGGCTAAAGTAGATAAACAATGCCTTGCTCTCTCTCTTGGAGTCTTATGTGGCAAGTATCAAGGAATGCCCTGCTTATTATAGACTACAAAAACGAAACCTTGCTCTCTCTCTTGGAGACTTATAGGCTGATATCATGGCAGGACTACTGTTAACTGCTTCATGATAAAATAAAGATAACATATAAATTGGGTTGGAGCAGTGAATGGGTTTGATCATTCATAAGTTACACGAAATACATAGCATTCTCAAGGCAATGACAAAACTCTCCACCCATCATCAAAACTGCAATCTAACCAACCAAACTCCAACGATCAACCATCCAATCAAACCTCTAAAATCATAGACTTTTTACAAAATGAACTCCCCAAACACACATGAGACTACTATTCCATAATTCATCACTATTACTATGCCTATCCTATCTGGCAATAAATTATTTTAATGTTCCACAAAAAAAAAATTCTATTATTTATTTCACCTTTGTCTTAAGTTGTGATATTCATCTCTATTTTCAAAATTGATAAAACAAAACTAAGCTGTTTTATGGCTGTACCCATTTTATCATCATCAATGAAAAATTAAATCATATTAAACATCATCATCTAAAATAAGACTGTTTGGCCAAGAAAATTTTGTAAGCCAAAAAAAAAATTTTTACTGAAAAAAAAAAATTTACTAAAAAAATTTCTCTATTTTTAACCACACATCTCCCATCATTCTATAGACTCTCTTTTTCAGGTATATGGCAAAATATCAGGCCCCAGTTGGGTGTCCATTGTAACATAATTAAAGATCGCTCAAATAATTATAGATGGTTACAATATAACTGTTACCATATAAGTGAAGGAGTTCAAATATCAAGAATTATAAGCAAATTATTATAGCAATGTATTATAACTCAGGTATACAGGCAGTAGATCTTATCCCCTTTCATTTCTTGGTTTGATGTTAAGTGCATGTTTAAACAAATACTAAGTGAATATGGTCTAGCAGGGCGCCACTAGATTATCTGAATCTAGACACGGTTATATCTGATAACCTTTCACATGTACCGGGTTTGAATCCCTTCTTGGTACTTTATTTATAATAAAATGGAAGATTTTGCTTTTTGAGCCATATCACTATAAGCACTAATATTTAGGTAAAAGTAAAACATCTTTAAACCAAAGTGGAGTATATTAGACATAAATCATTTCTCAGATCTTAACATAACAAATGTGTTTCAATATTTTTATAAGTTCACTAGCTCAGATTATATATAACTAATTTAGGATGGCAATTCACTCATCCTTGCATGAAATAGATGATGGGATGTGGTTATAATAATACTAAGAAATCACTAAATATTATAAAATCAATATTTATTTATGGCCTTTAAACAGTTAAACAGCTCATTAATTAAAACGTTGATGACGATGATGATGATGATAATAATAACGATAATGACAAGGGTTTCAACTACAGCTCTAGGACTAAGCCTAAACATAAAACTAATTTTATAAAGAAATTCATAATTATTGCTTAATTTTAGCATATTTACTTATATCTTAAATAACTAATATTCAACCATTGATGATGATGAATAATCACACTTAACAAAGACTACACTTAATGAAATATATACGCCTCGTTTAATAAAACAAACTAATATTTATTACTACATTTCTAACATATACATAAAAATTTCTAGATAAATATGAAAATTGACATGAATAATAATAATAATAATTGATTATATAACAATCCTCAGATTAATTTTAAGTTCTTCCCCCTTTCCCTTCAAATGTATTTTGTATTAAGTTGGACGTCACATTGACCATGATTTCCTCCATAAAAAGTATTTCAAGACAAAAAAATATTATCTGCTCATTAGCACACATACTTTAAAAATCCAACATGTAAATAGAATGTAAAAAAAAAATGTTAGTAAAATTGAAAGAGCAAGTTTTAGAAAAGAGTTTTAAATTATTTTCTCCCCCCCCGTTCTTCTACCTCAGAAATGCTATACTTAACTTGAAACAAAATAATCCAATATTCTAATACTACTCATTATTTCACATTCACTCACAATTATACACATATAAAATATCATTATGTATGTGCGTGTTTTATCCCATGATAACAAAATATTATTTAAAACCAAAATAATAATATATTAGTTAAAACTAAAATCATAATACCATAAAAAAAAATTGTTTTACACATTAATATTGTAAAATTAATAAACAAATCATTTTCATACATTCAAGATCATTTATGAAGCTCAAAGTTATTTTTAGTAAGACATTCTTGTTTTAATCGATCTGAATAGTCTTTAAAGGTTCTTTAAATAAAATATACCACTTTATTGCTAAAATGTTTCTTAAGACTGATATCATAAAGAAAATAGATATAAAAAGTCATATTACCGATCTTTTGTTTGTGGCGAATTTCCAAGGGTTCAAACTTGTCTTGTATAAGGTTTATATTTCTGCAGCTACCATTTCCGTCTTACTGGGAACAATCTCTTTCTTGAGGTGTATAACTATTTGATGATGGTGACTCTATTGAGGTTATTTGCTTTAGTGGATAATTTGGAAATCATTATATTAATTTTTCTTCTCTTCCTGTCAAGCATGTGGATGAAATACAGCAGTTGTTTTCACATTTGTAAATTTTCTTGAGTTTAAAATCAGTTGTTGTAACAATTAATTGGACTTGATGATTAATATTTATCAGTAGATTAATTCATCTTCTTTGAATGCAGGTGAATGCTTTCTATTGAGGTTATTTGCTTTAGTGGATAATTTGGAAATCATTATATTAATTTTTCTTCTCTTCCTGTCAAGCATGTGGATGAAATACAGCAGTTGTTTTCACATTTGTAAATTTTCTTGAGTTTAAAATCAGTTGTTGTAACAATTAATTGGACTTGATGATTAATATTTATCAGTAGATTAATTCATCTTCTTTGAATGCAGGTGAATGCTTTCTTCCTTCTATTAAAAACATCTTATTTCTCTGGTCAGTTGAAAGGTGTAGAATATTATTTTAGACACAACATCTTTTCTTTCCTATGTGATGTGCAGCTTCCCCAGATGGTCCGGAACCGATGGGACATACATATAATTTTTCTAGCCAGACATTTCTTATATTTTCAGCATTCAATTGGATAGTTTAATAATCTGAATCATAAACAATAATCCTAATAATAATTCAAGACAGCTTTTTATATCCAATTTTTAGCTAACTTAACCAATCAGAGATAGCATCACTTGCTATTTTTGGACAAATTTGTTTTAATTAGATCTCTAATTTATTTTCAACTAAATTATTTTTCAACTGAAAAGTTTAATCCTTTTTTCCAGACACTTTTGTTTAAAAAAAAAAATAGACTCAATCCTTATTTCCTTTCTTTTCTTTTTTTTTTTTTTTTAACATCCAGGTAACACTTCAAATCTTTGAGCTTCCTTCTTTAGATCTTGAGATAAGACAATTTCAAAATTTAGAGCTCTGACCCATTATAAGCTTCCAAAGTGAAACAATCATTTACAAAAAAAAATTGCTACAAAGATCGATATCTGATTAAACAGATTTCCTCTTTTAACAAAAAAAATTGTACAAAAAAAAATAATTTGACAGATTTAATACTTCCTTTTCTTTCAATATTTAGGAAATGTAAATTTTTGTATGTAATGTACACACATCCTTCATTCTTTCAAATCATTCATAAACTAACCTTAAATAATATGATTGCTAGCTTAGTAATTATAACCCAATTATTTAATTAAGTCTGTAACTTTTAAATCCCAATTATAATTAAAGAAAAGCAAAATAAAAGTATAGAATAAAATATTAGAATTGATCAAGCATAGGTTAGTTTTAAAGAAAGTTAAAAATGTTTAATATTTGAAATATAAAACAATTAAATAATTTACACATACATTGCCTATATGTATGCATTATAACTTTGCTTTTTAAAGAAAAATTAAATATTAAATAGTTTAAATGTGTGTATTACCTTTCTATCAACACACAAACAAGTAAAGCATGTAATTGTTGACCCATTCTTTCTCTGTTTAAAGCTTTTAGAACTGGACCTTGTAGGGTTTGAACTTGGATGCCCTACAGCTTCATTTATGATTATATAAAAATGTGATGATGATTTTGGTTTACCTTTTCTACATGCACATTACTATAAATTTAGCTAGTGACTAAATTGTAATGGCACAATATATATATAGAAATTTAGGTTAAAGATAAGATGGCCACTCTTATCTTTATAAAAGTCGCTATTTTGTGTCGTGGTTTGTGAAGTCTCTTTATCAGCAAAATAATATTGCTTGACTATTAGAAATATTAAGGTACATTTGTTACAGGTTAAAGACTGTTTAAGTTTTTACATATACTTCCTGTGCACTCAATAAAATGAAATGATTATATCTATACAAGGAGAGATTTTTTTGTTGCTTTTGATGTTGCTAAGAAACTATCACTTACTGTTTATTGACAATCCCTGAAGTTAAACAAGTTTTCCCATAAACCAAAAATGTATACAATGTGTGACAATTTAATTCCCTGAAAGCACTTTTGCAAAATATAGTGAGAGTGCACACTATTGCATACTATTGGCTTTAAAGTAGTTCCTTGTGCATCTTCACAGTGATTAAAATGGCATCCTGTTTCTGGAGAATACCTGGAAATCATATTGTTGAGTAGGTGTCTCATATTTTTTGGATATCAGTAATAGTAAGAAATCTTCATCCTTTCAGGGTAGTTTTTAATTTTGGAAATAACCCAAAAATCATAGGGAGCTAAGCACATAAATAGATAGGATTAGTTTTAAGCCAATAAACATCACATGATCACCATTTCTTATGCTTGCTTATAACTGTTTTTAAAACAGGAAAAACTCTCTATAGGTATTGCCATTCAGTGCAAACCATGATGCCAGAAGGCTTGTGCATAAAATCCCCATCTAGTGCCTACTCATCCAATATTCCCAGACTAGCTTCTGGCTTGTGGCCTTCATCAGTGAGGAACCAAGGATCTGAGACACCAAAATGTATAGGTAATGAACTGAGTTCAGACCTATATGACTATATAAGCTAATGATCTTGGACTGAAAATATTATAGTGTTTTCAATTTAGGACTGATAGTTTTGTAGTTAAATAAAAGGCTGCAAGCCAGCAACTAGTCTGGGATATTGGATAGGTAGGTACTAGATGGGGATTTTATGCACAAGCCTTCAGCCACCCATTGATTACTCTGGCTTGCACTGAGTAGCAATACGTATAGAGAGTTTTGCCTGTTTTAATAACAGGTAAATAGGCAGGGTGGTCTACTTGTATAATTGATTTTTTGGCCAAAAGTCTTTCGCAATAAGCACATTATGATTTGGTTCATTTTCTAGATTCGAGTCACAAACTTTACAAAAATCTTTCTCATGCTCAATTCTTTATTTAAAATTAATCTCTTGGTTAATCTGAAATTCTTCAACTATCAATCTCACACTTAATCATTGGATTATATTGCATCTCACACTTTGTTAATATTAATGTCAATCATTGTTATTTTCAGCTGACTGCTGCTTGTATTATATATCACATCTTCTCACCCATCTTAGAATCTGTTATGCCATTCAAATATATTCATTTTTTATAGCATGTTTACCACATGCCAATTGCAATGGTTGTAATGTTTCAATAGCACCTTTACCAATTATGCAGGAGAATAAAAATGACATTTGACAGATAATATAATTCCAAATCAAACATTTTTATGGTTAGAGGAATGCTGTTATATCTCTCAAAATGAATCCACAATTATTATCTTTGCTTACAGATGCAATACTACAGTTGTAATTATGTTTATATTGTGGATTATTTCCATTATCTAATACGAGTACTGACTGTCTTTAGATCCCTCTTGAATCATTGTGCATATATTAACCTCTGTGTTATTACTAACAGTTGTATGTATTTGGAATATTTAAATAAAGTTAAATTTTCTAAAGACATTCAATACTCATATTAGAAGATGGAAATATTTCAACATATAAATACAAATAAAACACCATCATCACAAATCTTTAGGTAAATACAGTTGTAATGTATGCTACTAATTAATTATCAAAATAAGAGAGTTCCTCACAGCTGACCACTATAAAAGTGGTAAAATGTCCCATATGAGTTACAATTACAAAGGTTCTTCTGACAATATCACAGATATTTTATTGATTGGGAAAAAATCAATTAACATTACATTCAGCAAAATCTTCCAACAATAGCTTCTCCCTAAATCCATACAAATCATGAACCATTAAGATTTATTATTAATTTTAAAAATTCAGCTTGTCATAACTTGTTAATATTTTTCGACTTGATTCTTAATCTTTTGGCTTACACGGTATAACCCTTTGTTATAAAGGCTAAGCATGTTATGGAATTAATAATAAAAAAAGACAATTGAAAGAACTTACATATGAAACTTTGACGTGTAAAGCTTTTCCACAAATATATTCTATGCTAATGCATTATATAAAAGGTAAAAATATAATTCTGAAAACAGCTTAAAAACCGGAAGAACTCTTTCTATTGATAGTATAATGAAACTTAACATTCAACATTAATACAACACAGAAATCTTCCAGAGATGGCTATGAATTTGCTACTGTTATAACTGACTAATACCATTTACTTGGAAGTATTTGAAACCACAGCCATAAATATTACTCCATATCCACTTTAAATCTGGTATTATTATGTTGAAGATGTACTTTTTGTATGATTGCATGGTAAAGAACTACTACATGCAGTCTGGACACCTCTCAATAACATATACCCTTCAGTTATATTTATAGTAGAAGTAGAACAGGAAGAAAAATTGACATTTTTAAATGTTGTTGTGTCAAGTCTATATCATGGCATATCAAAACTATATTTTATAGAAAAGCTATACACTCAAGAAAATAACATATACATCCAAACAAGCCAAATCATAAAACATGGACACAAAATAAAAGACATTTGTTCAGAATCACACATTTGGAAAAGGAAAAAAATATTCATTCCTATTAACAAATGATGATTTTTGTAATGTTTTTTCAATTAAATTGTTAAATTTTGCTATATAATATGTATGCTATAGTTTACTATATATCATGCTAGCTCAATATTAAACATACCATATCATTGCAAGAGGGTATACAATTCTTTATGGGGCTTGAAACATTCCACACATAACTTTATAGGATAGACTCTAGGGATGATTACAAGATAGTGGTTTAACATTGAGAAATATAAAAAAATACACCTCCATAGTGGCATTGCTATTGGAAAGACTCTCCCACTACCATCTTATTATGATCATTGGAAAAATCCCACAACAAACAATGACTACCATAATATTTCCTTTAACTGATAACTTAAATTACCATTATACATTTTAAAAATATTAAATTAGTATACATTAATGAAATTACATTAATTTCACACAATTAATGCTATCCTATTATAATCTCAGAAATTATAAGCATTCTGCATTAAAATCCAATCTATCCATTGGATTGATACTTAAATGATTGTATTGCAAGAGGAATTTTACTGGGATCCAACCAGTTAAGGAAAACATACCAATGCCAACAATAATTACTAGAGAACACTTCTTTTAGTAAAACCAAGCTTCATTATACTATTATTATCTACCAAGTCTAACTTACTTAAATATTCTCTTCAAGTACTTAGAATGTCAGTAAATCCTCCAGAGTTACAGACTTTCAGATGCATTTAGTAATTGACACTATTTAAATATTATGTATGATCTTACAGATATTTCAATTTAAGTTATAGAATTAGAATGTGACTCTCCAGAACACTATTGATCCTATTATATGCTCTCCATTTTACAGTATTGAAGAGAAGTTCTCAAATAAGGCCTGCCATTAAAATATAATAGATATTATTCTATGTGGATAATGTATTTTCTTGATGTCATCTTGTGATAGAAATGATTCTTGGACACAATGAGACTAATATCACACAGTTAAATTAATACGTTCTTTTATTTACAATAAAAATGACAAACAATAACAACATTTGTATACTTGGTTAAATATTTCATTAACAATAACAAAAAAAAATTAACAAAGATCCAACTATTTATGCATAAAAACTTATTTACATTTTATACAGATAATCTTAGTGTTTCAGATATTCAATTAATCTTTCCCCAGTTTACATTTTTCCTTTAAAATTATTAATTATTGCTTTATTGTCTATGATTTTATATTAGTCTATGTACATCATTCATGAATTATTCAATCCTTTATATTCATTTACATTTAAATTAAGTTTGAAAATTTACATTCTAATTATATTACAAAGTTCTTGCAGATGTGATAAAAAATATAAATAAGTACAAAATTAATAATATGTCAAAAAAAAGTACAGTTAGGATTCTTTGTTATGTTATGACAATCATTTCATCTCTTCATTCTATCTCTTACCCTCATTTTCTTTTTGATATTAGATCTCACTATTTTATTCAGAGTTATTTATTCTAGTAAATATTCTACTATCTATGATCTTTGTTTCATACATGAATTTGAATTTCATACACGATTTAATTACTTGTGGACCACTCTGTCCAGACTTAACTAGAGAACCCATACAATCCTTCAAAATTTTATTTTTACTTTTAATGCACAATAGTTTAATATTTATCCTAACTTTAGAAAGATGAGCCACTGATTTATTGACTATAATGCTAATAGAAGGATAGGAGTTTCATTTATTATGATGTGTTATTTTGTTAGGTAACCATTTTATTAATGTACTTTCCCCAATTCTACCCTGGCTTCTCTAATAAGCATTAACGGTACTTAAACAATCATTTCTTTATTGGAAACCTATTTCTCCCTATAAATTACCTGAGCATTACAAAGATTTAACTCAGCTAACCCTTCATCAATTCTTCAGGACGCTATTCTATATAGTCTATCCCAGAAATTTGACTCATATTCTACTTCAGTGTAGGCAGTATTTAATATTCTATCTATTTCTAAACCCCTCCTATAATCTACTCTTTTCATGTAATATTCCCCTATATATATCTACCATCATGTTCCAAAACAAATAATCTATTTTATTAATATCATTCAGATGTTCTAGATAATATTTATTTTTATTAATAAATGAAATTCTAATATGATCTTACATCACATTCACTCATTCTTGCGATTATTAATATTCTATTCTATAATATGTTTATATATATATAATCCGATCAGAATATATATGGCTTAAATATTATTTCTCGCACACATATTCTTTCACATTATAATTCTTGAGTATACATTATATAGCAGATGGTAAACATAAAAATATTTTTTTAATTTATTTATTTATTTATTTTCCTTTCACTCATAAGCAAATATTAGAATTAGTATTTTTTATAAAAAAAATAAGAAATCTTTATCACTAATAAATGTAAAATTAAAATCCCTTTTACCTTATTTTTTTTTCATTTCAAAACATTTTTTTATCATTTAGCATTACTATGGTTACCCTGTATGTAGAATTTTGTTCCTAGCGCACCGTCTTTCTTCATCTTGCTCCATACATAAAAATATTAACAAAAAAAATTAAACATAGATGTACAATTGACTGAACAAAACTTCACTTGGCTAGTTTCTTGTTCTATGCCCATAATCTGGCTCTCCACGGAAATACCTACTTTCCCTTAATAAATCTTCACATCATAATGATTATTATCATATCTTTTCTTTTCAACTGCATACTTTAACAAGTTTCACTAAGATTTAGGCAAATTTTATTTTATTTTTTCTTCAGCATTATTACTTCTCTGGTTATTTACTACACTTGGAAGGTTTGTAAACATATTTTAATAAGTTTGCCTAATCCTTGAACTCCAAATCTATTCATTTTCTGACCATTAATTTTTATTTAGTTATACAGACTTTTCTTATTCTTTCAAGTTTATAAAAGTTTAATTTTTCTTTGACTATGAGAAATCTTAATTCATTTTTTTTTTTTTCAAGTAGAAACTCTATCTTAGCTGTATCTTGGAAATTATTGCTTAAATATCAGTCAAACGAATATGTGCTTCCTCAACTTATTATTATTAACTTCTGAATTATTTTTAAGATTTGATTAAGTAATTTCATAGGCTTAAAAAATTTTTTTTATTGAAAATTTTTTAATGGCTTTCTTTTTATATATATAATGAATAAAGCATCTACCTTTCCATAGATAACGAATGTTTCCCCATGTTAATGCAGTTAGTCTTTTCTTTTAAACTACAGCATTATTTTTTCTTTCTCTTGGTTATTCTGACACGAAGAAAACTTTTGTTTTCTTTCTTAAGCTGATCCTAGCTAGTATTTTGATTATAAGTAGATTATCAAGATTGTAAATCAGACCGCAATGAAGAAATTGGTTTATTATTCATTCCTAAGTTTTAAGAATCTTTTAAAAATCTTTCATCTCTTTAGATAGCTTTGTAAACATATTTTTTTTCTTTTAGCTTAATTAATTAAGACTTCAATATTTTAACTTTTATAACACAAAACAAAAACTTAACACCACTATCTGATTTTTATATTTCTCCTTTTTTTTTTTTTTTTAAAAAAAAATCGCCTGACAGATTTTCTTTTTAAAAGAAAACCGGGAAATGTAACATTAGAAAGTCATTTATTGAAATCTGATTGGTTGACTTTCACTCATTTTGTCCAAGTTTTTTTTTTTTTAACAAAATGTTTCCGGTATTTCTGTTTAAAATAATATTGAAATATCAAAATATTTAATAAATGAAATAGATTTTTAAATCAAAACTTATAAACCAAGTTTTATTTCAGATTGTATTTTGAATCTGTGCTACTGTTAATTAATTTAACCTATAAACTTTACAATAAATATATCTACTTTATTATTACGATAATTCTTAATATTAAATTATTATTTTGTGGTAAATAATTGTTCTTTCTTTCATTAAATACAATTCTATTTTTAACTTTTGAAGAAACACTGCCATAAATAATTTAAAATCAAACTTATACAGAATGATGTTTATTTAGATTTACCACTCCTTTAAATTATACAGCTAGAATATTAAAATTTATATTAATATAATTTATTATTAATAATAACAATTATTAATCTCTATAGAATTATAATTATAAAATTATACGTATTAAATCATTTATTGCTATATCTAAGTTTTATAGATTTAATATTATCTTGATTATAAATTACTGTGAAACACTGCTAAAATGCAATCCCAGCATAACCAGTAGTTCAATTTAGCGTCTAACAGTTAAATCACGGCCATGTACATGACTGACAAATGTTATACTTATATTGGACGTTTACCCAGTTCTAGTAGCGACTGAGAGTTGACATATGGTTAACTTAAACTCTGGACGAGTCCATTTTTGAATTGTTCCCCTTAACAATTGAATTGCCCCCCCCTGTGGGGGATAGGCTCCATGTTGGGAAATACTGGTCTATAGTAACGAATATTTTCCTAACAACACCATTGCTAAGCCTATATCTATCATTCACATGAAAATAACCCTTCACTTTGCTTTATTTACACCATAATAAATCCATATAGCCATTTCACTTGTCACACATATATATAATCGTAAGTACCAACAATTAACTGATTATCACATGCCAATGTCATACTATAACTTTCATTCTTAGATATATCAGTAGAAGAGCAAATTTGTTAAGCCAATACTAGAATTAGATAATAAATAGAAACTATTTATTCTTCTTATCTATGGACTTAAATAGATTGTAAATGAAAGCAATGATAGAAAAAGATGGAAATGAAATCTTCCTTAAAGATTTAGATAAACGTTGCTATAATAAGAAAAGTAAAACTGTTATATTAATTAATAATCATATTTATATTTTTCTGAAGGTTTGTTCAAATCATGTTTATAATCTTTTTATCGAATTAATATACAATGATTTAAGTATAAACTATAAATGTCAATAGCTAGTGGTTATAATCTGTGATTAATTTCTTTGAAAGTTTGCAAAATGTTTAATTAAGATTCTTCAAATAATTTTACTTTGTCTATTTTAAGGAAGTATATCTAAATCTTCTAGAACAATTTCACTTTGATCTATTTCTGTCATTGCTTTAATTTACAATTTAAGATCTTAGACAAAGATATTAAATGGTTTCCATTATTTACCTAATAGCAGGGTTGCTTGCTTGCAAAATGGCTGCGCTGACCTCTCAGCTAACAACGCTTGACAAACAGATTTCTCATATCTTTTAGTATATTTAAGCATGAGAATTGTAAAATGTGAGTCAGATATGGTAGTTAGTAATTCATTGTTACTTATGTTTATTAGATTAATCTTCTACCTACAATTAATTTATCTTTGCCTACATACTGAAGTTTATATAAAATGTTTAAAATCTGATAATGGAATGCTCAAAGGCCACCCTAATTTCAAACTGTTTCAGTCATTGGTTTCATTTATAACCTATTTAAGATCTAAATTACAAATGGGAAGTGTTTTCTATTTACTATATAGTTGTTATATTACTATAACAATAGATTATTCATATTCACTTGATGTACTTAAGCATGAAAGCTATTGTATGTAATATATATATATATATAATGATATTTCTTATTCGATATCCGTATTTCTTCAAAGTTATATATGTAATATTGTAATTAATAAATAAAGTAGCATAAATATTTATAAAGTACAGATTTAAACACTTTTATCCACCTAGGGGCACTGTCGATGAGCTTTGTAGTCATTGTCACCTAAGACCAATTCTTTTTTATCGTATCTTCAAACACGCTTTCAAAGTCTAGCCTTCACACAATTCATTAATTTTAATGTTTACTGCCCGTTTATTTATTAAGTCATTCTTACATTTATATATTAACACCACCATAGCTTCTTTTATTTTCCTATTATTATTGTTTCTTTTAATTTGTAATATTTTCACATTATTATAGTCAAAATTAAAATCATTAATACATAATCTATTGTGATTATAAAAAACACATTGAAACGTTATCATTTCTATTAATTGTAATGAAAATGATAACATTTCAACATCAATTTTTTATGATCATAATAGATTATGTATACAACTGGGTCTCATTTTACGCGGATTTATTTAACGCGATTTTGAAGTTACGTGATTCATGTTTCTTCAGAAGTCGAACTCTGATAATGCGCTATTACTTTAAATAATAAATTTCGCGCACTTACATCATATTGAAAGTAATAGCACATTATTGGAATTCGACTTTCATCTTAGTAATTTCAATATTTTCAGTGCTTTATAATAGTAAGATTTTATGCAATAATGAAATTAAAAATCATGATTTCCACATTTTATGTATACCCACATTAAATTTTACAAGATTATAATGTAAATTTATTCAAACATTGTGCATGTTAATTTTGCATTTTCAATCACATTCTGTTTTTGCTTTTTAAAAAAGAACGTAATCAATTATTAATCATTTAGTGTCCGCAAGTTTATTTTTAAAAGGTGAGTAATAGCAGTGGGCACAATTAAATTTGACAATTAAAAATTAAAATCTGATTTTTAATTGTAATTAACAATTTAAAAATTACTTAAGGCAACCTGTGATGTGAAACAAAATTTGATTTTTAAACGGAATTGAAAATTAAAAAATTAAAGGCAAAAATAAGAATTTAATTTTTAGTTGTTAATTTTAATTAAATTTTTCCCAGCAGTGTAAAAAAAGATAATGAAACAGAAGTGGAACCTGTTTCTTTCAGTGCAAAAATGATTCGAGAAGGTCTTCAACTTTCTAATCAGTTGGCAAATTATTTTCTTATTAATGACACTAATCACGAACGTGCTCTTAAATTCCAACGAGAGCTAAATGGTTGTATGTCTGGATATCGTGAGCTTCATAAACAATTAATAAAATCATCATCTCAGAGATTAATTACTAATTATGTTGTCACCAGAAAACCATTAACACTACATGAGAGTGAAGTTGGCGCTAGTTGTATTTCCTCTTGTGAAGAATCTGATTTTTTACCAGTTTACAAACGAACCTGTTTATCGGCAAGTAGCGATAATAATTAAAACATGTATAAAAATGTCAATTACTGTACTGTAAATTATGCATAAAAATATATGGTTTTGAATAAAAATAAATATTATAGTTAAAAAAAGTTTGTCTTGCATCAATTTTTGTCAAATTTGAAATTTTTTATTAGTCATATTTTATTTCCTTATTTTTTTTTGCACAAATTTTAAAGTAATTTTACATTGGTGCTTTGCTTTTATGTGATTTTTGAAAAATCACAGTCCATACCCCCCCCCCCTTTTTCAAGGTAAGTTACATCTATTTTTGCGCGATTTCTTTTGCGCGTGTTTTCTGAGGCACCTATCTATCGCGTAAAACGAGACCCAGGTGTATATGTTTTTAATTTTGACTATAATAATGTGAAAATATACAAATTGAAAGAAACAATAATAAAAGGAAAATAAAGGAAGCTATGTTAATATATAAATGTAAGCATGACTTAATAAATAGCCAAAAACATTAAAATTAATGAATTGTGGACAGGCTAGATTTTGAAAGCGTATTTGAAGATATTTAAAAAAGAATTAGTGTTAGTTGACAAACACTACAAAGCTAGTCAAAAGCACTCCTAGATAGATAAAAGTTTTTAAAGTTATACTTTATATATATTTATGTCACTGTATTTATTAATATTTAATTACAATATTATATTTGTTTCTATATAGGTATATACTATGGTGAGGATGTCGGAGGTGAGGAGATATACAAAGTGGTATGAGATGGATATCTATACGGTAGGGAGACAAAGGGAGCCCTTTATTGCATTCAGACTGTATTTAATCTAATTAAATGTTTAGTACATTAACAATGTTTGAGTTCGAATCCAGCACAAAATAATAATAATTAAAAATATATAAATACACGTAAAAGATATTTATCATAATCTATCTTCTATATTTAATTAGGATGTATATCCACTGGGAAATGTGTGCACGCGGTGCATGCACGTTTTGATATTATCATGAAATTACTATTTGAGTGCGGACTAACAGCTATATCACTCTTCTTTCACTCATCATTCACATTACAACAATGTCTCAGGGTTATAATCTATGTTTACAAAGCAAATTAATTCAGTTTTATATATCTGCATAAAAATATTTTATCTTAACTACAAAAAATTACAAAGTCAGATTTAATACATTAAATAAATATATTTATTACAAAATCAGAATGAAAAGATTAGATTTAATAAATCACAATAAAGCGATAATAATAAAATGATAAAGCTCTCTGAAGTTTTTTTATTATATACGATTAATTCAATAAAATACTTCGTTCTTTAATTTGAATATAAATTCTATTTGTACAAACTTATAGTAGTTCTGTGAATATGACCTTCCAGGTCTAAAGCAATGCTTAGAAACAATATTTTATTAAATTTATAATTTTTCCAGAATAGTGTACTTTTACTATTATTATTTTTTATATAATTAAGTTAGCCTTCTTCTTTTGCATAAGCATTACATTTGTTTTAAGTTTGGACAAATGTATCACTTATTTTTATTTTTATTAATATAAAAGATCAATCGGTATGTTTCAGAAGTTCTGATAGGGATAACTAATAATGAGTCTAGCTAAGTTAACTATTAATGCATAAATATTTACTGTATATGTAAATAAATATAGGGGATTTGAACTCAGACTTTCAAGTACCCATCAACTATCCACATTATCTTGTACCAGCGATACACATGACCACACACATGTAGAAAAGATAAATAATCATCAATATATGCCACTCATCAGTTGGTCCAGATTATCATCTCCCACACATATATATATAATTAGTGTTCAGTTTATATTAATTAAGATAGCAAATCTTCATACTTTAATGAACAGGCTTCAATCTACTCCAACCTCCAACTCTTCAGCCATCCACACCACTGAAAATCTGATGATGAAATGCCCAAATCCCATGCTGATGCCAATATTATTGCCATACCCATGTTGACCTCAAGTCACTCTGACCCCTCATGTATAGGACCTTATCCATTTAAATACATAGAAGAGGAATGGGAAAATTACATGATCTATTTGGAGATAATGATGATGACATCTTTAGTTCAGGCCATTCACTTTTGTGGCTTAAAATTATGGACCCAATTCTTTAATAACCACTTTGATAACAAAATATTTATGAAGAAATGTTCTGCCCTATACACTGCCAGATTCTCCTTCCATTAGGAAGTGTTAAACAAAAAGTCTCATATTTAGTAATCCTAAGACTGGACAATTTATTTCTTATGTTCTAACATAAATACAAACTACATTTAAATTAAAAGACGATCAGACTTGTCAAAGGGTACTATTATGCATTCATACATCATATACACACACATCAGTTTAAATGAATATTTTAATTATTATCACATATTAATACCGTTTAAACAAAACAATCATAATATCTAGCATAACATTTTTAAAACTTAAAATGTAAAGTAAGCAGAAAATTCAATTTTGTAATTAATATAATCTTTAAAAATAATATATCGTTGGTTCCAACCTAGTGATTTCACTTCAAATTGTGAGAGGTAAAAAGGAATTTTTAGTTTTAAAACATAAAAAAAATGTTTGTTTGTTTGTTTTTTTAAAAAAAAAACAATAATAAATAGTTCTTTTCTTTTCACTTGATAGATAATATTTAGTGATGATGATGATGATTAATTTTTCATAGTCTTTATGTAGAATACATTAAAATGTGAATAAAGCAAGCAGATAACTGATGTGGGTTGAGGTTCCTTTAGAAATTGTTAAAATTTATTCAACAGTTTAATGTATAGGGTATATAAGCACAGACTTTCACACCACCCACGACTCCATCTCATATCCCTAATACACCTGAACACATATATGTTGAAAACATAAACAATCACCAATATACATATTTCATGCTAAACCAGCAATCATCAGTTGGTTCAGATTATCATCTCCCCAGATATATGCAATAAGCGCTCAAATATATATATATTAAGATAGCCAATCTTCATACTTTAATGGACAGGCTTCAATCCACTCCACCCTCCAACTCTTCAACCATCCATCCAATTGAAAATCTGATGCCGGAATGCTGAAAGGCCACCATGAGGCCAAGATTCTTGTCACACCCATGTTGACCTAAAGTCAATCTGACCCCTCATGTACAGAACATAATCCATTTAAATACATATACAAGGGATGGGCAGACATCTCTACTATGTAATAACTGAAATATGTGCTTATAATATACCTATATGAATATATTTAATATATAGGGTATATAAGCACAGACTTTCAACCATCCACCACTCACCATGCCAGCTCATATCACTGATACACCTGAACACATATATGTCAAAAAGATAAACAATCACCAATATATGTATTTCATGCTAAAACAGTATTTCAGTTATTTTAACAGCTTAATGAAAATATATTAATAAGCAAAACAGTCAATTCAAGCATGGCAAATAACATAAAGGTAGTCAACAATTAAAGTTCTTAATATTATTTTGAGCTCTAAAACTAAGATTTAAAATTGTAGGTTCAAAGAAAATTGAAAGTTAAAATTTTCCTTTTAGTTTAACTTACTAAAATTGTTAATCAGTTGAGGTATTATTTAGATATGGAATTAAATTGTTGTTGACTGCTATAAAGCATGAGAATTCATAGATAACAGTTTATTAGGATATTAATGGCAAAGTTTTGAAGACCAGTGTCCTTGCCTATTGTTTACTTGAGAATTTATAACTTTCATTTATGTCAGTTGTACCAGGTCATAAAGTAATCAAACTATAGAAATCTTTGAATAAAATTTAAAAATATCTTTTGATGTATGCTTTCTTCAGCATTCTAAAATTTTGTTCAAAAAAGTTTTTTAGATACTTTAGAATACTTTTTTTATTGATTTAGAATGAATAAATTCTATTTAAATAATAATTACTTAAATATCTCCAATTATGTGTAAATAAAGTGACCTATTTTTTCTCCTTCTATCCACTGCTTTTTATTTATAAAATACTATTGTCTTTCTTATTATTAAAAGTCTTTATTTAAGTTACAATCTCCATTTGTTTGTTTGTAAACACTTGTAAATACTTATTTAAGTTAGAATAAAATTTTTAAATTGAGGCCTAATATATTTAAATTCAATATAATTGGTTTAAATTTGATGCATTAAATATAAATACCTGGCAATGTAATATGACACTAAAATATTTTAAGTAAGTGCTCTAGTTTCTTAAATATAGACCACTGGGCAAAGAAAATTTCCAATAATTTGATATCAAATTTAAAGTTCGTTTTGAGAACTTTCAATTAAAAACTTAATTTAAGTTACAGTAAAGTATTGTTACTTTACAATATAGTTTTGTTAAGCATATTTTAAAAAAATTCAAATAAAAAAAATGTCAAACACTTTTTAACAGTAAGAATGTCTTTATATATTAAATTATTTAATGATTTACACACACATAAAATAATGTACACATACTAAATATGATATATACATAAGATATATAATCTTAACTTACTGCAGAAATTTCTAGTCATATATATCTAAACTATAAGTGTCAAATTGATTGAAAATAAAAGCATATATACTAAGTGAAGATTTGGTAAATATTTTTTAAAAAAAAAATTCAACTACAAGTAAATGTTGTCAAATAACTTTTAATTAAAAGGATATTTTCATAATTTAAATGACTTAATGGTTCATTATTCACATATAAAATTGTTAAGTGCTGAATGGTTTTTAATGATATATAATTATGTACAAATGCTAAATATGATATATATAAATAAGGAGTATTAAAAATTATTAGTGATATATATACACACACATTTATAAATTTTAAGTGTCAAGTCTATTTAAAGTACAATAGAGTTTTACATTTTTATTTACTGTGCCAATATTAACAAGTTAAAAAAAAAGTAAAAAATATTTAATTTTTTAATTTACCATGTAGTAAAAGGCAAAAAAAATAATTGTTTCTTCAACTACAATTGGAGTTTTATCATTAATTTGAACCTAAAAGCCTAAGGGTTCAAAAATTAATGAAGACAATCACAATATTTTATAACAAGGGATTGACTTAATTAAGTTTTGGATAACTTATGCTTTTATTTTATCTCCTTATCTGGTTGGTTTCTTTGTCTGCATTTTTAAATATTTTTTTGCACATCTGTTTTTGGTCTTCAGTGTTCATCAAGTGTATCTTCAATTCCAATCTCAGATTCTAGTCTTTGATTGTTATCTTGATTTCTTTTTTTAACTGATTTTGTTGATCAAGTTTAATCTGTTTTGCTCTTGCTTCAATTTTTTTACATTCTTTTTCATTGGCTAATTTCTCTTTCTCAAACAACTGGGCTAGTAGTGAGTGGTCAGTAAATTTCAGTATACTTTGCTTCCTATTTCTTTGTATATCATCTAGTTCTTTATTATTTTTTGCAAGTAATCTATCTCTTGGCCATCCTCTTGATGTTTAATGTTTTCTCTTTTTATCTGCCCTTGGTTGATTTTAAGTTCCTTCCATTATATATTCTTTATCTGGAAGTTCTATTTCTATCCATTTTATATTTTTTTGCATGCCATCTATTTCTTGGGCAGTCTCTGGGTGTTTAGCATTTTTCACCTTCTTGTCTGGGCTTGCTTGACCTTCCACTTGATCTGTTGTGTATTCTTTAATTAATATTTCCTGTGTTTTTGCTGCTGACTGCTCATTGCTGTTGTGCTTTCTTCCGCAGGCTATTGCCAGGTGTTTTCTGTCACACACAAAACATTGCGGTATAATTCCTCTAATTTTTATGGTCAGTATTGCTTCTGGATCCATTATTATACTTGGAATGTCTTCAGGTCGTATGACTTCACTGATGTTTAATATAAAAACTGTTTGAAAAAACCAGTGCAGGTGTGTCTGAGTAATATATTGGCTTCATATATATTGGTGTCCAAATGGTCTCATTAGTTTTGTGAAATCATAAATATTACACCCAAAATAGGTATTTTTAATAATACCAGTGTGATAGTTTTGCATCTCTTTATCTATAATTACAAGAGCATAATTTTCCAAAGTGTTAATTTTCTCTTGAAAATCTGCCCATTGCTGGTTACTAAAGAATTCTACTGCCAAATACCTTGAATTGGTATGTTCTCCTATGGTTGATACTGAGCTCCACATTCTGTTCCCTGATAACTCTTAGTATAATATTCCCTAGTAAACTTGTAGAGATACAGATTTCTATCTTCACTGCAATACAACTGACTTGCTTGAGAAAAATTTGTTAAACAAAGTGAACAACTTTTTCGGTATTGTCTCATTAAATCTGCAATTTATCTCTTCCACTTCCTCTTTTGTCCAAATGTTCTGCAAAGGCTCATTGGCCAAATAAAGGAGATGTAATTGAAGGGAGGAAAAATAATGTAAGGGTAGAAAAGAAGCTAAAATGTATCGATAACATGGAGGGTGACTGAGAACTAGATGGCTTAAAAGCCAAAAATAACGAACTAGATGACATACAAAAAAATAATAACCAAAGTAAGCTAAAAATTACAGACCAGGAAGTGCCAGATCAGCTGTATGAGCAAGAGAAATTAAGCAATAAAAAAGAGGATAAAAATTGGAGCAAAGGCAAACTAGCTAAAGATTGATCAACAAAATCAGTTAGAGAGAACAAATCATGATGTACAAAAGTAGTGGCACATGAGACTGAAATTGAAGATGTGATTGAGGAACAATAAAGATGGAGAATAGCAATCACTTTACCCTGGCCAACATTTATGAATCAAACATTGACTGAAGTGATGGAAGCTATCACTTTGGATCTGCCTACAAAAATAGAAACACACTGAACATAGGCATAAAGCAGGCCAAACAGCAAAAATGATAATAGATTTAAAAAAGTGAGAATTGAACAAGAGAGCCCTCAAGGTGAGTTGGTTTTTTTTTTTTTTAAAAAAAATTAAGGAAACCATTCTTTCCAAATTTTAAAACTCCTCATATTTTCTTTGGAACATATGGTGTGATACTTTAAAATCCTTGTACATATTATCAGAACTTCATTGGTTTTTGAATGTTTGTCCGAAATGAAATATTTAATTGTAGGCCTTTAGATACAGTCTATTCAGATTTACATTTGCACAAAAAGATTAATAATAACAGATATGTAAACTTTCCTTAAACAAACTGTAATATATCTACATGCACTGACATCAGTTAAAGGTGATTTTAGCTTTACCTTTAACTGCATATTAGTGCATGTAGATAGATATATTATAGAAAGGTTAAGTGATTTTTCAAATTTATAATTCTAAATTTTTTAATCATATCCAGTATTAAGCTGAGTATGTTTATCTGAAGATTTGTAATGGTATTATAATGGAGAGTCACTAGTTTTGTACATTTTATTTAGCAATGTGATAATGTTCAAAATGTTTAGAATATCTAGATGCACAAAAAATGTTTAATATATATATGTGTGTGTGTATAATTCAAGTACTGCCTTAATTTTTAGGGCCCAGATAAAAACTAGAAGAGTAAAAAAAAAAAAAGAGAGAATAAAATAAGGAAAGAAAGTGCATGTTAGATTAAGAGAGAAATGAGAAATTTAAAAAGAAAAAGAGAAGAAATAATGCATTTTTTTCTTTTTTTGTGGCAAAGATTGAGAAAAAAAGATTAACTCTTGTTGTGTTCAAGCTATTTGTAGTAACTGCTAGCCATCATATTCTAATATTTCAATTTTTTTTTAAACATATCTTATTTTGGAAAACATAATTTTATCTGTTATAGTCTTTATTGGCTTAATAAACAGGGGATTCGAACACAGACTTTCAATCTCTCTTTAGCTATCCACTATTTCATACAACCAATATACATGACCACACACATGTGAATTAACAATAAATATTTTTTGTAGCTTGTGAAGTAAAGTATTATATATTACTCACACATAAAATTTCATATATAAGAAAACATAATTATTATTTAGATAGTATACCTGATTTTACATAAAGCTAGTTGGTTCACAGATATTAAATCTAATGATAGTAACCCAACACATTGAAAATTCCTAGTGTTCATAAGCATAAGCTAGTTTTATGTGATTTATATAAGAACATATTTCAAGTTCATTCAGGTACAAGTTTGTCGTTATTAACATTAGTAACTTAGCCAGTATTTGAAGAGATGACATCTTCTATCAACAAGCTCTCAGAATTTATTTAAGTAGTTGTTGCTAATATTCTGAAAACAACGATTTGAGTAACTTCAACTATCAGGTCAAAAATGTTATGATTCATCCAAAACATTGATATAACAGTGATACTAACAACAATAGAACACTTATCTGGTAGAATCCGAAAATGTATTCACTTCTTTTATTTACTACTACAAGCATAAAGCTAAATTAGTCAATATAAAATCAAAACTACCCCAAATCCAAAATTAATCTAGACCAGCATAAAAATAATATTAAAACACAACCTAAGGTTTCACTGCTACAAGCAGACTTCTCAAATGTAGAAGAACTACAAAAACTACACAATATATATATATATAATATTAAAAACTACCCACAAATCCATTCACTTCCCATCCACCTTTAATATTAAAAGAACTCTTAAATAAAATCGCACTATTGATTTTGATGAAGCTAAGGTTGTCTTTTTTGAGAGAAATGAAATCAAAAGAAGAATTAAAGAGTCTTTATTATTAAAAAAATATTATTCTGAAGCAATTAACTTATTTAAGAGTTCTTTTAATATTAAAGGTGGATGGGAAGTGAATGGATTTGTGGGTAGTTTTTAATATTATATATATTGTGTAGTTTTTATAGTTCTTTACAATTGAGAAGTCTGCTTGTAGCAGTGAAACCTTAGATTGTGTTTTAATATTATTTTTATGCTGGTCTGGTTTAATTTTGGATTTGGGGTAGTTTTGATTTCATATATATATGTATTGTATGCGAGTGTTTGTTAAAGTTGGTCTATTGTAAATAGGCGATTAAATGTATTAAAAAATGCACTAACTATATAATCTCAATTTTTGAATTTATCACAACCTTGTTAAACTACTAATGTAAGTTACTATAAACTTACTATACATAATTTATTATATTTGATATTACTTTTGTTGAAGATTTGGTTCTTTATCTACAGTCGAACGTTTGGTTTTTTTTTAAAGACGTATTAAAGATTGCCAAATGATATAGTCATCTATATATAAACAAACAAACTTTATAGAAATAAAATATAACGTCCTAATCATTAACTATAATAATATTATTAGTATTTATTTATTTTTCATTTTTGTATTGTTTTAATGTTTGCCGAAAATAAGTTGCAACTAGCAAAATTACTTTAAACGTTTTTCGTTTTACATTTGTTTTTATTCGTAATTCAAATGTTAAGAAGTCAGATGACAAGTACTCTAGTTGATATGTAATATTTACAAGAAACTTAAGATCTTGATTTCTTTAGAAATGCACTTGTCAAATAAATTTTACAACCTTCTATTAAGATTTGATTTTTATTTGAAGATCTAAAAATTCAAAGTGTATGTGCTTTTTTAATTAAAGAGATACTAACGTTTTGATTTAAAAATTTAATATTAACTTCTTTTTATTTATTTAAGAAAAATAATCCAATACGTTATTTAAAAAATACTAATGTATTTCATCTCCATATATGAAGTGTTGCACATTAGTTACGTTAAGTATAAACATTTTTGAATAATGTTAAGTTTTTAAGTTCATCAATACAAAGAAATTTCATATTTGAAAAGAAAGTGAAAATATTTTATTTAGAATTAATGTAAATATGTATTGAGAATCGATACAATGTTCACTTTTACTGTTTTTATTTGAAAAGCAAAATGTTTATTTAAAAAATAATAGGATTATATAGACAGCTAAAAAATAATTATTCATGCATAATTTACATACACTATAAATACATATTAAACTAGAAGATACACGAGAGAGGAAAATATCAATCGTTGTCTGTCCTTGGGAATATCTTTGTATTCAATATTCTTCTTTAATTTTGTAAAAAATTTCGATCTATAATGGAATCTTTAAAATATATTTTACCCATGTATATACTGTATCGATAATCTTTAAGGTTTACCTTTCAATGTTACTTTAATTAGTCTATGTTGAAGACAATTGAATCTAAAATGAATTATATTTCCTCAAAATCAATACTAAAAGTTTAAAAGAGGCTTTACCACTCAGGATATAATTTATCTTTTTATTAACTAATGGTAAAGACGTGTTTGCCAGAAGGTTTGTGATGGTGGAATTTTAGATGTGATAATCTATTGTACTATTTCCATCATCTACCCTTAGATGTTGAATGTCTAGAAAATTTTAAATTTTATTTAACCTTTTTCAAATACAAAGAATTGTTTGTAATAGTGCACAAATTAGTAGGGAATTCTATTAATTTGTGTTGTCTACTAAACTGTTCTGAAAACAAACTTAACAAATAGCCAATTGTAACTTTCAAACTGCCATTATGAGTTTCAATTGCTACCCAACTATGGATTACTTGAATAATAAAGCTATATAATGCTTAAGGCTAGATAGGTTTAAATGTAAATACATGAAAGTATCAATAACAATTAATCTGCTTTCATGTATTTTCATTAATAAATCTATCTAACCTTAAACATTATTAGTTTTATTAATTAACTAGTACATAGTTGGAGTGCTAATTGAAAATCATAATTGACCATTTGTTAGTCTTATTTCAGAACAGGTTACATTTACCTAATTAATGAAGTTTATTTAAACTTCTTTAAATTAATAATCTCACTCTCTACAGTCAAGTTGCAATATTTAGTGTCTATATAAAGATATTATATCATAGATGAAGGTTAATTTCGACCTTTATTGCTAAAAGGAGATTGCTTTGACAACAGATTGAGACTTTTAATTGGCATTGTTTAAGTGTTGACTGCTTTCTTGTATTTACAATTACAAACATATCTATACTTGAGAATTATTAGTTTTATTATTTAAGTAATATCCAATATATACTGAGTTGGAAAACAGGATTTAAATGTTACTAAAATTTTGGTTCAATATACAACATTGGGGATGATTTTACTTCACTAAATCGTGTGCATAAGGTTTCTAATGTTTAATAATATCATGATATGAAAGTGAATTGCCTACTAAAGCCAGTGTTTTTGTTTCCAATATATATATATTAGGTGGCAGTATAATGTAATATGAATGGGATGTGCATGCATATCAGAATCATTGTTTGCCGATTAATAACTTCTAGAATTATAGAGTATAAAAGGAAGTTGCCTAATATATCAGTGTTCTAGTTTTCTGATCAGGATACTTTGTGTAATTTAACCCTTTCAATAAATAAAAAGCAGTTGAACTAATTCTTAAACTTATTGAGGAAGGCAATCCACTATTTCAAAACAAGCCCATGCTTAAAATCAGGAAGCTATTCAAGCACATGTGAATTAAATTTATTTGTCAGTCTCAAAATTTAAGCCTTAGTATTTAATTATAAAAAAATAATTATACAAATTTTCAAGTCATTTGGTATACTGACAGACTGGCTTATGAGAATAATGTGATGATTAATAACTAATACTTTTCATCTATTAACTTAAATGCAAAGTACTGCTGTTGATTTACAGACATTTAAACACATCTGAAAGTCAGCAATGCTGCTTTCTATTTAAGTTTATATAAATGCTTTGACACAAGTTCTTTTAAACAGTTTCTTTAAATGATAACTGAATTAAATAATGAATTTAACTATATCTTACCTGATAATGAGCATTATATCATACATACTGAGATAACTATTCATTAAGGGTTGGCTATTAATTTATAATATTTTAAAATTATTTATAACTTTTTGAACATACTCAATAAAATGTTTTGACTTCAAAACATTAATAACATTAACCAAATGAGTCTCACATGGGGTATTATAAATTACTGTGATGACACTATTGTTGATTCAGCTTTACATCACTCTCTTGGGTTAGTTTAGTAATAATTATCTGGTTTTATGTTCATTTAATGGTAAAAACTAAAGCTAAAGTAAATATTGATTTATTAGTTCAAAAAATAATCTCAAGATGTCACTAGCCATAAAAGTGTACTAAAAATAAACTGACAAAAGCTAAGAACATCACTGTTAAATTTCAGCATATAAACAAACTTGCCAATTTGTCTTTGATTGTAGTTATAAATGTGTAAAAAAATGTATATTTCCTGTAGTTCATCTAAATATTTATGATTATATTTAAAAATATTTATATAGTAACTATTAAAAAAGAAATATTTTTATGTTTATATTTAGATTTTTCTGAAATATGTTTTTATTTTCAAAAATTCAAAAAATTTGAAGTAATACCAAAAAGGAAGCTACAATCATTATACTCCGTCAAACATTAATCTTTTCCATGATTTTTATGAGATGACTCGAAGCCACTTCAAATCACTTGAATTCCATTATTTTTAAAGTTACAGTAAAGATTTTACCATCATTTGAAAGGTTATGTGATGTGATGTGATGTACTGTGACTTCTTTTTAAATGGAGTCAGGAATCTCTCAGCAGCTATGCCCAGAGAAACCTGTTAGCCACTTTACCTTCCTTTTCCATTGTCCACCCTAAGTTTTTCCATAATCTGCTCCATCCCATTTCCACAACATAATCTTTGTCAACTCCATGACCTTCATATCTAAATCCCCCTTATTTTTTTCCCAAACCTAGCATAAAAACCAATAACTCACTTTCTGTATAATCACTTTGTTCATATTTAACCTTCCATAACTTCATTATTTGTACCCTTTCTGCTTCCAAACATTTACATTGAAGTAACAGATGCCTAATATTTTCTATGCCTTCTTTACACAACTTGCAGACTAAATCACCTATATTTTTCCATTTATGTACATTGTATATTCCCTTGTCACTAAAGATCCTGTTCGAGCCTTAAACAATAAACTACTTTCATTACTATTATCATAAATTAACTCACACCCAATGTTCCATTTACTTTTATATATATTTAAACTCATTTTACTCTCCATACTAGTTCTCCATCTCTCCAACTCCCTATTCTTTATTAATGCATCTATTCTTCTATCCCACTCCTTCCCACTATAACACTCAACAATCCTCCTAACACAATCTTCCCATCTTTTGTACAAGTATACTGATATAACTTCTTTATCCAAATCTTCTGCATACCGCATTACCTTTCTCACCCATCTTGTTGGCTGCCTTTTACTTGTAAACCAATTAAATACTATTTTGGCTATTCTTTTATTATCCATAAACTGCAATCTGCTGCACATTTTCAATTTGCTTTTTGCATCCCTCATATAAAAACTTGACCATCCCATTTCTCCTTGAATTGCCTCTTTTTCTGTACACACCTCAGTATCTAATGCATGTCTTCCTACTTCCCTTTGTACTTTTTCTAAGCAATCTAATACCCCTTTACTAACGCATAATGCATCATTGCCGTATGTTAACCCTGCTACTGCCACTCCCTTCCATACAATTCTAGCTACATCATATTTATTATATGAAAACAGTGTTAATTTCTTTATCAATCCCTTTCTTTTCTTTGCTTCATTTATCAATTTTTTCTCCCATTCATCCAAGCAATTTTTTTTATTACTCAAGATAATTCCCAAATAACTATATCTATTCACCACACTTAACTTTATATCCCCCAATAAGAAATCTTTGTTTTCTCTTTCCCCAGTATTCACCATCATTATATTTGATTTTTCTTCACTAAATTTAATCCCCATATTCTTACCCACCCTTGCACATGTCCTCAGCATAACTTCCATATCTTCTCTTCTTTCTGCACACAAAAAGACATCATCCGCAAAAAAAAACCGGACAATGTATATACTCTCTTGCCACCTGTTAACGGTATCTCTATCCCTCTTCCTAGTCTTTCTATTGCTCTCTCCATTTCACTCAAATACAACACTAACAAAATAGGTGACATAGGTAATTCTTGCCTCAGTCCCACCCCATTCTTAACTGATTCTATATCCCCTAATTGATATGTATAGTAATTATTTTCATATAATTTCTTAATAACACCCACTAAAGCTTCATCCATTCCCAGATTTGCTAAACTTATCCATAATCTATTTCTATTCACTCTATCATATGCCTTCTCTATATCTATAAAACTCATATATAACTGTCTACCTGAATTTCTACTCATATCTATAAGTTGTGTAACTACAAATAAACTATCTCCTATATGCCTATCTGACCTAAAACCTCCTTGCATTTCCCCCACTACATTATTTTCTTCCATACATTTGGCAACTCTTCCAGCCACCATATATGAAAAAACTTTATATAAAACTGATGTTACTGCTATTGGTCTATAATTATTTAACTTTCTATGATCCTTACCTTTCCCTTTAAATAATAATCTTACTCTTGTATTACTCCAACTACCTGGAAAAACTCTCTTCTGTGCCATCTTATTAAAACATGATAGTAACTTTACTTTTGCCCTATTCCCCAAATTCATTACCATCTCTGCTGTCCATCCATCTAATCCTCTTGCCTTACCACTTCTCAATTTTTTCCCTGCCTCATTCAGTTCATTTTCTGTAAATGCAATATTCCCATTACTATATGCTTTCATATTTGCTATCCCTCTGTCCTTCACATCTAACCTCTTTTCCATATCCATTACATAACTATTCAATATTCTCTCTAATTCTTCTCTAGAGCTACACCCTATTCCCTCCTCATCCAGTAATACTATCTCTCTCTCCCCTAAATTTCTCCTTTTAATGTAATTCCAAAATTTTTTACTCCCATCTCTTCCAGTTTATTAATATCATCCAATAATTTACTATTTAATTTCATTCTCTCTCTATAATTATCTGTTTTAGCTAACTTCTTCTTTTCTAAGTAGTTTTCTCATTTAGCATTAATATCTTTTCCACTTTCTTTGTTCTTAATAAATATGGTTTTAATTTCTCCTTATATGTAAAAACAAAAAATACTTAATTGTAATTATTAATTAGAGAAAACATAACTTACTATTAAAATTTTTCGGCTGAACGTTTTCAAGGAACCATGCCTCATACTCATAGACTTCATGAAAAGTGTAATAAATATATGCAAATGTAAATATTCAAATAAGCTACTGTTACGTAGCCCATTTTTTCGAGATCTCGAAGCATGTGTCCTTTCTGTTAATGGCATGGATGTCTCTATTAATATAGAATGAGGCATGGTTCCTCGAAAACGTTCAGCCGAAAAATTTTAATAGTAAGTTATGTTTTTTCTAATTAATAATTACAATTAAGTATTTTTTGTTTTTGTTCTTAATAGTACACTTATATTCTCTGCAGGCTTTTTTCCTCTCTTTTACACTTTTACTAACTCTCATTTTTTTATTACTTTTATTTTTCTGAATATTCTTACCTAAAACCCTATTTGCAACTTTTTCTATTTCATCACACCAGTCCTCATACTCATTTCCAATCAACTCTTCCATGGTTTCTTCAACTTGTATTTTATACTCTTCTAGCTTATTCTTATCATTTACCTTCCATCCACATCTTTCACTATTGTTTCTACTTTTATTGCTATTTTCCATCACATTACTAACCATTTCAATTACAACAAAATTATGATCACTATTACATACTCTCTCTTCATTATCAAACACCTTAATTTTCCGTACTTTATTTATTCCCTCTTTCTCTACCAATATATAATCTATTGTGTGGGATATATTATTCCTAGACCATGTATATTGTTCCTCATAAATATTAGATAAGTTTCCAGTGCTCAAATTTACTCTCTGACAAAATTTCTTCAAAAGCTGTCCATTCTTATTGTCTATCTCATCAATTTCTTCAATATGCCCATTCATATCTCCTATAACAAATTATTCTCTTCTCCTTTTCTTTAAAACTCTGTATATCCTTAACTAGGCACTCATATTAGCTATTGTTCCATTCCATTATAGTTTGACTATCTCCAGTAGCTATATAAACTATAGCCACCATCCATTCTTGTTTTCCCAACCTTATTTCAAACCACATATGTTCTTGGCATTTAACAGTATTTAAATATTTTTTTAATATAACACCTATACCACCACCCTTTTTTCTTTCTCTTTTCTATTTATACCCTGCCATACCAAATCTTTCAAAACAGGTTCTTCTTCTTCTCTTAGATGTGTTTCCACTACTGCTAATACCTCAAACTCTTCATTTTCAATTGCTTTGTTTAATTCCTGTCACTTTTCTGGTCTCCTACCACCTTGCATATTCAAATACCCAATTTTAACAATTTTTTCTTTCCTAACTACTCTTTTATAAATTTTTTTAGATTCTTTCTTCTCCATTATGCTTATAAATAACTTGCTTACCATTTATTTTACAGACCCATTCCCTTTCCTCATCTACATTTATATATAAATCAACTGCCCTTTGTTTAATCCTTACATCCCATCCATTCTTCTTTTTAATAACACTACAATTTAAAATCCCACCCCCCTTTACAAGTTTCCTGAACTATATTCTTTATAAATCAGACTCCCTAAAACTTCACTTCCTTGTTTCCCTAAGTGCAACCCATCTTTACCAAATAACTCCTTCTTCCCAATAAAAAAATCCCACACATCCACAAATGTAACATCATTTCTCTCACACAATTCTTTCAATCTCTCATTTATAGAACACACCCTATCTAACATATACCTTTTATCACAACTTGGTAATAATCCAACTATTCCTGCTCTTCCTTTAACCATTCTCAAATTCCTAATCAGTTCTGTGTACTCACCCATTACTCTCTGATGACTCTGATAAATTATTAGTCCCTACCATAACATATACATCTCTATTCCCTTGCTTCTTTACTTCCGTAAGATGCTGCCCTCTCTTGAATTATTTTACAAGTAAAAAATCAATAATACAGACATTTAAGGTCTAATAAAAGGAGGAGGCAGTTGTTTCTAAGTGTTGATTGTCTCTCAACAATCCATTCTAAGTGTTGATTGGCTCTCAACTATTGAGAATAAAAAATTCCCTTGTCAATAACTTCCAATGTTACAATTTCTTTTCGTTCATTTTGAAAGTAATAAACAAATGTTTTAGACCATTTTAAAAATATTCTTTGACATATTATGAATTATTTTGATAAAATATGCTAAAAATAAAATTATTATAGAAAAATATATAAGATTTTAGTAAAAATTATTTATTTTTTGGGAACATAAAACTGAGGAAGAAATCGTTGTCATCACCAACACTTTTTAGTTGATTACTAATTTTCATTTTAGACTTGCCGCTATCAAATATTTTTATAATTATAAATAAAAATTTATTTTTGAAAAAACTTTTGTTCACTTTCATAACCTGACAAATTATATAGTTTTTACAAATGAAACTAAAGTGAATATAATATTAAAAGATGAATATATTTTGACGATGAGTTTGTGAGTTGACCAATTAAAAGTTGAGACTTTTACCTCACTTGGCCAATAAAGTAATCAGCGCTTAAATAAAATGTTTATGATATTTTCATAATTATAAATGCAATTTTAAATTTTAGAACAGAATTTATAGCTTTATGATGACTTAACAATTATTTTTTCACATTCAAAAGATGTAAGTGCCATGTGTGGTTTGATGCAGTATTAGACTTTGGATTGGGAAGTTTTAAGATCAATTCTGGTGCTTACAGTTCTGTCATTAAACATTTTATGAATTTCTGAGCAGCAAAGCTATTTTTTCTATTAATTTATTTTTTTATTAGCTTTTCTGTAATTGTCCAATAAATTAAAACAAATTGTTCTCATTATGTATTTTATTTTATTTTATTTATTTTTTTCCTTCTATTTGTAAAATTCAAATATGATTTTTTAGTATGTTTTTTGTTGTAACCTTATATTTCTAATAAACAAAAAGAAACATATTGATTCACAATATAGAATAAAAGTTTTAATATTAAAATAAAATAAACTAGCAATTGAAATTATCAATAGAAAATAAAGAAAAACATTGAAACACAGAAGCATTTTAACATTAGGAGTACAAACAGATTTTAGAATATTTTTTTAAATTAGTTTTAATTAACCTAAACATAGATTTTTAAAACAACCTTGTACCAGTATATTTTTATTCAGTACTACATTATAAAGTTTCATAGTTAAAATCTATTTGCTTAACATTTTATACATATTTTGCAAAATATAGTAAATGAAGTCACAGTTTTGAACATATTAAGCATACCAGTATAATGACAATACAATTAAAACATAAACTTTCAAAATCTTTATCTTTGTCCAATATATTTAAAAAAATATTTACATTAGTTTTCTTTTTCTCTCAGCACTAAAAGTGAATAGTTTGGAATGACCTTCCAGTCTTTAACCCATTAATGCTACTCAAAATTTTATTTCCAATTCCTATTTATTTGAAACCTTCTCCTATCTTAAACCATATTTCTTATTTTGTTTTATGAAGATGACATTCATATAATAATTCTCTTGCTGGGTGGCAACCATAAGGAATATATATTTTATCTGGAAAGACATTTAATATATTTTAATTATTACTTTTTTATTTTGCTGGGCAAAAGAGTAAACAATTCACATGTGGTAATAATCTTCATGTTCTTATTGCTAGTAGCTAATGTTTAACTTTTAATTTGTTTCTAATATTTATTAATTTTCATGAGAATATAATTTCTTTATTGTAAATAGTAATAATGAGAAATTATAACAATGAATGGAATTTTTGAAGTTTAAATTGAAGTTGACTCAGTGATTCAGAGCATGTGTTCTTCAAGAAGTATTTATAGCACTGCAGATGCTACCAACTTTCTTACAATTATTTAGAGTACTATTTTTCTGTTTTTATATTTGTTTGATGTCATAAACTAGTACTAAAATATATATTTAGTTTAAAAAATAACCTGAAGATGTCAGTTTTTCATAGAGAAACTAACGCAAATAAGCCAACAACCCTGCTGATTGGTAGATTATTTGTTCTACTTGTAAGAGTAATTGAAAGGTAACTTCTATTATATTAATATAAGCAAACTGTATATTTCCTATAGTTTATTTAAATATCTGCAATTATTTTTTATAGAATATTTGAATAGTATTTAGTTAATAACAAAGATATTCAATGATTACATTTATATTTTATTCAAAATGTTTATTTTTAAAAAGGCAAGTCAAAAAACTATACTATGATTGGCTGTGTCTTCACAAACATGATAATAAGGTATTTTGTGTTATTTTAGTAAAAATGAAATGCAATATTAAATTTTAGAACAGAATTTCATTGCTTTATGAGGTCTTAATAATTCACCAAGGTTTTATAAATAAAGCTCAACTAACAAATACTTCATTAATTAATTTATTTTTACCAGCAACGTGGGATGAATCATTCAATAAAATAAAGCTATTATTCTAATTAAGTATTTCAGTTTATAATATTTTCCCTATATTTTCAAAGTTGAAATATTATATATGAAGAGGTTTCTTATTTATGAAGTTACATTTTTAATATTTCAAGTACAATTTAATATATATTATAGAATAAAGATTTATTAAAATAAATATTGAAAATATGACCAAAATAGTCATCAGAGAATGATGCAAAATATTAAAATATGCAAGAATTAATCATTCAAAGCTTTATTTAATTTAAATAAATTATTTTATATTTACAGCACCTAATATCATGACATATATATTGATGAAGGAATTTTCTTTTTCAATATTAATAATTTTTATTAGTCAATTATTAGGCTAAAGATTATTCATTTAATGAATCATGTTTCTGGAGAGTAATTTTTTCTACACCACTCTCTCACAAGGTATGGACTGGTTTCAATGGACTTTTAAGATCTTGTCTAGGGGTGTAATCGTAAATATATAATCAAAGTCATGTGAAAAAGATATATGCACCTAACATGCACATTTTGTGCTGAATTAGCACTCACCAGTTGGCCCAAATTACATTCTCTTATACATGTCTTTGTCATTCTTCAGTGTACATAGATAGGGAGTTATTACAGTTTAATTGAGATGTCAAGCTTACTATCCTCACAACTTTGATACAAACCATTTGATATAAGCATATTAATAATTTTTGTTAGCCATTTTTTTAAACTAGGCATTATTCATTTAATGAATAATGTTTCTGTAATATAATTTTCATTGTACCCTCTCACACAAGGTTGTGACTGATTTTTACCAATTTTTAACAATTTAAATAAGAGCATAATCATAAAAATATGACCAAAGGTATGTAAATAAATATAAGATCCACAAGATGGACATTTTGTGCTGAGTCAGACCTTATCAGTTGGTCTGACCATATTCTCTTACACATATCTTTATTATTCTTCAGAATATATAGATAAAGAATTACTACAATTTAATTAATAAATGTAAAATTTACTGCCTTCACAACTTTGATACACACTACTTAATGGAAGAATATTAATAATTTTTATTAATTATTTATTAAACTAGAAATTATTCATTTAATGAATAATATTTCTGTATTATAAATTTTGCTATAACACTCATACAAAATAGGGAGTGGTTTCTATCCACTTTTAACGCTTTGTGAATATTATGCTATATTAATGTAATTCATTAAATTTTCTGTTTTTTCTTTACAAAACTAAATTTATATCTAGCATAAATAACGAATTGGTGATTATTAAAACATGCAGTGTTATTTCAGATTATCATATCTCAATATTTAAAATGAGCAGGACTTTTAAATGGCTTTGAAATAATCTCTTTTTTGTCAAGTAAAGTTCAAAATATATGCATTTGCATAAAAATAAAGATAAGGTTTTAAAATAAAACTTTTTAAAATTTAATTAGCTTTGGAGAATACAAAGTCTATTGTAAACTAAACATCACATGATCATTCTGGCATCCATTGATTACTCTGGTTGGCACAGGGTGGCACTACTGTATGGAGAGTTTTGCCTGTTTAATATCTATTGTAAAGTCTTTACAAATACTTCAGACAATATAAAGTTCTATCTACATACAGAAAATAATGAGGAATTAGCCTTAAAAGTAATATTACTTTTAAAATGCTCTTTGAAATATTTAAAACATTTTGTTTTTAATCTAATGAGAAAAATAAAATATACATCAAGTATATTAATAATTTTTACTTGTCTTTTATTAGACTAGAGGTTATCCAGTAATGAATAATATATCTGTAGCGTAATTTTCACTACACCACTCTCATGCAAGGTAGGGACTGGTTTCTATCCACTTTTAACCCCTTGTAGAGGGATGTAATCATAAACATATGACCAAATATATGTGAAAAAGATCTTCATAATACACATAGAACCCAGCCCATATCTTGCGTGAGAATGATGTAATGAAAATTACACTACAGAAATATTATTTACACATGCAAGTGTTTTGACATTTCAAAAAGTAAGTTTTGGTAACATTTTCATTTAAATATAATTAACTCAATTATCCAGGAACAGATTGCCAAAATATTAAAAAAGACACTTTTTAAATTTAAAAGGATACTTTATAATTTTATACACGTTTTTTAATATTATCATAATTATTATTTTCTATGCCACAAATTGCAATTTCCATTGCTAAATGCACATTTGAGTGTAAAATGCAACTAAAATTCTTTCCTTGAACTTTTGTGGAGAAATGGTTAACTTTGGGTAATACTGTAGAATTTTATTCAAGTTGAGAAAAAAATGTGGTTATTTCAATTTAACATGACCATTGTGAGGGGGCGCACCCCAGCAAACAAGAGTGAGGTGGTGGGTTGGAGGGGGGTTCGCCGCCCCCCGCGGTAAGTAATATAAAAAAAAAAAAACATGACCATTGTCTTGATATAGTATATGGAGTTGGACTTTAGATATTTCTAGAAGAGATGGATGCAATTAAAGTCTTAATCCCCAATGGCTACATACAGATAATTATACCACTATCAATTTCAAATATCTTAATTTCACATTATTTTTTAAATTGAACATTTATTCACCTCAGTACTTTCCTAAATATGTCTCTATATTACATAATTTGCATTTATTTTACATAGTCAATATTTTATGGCATTTTTTAAAGAGTATACTAAAGTTGTAACACAAGTGGATTAAATGAAAGTAATTTTGTGAACTTATGGTTCCTTTTTTCTACTTTTTTTATATATAAATATAATATTTTTTGTAAGTGATTCTTAGAATAATAAAAATCATATCTTATTATATTATACTACCTAATTGTAATTTTTCTAAAGGAATGCATTCAACTCAAGTCAATTATCAGTCTTATGACCATTCTATGTAGAATTGTTTTTGATGCATGAAGAGTTTTCACATACATGGTGTAGCACTGGAAAATGTGAGATGATTGGAGATTATAATTTGAAAAAGTAATTTGTTGATTTCAAATATTAAATGTTTCAACTCTCAACTCATTTACTTTATATAAAAATTTCAAGTGGTCAAAAAAAATGTTTGGATTTTTTTAAAGCATTAGCAAAATTGTTTACAAATCTAAACTTAGAAGAGAGCCTCATAATATATTTTACAAGCATTAGGGAGGTCTGAAACTACTAGTAATGGTAGTAACAATAATTCAGGTGATAAAACGACTCAAGGTAATTATTTTTATTTGTTTTACTTCTATAAAATATTCATTTGTGAACTGTCATTATCCTATAAAATAAGCAGTGTCATTCTACTAAAATGTACTGTGTATGTTACAAAACTACATGTAGCTGTCGTGGTTAAATTAGATCTCAACTCTTTGCAAAAGACCTAGAAAGAGACCAAGTATTACTGGAGAAATATGAAGAAAAGAAGCTATGAATTCTATATTGGAATGATGTGTAAAACATTATATATATATATGGTCAACATGGTTATGCCACAACAAATTAGCAAACAAGGACTTTGAACAAACTATCATCAGATTTTCAATGATATGGATCGCTGAAGTGTTGGAGATTTGGAGAAGATTGAATTATATCCATTAAAGTTTGAAGATTTTCTATCTTAATATAAACTGAGCACTTATTGTATATATATATATATATATATATATATATATATATATATATATATATATATATATATATATATATATATATAAAAAATATTGTGAAAGATGATATGGACCAACTGATGAGTATTGGTTCAGCATGAAATACATATATTGGAGATCATAAATTTTTTTCGCATGTATGTGACCATGTATATCAGTTGAATGAGATGGAGTGGAGGACTAAAGGGAGATTGAAAGTCTGGGTTCAAATAATTATAAATTAAAATGCACATATTTAAATGTGTATTTGATGGCAAGGTTATTTATAAAAATGAGTGGCATTATATCAGCAGTTTCCAATCTGGAGTACCGATACTACCAGCATGTATATTAAACTTCTCTAGGGGGTACATTGAATAACAGTTAAATAAATATACTATACTATTAATATATTTCCAAAGTAGTTATGTTATCAACATTTCTGGGCTATTCCCTGTTGGAACTATCTGCCAGCAACAGCAGCATCATTTCAGGTATCTTTTTGGACATGGATGCAGTGAGGTTGCATAGCCTTTTTTTTCACTGCAAAGGCTGATAACTCCCAATGCACGGTTAAAATTTAAGATGTTTAGCAAAATTTCCAGATCACTGCCCCCTCAAAACATCTGTACCTTCTGCACTGCATGTGATGTACTGCATAATACACTCTCCAACTTCTTATTTTTTATAATAAATAGGGAATATCAGATAATTTACTAAAAGCTAAAGGAGTATAGGGACCAAAAATATTGGAAACTCATGGATTATAGGCTCTGTTTTGACACTTAACATTAGATTGATCTAAAGAAGGTTTTAGTTAAATTAAAGGAGGTTTTAATTAAATTATCACTAAAATTTATATTCAAACATCAATATCTAATTGAAAGTTGTAATTAAAATGGAAGTTATGAAGTGTTTAATGTGATCTCAATTGACCTCCAATGCAATTGATGAAATAAGATATGTGTTAATTTTTTTTATTATCAAACATTGCCATATGTAAGTGTCTATAAATTTCTTCAGAGAATGCAATTGAAAATTATTTATCTTTTTCACATGAATGTGGTCATGTGCATCAGTTAGATTGGATAGAGCGAATGACTGTGGAGAGATTGAAAGTCTAGGTTCAAATTCCGATTAAATAAATAATATTAATATATTACAAAAGCACAGAATGTATGGAATTATGGGAGAAATAAATGAAATCATATAAATAAATACTGTTTATTAATTATATATATATAAATTAATACATTGTACAGGCTTACACCTGCATTTACATATGTAATATATGCGTGATTCGAACTCAGACTTTCACACGACCTACTACTCTCAGTGCCATCTCATTTTGCTGACCCACCTGATCACACACATGTTGAAAAGATAAATAATCATCAATATACGTATTTCCTGCTAAACCAGCAATCATCAGTTGGTCTAGATTACTATCCTCACACATATATATATAATCAGTGCTCAGCTTTATATTAAGATAGCCAATCTTCATACTTTAATGGACAGGCTTCAAACTATTCCAACTCACAACTCTTCAGCCTTCCATTTCATTGAAAATCTGATGGTGGAACGTTCAAAGCCCTTGTTAGTGCCAAGGTTGTCATCCTACCCATGTTGACATATTAGTCATTCTGACCCCTCATGTACAGGAGAATAATCCATTTATACGTACATAGTAAATGAAGATGAATAAATAATCAGCACTAGAAGCCAATAGACTAAAAACGAAGTAATAAATAATATACTGTGATTTATATTATAGTTTGCAAAAACACATAAATTGTATATGGTCTTAACTAATATATAGACAAAAACATTAATAATTTATAACAAAAGCTAGTGTGCGTATGTGTACACGCACAGATGTGCTTATAAAATACTTCTATTATTAATTATTACTTTCAATGATTTTATACACAGATCAATATTATTCTAAAACCAAAATTAAATAATTAAATGCTAAATATATATGTAATAAGCTCACACATACATGCATGTAATAGTGTAAAATATTTTACTTCTTAATTCTAAATGAACAAAATTATTATATTATTTTCAATACTCTTAAATGGTAAACACAAGTTTTTAAAATAAAGAAACATCACTTAACTTCTTTGAAAATTGCATTGAAAGTTTTTTTGCTATTCTTTTACTTTTATTCTCTTTTTGTTAACTCTAAGAAGAATTTTCTTTGCCAGTTGCTCTAATAACCTTCAGTTATTGTAAAAAAAAATTCCTTTTTTTTTAAAAAAAATTGAGATGAAATAATTTCAGTGAAAAATTTTTCTTTTTTCATTCTTCAGTATTTTATTTAACTAATATCGCAATATATATGTGCCTGAATGATAGTAGATTTCCTTTATGCCTTATAACATATATAAATCCCCTTACGTGTTGAATATAGCAGTGGAGTTTCATGATCAGGAGGCTAAATTTTAATATAAATAACCATATGATATATCCTACGCAATGCCTGTATATAAAATTAATGATGGAAGTTTTCCATTCTTTTCAGCATTTATAATTTTATGACTAAAGCCAGGAAAGCGGTCTACTTTCAACATATCTAACTAGGAAATATGAGAGAAGCCATTTACTATTTCCATGAGAGTTCTAAATCAGCTAATATGAGTCTAATAGTTACATGCCTTTTTACACTCTAATATTGTCTCCAATCTTAAAATAATCAGTTCATCTGAAAACCATTTATTTATAGTTGATAGAAAGAATTTAAAAGCCGGAAGAATAAAAATGTTTTACATCTTATAAAAACAAGATAATTACCAGTGCTCTGTTTTTTTAAAATATACATTAATGTTTTTAAGTAAAAAAATTATAAAATTAATTCCAGTTAAGATTTACACATGTAAAAAATTCACAGTATATATATGAGTGAGAGGAGATTTATTTCATCTGTGATTTCATATATATATATAATATTATAATTCAATGTCTGTATTTCTTCAAATCAGTATATGTAATCTTACAATTGAATATTTATAAATAAAGTAATTAGATATATGTAAAGTATAATTTAAAAAAAATTTCCACTTAGGAGTGCTTTTGACTATTCTCGTAGTCTTTGTCAACTAACACTTTGAAAGGCTAGACTTTCCCACAATTCTGTGATCTTAACTTTTGCTGCCTGTCTGTTAATTAAGTCTTGTTTGTCAGATAGGCAGAAAACGTATCAAGATCATGAAATTGTGAGAAGATTAGCCTTTCAAAGTCTTAGTTGACAAAGACTGCAAGGATAGACGAAAGCGCTCCTAAGTGAATAAAATTTCTAAAGTTATACTTTACATATATTTAATTACTGTATTTATAAATATTCAATTTTAAGATTTATATATATAATATTTATTGTGTACAGCACTATCATGAACAATAGTTAAATTCTTATATAGCTTGTTGGCATAACATATTTTATAACAATTTGATAAAATATAGTCAGAAAAATGCTACTGCCCACATATCAGAAAAGTCATTCCATTTTGTTTTGAGAGTTCAAATATAATCAATGTAGAGATTAGTAGCAAGCTGTTTTTCTACGTGTTTTTACATTCCAATTTAATAACAATTTTTTAATCTTTTTTTGTTTTAATGTGTCAAAGCGTCAGCCAGGAAGTGAAACCTGGGACAACTGCTTGTAAGACAACCATCCTAATCACTCGATCACCAATGCTTGACTATTTTTATCTTTAAATAATAAAAACAAGATAATTATCATTGGTCTGTATTTTAATTGAGATTAATCTTTTAAGTAAAAACAAATTATAAAATTAATTCCAATTAAGGTGCATTATATAGAAAAACCAGTTTCTTTAGACAAAAATATTTCTTTTTTTAATTACATTCAAATTTAGATTTTTAGCAAAATTAATGATAGTTTAAATAAAATATTTGTACTTACAGAGACATTTTTATATTTAATTTCAAATAATTTATAATATTTCTAAATATCAAAAAATAGTATTTAATCAATAGACATTTAAGTCATTTACTATTTTATCTCCCAACAGGAATACCATCATTTTAAAACATGAATGTTACAAACAGTATCAGAAACCATTTATGAAAAAGTTATTATTTTACGATATAAATAATATTCCAAATTTGCACATTTTAAAATTATGAGAATTATTTATAATAAGTATTATAATATTTGTATAAAATAAGGATTATTACCTTTTTCTACCTAATGCCCATATTTGTACTCTTGTTAACATTACAAATTTTCCTACTGCTTACGGAGATGTCAGACCAACTTAACTTAGTGTTTATAAAAGTAATTACACACAGAAAGATTTTATAATAGTATAGTAGTAGATATATAACAATACAAAGAGAATAAATTAATTTAAATCAAATTGAAAGAATAAAATATATTTAATTTATTTTGAACTTGAAAATATTAATTTATTTATTTAAGACACAAGCAACTGTTTGAAAAAGTTTAAACACTTGTCACACATCTATAGCAATCTATGGCTTTGCTTTTAACATCTAGAAAATACTCATTATCTGTCTGAATGTTTTAAACATTCACCAGAGGGCGGTAGAGACGAGGTTGGCAATCCATTTTATACCAAAAAAAAATCATGGAATTGCAAAAGTGAATTTTCTAACTGGAATCGTTTGGTTGGTTTATTATATTAAAATTATAATCAGTTATTGTAATGAAATAGTATTTATTATAAGTATTATTTAATATAACTTACAAGATGTATAAAAAATTAATAAAAACATAATCATACATTGTAATAAAGAAATAAAATTACTTTAATTTAAAACACTGATGATAACATATCTAACCGGGATTAATCGGTTGCTTTTTTTAAAGGAAAAATCACAATCCATTATTATTTTAGATAAATTTGATTTTCATTATAGTAAGTAAGTAATGATTACCATAACTATTATAATATTCATATAAAAACAGGCAAAACTCTCCATACAGTAGTGCCACTCAGTGCAATCCAGAGTAATCAATGGATGCCAGAAGGTTTATGCATAAAATACCCATCTAATGCCTACTCATTCAATATCACCAGACTAGTTTCTGGCTTGTGGCCTTCATCAGTGAGGAGTTTTGGATCTGAGAACACTGCACCTAGATCTTAGGATCTAATACAACCCTCCAGAAGCCACCTTTATTAGCTTAATATTCATATAAAAGATATATGACATCAGACCTGGAAGTGACAGAATTGATCCTGGAACTTCCCAATCCCAAACCCAATGCTCTACCAACTGCACTAAATTGCATATAAAAATGTATATTTATAAATTGGAAACCAGAGAGAAATAAAATTAATTTACAATAGATACCATTACCAATAGGGATAAGATAGTTGATTTCATTTAGAAAAAAAAAGATAATATATATCATTACCATAATAATAAAATAAATTCACTATTTGTATAAGAATAGAATTGAATAGGTTGAAGCTTATTTATTAAAGTTTGAAGATTTTCTATCTTAATATACACCAAGCACTGATTATATAAATGTGGGGGAGATGATGATCTGGACTAGCTAATGAGTGCTGGTTCAGCACAAAATACATGTGTTGGAGATCATTTATCTTTTTCAAATGAGACGGAGTGAATGGGTGAAGGAAGTGTGAAAGTCTGTTCAAATTCCCTATATTATATTTAAACTCCAAATATATGAATTATGCTTGTGTTTCAAAAATATTAAAAATTATTATTATATTTGTATAAAAAAGTAAAAAAAAAACCTAACCATAGATTGCAAAAATGGGAAAATAAAATTATCTACATTTACACTACAAATGGTATGAAGAATCACTATAACTCACAGGAATGACATAAAACTTGCAGTAAGCAAGCAATATTCCAAGCAATTTGATTATTGCAAAATACAAACATACATAGAAAGGTATTGAGACAGACAGCTATTCAGTTTATAAAATTCTAAAAAAATTAAGGCATATAAAAATTTCTTGTCATATCACATACTGGTTGTAGCTGTTGAGGGTTAAATAATTATATATGTAAATTCTATTGATGTTCATTTCTACTTTTCATTTTTTTCAAATACACTGTGTACTACAGAATTAACCCATCTCAATATAAACAACTAATATTGTTACTATATGGATTACATAATACATGGAATTTAAATTGATTAAAAAACAAAGTCATAAACAGTTGGCAAAATCAAAGTAAGAAAAAAATAGAAAAGGTAAGAAGTATGAAAGGCCATTTTGAATTAAGTCTGATTGTGTAATGTGTTTAGAGTTTTGAAAAATTTTGTAATAGGTATAAGATTTTGCCAAATTTTTAAAAATACTTATACTATTCTGCCTTTCATGATTAGACTATAAAATATTGTGAAAAAGAATAACAAATAGATTTTAAAGTGATCTCAACTTCCTGAATCATTTATAAGCAATTGTAATGTCTTTTAAAAGTTAAATGAAAAGTCATATATAACAGCAATAAATTGACATTATATATATATATATATGTTGATACGAAGATTTTCACAGGTTGCAGATATAAAAGACATATTTTGTGGGTTCATCCATGTTAAAATATTTCAAATATTGATATACTGATGTTTCGACTTGGTATCAACATTATTAACCTCTACGGGGAGAAAATAAGTGGATGACTTATGTTACCAAGTCGAAACATCAGTATATCAATATTTAAAATATTTTAACATGGATGAACCCGCAAAATATGTCTTATATATATATATATAATCATAATCATCAGTATTTTCACTCATTACAGCCTACAACAGGATGAACAGTTTTTCTACATTAACTCACCTGCGCACTACAATATTTAATTGTTCTCCCTGGTGTGAACTTTTGTAAACTTTCAACTTTTTATTTTGGTATTAAATCATTATTATCTACTAGAATTCACTAGACTTAACTTGCTTAGAAAATAACATATATTTGCAAATACTGGAAAAATGAGATTATAATAACAACAATAGCAGAGCAGAAGCACTTTTATAAATCAAATATAATAGTGTAATAATGCTTGAAGTAATCAAAATAAGAGATAAGAAAATCTCCCCACCAGATATGTCTGAAGCAGCTTGATCTCCTATGTGGCAATTTTCCAATATATAAAGAGCTATGATTATTTTTTTATTTCATCATTGTCTTTAAATCACTCTGGTTCCTTTTACTATTTCCAGAGGCACTTCTGTATCAATGTTATATGTCTATATTCAATGTAATTGCAATTATTCATCTTTGTCTACATAAGTACATATATCTGTAGTCTTTTTCTTCATTAAAACTTACATTGAAAATAATTATTACACAAATTTTGTGTAAAAATAATCATGAGTTTTAATAAGCTTGGCAAAAGATGTTTTTAGTAATTATTACAAATGCTCTCAAAGTAACCTTGCAATGTATTTGAATCAATGATTACAAAAGAAGACCTCAATCAAAAAAGAACCAGGAAAGTGCATAAAAGTTTGTTACACTTCAGCTTTCATTTTATTGGCAACTTTTGATTTTTTTAAAAACTAAAAATGATGTTTTAATAAAAAAGTGAAATTAGGAATAAAAAAAATAGTGAAATATTTCAATAGATGGTTCTACAACTGAAATTTAAAAAAATATAATTACAGCATTTTTTTTTGACCAAATGCCTCCATGTTAGTGACTAAAATTGTTAAAAGAGACATTACAATTCATAATTTTTTTTCTCACTGTTCCACCCATCATTTCATCCATTCATCTCACATGTGGTCTATTTCTAGGTCTTTTATAATTTCTTGGTATCCAGTTTAATACATCAACTATCTTTCTATTATTATTACTTTTAGCAACATATTTGATGACTCAGTTTTATAAAAGCTTCTTACCTTTTTTAATGATTTCAAAAATTTTAATCTCTTCTTAGTACAACCACCATTCATTCCTCCACACTTCATTGTCCTGTCAGGAGTCTTTTTATACCTTTACTGTTAAGTGTAAAAGTTCAGGTCCATCTATGAAAACTTCTAAAACATATCATTAATAATCTTTTTTTATGTATACATAGTTATATATTCTAATAAAATTTAAAAATATAGTCTAATAATAATTAGCACTCCACTCAAATCTAACTCATTAAAATGGGCAAAACTCTCAATGCAAGTCAGAGTAATAAATGGATGCCAGAAGGCTTGTGCATAAAATTCCTATCTAGTCCTACTCACCCAGACTAGTTTGTAGCTCATGCCTTTCATCAGTGAGGAGTCTTGGATCTGAGACACTGCACCTACATATTAGGTGCAACCCTCCAGCAGCCACCTTTTATTTACACTTAGCCTTCTGCTATCCATTGATCACTCTGGATTGGACTGAGTGGAACTACTGTATGGAGAATTTTGACTGTTTTAATAACAGTTATGAGCAAGCATAAGAAATGGTGGTCATGCGATGTTTAGTGGTCAAATTTAACTCTATGATGAATTTCACTTATTAATTTTTTATATAAATTAATAAACTGATTAAGAGATTTATAATTTGTAACTTTCTATTCACTATTATCAAACTTTATATTTTATGTAAAAAATTATGGTCTTTATAGCATTATCTGTTAACTCTTGTAATATTTTCTAAGCTCTGAAACATTACTTGCTATGTCTAGATGCCTTAAATCATCTCTATTTATTGTTATGTCATTAACTTGACATATTATTCTATAAAAGTATTATTTTATAAAAATTCCACATAAATTTTTTGAAGATATGAAATCATCCTTGTATACCCTTCAATTATTACAATTAATCTTCTATAATCACACTTATTCAAAACTGATTTTTTTTTCATTTTTATATATAATCTTTTTTTAACTAATTGTTCTGTATAAGATGTTACATTTTCCAATATCTTTATTTCAAAATTGAAATACTTAGATTCTTTTCATATGTATGTATATATTACGATTTCTATCTATTAAGTGCTATTTTAGTCTAGTTTTCAATTTTGTTTTGTTGTTGTTCCTACATATGAAACATTTTTATTATCAATCTCATATAATCTAAGCAATTTACAACATATGAACCATTTGTATTTTCCAAACTATTCTTTCTTTAAACATTTATTAATTTTTCTAAATTAATTTTCTTTCTATATACTACATTAAAATCACAAATTTATTATTAAAATTACCCAAATTCACAACTCAATTAGACTAGCCAAAAAAATAAACCCTACAACATTATCAATGGTTTCACTGCTACAAAAAGAGTTTTCAAGCATAAAGAACTACAGAATAACATATTTAAACTATTTTGTAATTCTTTATACTTGCTTGAGAGATCTGCTTGTAGCAATGAAACCATTGGTAGTATTGTAGAGTTTATTTTTTGACTAAGCTGGTTGAGGTTTGAACTTGGAGTGATTTTGATTATTTATTGACTAGGTTTAGCTTTATGCTTTTAATGTTTAAATTTATTATTGTATTTCACATTATCAAATGAAAAATAAGTTTAAAAACTTATAATTTATATGAAAAAGGATTTTTATTAAATTGTTTTGGAAATTCTTTGTAGATTCTTTGTAAACATATATAGATATAATACAAATTTTAACAATTTATATATATCTAATTTTGTGAAAGAAAATTACTCATCATATATATGCTACCATAAGTGATTCACTTATGTTTTAAAAACATTTATTAATGGATGAGTACATGTAAATTTAATATCAATCTAATATATATATAATTAAGCTAGAGATAATTCAAGGGGATTTGAACACAGACTTTCAAGCTGCCTTTAGTCATCAACTCTATCCTGTATAAACGATACACATGACCACATGTTAAATGATCTCCACTATACATATTTCATGCTGAACCAGTTGGTCCCGATCATTATCTCTGACACCTATATACAATCGGTGCTTGGTTTATATTAAGGTGAATGGCTGAAGAGTTGGAAAGTGGGGAGGATTGAAGCTGTCCATTAAAGTTTGTAGATTTGCTATCTTAATATAAACTGAGCAATGATTATATATATATATGTTGATATGAATATTTTCATGGGTTGCATATATAAAAGACATATTTTGCGGGTTCATCCGTGTTAAAATATTTTAAATATTGATATACTGACGTTTCTACTTGGTAACACAAGTCATCCACTGAGTGATAAAAAGTAGAAAGATGGTTGTAGAGGTGCTACAATCACTGATTTGAAAAAACATTAAAGTTCCACAAATAGCAAAAATGTTAAATTAAGAATGTTTTTTTAAAAAAATTTTCCAAATAAGAGGAAGTTTGCTTGTATCATCTCGCTTATTGATACAATCTGGTCTTTTCAAATCAGTGATTGTAGCGCCTCTACAACCATCTTTCTACTTTTTATCACTCAGTGGATGACTTGTGTTACCAAGTCGAAACGTCAGTATATCAATATTTAAAATATTTTAACATGGATGAACCCACAAAATATGTCTAATATATATAGGGGATATCCAGACCAATGGCAGAGTGCTGGTTCAGCCAGTCTATATATATTGGAGACTATTTATCGTTTTTACATGTATGTGATCTTGTTTATCAGATATATAGGATAGAGTGGATGACAGAAGGGAGTTTGAACGTCTGTGTTCAAGTCCCTTTAATTATATCAAATTATGCATGGGTGAAGAGTAATTTCATTCCACAAGATTACATATATAACTATTATAGAAATGATCCTTGATAATGATCATATAATATGATTGAAGTCTTAGAGGAAAATTAAAAACGAAGATTTGAAAAGAAAAAGTCGGTTATATAAATTTTTTTAAATATATTGAAATTAATGGGCCATATTTGGAAAAAATATGATAAAATATTTATTACTGATTTTATTAAATAGATATGACAACATAGTTTCTGTGTTTTCATTTTAATATATGCAACTTCGATTTTGCTACCAGTCATTCAAATAAACTAATAAAAGTTAATAAACACCTACACCCACGCACATATATATATATAATAGTCAAATATGTTTAAAAATACATATATACAAGCAGCAAAGATTACAATATATAAAATTATCATAGCCTTTTTCGGCAAATTATGTTTTTTGCCCTTTTCAATATGTCTCATATTTAAAGCACATACAGCGACATCTATATCAATACATGAAAGAAGACAGATAAACAAATGGATATCTGACATGATCTATTATGTGATTTTTTTTCTCAATACTACTACAAAATTATTCTATTATATATATTGAATGGATATATATCCACATATATTAATTAATTAACTATCCATTCTTTATCCATTAACCACTTATATATATATTAGGTTTAATAAAGCTAGGAATGCCAGATTAATGTTTTAAACTGATAGCAACATATGCGTGTCGTTGGCTGTTTGTACAAATTTTTGCTTAATCATCAATGTTTTCTTCAGGAAAAACCCCCACATACGAATCTTATAAAAAATATTTTGAAATCTGTGATTTTATGCTTTTTATTTCTTTTTTATTTATTGCACATCAGTTTTATTTTTATTTGTTTCACAAAATGACTTGCTAACTTAATCTTTTTAACAAAATTGAAAACTATTATATTTATTAAATAGACTATCCATCAAAATTTAAACTGACAAAGATTTTACTTGACTAACCAGTTTAAACAACAAAAAAAAAAGAAGAAATATTGAATAAGAAGAAATGATTTTTTTTTAAAAATAAAATAGAATTAATAAAATGAAAAAGAATCAGTGGGTCTACTGAAGCCTTTATTCCTTTTTTAGTATATAACCTTTCTCTTTCATTTACATATAAAAATGTGAATGTATAAATATAAATAATAATTGTTTAAATAATGAATCCGGTATTAATTATATTATATATGGCAATAAAATTGAAGTCATTATCTTGGCTTCTACTATTTTTGAATTTGTGAAATTATTGAAATCTATATTTTCTGCTTTATTTTTTCATGTGTCATAGCATCGGCCAGGAAGCGAACCCGCTAACCTGGGACATCTGCTTGTAAGGAGGCTGTGCTGACCTCTAGACCACCAACGCTTGACAAATATGTGAGGCATAAATTATTATCATTTAATATTTGACAAATTGAGTAATAACATTTCTGAAAACATAAAACAAAGCAAAAAATAAATAAATGCTAGAATCCCTGAAAAAACAAGCCTCTACTTTAAAACCCTATTATTAAGCTGAATTTTTTTTACACTTTTAAGGCAAAAAAAAAAAAATATTAAAGAAGTATTAAAATTTCAATAAGTCCAATTAACTTCTATTCTTTTAAACTAACACCCATTTTGCATAAGTTTTTTAAAAATGCTAACAAATATATTTAATTATTTTAAAACAATTACGTTAATCCATCTTTATTTTATCATTGTGATAATGCTTATTTTATTTTTGATCAATTTGACAGTTTTGACTGATGAATAGTCTTCTTCAGAACTAAAATATATATAATTGGACATTAATATATATATAATTAATTTACTGTATAAATATGTAATAATGCTTATTTTATTTTATCCTCAATCTGCCTGTTTCGACTGACCAACAGCCTTCTTCAGAGCTAAAATATACGTAAGTGTACATGAATAAATAAAATTTATTTACCATTAAGATTGCTGATCAGTTGAAACAAATTGATTCAGGGTAAGATAAAATAAACATTGTTACATTGATAAAAGAAAAGGGATTTAATAAATTATTTTATAATTTTATCAATATATAAAGAAGATAAAAGAGGCAAAACTATATACAGTAGCACACCCAGTGCAAGCCAGAATAATTGATGAATGTAAGAAGATTTGTGCATAAAATCCCTATCTAGCATCTACTCTTCCAATATCCAGATTAATTTTTAGCTTTATCATGTGATATAAGAAAAATATAGAATAAAAAATATATAATACTTCAAAAAGTTAGTTATTTAACATTACTAGTGACTCTTCAGTTATGGATATAACTTATAGTATTCTTTGTGATATTAATTAAACAGAAATTGGAAAGAAATGATTCAAGACTGTAAAGCTAAAATATTTTATTGGAGGCAGCCAATAATTGACTATTATATCATATTCAGTGACCATCATAATGCAATTATATTTTCTGGGTAGTAATTATATTCTTTTATCATTAATTTTGAAATACTCTTTGTAAAATAAGATAAAGAGAGGGTTATTTCAGTAAATAGATGAGTCACCATAAAAACAATTTTTTCAACCTAAATATAAATGCAGCAATATCTTTATTCCACTAGAAATCTAAATATAACAGATGACAACATTTAACAACACCTTTCAACCAACAACTGCCAAGATGATCTGCACCAAAAGAAATGATACTAAATGCAAGGTCAAAGATGCCTGCTATATATCAAGTGACCCCACATCTATAAACAGAAGGGAAGCTTGCTTTCCAAAAATGACCGCTATAGTCAATTTGCATATATTTACGTAAGGCTTTATTACAAGCATTTTTCAATTGGAAATGAGCTATGATTATGGGAACCTAGACTTCCTGAAAGTGCTCAGATGATTAATTAAGATTATTAATTACTACACTATATAGCTTCATTACATGTGTGTAAAGCATAATTATAAAGGAATAATCTTTATTATAAAGTAACTGAACTAATTCAAATTTGCATATGTTGGTTCATCTGTGCAACAAAGTGGTTTCTTTCTTTTTTTATTATGTAAAACTGAGTGCACTTTTGTTAAAAGCTCATCATAATTAGAGCTCTGATTATGGTAAGGGTCACCAGAAGTGCACTCAGTTTTAGGCTAGAAAAAGAATTGATTTTGTTACACAGATACAAAAAATGTATTCAAATTTGAATTACAAACTTAAATGAAAAGTTAATAACTAAACTAAGTATTTGATCAATAATTTGGGATTACTTCTCATACAATAAATGAGCTTTTATCAATATTGGGAGAATAAGCCAATTTAGTGTTTTAGATAGTTGATTCTTGAGACGCAACACCGAAGTCATCGCACCATTATTGTATTTCAAATATCATTATGACTATTTAGTAGAGCTCATGACCTTACCCAAAACATCTGTTTTGAGTTGTATATGACCAGATCAAGTCATAAAACAGAATCACAGTATAAATTAAATAAAAATTTAGTAGCGAAAATAATATCCATATGTATAATGGTTTGCATATACTGCAATCATATTGGTTATAAGAATTATCTTATTTACAAATCTAGTGAAGCCAAACTGCCTACATTTACTTTCAAAACATATGATATAAAGCTTACTATAAATTAGAAGGACTGAATGACTCCAACTCAGTATTAAGATCCTAATTATAAGACAGAAATCCAATAGTAATGGAACCAAACTCGTTAATAGCAGCCATTAATAGAAAGAAAACAACTTCAACAAAGCAGTAAAAATTAAAATAGATAACCTGATTTTTTTCTTTGTGAAATGATAATAAAAATTGTTAAAAAAACCCTCTTCCTTTATTGGAAAAACATTACGCTATAGTAGTCTGTGACTTGGTCATCTATCTAGGATATTTATTAGTAGAGGTAAATCAAATCAGAAAAATGACAAACCTTAAAACATATTCAAAATTGATTTGATTAAAAAAAGTCCATTATCAAACAGGGAACTACCAGTTTATTTACACATAAAAAATAATCAATCCTGTAAGAAATTCATTGCAGGTGCTGCCCATTTGCATTACATATTAACCCAACAAAACAAATACTGAGTTTAATCTGGGTAACAATTTTTTATTTCATATATATATATACATGTAACATTCCAACACTTAGACAATCACAATATAGATAATAATCAACAATCTCAAACTGTTGTCAAGGGAACCTCCTTTTGACACATTTACTCCCAAAAGGAGGTTGCCTTGACAACAATTTGAGATTGTTGATTATTTATATTGGGATTGTTTAAGTGTTGACTGTTTTCTAATTGTTACTTGTAAATCCAGTTAGCCTTGAGCATTATTACATTTATATACACCTGGGTCTTGTTTTACGCGATAGATAGGTTCCTCAGAAAACACGCGCAAACGAAATCATGCAAAATAGACGTAACTTACCTTGAAAAAGGGGGCATACAGACTGTGATTTTTCAAAAATCGCGTAAAAGCAAAGCACCAACATAAAATTACTTAAAAATTCACACAAAAAAAATAAGGAAATAAAATATGACTAATAAAATATTTCAAATTTGAAAAAAATTGATACAAGACAAACTTTTTTTAACTATAATATTTAATTTTATTCAAAACAATATATTTTTATGCATAATTTACAGTAATTTACATTTTTTTTATACACGTTTTAATTATTATCACTATTTGCCGATAAACAGGTTCGTTTGCAAACTGGTAAAAAATCAGATTCTTCATAAGAGGAAATACAACTAGCACCAACGTCACTCTCACGTTGTGTTAATGGTTTTCTGGTGTCAATGTAATTAGTAATTAATCTAACAACTAAAAATTAAATTCTTATTTTTGTCTTTAATTTTTTAATTTTCAATTTTAATTGTGCCCACTGCTATTACTCACCTTTTAAAAATAAACTTGCGGACACTAAATGATTAATAATTGATTACGCTCTTTTTTAAAAAGCAAAAACGGAATGTGATTTAAAATGCAAAATTAACACGCACAATGTTTGAACAAATTTACATTATAATCTTGTAAAATTTAATGTGTGTATACATAAAATGTGGAAATCATGATTTTAATTTCATTATTGCATAAAATCTTACAATTATAAAGCACTGAAAATATTGAAATTACTAAGATGAAAGTCGAATTCCAATAATGTGCTATTACTTTCAATATACACAAAATTTATTATTTAAAGTAATAGCGCGTTATCGGAGTTCGACTTCCGGAGAAACGTGAATCGTGTAACTTCAAAATCGTGTTAAATAAATCTGCGTAAAAAGAGACCAAGGTGTATATATATAATTAAAAACTTTTAAGCTGCCTTCAGCTATCCATTGCATCTTACATAACTGATACACATTATCACAATATATGAAAAAGTTATGTGATCTCCAGTATATATATTTCATGCTGAACCAGCACTCATCAGTTGGTCCAGAACATTATATATCTCATGCAAATAAATAATCAGTGTTCAGTTTATATTAAGGTAACAAATCTTTAAACTTTAATGGAGATAGTTCAATCTTCTTCACTCTCCAACTCTTCAGCCATCGTTATCATTGAAAAATTGATGATGGAATGCTCAAAACCTTTGTTGATGTCAGTACTATGTGATGCCCATGTTGATATTAAGTCACTCTAACCCCTCATATATAGAAACTTACTGTGTCCATCTAAATACCTAGAAGGAGCAAGAGCAAACTACAGACTGAATATGTAATATTTAAATACAAGCATAGTGTATATACTTAAGACAGGTGTAATTAAAGGGGATTTGAATACAGACTTCCAAACTCCCTTCAGTCATCCACTCTATCTTATATATCACATACATTCAAAAAGTAATTGATATCTGATATACACATTTTGTGCTGAACCAGCACTCATCAGTTCACCAAGATCATCATCTCCTACACACTATATATAGTCAGTGCTCAGTTTATATTTTGTTAACAAATCTTTAAACTTTAATGGACAGACTCCATCCTCCAAACTCTTCAGCCATCTATAATATATATATATATATACACCTTTACACCACTTAGAAATTGTCTACTTAGTGATATTTCACAATAGAATCATCATCAATTTGTACCCACTACTTCGATTTACAATTGATTATTCACTATAACGATCGGGAAAATTTAAAAAAATTTTTTTTGGGGCAGCCATCTTGAATTTTGCATCACTGATGACATCAGAGAATAGGTATTTTAAATTCATTTTACCCAAAAGCAAAAGTACATTACTGTATAGCACATACAATATTTTATTTATAAAACACAATGTTAGTGCTGCATTCAGTATTATGAGTATAGAACATATAAACTTAATATATATATATATATATATAATTACTGAATCTATAATACTGTATACATATAAGTGTTGAATGTCTTTAGAAAAATTAAACTTTATTTAAATATAATGTACAATATTTGGATTATTTAAATAAAGTTTAATTTTTCTACACATTCAACACTTATCCATACTTATATTCACAAACTTTCAGGAAAACACTAAACACTAATATTAAATTCCATGTGTGTGTTCATTAATTAAGTATACTCAAGTGGTTTCAAATCAAAAGAAAAACATTTTTAAAAAAAGTTAAAAAAGAAAAACAGATTACCTTTAAAATAAGTGTTAATAAATAATCTTTCTACACAAACGGGGAGGTGAGAAGCACTATTATACTACTAAAAATATATAGTAAGAAAAATAAAGTTGGCATATGTTTTAAAAAATTAGAACAGATTTTTTTTTCTTTTAAAATAAGTTGATTTTTTTTTATTTTTCTAAAGTTGACTGATTTACGATATGCATTAAGTCTTTTGTTACTCTGGAGTATAGTAATAAATAAGTCTTTATGTTTAATTAAATAATTTATAATTAAACATTGTTTTTTAATTTGAATAATTTTACATAAGTAATAAACATAAATGTACAGTAATAAGTACTGTAATACAAATTTAAAAAATGCACTTCAGTATGGATTTTTTTTTCATTACGATGAAAACTTGCGGAAGAATACAAAAACTCTTAAATTCAAATTTAGTTTCACTTTCTCTTTCTTTTTGCTGTACTGTACTTTTTAAACAGTGAAAATATGCTTTTTTTTTCCTAGTGATATAAAACTTTTCTTTTTAGATACAATATTTAGTCATCATTGCCATGAAAAAATCAAGAAAATCTTAGAGCTTGGAATCCAATGTGGATATTTTACATCGACTGGAACCGACCATTTTTTTCCCCATAGACCCCCATTATAAATATGTATTCTGTATACAATATTCTTGCTTAACAATGAGTTTTGGAGGACCAATTGCCATTGCTAAGTGGGGTAAAGGTGTATATATATATACAATGGAAACATATGGATTCCATTTATTATTAAGGACAAAGAAAAACTACATAACTTCACTGTTAAAACCAGTGAAAATCTTTCATCACAAATATAATGATTAACTATAGATGAACTTTTTAGCAAAAGAAACCAACCTAAAACACCTCAGCAGAAAAAATCATTCCAACTCAGAAGAACCCTGAAAAAATTTGATGCCAATTTACAAGAGTTAAAGATATGTAAATGAGGCATTTATTTATATAGCACTATGTTTATAAATTGTAATAAACTAAAGATCAGCCTTTCAAGCTAATGTACATGTGCTTTTTACGAATGTTAATAATAATAAATGAATACTTTTATTTCCAACACAAGATAAAGTCGTTGCGAATGAAGAAATGAATCACTTATTCATTCAAGCCAAATGTTTATATATGGGAAAATCTTAAGTACTGGATATGAAAGCATGAGGATAAATCAATCACTTTAAATTACTGTTTACAATGTCTGAATGAATGACGTCAAAGAAATTATCTAGAATTCAGACATAGTAAACAGTAATTTAAAGTGATTGATTTATCCTCATGCTTTCATATCCAGTACTTAAGATTTGAACATATATAAGCATTTGGGTTGAATGAATATTTGATTCATTTATTCGTTCACAAAGACTTTATCTTGTGTTGGAAATGAAAGTATTCATTTATTATTATTAACATTCGTAAAAAGTACATGTACGTTAGCTTGAAAGGCTGATCTTTAGTTTATTACAAGAGTTAAAGATGAAAAAAATGATCTGAAAATAGCAATTCAGCTACAATCATAAACAAAATAATAAATCCTAATAGAAGAAAACTCATATAAAAACATTGAGGAACACATTTCATAATAAATAATTGCAAGTTTATGTGAAAATTAATAAACCTTATAAAAAGGAAGAAAGGTAGCAATTAGTTTTAAATAAAAAAAATGTTTTCATCAATTACAAAGTAAGAAAAAATGATTTGAAAAAGATAAACCTTTAAACAGATTATTTATCAGAATAAAACCGAGGCAACTAATAAAATAATCAAATCAAACATATAGAAGTACTTCTTTTGAATAATTTTACCATGTCATCATAAGTAATCAATACTTATACATAGACAATGGTCACCATCACAACAAAAGATATGAATCAGGATTACGATTACATCATAGGCAATAAAATCACTTAAGCTGTAAAACAAATTGCCAATTAAGGTAGGCTATAATCATTCTAAATGCACTCAAGAAAACCTCAAGGGGTTTTCTCTTATTGATTTTACTTAAGACTGAACTTATTTATATTTGGAATCAGACACAACTTATACATATATATATATTATAAATTTTTAAGCATTTAAATGTAGAAAAAAAACCCGTTAAGCTAAACTAACTTAGAAAATTCTCTTGGGTTAATATCTAAATCATTATTTTATTAAATAATTCTTCTTTTGATAGATGTTAAAGACCAGTTTTGTGTAGTATCCTGTCAATCAAATTTGACAAACATTTTTTTTTATAATTATACAGTTTCAGTGGCAAAAGCAAATCTTTCAAACAAAATGGCTGAAAAGAAGCAATCATATTTAATATTTCCAGTTTTATTTTTTTATAGTTGTTTTAAAAAAAGAAAAAAGGATGCAAAAATTACACTTTATTTATTAATACTTTTTGTATTAACCCAATGTAAGCTTGTGGTTAAGACCTGTAGAGGTCCCTACTATTGCATTTTTACATGCACTTTCTTGAGGTTACAGCCTTAGTAAATATTACCAACTTATTAATATAAAAATGAATAAAATATAACAAATGCAAATAAAATAATATAAGAAAGCTCTTGTTCATTATTTATGAAGATGTTTTATTGAGAATTATTCAGGTCAGTGGCCTGGAATTCCTAATGGCCTAAAAAATTGCCACAAACGAATCTTCTTTGTGTAGTCAAGACACATAAATTCAGATAAATAGAAATCCAGTTGCTGTTTGATTTCCCTGTGCTTTTTGTTTCACCATTGGGTCAGACCCCATAGTCTTTCTATGTTTTAATAGATATTACGGTAGTTGGATTAACAAAGTTATAGCATGATTTATTTGAATGTTCAAATCCTGTCTTTCTCAAATCATCAGTTTTATAGGACTTCCAATAGTCCAAGTATATTATAGATTTATCTGCAACCATTTCATTTATTGTATTCTAAAGAATAGATGCTGTTCTACATTGAATAATTCACTGACTTTAAACAAAGTATGAATTAGTTTGAGCATGGCAGGATTTACACATTATAATATAAATAATAAAAAAACTAAAATAAACTTTATAATCGCTTTATTAAATTTTTTAAATTTAACAATTAATACATATTTGGTAAAATAAAATTGAAAAAACAAAAACAAAAAAATTACTCATAAGGTTTTTGAAACTATAATAAAAAAAATAGCTGTTGAGATTGGTTGCCAAGGTAATATGTAAATATCTAAAGATCTTATATAGCAACAAATTCAGCCAATAACAATTTAGTGAATGCAATTGTATTTTTAAAATTTAAATGGAAATTAAATGAGCTTCACTTTATTTCCCCTAGGCAAAGGCCTTGAATAACGATGTTTCAATCTTGATAAAATCAAATTAATAATATGTAAATAATTTTAAAACTTATGCCAATAAACAACTGCAATAAATTACTAAAAACATTAACATACCCTCGCTAAAAAGTTAAACTAAAGTAAAAAATTGCACATATTAATAGCCAAATCATTATTATGCCAAGCAAAAAAAAAAACTTTTCTTTTTCTAACCATTAAGTAACTTAAGTAGAAATAAATTCATATAGTAACAATTTTTGGAATAAAATAGTCTGTTTTAAATATAAATAAAGGTATTTAATTGTTGTTTACATATGCGACAGATACAATTTTATTTTGAAAGTTATTGTAAAATTGTTGATATAAAAATTTTAGCAGTTCAGAAAAGAGGAGAGTTTTTTCATTCGTCAAAACAACAATTCTGTTGTCAAAAATTGTGAGATTTTTCTATATATTTGTTTGCCAAAACAGTAATTTACTCACCAATTGTTGTGAGATTTTTCTACATTATATTTATCTGTAAGGCGAGCATATGCCAAGACTTTTAAAAGTTTTAAAATGATTTATACAGTATTATTTATTTTATCATTCTCAATGTTATTAAAAGTGCCTAATAGCTCATGGAGAAAATTAAGTCAAATTCATTTGTTATTTATATTTGCTTGTCAAGCATCGGTAGCTGGGAGGTCAGCACAGCCGCCTTGCAAGCAAGCAGTTGTTTGCAGATGGTTGTCACGGTTCACTTCCCAGACAATACTTTGACATATGAAAAAAATACAGTTTTATTGCATTAGTTATTATTGCATGATTTTGACACTCAATAATCAATAGTATTCTGTCCAATAGACAGATTCAGAGAGCAGTCACATAACCAATTCTTCCATTTTGTCTCTTCATTCAATTCATTTCCCAGTTCATCAATTCCACTTAAGACTTACCAATGTCTTATATCATCCAGAATTATCAATCTTTTTCATCCTTTCATTTTGCTTTCGCTTACCCTTCCCTCCAAAACACCTTTCATTAAACTCTATTTTCTTATTACTATATGTCCAATCCAATTTCTTTTTCTATTTCTAATTTTTTTCATCAATCTTCTTTTTTTGTTTATTACTTAAGATCTTTATAGTTAACTAAAGGTGAGTTATTTGGTGACATAATTATTAAAATATTATAGCATGGGAGATATTATCCCCCATTAGTTTAAATTTACTATGAGTATACATCAAAGCTCTTAGAAATTTTTATATATGTTAAATTAAATCATTTCATGCATTTGTAATGGTTGATATAAATGAAGCCAAGTATTAATCTTTATCTGTTAAATAATTTGAGAAATTTCTATCTCTGATATTGCTAGATAACTATCAATTAATAATTAACAATCCCAAAGGGTAATTAATGTTTTTCCAAATAATCTATAATAGTTTTGTCTTGTCCTGAATTCAGTTGCAAGTAAAATGAGATATTTTTAAATTTTAACTCAAGTTATTATAAGTTTTAAACAAAGACAAAACTCTCCATACAGTAGTGCCACCCTGTGCCAAACAAAGTAATCAATGGATGCCAGAAGGCTTGTGGATAAAATCCCTATCTAGTGCCTACTCATCCAATATCCCCAAACTAGTTTCTGGCTTGTGACAATTATGTGCTAATATAGAGATGGTGATCATGTGATTATTATAAGTTTCTGGGAAGATAATTATTTTTTTTACAGGATATCAAATGAATATGCAAATCTTCTAAATTATTTTGTCTATAAAAATAATGGTTTCTATTTGAATCCTTAGAATAACTTGGATTAGAAGGAAAAGAGCACTCATTTTACTTATGATTAAACTCAGGTCACAAAAGCTATTACAAGTTATTAGAAAAAAATATTTAGCTTTAGAATTGTCAATTATTAATTGATAATTTTTTAGCAACATCATTGATAAAGATTTCTCTCAGTATTTACATGGATGTAGCACCATATTTTTTTTTGCTTCCACACATATATGCATATATACTACATTTTAGTGAATTTTAAATATTATTTGTAGAATGTCAGAAAAGATGTTATTCTTTCACATTTCCATGTCTATAAAAAGTTTACTGAGGTTAAATTTCATTTAACAACTTGGGTTTGAAGTAAAAGAGAACGTACTTTTATTTCAATAAAAAACCCAAAGAGCTATTATAGGTTAATGAGAAAACTTGTTTAGCCTCAGGAGGTTTGTCAATTAGTAGTAATTAATAGAATTTTGGCAATATCAAAAGGCAAAAGTTATCTCTGTTTACAAGGATATTAGTGTTTTATTTATAGTCCTTATTATAATAATCTATGAAAATATTTCATTCAATATATATATATATAATAAGAGAAATTACAATCTAATATATACATATACAACATTCAATACAATAGTTTAAATGATAATTCATTATAATAAACGAGTCTCACCACCATTCACCTTTCTGCAATATGATAAAAAAGCAGTTTACTTTCTTATTTAGTTCCATTTGTTTATAAAGAAGATTGTTTTAAATCGATTCAGCAGGAGGTATGAAAACTAATCATTTCAAGGATTTATTGTAAGTTATTTATTAAAGAGATTGATTATTATTTAACAAATTAAAGAAATTTATTATTTTAAATTTTGTAATAAGTTTTAAATACAAATGTGCACTTCCAGGCCTCAAACTTTTTGTGAAGAGTCATGCAATAAAGCTATATTTATATATTACTCTTCAGAATGCAATCTGGTTTCTTGTAAAATATTTAAAAAGTTGACGTCTTCCAAATTTCACGTAAAAATAAAATATACTGTATATATGTTTGACTTATGACCTTTATAGCATCTACAGTATTAAATTAAAATTAAGTAAAGTATTATTAGCAGATAGTCTGATTTCTGTTTGTAATTGGCAGGATTAATGTTATATATATACAAAAATGGAGCAGAAGTTAAACTACCTCTAGATCAATGGCTCTCAACCTTTCTAATGCCTCGTCCTTTAATAAAGTTTGTTATCATGTGGTGAATCACAACCTTTAATTTTGTTATTATTATGAATTGAAAACGTGTTTTCCAATGGTCTTAGGTGAACCCTATGAAAGGACTGTTCTACCCTGAAAAGGATCATGACCTACAGGTTGAAAACTGCTGCTCTAGATGTTAAATAATTAAACAATGTACCTTTTTAAATTAGTTGATTGATTTAGTTCGTATTTTATATTATCTCCAAGTGTTTTCCTTATTTCTCAACTTATCTACTGCAAATTGGATTTCTCAATAATGTACTCGTAAAACACTATTCATATTTGAATTCTAGACTTTACAAATAATTCCTAATTGTACCTTTTAATTAAAATTTTTATTACACTCAACTTTGCTGATTGCATGAGAGAGTCTGGTTGTTGGAATGGGCCTCAACGGCCTAAATCCTGGTTCTTTTGAGGGGGGAAGCTTGGATGAGAGAGCTGTGAGAATCGTTACCAACGTTGATTTTCTCATTCACAAGAAGTAAAAAAAACGCTATTCATAACGGTTTTTTAGCGTTATTGTTTTAAACGATTTTATCCAAGTATTATTGCAAAGTAAGCAGCAGTTTGGCCTAATGATTTTAATTGCAAGTGATTCACCCTATTTAAATTTATTATTTCCAGTGTTGTTATCTCCCAAGTGTTTTCCTATTCTCAACTTATCTATCACAAATTGGATTTCTCAATACTGTATTCCTAAAATGCTACTCATATTTAAACTCAGACTTTACAAATAATTCCTAATTGTAACATTCATTTGTCTTTAATGGTAAATCTTCTCGTGGATTAATGCTTTAAGTTTCCACGGATTGATAAATTTCTGGAAATGCTATGGACAAAATAATTCAATGTATCATTTCAAATCTCCATATTACACTATGTAAATCAATATTTATCTTGTAAAACATTCTATACTCAATAAAGTCTTTTTTTAAAAAAGTACCTTTTTAACGTCAGAAAAACTAAAAAAAGAGCAAATTCATCTACTCTTAGAATTTTCATTGTAAATAAACAAAGTTTACTGTCCATATAGAAATTTCAGAATGAAATTAACATTAATTCCAAATGTAAATATATTAAATTTAAGCGTAAACAGATAATATAATAACGTGAAAGTTAAACACCTTCAAACAGATACGCTTTAAAAATGCTTATTAAGTGACAGCCAATCAGATGGAATAATGGCATCACGTGAAAGTTAAACACCTTCAACCAGATACGCTTTAAAAATGCTTATTAAGTGACAGCCAATCAGATGGAATAATGGCATTTTTAAAGCGTATCTGTTTGAAGGTGTTTAATTTCACGTTATTAATTCCAAATATATTGTATTACTAATTATGAATTTGGAAATAAAAACTACATGTCATTTTGAATAATTCCCGAGTTGATAATCAAATTCGAAATCAAATAATAAACATTAAATCTTAAATTTGCCCAACATTAATGTATGTGAAATGGAAAAAGATTTGCATTCTTTATTCTCAGCTTAATTAAATATTACTGCATAATTAATAGACCCATACTTTCATTTTGTACTAGTATTAATTCCACTCTGAAATTTCAATGCATTCAGAAAATTTAACTTATTTACAATGAAAGCATTAAATATGGGTAGATCCTTCTATTTTTGTCTCTTGATATTAAGATGATGGATTTGTTATTTGACAGCTGGAGGGAGCTCATTCAATTCCCATGCATTTTTCATATATATATTAACACTGTGCGAATTTGAGATTTAATATACATATATATGTAAATTGCATTTATATAGCTCATATAGGCAAAGAACATTCAAACAGTTTTTCTAAAAGTGGAAAAGAAAAGGATATTACCTAGACTTTCCAACTGTAAAATAAAGAGAGTATAATTATTTTCCATTCTTTATTTAATTCTAATTATAAAAAAATTGCGACCACTTAACTGACCAGCATCTGGATGATTATTTGAATTGGCTATGGATATTCAAAAGAAATCCTGCGCTTTTTTTGAAATTTCAGAAAACTTTTCACGTTTATATTTAACTAATTTACTGATTTAAAGATTTTAATATATAATATATTCATCATATTTTTTTAATATTCGTTCATGAAAAATGATAACTATCTTTGGTTTTAGTGCAAATAAAATTATTTTATCTTAAAATTTTGTTGTCACGTATAATTAATGTTCAATATATAATTGATAATATTTCCAAATTTCTATTTTTTACTTCGCTAATTTAAAAATAAAAAAAAATAAATAAAAGAGGGAATCTAATATTACTTGAAATATTAATTTTATTGCGTTCTACTTAGTTTAATATTATTGTTTTGAGCTGAAAGATGTTAATTTTATTTTAATAGTTATAAATAATTAATTTCGAAGTTTTAATTCTGAGTTTGTTAAAACAAGTGTTTGTTCAATTTTTTGTCTGCTGGGATTCTGAAAAAAGTAGAAAGAAATTAAAAATTATTCATATATATGAAAATCACTACTTATTGTTGCTCTCAGTTTAGCAAGTCTGCAAACATTATTACTGATGCATCGTAAAAATTATTTAAAGATGACTTTTGTGTGTGTGTGTGTGTATAAACAAAGTGAATTTCAACATCTTTTTTTTCTCATGCGTCATAGCATCGGCCGGGAAGCGAACCCGCTAACCTAGGACAACCGCTTGTTAGGCGGCTGCGCTGACCTCTCGACCACCAAAACTTGACATATTTTTTTTGAATAGAAATAACTTTAATATCAATCAATGACTATTACCTAATGTAAAATAAACAGACTACACTCTAATATAATAATAATATAAATTGAACTTAGTCTCTTTACAGATAATTTGAAGATCTAAATATCATGCGGGAACAGGATCTGAGTTAAATATGTAATTAATTTCATGTGACTCGTAGATTTAAAGTTAACTAAAAAGTAAAAGGTAACTGCTAGACACAAATATCTAAATGCAATGCTCTCAGATCCAAAGCTCTTCACTGATAAAAGCAACAAGCTAGAAACTAGTCTGGGAATATTGGATGCAGGCACTAGCTGGGATTTTGATGCACAAATTTTTTAGCATCCATTGATTATCATGCCTTGCACTAAGTGGCACTACTGTATGGAAAGAGTTTCTATTACTTTTAATGAATGAATAAATTCACTTCCATAATGTGCAGGTTCAGAATTTGTATCTTTTGCCATATATCAGAAGAGAAATTGCTTTACAGAAAATATATGAAAGAATTGTAACTCAAGATATAGTTCATCACCTAGGTGTCATCTCAAATCAAAATCTTTTTTATATGATCAACCAAAATTCTACAATCAAAAAATTGTGACACAAAAAAATTGCTATAATGTTCTGAACAAATTTATTCTTCGAGATTTAACAATAAAGTCAATTGGATTTGATCTTCCTACACACAACTGGTGTTTCATCAATAGTTTCAGATCAACCCGTAGTCATTGTGCTTATTTGCTTTTATAAATAGAATTCAGTAGGCATTAATCTATGTGAAGGTGAGCAAATGTGAACTATGAATCATAGAATAATAGTTGGAAAATATGTGGCTCTAATGTGAGAATTAAAGAATATTACAACACTCTTGTGACCATTTCTTGTTTTTAACCCCTGAAGCTTACTTAATAATATTTTAATAATTAATCCATGTACTAAATAAATAAAGAGGTTTAAATAAATGGGGAAAGACAGGCACCACACAAGGTAGATACAATTATAGCCTCATTTTAAATCCAACATAAACAAAAAATATGCATAAAAATATGATGGTAATCTAATTCAATTTATCTGTCCTTAAAATAAATGGAATATATGAAGCTATCATAGTGAACAGATGCATAGACCTCTATAAATAGAAATTGCTTTAGGACTAAAACAGTTACAGTATGAGAGTTCAATATAATGAGATATTTATTCATATAACACTATGCTTTGCAATTGTATTAAAACACACACATATTTTATAGATCTAAACTCTTAATGAATACTCTCTTTTCCAAACACAAGATAAAGTCTTTTGAAAAAATAGAATGAATCCACTCTATCTTTTTAAGATAAGCATATATATGTAAGCAAATCTTAAACATTGGAAAATGAGAAGTGATGCAAAGATATAAAGAGAAAATTTATATCCAGTCAAAGGGTATGAGGCATTCATTGTTTGATTACCATACAAGTGAAAAAATTGGAAAACATCACTCTACAAACTAGAGATATTTTCAAATACAAATGATCACTAAATGCTCTGTAGTGAATCCAATTAGCCATGAAAATATATAAACTACTCATGTTAATACTGAAAATTTGTTCAACCTAATTTTAAAGCATGAAATTTGATCACTGCCATTTTATGTAAATTAGCCAATTGTAATATCATTATTTGTTACCAAGATAAATTAAAAGATGCTTTTCATAAATTTATATGATCAAAAAACCTGTCATGAAATATATAGTAAGTAGATAAATGAAATGTGAAAATATGCAAATAAATATAAGAGAAGTTATTTTCAATCATCATGCATTTAAACATGCATTATATGATTGTTATACATGCATACTAGTTAGACATCAAACTACCATCAATTGCCCTGAAATGATCCAAATATTCCATGCAATTATAAGAACGGTGTATTTTATAGCAATGGTAATAAAAAAAAACAATTGAGACAGATTTAATATTAGAGCATGAATATTTGTCAATGTGATTCTTTTCTGTAAGTTATCCAACTCCAATATGTTAATTAGTACACAGTGATCAGAGCAGAGATCTCTCTGTATTGGTCTAAATATTTCTAAAGTATATTTATCTATTAATAGGCACTTCAGAATTAGTGTTTTGTTCATGGTTAATTAATAAAGTGAGTCTCTAATCATGTGTTAGTATCCTTTCAACACATAGACATTTCCATAGTTCTTCTAATAGCAATTTGAGTAAATTTTCAAGATTTGATTTTATTTTTATACTTTTATTTTAGTGAAACAGGCAAAATTCTCTATACAGTAGTGCCACTCAGTGGAAGCCAGAGTAATCAATGGATGCCATAAGGCTTGTGCATAAACCCCTATCTAGTGCCTACTCATCCAATATCCCCAGACTGGTTTCTAGCTTGTGGCCTTCATCAGTGAGGAGCCTTGGATCTGAGAGCACTGCACCTAGATCTTAAGATCTAATGAAACCCTCCAGCAGCCACTTTTTATCTCTACTTAACTACAAAACTATGAGAATAAAATTGAAAGCACAATAATATTTACAATCTAAGCTCATTAGCTTATATAGTCATAGAGGTCTGAACTCAGTTCAGTCCATACATTTTGGTGACTTTTGTTCTTTAATAACCCATAGCTACTACTATCCTATTAGGCAGGATTGCTTTAAACCACTAAGCATCACATGATCACCAAAATGAACAAGCATAAGAAATAGTGATAATGTGATTTGACTTTTTATTTTATATTAGAAATCAATAAATTGGACTTGGTTTGTTAGAAATACAAATTTTCAAATAAAAAACATTCTAAAAAATCATATTTGAATTTAGAATATATATATATATGATCACTAGACGGAGCTTTACTAATAGCTCCTAACAAGCTTTTGTTTGCATAAAAGCTTGTTAGGAGCTATTGGTAAAGCTCCATCTAGTAATCATAAAATGCAAGCTAAGAGCAAGTTACAAAACTTATAAATTGTTTTGTTTATCATATATATATATATAAAGGTGAAAGACATAATTGCTTGGGAGTTCATACAAAATTTGAGCACCAAACCTGCAAGCACCAGAATGAATCCTGAAACCTCCTGGTACCAAGTCAGACATTCTACCACTGTACCAAACCATGCAGGGCAAAAAAGGATGATGGCTTTATTGCTGGAGGGCTTATAGGAATTTCAAGTGGCAAACTTTCAAGTGCCAGAATTGAACCCGAGACCTCCAAATCCTAAGTCACAGCCTCTACTGCTGCACAAATGGTGCAGGGATTTTACAAATATAAAAAACAAATTATAAATAAAATAAAAGTGAAATACAAAATGAAAACTATTATTGCTCTTATTGGCTGATTAATGTAACATTATTAAAAAAGTAAATTAGTGAAATATTTATTGATTGAATTTCATATCTAAATCCAGAACAAATAGTTCTTTATTACAGTGTTTAGCTGACCATTAGCAATCTTAGTTTTATTTCACCATTACTCCAATTTTTTGTACATTTTAAAATAAAACATTTGAAGTGGAAACATTAGTAAAATTATTTGTTGAACTATTTCCATCATCTAGTATTAAGAACCTAATGTCTTTAGAAAAATTTTAAACTTTATTTAAATTTCCTGCATACATTCAATTATTAGTAATAGGACACAGGTTAGTATTTAACACAAATATTTTGAGGGGTATGATTCTCTGCTTTTCTTGAAGTGCTGCTGATCTGACCAATGATAATATTAGTATGGGAATGGATCTCTGAATTCTTGAATATTGAATATTAAATTAATGTTTTAACCAATACAAATTTTTTCTAAAGACATTCAGTTCTTAATATTAGATGATGGAAATAGTCCAAAGAATAATATTAAAATGCCAACACCACAAAGTGGAAACCTAAAAATATTTCTTTTTTTTTTTTGATAATTATTATACAAATATTTTGTAAAAATAATCATAAATGTTTATATATAAATATGGAAAATATACATTTCTTTGTTTCATTGCTAATAACAATAGGAGTTTCCAGTAGTCTTGAAATTACTTTTCCAAAGGATCCATGAATTCTTATTTTGGGATGTAGTTTCAGTCTAATTGAAGAATTTTTAAACTTTAGAATAAAATATCTCTCCAGCATTTTTAAACTAATAATTCAATGTTGTTTTAATTATACTTCATACCACCAGGTGAATAGAAAACTTGAAAATTAGAGCAAAAGGAAAGTGCAGAAGGCAGCCAAAGCTTACTCTCTCCAAATAAAGGCTTTGTATAAATGCATGAGATATATAACAGTATTGGAATTGGCTAATTTATAGAAAATGACTGAAGCATCAAATATTTGAATGTAAGAACAGTTGTTATATTTGCAAGAATGATTGCTTTTCTCTAAATATGCTTATATTGCTTTGTTACCTAAATGTATTTATCAATTTTTTCATGAGTATGATAATAATTGCTAACATTCTAGTGACTTATTTAAGTTTGAGAGCTGTGCTGATAGTGACATATGGAATGATTTGTCAATTTTCTTTATTCATATGATAATTAAACAAATTTTTAATCTACTGTGATTGAAGTGACATCTATAATAAATTAATGATGAGATTATCTGCACACTCTTTTTAGGGCAGATGTGATGTAACCATGTAATCATATATTAGATGACATGGTTTCTTGTCAAAACTATATATACCAAATATCTAATAATAAAAAATATACATCAGTTGATTTAAAGAATCAGAGGTATTATTGGTACTAGACCTATTGGTCTTCTAACAGTTCTCTAAAAATGTTTAATAAAGTCATTACATTTACTCTGAAAAGTTTTTTGGACTAAAAATCAAGCAAGCATCAAATGCATTTATTAATGATTATAATGCAGTAGACTGTATTCAAGTATTAAGAGGAGTGATAGAAAGATCTATCATGAAGGGCAGCCATTTTGTTTTGTAGATTAAGAAAAAACATTTAATTGCATAAGAATTTCATCAATAACCAAAACATCAGAACATCAAAATAGATCCATTGTACTGTTAAATTTTAAAAACCGTTTGCCCAAATGAGATCACAGTGATTAAACTAACAAAACATAACATTGAAAAGGGTATAATGAGATTGTAAAGTGGTGTCATTTTTTATTGACTATTTATAGTCTTTGCTTCAAGTCTTAAGTGATGTTATATTGCTAAGACTACTAATATATGGTTCACCTGAAGATCTCTCATCCTCATATAGCTATTTGTGTTAGATAGCTGGGTTTGAAGACATTTAAGTGTCTTAAAATTTTAGATTTTTTACTCAATGGTTAAGGTTTAGATAAATGCTGGCTTTGGATTGGTATTTTTAGATTTAGTGTCTAAAACTATCCTAGCACCTCACTGAGGAGTGCCAAAGCACAAAATCATTGGTCTGGGGTTTGGGTGTACTTTATGATAGAGATATTTTAAGTGCTTTCTCTTGCTAAGCATTTATCACAAAGCTTGTTGAGCAATTAGCAAAGCTCTTTGTTTAGAGTCATTTATATTTCAAAAGATCTCACAATAGTTTGGCAGAAAATATATAATGAATTAAAATAGACAGTTAAAGGAATAAGTTATCAAAGTTCTTCAGCCCAGAGGATTGTATTAACAGATAATATTGCAGAGCTTTAAAGAATGATGCAAAGCATCACATGATCACCATTCTTTCTGCTTATACAAGCTGTTTACACAGAGGCAAAACTCTTCACACAGTAGCTCCACTCAGTATAAATGGTACAAAAATTATTGAATAAAAGCAAAAAATCAGAACTAAAACCAAAGGTTGTTAGCTGAGAGGTCATCGCATCTGCCTTGCAAGTAAGTAGTTGGTTGCAGATGGGTGTGAGTTTGCGTCCCGGCCAATGCAATGACATATGAAAAAAAAAGACAAATACTAAAATATTAAAGTAATATTAATAGCTTTTCAAATCAATATTGATAACAACTATAATGCTTTGATCAGATTATTAATACAAAATCACTGAATCTAATTTGGATGGAGTTCTTTTAGTATAACAAATATTAAAATGAAATATTAAAAAATGATTTTAAATAAATGCATTTCACCAATGACTACTTATGAATCTCACAGTTGAACCCTTAATAGAATAGTGCAGAGACTTAAGGGATAAATGGAGGGAGATTCATTTCGAGTAACAAGAAGAAGGTAAAAGTTATAATACATGGGTGATGAGCCAGTGATATCACTGACACAATTAAAGATTTATAGTAGATTTAGCACATGCATGTTTCTACACTAAATGGTAATAAATAGATATTCTAAATCAAGCTGGATCCTGTGTTATTATAAAAAAGAGAGATGTAGGAAAGACTATTGGAGAATTATAGATAAATTATGAATTAAAAAGGAGTAAATGTAGATATTCATCTTTTAAGATAGATGATTAAGAAAGACTGCAAGAGTATTATAGATACATTTTAGATCAAACTGGATTAAACGTAGATAGAAATTTATCCTGTAATCGATAAATAATGAATGAAATAATAAATATACATTCATCAAGAACTACACGGAATAGCAAGCACTTTTTTGATCAATCTGGGGAGGTGAATTTGATGATATATGAAGGTTTTTTGAGGGCAGTAAAGGATTTTCAAACAAGCTTAGAGATAAGGCACATACCCTTAAAATAAAATAGCCAGATATACCGTAGCTTGAAAATGAAAAACTACAAAATCTTTATCTTTTGGAAATTGAATAGCCTAATGACATAGAAAATGAAGATAATCTTGCCCTGCCATGGTATATATCAGTAGTAAAAGAAATAAAATAGACTGAAATAATTCATTTTAAATATCTTTGCCCTGCGCCCAAATTCACTCCACATGGTAAAATATTATTCAACAAATTTACAAATTTCCAGCAGCTTTTCATGTAGGTTTAAGTGTCTGGTTAAAAATAACTAGACACTTATTCAACAAACAATACTGGATGGCCAACCAATCAGCTAACTACGTATAAGAAAAATTCTAAGCCATCAAAACATTACATGATCATCATTTCCTATATTTACTGTAAGGAGAGTTTAATCTTGATTCAAACCTAGATTCTAACAATGAGACAAAATTTTTATATGTATACAAACACGTAATACTTTACGCAATGGGGATTAAAATTATTATGGTACAAGACTACATATATTTAAATAATCAAACTAATTAAATTACAACTATAGAACATCAATTTAGCACGAATAAGATGAGTTATAAAGTGAGTAAGCGTTTTTACTGCATCCTTTTTCCACCCAGTTTGATATGAATAAATGTGTGTATATGTTTATTTCCGTATATAATATGTAAACTCTAAAAAATAAAAGAAAAATAACCTTTGATTTATAGTCTTTCCTTGTTATTTTTATTGTAATAAAATCGCTGATCCATTTAAAATGCCAAGAGAATCTTTCACTGGAAAAATATTGATTTTTAATAATTTATTTTTTATTTTTTCTTCCTGCAATTATGTTTACAATCATTTACATAATATTAAAAAAGAAAATAAGCAACAATATTATTAACTTAAGAGTCTTTAGGCAAAATTTTTTTTGTTAAAATTCATTGTATTTTTCTCAAAACTACATTGACTAAATATTTAACATTTTTTCTTTATACATATTCATATCAACTCTGTTTATCTAATATATAAGGGATTTAAACTCAGATTTTCACAGGACCCTCGAACATCCGTGCTATCTCATACCGCTGATACACTTGATCACACCCATGTCAAAAAGATAAATAACCACCATTATAGGTATTTTGTGCTAAACCAGCACTCGTCAGTTGGTCCAGATTATCATCTCCACACATATATACAATCAAAGCTCAGCTTATATTCATCTAAATAGCTGCAATCAAAATTTAACAACACTGATTTGAAACCTGTTCTTGTCATAATATATAATGCACTTATTGTTTATATATGTATTGATCAATTACAGATATTTCTACTTCGCATCAATCAATCATTATACATATTTTCGCTGTGCGGTTTTATTGTTTCTTTCGGTAAGTATTTAACGTCGATACCGTTGCAATTAATACTGATTAAGTCAGTGGTTTCTATAATATATACAGTGCTGTTATTGTTTATATATGTATTGATTAGCCATAGATATTTATATTTTGCAACTATCAAGTTAACATATATATATACTCACATTCTTTGCTGTGAGACACCATTATTTCATACACTTGCAAATTATATCTGCTGTGACATTTCATAGTACGCAGATTACATATATATCATCATCATCAACAATCATTATCAATCCTCTGCAGGATGAAGGTCTCTCTAAGTTCAATACATCTCCAATCTTTAGCTTCACTTCTTCATATCAACCCTGCACACTTTCTTATTCCATCAATCCATCTCACATATGGTCTTTTTCTGGGTCTTTTACAGTCTATCTATCTATCTATCTATCTATCTATCTATCTATCTATCTATCTATCTATCTATCTATCTATCCATCCATCCATCCATCCATCCATCCATCCATCCATCCATCCATCTATCTATCTATCTATCTATCTATCTATCTATCTATCTATCTATCTATCTATCTATCCATCCATCCATCTATCTATCTATCTATCTATCTATCTATCTATCTATCTATCTATCTATCTATCTATCTATCTATCTATCTATCTATCTATCTATCTATCTATCTACCTACCTATCTATCTATCTATCCATCTATCTACCTACCTATATATATATACACAATAAATCTACAAAGTAATCAGAGAAATTTCTTGGAGGAATGTGGAAAAAAATTGGTAAATGATGCATGGAAAAGAACGGGATTGTAAAAGAAATTAATAGTGTTTTCATATAAAAAGTATGATGTAGACAGAATTATATGGAAAGGAGTGGCAATAATGGGATTAACCTATGATAATGATGTGTTGCATGTTAGCAAATGGGTTTTAGATTACTTAGAAAAAGTACAAAGAGAAATAGAAAGACATGCATAAGATGCAGATGTGTGGGTGGCAAAGGAGGCAGGCAATTCAAGGAAATGGGCTGGTCAAGTTTTTATACGAGAGATGCAAAAACTAAAATGAGAATGTTTGTAGATTACAATTTATGGATAGTAAGAGAATAGCCAAAATTGTATTTAATTGGGTTATGAATAAAGAACAAGCATTAACATGGTTAAGGTAGTGTGGGTGCAGAAGATTCGAATACCGACTTTATGTCAATATACTTGTATAAAGAATAATGTGATTGGGTTAGGAAGATTGTTGCCTGTTATAGTGACAAAGACTGGGATAAAGGAATAGATGTATTAATAAAAAATAGGGAGCTGGAAAGGTGGACAACTATAAGGAGTAAAAAAAAGCTTAAATATATATAGAACTAAACAGAATATTTGATGTGAGCTAATTTATGATAATAGCAGGGAAAGTAGTTTACTATTTAAGGCTCAAACAGGATTCCTAACAACCAGGGAATATACACATAAATAAAGAAATATGGGTGATTTAGTCTGAAGATTATGTAATGAAACTTTTCTGTGTGTATTTTCATTTTACCAGATATTAATAAGATTAATAATTTTCATCAAATATTCTAGAGACTTGAATAACTATAACTATACTAAAATACCAAACATATCTTTTATTAATAATTGTTTTATATATATTTACTTTGTGATATGAAACTTATAAATACATGATTATAATTAAATATTTTACCCAAATAATACTTTAAACATATAATTACGCAAGATCGAGATAATTTAAGACTTATTTACAATCTCATACTTCTTGATAAATATTATAATAAATGTGATTAATAATCATATTTATTAATATCATATAATTATTGGATCGAATCTCAGTATATTTTTGTAAGTATGTTGCAAATATTAATAAATACTATTCAGAATCACTCATACTATTTATATGTTTCAAACAGAAACAATGTTGATCCCATTATATCTGTATGTTTCAGACAAAACCTATCCTCGTCAGGTGTATTATATGTTTGAAAAACTAACATCACGTTAGAATTTAAATCACAACATGTTTAATAGATATTTTGCAATTTATTTATTTTATGGTATTAATTTTATAAATATATGGTCGCAATTACATATCATATTTAAACCAGCTTCCCAATTATTTCATAAGTAGGAATGTTTTTTAAAAAGATGTTTTCAATTTAAACACACACATAAAAAAGTTTATTTATTTAAATCAACATAGTTGTTAATTTAATATTAGATTTTGTTTTTGTGTTCAAACACATCATTAATCATATATTTAGAGTAAGTTTCTTTAAAGGCACAACACGTTTCAAAATCATGATAAAATACATGACAGAATATATTAATATTAAATTTCTCTTTGACGAGAACACAGCCTCCACTGAGTTTCGATGATGGATAATAATCCTAAACCAGAATCTGAGATCAGATATAAATTTAACTTTTAATAATCAATTCTATTATTTTGGTGCACTGAAAGATCACTTGTTATGGTAACATATTTGCAAAGAGAATGGTAAACAAAATGCTATAATATTTTGAAGAATTTAAATGGGAAATTATTAGATTAAAACAATGACTTAAGTTATTTAGAAATTACTTAAGAAATAAATAGTAATGGAATAAGAATTTATGCCCAGCATAGTTAATCACAGTAGGTAGATGGTCTTAGGATTGGAAGATCCCAGAATTGTTTCTGCTGCTCAAACTTTTTATGAACTCCAGAGCAATAAAGCAACATGCATTTTTTATTGCTTATATCAAAACCATCCAAAACACAAACATCAAGCTGCATACATCCCATGATGAAAGTTTGTGTATTCCATCTAGAGTTTTTTTTTGAGTGAAAAAGTAAAATAATTATTTGAATTGAATACTTAATAGATATTTTAATTCTATCATTAATAGATAATTTTAATTGCCCACAATGTTGCTATAGATATATACTTAACATAATAATCAATCTAAATAAAATTGAAACAAACAACTAATTATATTTACAATTATTTAATTATCAACCTGGTTTTCATCTCTCATTTAGACCGTTTCAAGATTTAGATCACATGACCTATTAATTACATTTACTCCATCTATTGGTAATTATTTTACCTTGATAAATATAATTAACATTATGTATGTAAACATATAAATAAATGATATAAAATAAAAAAAATACATAAAAAAATAATTTAAAACTATATAAATGCATATACATATATTTTTATATACCTATATAAATAAATATTCTATCCCTGTCTCTTTTATAAACCTTCATTCACAGTTCTACCATAATTCTTAAATCTTCCAATTATCTAATAATACCCCTTTTCTGCCTAATTTTGTTGGATCTTTAACTATATTTACACATCTATTCAACTTTTTCTGAATATATAAAGTTTCATAACAAATCATTTTTCGATCATCTTTAACATGTTTTATAACTCTACTGGTCATAAAATGGAGTGTGGGAAGAATATTAGAGTTATAAAACGTTAAATATTATCAGAAAAGAATATGTTATGAAATCTTATATATTCAGAAATATTTGGATAGATGTGTAAGTCTAGAAAAAAGAGTTAGAAATGGGCATTATTAGATAATTGGAAGATTTAAAAATTATAGTAGAATTGTAAATGAGAGTTATAAAAGAGGAGGGGGGTAGAAAATTTATATTTATAGGTATATAAAAGTATATTTATATGTATTTATATAGTTTTAAAATTATTATTTTTATATATTTTTTTACTTTTTTTATTTTATATCATTTATTTACGTGTTTATATGTATAATGTTAATTATGCTGTTGAAGGTAAAATAATGTCCAATAGGTGCAGTAAATGTAATTATAGGTCATGTGATGTATAAAACTTTATATCTTGAAAAAATCTCAATAAGAGATGAAAGCTGGCTTGAGAAATAAATAATTGTAAATATAATTAGTTGTTTGTTTCAATTTTATTTAGATTGATTATTATATTAAGTTAATATACGTTCTATTTTTATTATTTTGGATGTGACCCTCAAAAGATATATATATATATATTTAAGGTAACCCATGGATAGCTTTGGCTTATAGAGACTTTTAAAAAAGTAAAGGAATTGTAATGAGTATAATTATAATTACCATTTTTGTAAGCTATTTTATAATTCTAGATTTCATAATTAACTAAAAATATTAATCCAAACTAGATGTAAAACGTAAACAGCAAAATAGCACCATGTTGCCTGGAAGGTCTTATGACATTTGAACAGTATAAGTGACCGAATTGAATTACGGTCTATGGATCTTTGAGTTTTAAGGCTCACCATAATACTACTATTAATAATTTATATTTGCCTTTTATGTGACTTTTTATACATTTCTAAAAAAAAAATTTTTTTTTTTTACACACAAGCACATACATTATTTTGCATCTTATGTGTTAAGCACTGAATTAATGAAAAAATAATTAAGAACAATTTTATTTTTCTTGCATTCTCTACAAGCTTATTTGTTTGACCAAGCAATTTAAGGAAAATTGCTTTAAGACTTTTTGTTTGAAGAAGTCGAAAAATAGATTTAATGGGGTAGAATTAGCCTCTAATAATATAATCGTTAAACAATATCTTTTCTGAGACAAAATTAGTCAGAAAAAAAAAAAAGATTATTAAAGAAATTAGGAACAGGTAATTTTACTAATTGATACTTATTTATTTAATTAGACCTGTAATTTTATGTTGGTTACACACAAATAAATATAAAAATAATTTACATCCTTTTAAAAATATTTACTCAGTTAGTAAATCAAAATCATGGGGAAGGTATTATTAAAATCCGTTGCTTTGAATGCTAATGATAATAGTAATAAATATTATATATATATTTAAACCACTAAACATCACATGAATCACCATTTCTCATGCTAGCACATAACTATTATTAAAACAAGCAACAATCTCCATAGAGTAGCGCCATTCAGTGCCAACCAGAGTAATCAATGGATGCCAGAATGCTTGTGCATAAAATCCCCATCTAGTGCCTACTCATCCAATATTCCCAGACTAGTTTCTGGCTTGTGGACCTTGTCAGGGAGGAGCTTTGGATCTGAAGGCACTGCACCTAGATCTTATGATCTAATGCAACCCTCCAGCAGCCACCTTTTATCTCTACTTAACTACAAAACCATGAAAATAAAATTGAAAATACAATAATATTTTCAATCTAAGCTCAATAGCTTATATAGTTATATGACCACAAGCCAGAAACTAGTCTGGGGATATTGGATGAGTAGGCACTTGATGGGGATTTTATGCCCAAGCCTTCTGGCATCCATTGATTACTCTGGTTGGCACTGAGTGGCACTATTATATGGAGAGTTTTGCCTGTTTAATGGAGAGTTTTGCCTGTTTTTACATAAATTTCTTTTTAACAAGGGATTTTGAAAATAGTAAATTAAATATAATGAATAATATTTCTGTAGTGTAATTTTCACTATCATGCAAGGTAGGAACTGGTTTCTATCCACTTTCAACACCTTCTGGAGAAACATAATCCTAAACACATGACCAAAGACATATAGGGATGGATATTATCTGCATTTAACACTTTGTGGAAGGGAGTCATCATAAACATATGACCAAAGACACATATCTTTGGTCATATGTTTATGATTACACCACTCCACAAAATGGTAACAGCGGATTGGGTAGTTGTGAGTTTTCAAGTAAACCAAGATGGCAGCTGTACTTTTGATAAATGTATAGTTTCAAGGGACTATAATCTACTGAGGATGTGTTAGTTATTAAAAAAATAAATAAATCAGTGGTTAAATTTGGGGAAAAAATAAATTTTGATAAATTTAATTAAGCAGCTCTATTTCAATTTTTTTTTTACATAGATTATGACATGGAAAGTGATGATGCAATCTTAACATTGTTGTAGTTTGGTTTAATTCAACATGTTTCTTCATAATGATAAAAAATGGGAACTTCATGTCCCAGAACATGATGCAGTGGACTATTTCCAAAGGTACAGGATCCTGCCCTGCCAAAAATGTGCATTAATGGTCATGATATGTTGGCATGCTGATGACATGAATGCAAAGTAAACATTGTATTTATATATATTTTTATTCTTCTGTTAGTAATTTAATCCAAAAAAAACCCCAATATAAACTGTAAATATTGTATATAATAACTAAATGATTAACTTCATTAATATTTCATAATACTAAGCTCAATTTTATTCACAATTAATGAAGCGATACAGAACAATTGATATGCTAAGCACTTTCAGGAATTCTATGTTACTATATTCATAACTCTTTTTGCTAATAGATAGTGAATATCACAGTAATGTGTGCAAATTTATTCAATAATATTTAAATGGCCCATTCTTTAGAGATAGTAAAACAGGCATCTCTTCATTTGATCACTTTGGGGTTAACTACAATAAAACAAGCCTCCTTCACTTTGCACTCTGTGCACATTATCTCAGCTGAGGCTCGTTGGAAGGTACTGTAAATATTGTAATTAATTTTTCCACAATGATTTCTCTTTTTAAAATAACAGTAACAAAAAATAAAATGTAAATATTAAAGATGACATATTCTAGCAGGCTTTTTTTTTGTAAATATTTTTAGGAGCATCAGAAACTGCAGATTTATTAAAAATGCAGGCTACCATCTTGGTTTACTTGAAAATTGACAAGTATCATAGATAGAAACCAAGCTTACCTTGTGTGAGACTGATATAGTGAAAATTACACTACAAAAATATTATTCATTAAATGGAAAATCTCTAGTTTCATAAATGATTAATAAAAATTATTAATAGAAAATCAAATATAATCTCTATACAATGACTCAAAACAATGTAAGGTTATCAATCTGTGAGCAAAGATTACATATAAAATTAATATCAAAGGATCTTTTAGTTTAGAAATGTTTAAAGTTAAAGTAGTCTCATTTAGCTGAAATAACAGACATGAAGATATTGGTAAAAAGAAATTATGAAGCTATCTAATAACCTTGTATAGACATTGCTAAGTTATCATGTGTATTGAATATTTTGGATTTTCATGATGTCAGCATTAATAAATGATTTGTAACTGGAGAAATCAATTGATAAATGACTCTAGTTTGATATATTAGATAAAAATGGCATGCACAAATTGTCATACCCTTTAAGGATAGCAATTGATATTTTCCCAATGTGACCATCTTAAGTCATACATTTTATAATTTGAAAATATTATTGGAATATCAAAGTGGGTTTGAAAGCTCATACATCATAAATAAGTGGGTTGGTATATAAGCTGAAATATATGATACATAGTTAATTTTTTTTCTATTCATTGTTATGTGTGACCAAAGTTTTTTATTCAGTTACATGTTTATGGGTCATTTCAACTATAAAGTAGATAATTCAGTAACTTTTGTAATTGTGCATTACAAAACTATATATGTATTTATGAATGCTTCTGTATACAATCATGAATAGCTAGCTATTCTTCTAGTTTTAGATTAAAAATTTTTGATTAAAATTTGGTGATGATTTGTTATATTGACTACAAAGGAGCCACTACTTCTGGTTCAACATCCACTAAGTTACATATTTCTATTATAAAAAAAATAGTAAACAAGCCAAAAAAACATTAAAAATCATATGTTAGTTATAAAACTGTAAATTTCACTATTATTTAATGTTATGGTAGAATCTGTTTTTATCTTCCAGCGTCCCCTACAATTATCACATAAATCTCACACTTATTCAATTATGTTATTGCAATCTAAGTGAAAGAAATGTGCAATTAGTAATTCTTCACTGTTTTTTTTTCCAAACTTTAAAATCTTTGTTTGAACTGGCTTTAAGCATAAAGCTTACCACTATAGGAATTCTATCAAATATATTGCTTATAATAACTCCTCTCATATACACTTTAATGCAAAATTTAATAAAACATTTATTTTCCTGACAGTTTTGACTGTCCAGCAGTCTTCATCAGAGATTTCTCAATTTCTTCTAAAAGGTAAAGGAAATTGAAAAAGCTCTGATGAGGTAGAGGAAATTGAGAAATCTCTGATGAAGGACTGCTGGAGAAAGCTCTGATGAAGACTGCTGGACAGTTGAAACTGTCAGGTAAATAAAGAAGTTTTATTAAAAAAAAATTTGCATTAAAATGTATATGAGAAGAGTTATTATAAGCAATATATATGAATATATGAAGAAATGCAAAGAAAGTAAAGGAGAAGAATAAAAGTATATACTTCTAATAATAATTTTATCGAATTTAAAAAAAAAAAATCAATGAATTTTGTTTTGTTTTTTTATTGTAAAAAAGTGTATTCTAAAGTTAACTTTATTTAATAAGAACAAAGCATACATTCATAAAATAATAGAAAAAGGAATGAATAAATACCACTATTTCTTATGTTCCGAAAATAGCTACTGTATTATTAATTATATAAACAATTTTTCATTTAAGACTGAAAAGGCATTGGATTTATGATAGAAGATATAAACCAAAAGAATGTTATAACAGATGGCCTTCTATTGCATCAAAATGCTTAAGTCTGTGTGAATAAATTAGCCATGAATTGACTAAAAATGGTGACTTTAAATCATAATCAGCAACTAAGATTGTCTGTACAGGTTCGGAAATCAAAATGGATTTATAAAATATCAAAATTTGTAGATAAAAAAACTGTTGCTACATTTTCAGTAGAATGTTTTTAAAAAAATATCTAACAAACGATTCTCTTGATCCATTACTCACAACATTAGAAATGTATTAGTTTAACACTTCATTATCACTTAGGTTTTGGGAGCAGAGGGATTGACTACTAACATCCACACACACAAAGATATGCATATATAAATATGAGTAGTTGATAATCTTCGGTTGTATACATATAGTAATTTTGCAGCATAGATACAGGTACATATAATTCTAAATTGTCCAAGCACTTTGCTACTGTTACACAATCCTTTATTTACCACCCTTTTTTACACTTTACAGTTTTGATTGCCCCAGCAATCTTTTTCAGAACTGAGGTTAGGAGATGTAGAGTTCTGAAGAAGATTTCTGGGGCAATTGAATCTGTAAAGTGTAAGAAAGGGTAGTAAATAAAGCATTGTGTAACAGTAGTAAAGTGCTTGGACAATTTAGTATTATATGGTATACATTTGGCAATGCAATAAGAAAGAGTAGTTATTATACTTCTTCAAAATATATAAATGCATATTTATTAAAATTGTTTATACATTGTACAGGCTTGAACCTGCATTTATATATGTAATATATGCAGGGTTCTAACTCAGACTTTCACATGATCCACCACTCTCAGTGCCATTTCATATTGCTGACCCACCTGATAACACACATGTTGAAAAGATAAATAATCACCAATATACGTATTTCATGCTAAACCAGCAATCATCAGTTGGTCTACATTACTATCCTCACACATATATATAATCAGTACTCAGCTTTATATTAAGATAGCCAATATTTATATTTTAATGGACAGGCTTCAAACTATTCCAACTCACAACTCTTTAGTCTTCTATTTCATTGAAAATCTGATGATGGAACGTTCAAAGCCCTTGATAGTGCCAAGGTTGTCATCCTACCCATGTTGACATATTAGTCATTCTGACCCCTCATGTACAGGAAAATAATCCATTTATACATACATATGCAAGTGATGGGCAGACCTTTTACACACTATTTATATAAATTAATACAAAATTGTTTATGTTGTATGTAAAAGAGTGCATGATGGAAAGTATGACATATGCAAAGGAAGTTAATTACTAATCAATAATAAAAGCTATGTTCTATGACATATGCAAAGGAAGTTAATTACTAATCAATAATAAAAGCTATGTTCTAGGAGCATTAAAACCACATAAAATGTATATGGTGTCCACTATATATTTTTTTATATTTTGGTGATATAAATGCTTAGAAACTTACTAATCCATTGTTAAACAAAATCTTCATGAATACTAATATATTAGATGAAAGATAAGACTGGATATACAATGATGATTTTTTACCAATAAATATTGGAAAGTGAGGAAAATTAAGATTATTAAAAATTATTTTTATGGTATAAGTAATAAAGCCCATGTCATAGGGGTTAGTGCATCCTCCAAACTTATCTATGATCTAAGATTTGAGAATCGTTTTGGGTGAATCTTTAAAAAAAAATTGGGCCATAAACAACTTTGGATTTGTTATTTAGATAGCTAATTCATAGTCAGAAAACCATCAAAATTTAGTTGCCAAATGTATATGTAGTTATTTTTATTGAAAAGATATTCTGAATTCAGTAAGCTGCTTATGGAAATATTGTAATAGTTTTACACAATCTATTCTCTGGGTGCTGAGTCTTATCTCTATCTTTACTTTATTGATGCAGATGTATAATATAAGATTTACTTGAGAAATGTTTTCCATCTTTGTAATGAGAATAACAGGACTTAAAATAAAAAAGTAATATATATATATATATATATGTTAATTCTAATATTTTCACAGATAAATGATGACTTCATTTTATTATTATTTTCAGGATATTCCATGTAGTGAAATAGCTAAATAGCTGATGTTTTAGTACAATAACATATACCTTTCTTAGAGCATCCCCTTTCTTAAATCATAGTAAACAAATCTTTTCTGTAAAGATTAATAATGTTAATTCTAATATTTTCACAGATAAATGATGACATCATATTATTATTATTTTCTGGATATTCTGTGTAGTAAAATGGCTAAATAGCTGATATTTCAGTACAATAATATGTACCTTCCTCAGAGTGTCCTCTTTTTCAAATCATGGTGCTCTGAAGAAGGTACATGTTATTGTACTGAAATGTCAGCTATTTAGCTATTTTACTGTATAGAATATCTCGAAAATAATAATAATATGAAGTCGTCTTGTATATATGTTTTGTTTTTTTGCAATAAATCTTTTACTTTAGCTCAATCCTATTACAATCATCCATCAACCCAAAAATTACACCAACCTCTATCATGCTGGATGCAGTTTAAAACATCTATTTCACTTTTTTCTCAAGTGAATAACTATAGATCATATTCTAATTTGACTTCATATACTCACCTTTAATATATAACGACAATTTTTATGGTAAAATGATAACATTAAAAAAAATATTTAGCTCATATATAATTTTTAGTTTAAAATGCCAACATTTCAAGGAAATCTTATTCATTTTTGTCAAGGTAAAACTACAATAAAGAACAGTTTTGTCTCAAGTAATAATGAGACTATGATAAGACATGAAGTAAAGAATGTTCATATATATATATATGTCTATCTAATTTAAATAAAACTTAAATCAAATAAAAAAAAAACTAAACCTAAAATTAAACATTTTAAATATACATTCCACAATTTAAACTTAAAAATATTTTTTCATAAACAAAAAAAAAAAAATATTATTATTTTTTAAATAAAAAAATAAAATTAAATATAAAAATATTTTAATAAAAAATAATGTAATAAAATAAAACATATTAATTAATTCTTAATCTATAAAAAATATTTTTATTAATTATCTAAAAGCTTTTTCAACTTTTGGGAACACATAAAAACTTTATCTCTCTCCCACTTATCTCTGAAATAAATGAAGATACCAACAAACCACAACTCCACCTCCAAAACATCAACGTCTTCAGAAAGTCTCGTGGAATTCCAAAACAGGGACTTTTCTAGTACATAGAATGAACAATTTTAAAATCATAACCTTAATTAAAACTTTAAAGATTCTAAGTAAATTTAAATTTTATAAAAAGAACAATTCTTAAAATCAATCAAGAACCTCCGTTGACAAATATAAACAACGACTATTTAAAAGGACCCTTATCTGACTTTTTGTAAGTTTTAAATCAAATTAATAATGGTTAATTTTATATCTTTCCCGATTGTTAAAAGAACATTCCCTTTAATATTTTTTATGTGTAGTAATATTTTATTTAGAAATTATTAAAGCATTACATTTAGTGTCTATAGGCTTGGTTATTTGTTATTGATTTTGGTTTTCTTTTGTCAAAAATTGTTCGAAAAGAACTTGGGTCTAAAGTATTTATGGAGTCTTTGTTATTGGGCAACGTATCTTTGGGAATACTATGGGTTTTAGTTTCATCGGTTGTGGTTCATTTTTGTTTTTGATCTTGTTTTTTTGAAATGTTTTTGAGGGAATCGTGTAATCGACTATACCCAACTTTTTAAATAAACTGTGTGAACGTATATAAATGTTAAAATTAGTCGGGGGGCTATATAGTTTTGTAAAGTTGTATTAAGGAGGGTAATCTTAGGTTATTCATTTCGTAGTTGAATTGGTTCAATGGATTGGATATATTTGTGTAATTAGTAAATGTAGTATGAGATCCGCTACGGGCGGATTATAGATATCCACACACCCCTGTTTGCCTTGGTGGGTTTGTAGTGGAGAAGTCTTCTGGGTTTTTGTTTTTGCTCTTTTGTTCTGTACTTCCTGCAATTTATTTTGTGTTGTTGTATCTGCTCTTGATCTGTGTATGGGTGGGTTGATTGTGAATTTGTTGCCTAGGTAAATCAGGGAGATTTTCCTTTCAAATGCGACCTGTAGTCCTCATCCCCCCTAAATAAAATAAACTATGCAGCTTTTTAAAGTAAAATTAAAAATTAAGATAAAAACTAAGTTAAACATTCCTCGGTTTGAAGATTTTATAGGGTAAAAAATTTTCGTGTAATTTCTGGCGGGCTTTTATTATTTTTATATTTATATCTAAGGTTTATTTTATTTCTCTGCATCTCCACTGGCTGTGACAATGGGCAACGATCTAAGAAAAGGGAACCTACCGATCGCCCTATTTCTGGCCCCGGGTTGGTGGGGGGGGCACCCGGGTATTTATAGAATCTGAACTGATATCAGACCCATATAGCTATCTAGTTTGATAGGCTGAGTTTGAAGACATTTAGGTGTCTAAAAATTTCATGCTTGCAAACTGATAGAAACGTTTTGCATAAACGCTTGGAGTTAATATTTAGGTCTAGTTTCTAACTTCTATCCCTCACTGATGAGAGCAAATCAGCTTGAAATCAGCTGACCTGAGGGTGGAGCAAAATGAAAGAGACAGTGAATATTGACTCTGATGTTTATGTAAACAAATACGCTTGTTTAGAGGTCTTGGTAAAGCTCCATCTATTGATCATTAATACAAGCGATAGCAGGTTTTTACGTATATAAAACTTGTTTTTGTTTTTCATAAATGTATCTTTAAAGTTTTCTTGCAATGATATAGATTGCAGAAGCTTTCACTATGTGGAGAATCTGAACTGATATCAGACCCATATAGCTATCTAGTTTGATAGGCTGAGTTTGAAGACATTTAGGTGTCTAAAACATTCATGCTTGCAAACTGATAGAAACGCTTTGCATAAACGCTTGGAGTTAATATTTAGGTCTAGTTTCTAACTTCTATCCCTCACTGATGAGAGCAAATCAGCTTGAAATCAGCTGACCTGAGGGTGGAGCAAAATGAAAGAGACAGTGAATATTGACTCTGACGTTTATGTAAACAAATACACTTGTTTGGAGGTCTTGGTAAAGCTCCATCTATTGATCATTAATACATGCGATAGCAGGTTTTTACATATATAAAACTTGTTTTTGTTTTTCATATATATATATATATATATATATATATATATTTGAAAACCATAAAAAAAAAAACCATTTTTCCAAAGCAATATTTTGTTCCAATGGGGTAAATTATTGCATTGAGCTAAGATAGATAAAGCCTCTTCATCATGAATACTGCTAAACAGGAAAGGGTCATTAAACCTGACCAAAAAATCACTTTTATCTAGCTTTAGGTTTTAATAATAGAAGTAAAATGAGCCGAATTTCTAGTCTAGATGAAATGATAATTGCCATTATTTTGCACATATATTTTCTAGGCCAAAAAACTCTTTTGATGAGTGTATGTAATTTATCTCATAAAGATCATCTTGCTTAAGAAATAACACTAACTAAATATATTCTACTCTCTAATGGTTACAATAAAATTGTTATATAAAAGGCTTTATAAAGTGTTGATACCAAGAAGAGAATAAATGGCAAAATTGAAAATTCTTCAATTAATTATAGAGTATTTTTTAATCCATATTAAAAAAATCACTGATTACATTAATAAATGAGAGATATTTCTAATATAAAGTTTATCTTTTCCTCTAGGAAAAACTTGGTGATTTTTTTCACAGGGATGAAGACTGAGTACTTTTAGAACACCAAAATATTTATAAAATTGTATGTTCATTGTGCGGAAGTAGCTATGTGGGTTAATCTAACAGATATATTAATGTCAGATTTAGGGCGCATAAAATGGCTTCAATCAACAGTTGATTCTGTCTGCTTTTGCACTGAATTTTTTAGAAATTGGTCACACTTTTGACTTTCATAATACAAAACTACTAGCTCTTGGAAAAGTGTGATTTAGGAATTATGAGAGACTATTAAAATTTTAAAAAGGCCAAAAATGAAATATTGTGTATTGCAGCCTTATGGATTCCAAATATTTTATTTCTTTTTTAAAAAATCAAATTTAACAGCTGATTGTTAAAAAGGAAGAAGTAAGAAAATTTTTGTTAATGGAACACCATCTAAAATATATATGAATGAATGTTCTTTAAGTCACCACAATTATAAGCTCGTTATTACTTGAGTAAAAACAGTTCTTTATTATATCTTTAGTCTTGACAAGAATGAATGTGATTTCACCAAAACCTTAGCAATTTAAACAAAAAACTAATTCATAGTATAAACCTCCCCCCTCCACCTTCATATATATAATATTTTATAAAAATACTCTTATTTAATTTGATGAATAATGCACTAAAAATGAAAAAAAAATTTTTTTTCCAATTACAGTTTGGATTGTTGTAGGTAAATCCAATTACTTCAGAGATTATCCATAAAGTAACATTATTTACATCTTCATTGAACACTTTATTCTTTCTCTCTCTCTTTCTCTCTCTTTCTCTCTCTATGAACACCAGTCTGCTGTTTGAAATATAAAAGCAGTTTTATAGAGAAGTAATTGTGATGTGCTGTGCTAGCCAATTCTAACAAAATTAAATTTCTTTCGGGCGACCGCGTTGTAAGCCAAATGTAACTAAATGAACGAGAGGGAAGGGCCAGCTACAACTTAATTTATATTTCCACGTTGTAGCCAAATATAAAACTAAAATTAAATTGGACGAGTTTACACTAATTATAACTTTATTCAAATGGTCGCACATCTTCGTTATGGATCAATTGTAATATTTCTTTATTTCAGCTCGGGCGACCACGCTGTGCATTAATTATAACCTATGTTGAATCTATCTGCCATTCAAACACTTGCAGCTAAGTTGCATGCCAATTATAACGATTTAAGGATGGGCCGATGGATGCTTCATTGTTCCCAGCTAACACTATTTCTAAAGCTTACTGGGATGATGATGATGGTATAGAACATCCATAATCGTATTTTCCAGGGCGCCAAATTGCAACTCCAATGAGAATATTGAAGCCAAAACTCACTGCGATAACTTATTAATAAATTTCATCAATAATATTTAATGAATGGATCAATAAATAATCAATCGATTGAGAGACGACTGAGAATGTATTAAAATAATAATAATATTATTATTCTTTGAAATTCTTGGTTATTCTCAGCACACTCCCCATTCACTATCATTAAAGTCACAATTAATATTTTGTTCCGATTACAAGTTCTACATCCATCTCCACCTTCCTGATCCACCCCCTTATCATTCTCACATCCATAGGTCTATTACACTATTATCTGTTTTACTATTAAATTTTCCATTATGTTGGCTCATTTCTCCCATTACAATCTCTTCTCAGGATTTTTTAGAATAATAAGGTGTGGAAATCGAACAAACTGCGATAGATTATTGGTGATAAACACCCCTCTCATGATCACCTCCAAGGTGATCTTGGGCTGTCTTTAAGGTAGTTTAATGTCTATTTACATTAAAGCTCGAATAACTTAAGCTTATCAAATCTTTTAGAAAATAACATTATAAACATATTCACAATTAACCCTTAAGTTGAATATTTATTGACGTTATTCGCAGGTTTTATTTAACCCTTAAATTGAATATTTATTGACATTATTACTCTTGGCTCTTATTGATAAATTAAATGTATCAACAAAACAATGTTCAAGTATACCAATTGCACACACAATACCCGCACTCAACCTGACATCAAATTGAGTTTGTGACACTGTATCCAACATTTATAAGTAATGCTTAGTAATAGCTAGACTTCATACACCCATAAGGAATATCAATATTAACATGAGGCAGGCAGTGACCCGAATAAGAGAAAACCTTTTCACTAAGGTTGAGATATGCTAGGATTTTTATCGCTAGTCATATAAAGAGACTTAGGTTTACCTATCAACTTCTGGCCATCAATAAAGAAATTATCTTATGGTGTAGAAAACAACTAAGTGGGAAAACTCTTCCACTGTGTTTAAATACTTTATAAATATAGTATAAATATCTTAGGGAGGGAGCTAAACTATGACTCCACTGACTAGGTGGGGACTTGTTGTCCACCCACATATATACAGGTCTATCATCAATTTGTACAAGTAAAACTTTCATATCTACATTACTCTTGCAAAATAGTACACTGGAACATGAGCAAATAATATTTCCAAGCCTTAATTAGCTTGTATCTAGCTTTAAATTTATTTAACTTTATGATAATAATAATAAGAAATGCACATTAAAATTTCAAAATTGCGTCTCTGCTCTTTTATAGGATAATGATGATATTTTAGCCCAACAATCATGCAACCTTCATAAAAGATAGCATTAGGTTTAAGCACTTGACAAAAATTCCTGATCCGATTAAAAAAAAAACATTGCCCACAACAATATCTCTCACTGTTATCATAAAAAAATGTAAAACATTTAAAACAAGGCACATACAAAATGATTTAGCATTAGTTTCATCTACCCCTAAATGATAATAATCATAAAAGCATTTAACAGGCAGCAAAATGACTTGATATTAATTTCATCTACCCCAAAAATAATAATAATAATAATAATAATAATAATAATAATAATAATAATAATAATAATAATAATAATAATAATAATAATAATAATAATAATAATAATAATAATAATAATAATAATAATAATAATAATAATAATAATAATAATAATAATAATAATAATAATAATAATAATAATAATAATAATAATAATAATAATAATAATAATAATAATAATAATAATAATGAAAGCATTTAATAAGCACATACATGGATTAATTTTACATGGATATATATGATAAATAATAAAAAAAATTTTTTTCCTTTTTCTTTTTTAATTAAATGTTCTACATGAATAGCAATAATAATAAAAATATACTTAAATAGTTCTCCGGGAATGTCCTTTAGATTTCTGGTTTCCATTTTTTCTGTTTTTCCTTTTTTTTGCTGGTTTGTGTACACATATGACATTATGTAAAAAGAGTCCTTGTGATAGAGTTCGATTCTTATGCCAAAATATATAAAGTTTTTACACTGCTGAGCTTTTCTCATTTTAATTTCTGTGGATTAAAGCTGAAGAGAACTTGTTTGAATTTTTAAATATATGAGTCCACTTCTTGTTGCATTTTTTTTAGTTCACTTAATATTCATATTCAACACTTTATATGAAATTATAGCGTTCAAATTTAATGTTTTATATGCGAAATCAAAATTTAGATTTTCTTATTTTCTGTAGTTCAAATTTTACCTTTTGCTGACTTCTGATAAATTAGCAGAGATAATTATGACCGTTGATTGACTTCTGGGGATCGATGTATACCTAACCTAAACTTTACTTAGACATTTCTTTTTCCATATTAATAAATTTGGCAAAGTTCCTTTTTCAAGAGACAGACAAAATAATAATAATAAACGATTTCTTTCTTTTTTAAAAAAAAAGTTTATTTTTTAAAACTGTTCCAGCAAAGCTTCTCTTTAAAACCTATGATGAGAGACCTTGCAATAGAGATATAGCCATCTAAAGCTATTGAGATAGAGCTACCCCCCTTCACACAGGAGTAGATATTTTATAGTGTCTAGCTCTCTTCACTCTCTCCCCCAATGTGACCTTTTATTGACCTTTCAAATGTTTGGTCAGTCTCTGTTTTCCTGATTAATTACCTATTGTTTCTTTTCTTTCTGGTTTTCTTAATCTTTCTGACCTCTTGAAAACCATATGCCAAATTCATATCTGCATTCTAAAAGATAATCACCAATTAATTTTAAACTTCATTGAATCACTCTAGTGATTACTTTAGTAATTCTACACTCATGGAAATCACACCAAAGAACAAATAACAGAAAGCTCTATCCCCCCCTTTTACTTTTCTATAATAATAATAAAAAAAATTTACAGCAACCCAACTTCAAACCCAGAATCTTGATGAAATTTTGGCTGCTATGAATAGACTATTAAAATGAATTAATTTCTTCTTTAGAGTACTTCCTCATGAGAGACATGGAATAATTATTAATTAATTGTGAGTTTTATGATTAAAATCTATAACTAGATTAAATACACACACACTCATGTTTCACATGTACAATTTTTAATTAAACCGATTGTTATATATTCCAATTCTTAATTATTATTATTTTTTTTTACAATTTATAATTTTAATTTCATGAACTTGTTAGTGTAAAACTATGACTATCTATTCCCCCCGTCTTCTTTTCAGTCCAACTATTAAATGATGTATAAATATTGCTTATCTAATAAATTATATCTTTAATATTAAATCGTCCCATAAATTAATATCAAATAAAACAATTTTTTGGTTAGAAATCTTTTAATGACAAATGTTTAGATTGCATACCAAGTAAAATGTATGCAATCCCTATGAATATGGGTTCAAACCTAACCTTGATTAAAAAGTTTGTCTATTGAAAAAAAAATACAAATTATGAGAAAATTTTTTATTAAACATTATTTTAGATATTTAATTCAAAAAATGGAGTGTTGGGCAAACCCAAGAGCTACAATATATATGTATATATATTGAAACGGAAACCTCCAATCTCTTTCTGTTTCACCATCAACCTAATGACCTACTCGTCTGAACTAGTTTCGAACCTATTTTAAATGTAAAAATGTAATATATAAGTCGAGCGGGAAAACTTTGCTATAATGGCCGCTTAAATTGCATCATCCATTTACATACGAAAACACGCTATAATTAGACAGGTTTGATACAATTATAGTGGAAAAATGCTCATAATTATTTATAAAATGTTTTATTAATTTTCAGTCAATTTTTAATTATATTCGCTATGATATTCGTATGTGGATGGATAAGTTAAACATTGGAATGATATATATATATATTTAAGTTTAAATAAAGATCCTGTAAAACATTTTATTTAAATTTTATTTAATGGTTTTCTGATTTAATGTTTTACATATATAGTGGAAACAAGTATTTTCTTTAAATTTGCTTTTTTTTTTAATAAACAAATATGTTAAAAGTTATTTAGTTTTATAAAATAAGAATTATCTGTTCACAATTAAAAATGAGAATTTTTGTAAACAAGATATCAATTAGTGACACACCCGGGTAAAAAAGTAAAATCTGTTTTCTGATTGATTTTTATTTGCAACAAAAGACTTTTTCATGAAATCAGATTACCGTTCCTTCTGCTAAGTAATAACACCAGAAAAAAAATTTAATTAATGAAAATGAATCAAATTATATAGTTTATATATTTTGATACATTTTTTTAAGGAAATTAAATATAACACCTCGGAGATTTTATCAGTTGTTGTAGAAATTGAATTATATTATTTTGCTTTAATTAAAAGTCAATTGGTCCTGAGGCTTACGAAATTCCAGAAAGGTGTTAAAGTTTAGTAGAAGGAGATAAATAAGCCTTATTTTAAGTGGGAAGGGAGAATCCATCTTACTTTTGAAGAGAGTCAACAGGAGAAGTTTTATTATTGTTCAACCTTAACATGTCTGGCTAAAGTCAGGCAAAATTTTGCTGCTTTCCCGTGATGGAACGCCTAGTTCAATCCATCAAATGCCAAAGGAACAACCAAGCTTACACCAACTAAATTTGAAGATGCCATAAGCCGTAAAAATAATTTGCCTTCGTTCCGATTTCAATCCAGCTAAAGAAACACTATTTTAAAAATCGTCTCCCAACTAAATTGAAGATGCCATAAGCCGCCAAAGAAGTCACCTTCATTTCCAGCTCGAATCTCTCCTTAGCTACAGAACTATTTTAGTATTATTTAAAATCGCAGAGCTCTGTGTGCATTTCAAAAACATTCATTATTTCTTCAAAAACAGGTTAGCTAACCATATTATTGAAATTTCTATCTAAATTGTTTTCGAAATAATATTTAAATGAAATACTTTTTGCTAATACAATAGTGTAAACTGTCTAAATTGTTTCCTAAAATATTTTAATTCTATAAATGAAATACTTTTGCTAAATTTCTGTTAATTAATGTTTTGCTATATAATTTAATCACTGCAATTATATTTTGCTTTTCTTTTGCTTATTTTATTTATTATTAGTTATGCCTATGTTTCGAAACGGCGTGCATTTAATTATTAAAATGTTTTTAAAGATATGAATTTAAAATCTCTGTATTATTATTTATATAGCGTCATTTCATGCGCTGTTTCGAAACCTAAATTTATTTTGTCATTTATTAATTAATATAAACATAAAATGTGGCTTTTCAACCTTTAATTATTATTTTATTAAAGATTAAACTAGCCTGGAGTATATCATAAGTATATTTTTTTAGTTAAGCATTCGTAAGTCCCTTATTAAATATACTTTTCCCCCTTTTTAAAAGTTTAGTAGTTATAGATATCTAAAGAGATTGAACGGGATAAAGTAAAGTTTGTATCTATATATTCCTGTCAGTAGCATATCGTATTTCTCATGCTACAGAAGAGTTGGCTCTTTTGATCAAGCTGATGATCTAGTGTTCATTTAATATATGATCTTTAATTTATAATATCCTTCGGCTCAGCGGATGTGGGATTTATTAATATTTTCTCGTTGTGCTGTTCTTTTTGATATATATATAAGATGGAGCCACGGTAAATCCAGCCCATCTTCTCTTATGGGTAGTGCAGTAGCGAAGTCTGAGCTATGGGTCAGATTAGCACGTTAGTCCCCCGCCTCTGAACCAAATAAAGGTTCCCCATTAGCAGCATGACGACCGGTTATTGGGTAAACCGTTGTTTGTCACAAAAACCCTAAAACTATTCTTCCATCCGCAGAGCCACTTTATTATTATATTTTACTTGTGCCTAGAGTATTAGTAAAATCATTATAGCCAACTCTTTCCTCCCTAGTATGCAGTCTTCGGCATTGATCCGAAGCAATCTTGAAAACCCGTTCGATCTAAAGCTATCTGGGACGCTTTAAAAGCCCATAGTTAATATAAATTTATTATAATTAAGACATATTATTAAGCTTCACTCCAGACTTGGTTTGATTTTACGTAAAAGAGCCACTCGAACTGATTATAAAAGGACATAACAAATAAGTTAATGTAGTGATTAGTTGTATAGCAGGATATTTGGCTCCATTAAATCATAGCCACAAACCTATTTGCCAACATCAATTATTGTTCAAATAGTCTAGAGAATGTTACTGTATAAATGAAATGCCTGTGTGCATTTGCCAACAACAATTGTCCATAAATATATTTTAATTCATCATATACCAGTTTCTGTCTCATTATTAAATCAATCCAATTCACTAATTGCCCATAAGTATTCATTAGTAAAGCCCCTATTATTTAAATATGTTAGATTTTATCTGTGGAATGTCTAGTATTTAAGTTGTTTATATATATGTTTAAGTCCATGAGTCTTATTGTTTTCTCTGATTTGCTAGTGGGCCGGATGAAGAATTAAATCTCGTGTGCTACCATTGTTATGTTATCCATTGGGTGTTAGATCTGGTGCTTGGAGAGTGGGTTCGAATCCAGGCTGGTCCCTGACGTAAATCTCGGGCTTGACTGGGTTTGAAGTACATTTTGTGAGTTCCAGCTCGTGTTAGATGGATAAGCATATTTTGACTGGCACAATATATATATATAGTACAATACCCATTATAAAAATATATATAATAGTTAAATACATGCATATTGTTTTTACCAAACTTAATATAACTAGGAGTGACTGGAACTCAGACTTTCTAGTTATCTACAACTATCCACTTGATTATCTGTTACAACTGATACACATATTATTTTAAATTCATATAAATAAAGATATAATAAAACAAATGACCCCCAAGATGCACTTCATGCTGAAACAGCACTCATCAGTTGATCTAGTAATCATTTCTTGTATATAACTCTATTAGTAATGATTAGTAATAATCAATCTAAAGTGAACTGTGTCAAAGATGTGGGTAGAGTTAGTTTTACACTTGTCATTTCAAAATGTAATTAAATATTTTTTATAATTTTTGCTTACTAATTGGTTGAAAATTATTTAAAGCAAAAAGAATACATACCTAAGCTTTGAGTTTATTTGTATATGTTTTATTTTTAAAAATAGATGTTAATATATTTGATGATAATGTCAAGAAAAAAAAATTCAAGTGTAGGTTTGGCAAAATTTTACAAAAATCTGATCACCTAACATTTTCTGTCTGAAATGACATAGTGTTAGAATATTTTTAAATATTATAAGATTATGATGCAAATTTAAGATGTTAAAGCAGAATTTGATAGATTTATCTTACATCCATATTTGTTTGAATTTAAAAAAAGTAAAAGCAAAATATTTTGTTGATTTTTTGAAGTGTTTTCTTCACTCATTGAATGATTTATTACATCTTTGTGCTTACTTACAATTTAATTTTTGAATACTTGCAAAGTTGAAATATAATTTTTTAGAACAATTTTATTTGTAAAATTAAATTAAAAAAAAAGAAGACCAATTCATTGAGTTTTAATATAAAATAAAGATTTTGTACAGAAATAAAAGGTTGAGAATTTTCAAAAACTTCCACCAGATGTAATAATAAAGTATGTCCAAATTTGAAAGCGTTAACATGTTTTATCTGCTCGTGACAAACTGGGCACTTTTATTTTTTTTCCAGAATACTTTTTAAATAGGTGGATAATTTATTCAGTTGTCTCCAAAGTTATTTAAAGCAAATCAGTTACCTCCAACATTAATATGTGAAAGAGTATCCAATATATTTGTTTACCAGTCAATTTATTTTTATTTGTGCTACATACCTATACTCATCAAATAGATATCATGCAAGGGTAGTTCATATATAACAGGAAGTAACTTCTTTTGTTTGTTCTTCTCATGCATTTATAAAATAGAATGTATATAAAATATAAATATAGCAATGGAGTCTCAAGATCAATTGCCTAACTTATTATGATATTGCCCATGATAAAAATAATATACTGGTTTTTCATGGTCAAGTCTAGATATATATAGTTACAGTAATTCTGGGCATAGTGAAGTTCAATTTTAATGATTTAATAGACTTCAGTCAGGCAAGTAGTCTAGTACACACATATGGGTTATGAATGACTGAAAAGCCATTCCTTACTTTTGTGTGAGTTAAAATTCAACCAATATGGAACTAGAAGCTGCCCTACTGCATTTTCCCCCAACCTAATAATTTTTAAAATTAAATCTCTAATGTGAACTCCCTATTTTATAGCCTATGAAAATGAATTTAAAAACAGAATAATTAAGTAATCCATTTTTCATCTTGATTATTAATTAATTACCTCATCCTGATTTTAAATATATATTCATTAAAACTAATTAGTTAGAAAGATTAATTGTAACTAAAGTACAATCTAATGGAAATGTTTTGTTTTCCAAAAATATTTTCTTCATTACAGTAAGTATTTTATAATTTTGTCAAATTCAGAAAAATCAAATGAATTTCATCAAATACTTGCATTCAATACATCTATGTTTTTTAATATTTGGTTTGAAATAATATGCAATATTTCCAAAAATATCAATTAATGTTATTACTCAATCAAATTTGTTTTTATTATTCCAGGATTCATAAATAATTATATATCTTACTTTAGCTGTGTTTATTTCTACTTTTCATTTTAAGCTTTAAATATGTCAAGGATTGGTGACCTTGTAGTTAGCATGGCTGCCTTCTAAGCAGCTGGCCCAGGTTCATTTCCCAGTCAACGCTTTGACACATGGAAAAAAATATGTGTATACACACACACTATGTTGCATTCCATGAGACGACTTTGTTGCAATACATATTTAATTCAATTTAAAAGAATCTTGCCATATAGATCAAAAGTTTGGAAAAAAAGTTATCAGAGACTGGAAAGCTGAATGTGATTTGAAAATTGTGTGAAAATCTCATGATAATTTTAAACAATTAAATTAGTTATTCAACCATTTGGTATATATATAAATCAATCTGGAATGACTATTTACAATGAATAGATAACAAGAAATTCCTATCACAGATAATGGAGTAAATATTAATAGAAATGTAGAAAAAAGTTATGGACAAATAGATATAAGTATAAAATAATTACATTTTGAATTACAAGTGCCATATTTTCTCAACCCACATCTTTGACACCATTCATTTTAGATAAATATAGTAATGGTGATAATTAATCATTTACTAAGCTAGAGATTATCTTTAGCACAGATATAAACTTCAAAACTCAATTAAAGTTTAATACATCAGATTTTTCAAAATTAAACACACAAACCCATGGAGATATTCAAATTTCTTTTTTTCACCTGTAATATCTTTATAAATATATTAAATGATCTCAATATTACCACACATTTTTTTAAATTCATATAAATAAATAAACAATCTCTAGTTTAGTAAATGATTAATAATAGTTATTATTGTAATTATCTAAAGTGGATAGGGTCAAAGATGTGGGCTTAGTTAATTTGACATTTATAATTCAAAATGTGATTATTTAATATAGATATTTTCCATATAGTAAGGATATAGAGATAGTGACTTGGAACAACTGATGGGTACTGGTTCAACACAAAATGCATCTTGGGGGTCATTTGTTTTTTTATTGTATTTTTATTTATATGAATTTAAAGAATACTGGTAATACTGAGCTTATTTAATATATTTATATATTTATAAAATATCTATAGACTCAAGAAACCTAAAGGTCATTTGAGTAACGTAGAAAAGCAAATTAAGTGATAGCAAAGATTGAAATGTGCTTTTTACAAAATTAGCTGCAAGAAAGCCAACTATAAATACACATTTGTCAACAAGGCTGATCCAGCACAATTATTTATATAATAGAACCCAAAGAAGTAGTGAATACAATGAGGCCATAAATTTGATCTGTCCAAAGTGGATACCATTTATACAGAGAGAGAGAGAGAGAGAGAGAGAGAGAGAGAGAGAGTGAGAGAGAGAGAGAGAGAGGGAGGGAGAGGGAGGGGAGAGGGGAGAGGGAGAGGGAGAGGGAGAGAGGGAGAGAGGGAGAGGGAGAGAGGGAGAGAGGAGAGAGAGAGAGAGAGAGAGAGAGAGAGAGAGAGAGAGAGAGAGAGAGAGAGAGAGAGAGAGAGAGAGAGAGAGAGAGAGAGAGAGAGAGAGAGAGAGAGAGAGAGAGAGAGAGAGAGGGAGAGGGAGAGAGAGAGAGAGAGAGAGAGAGAGAGAGAGAGAGAGAGAGAAGAGAGAGAGAGAAGAGAGAGAGAGAGGAGAGAGAGAGAGAGAGAAAATTAAAAATGAAAGATCAAGGTAGAGTTGATAGTAGCCAATAATCAATTTACTATAAAAAAAGATAACAGCATTTATTTTTCAAAAAAGTGGGCATCCCGAGGACCTTCAAATATATTTGAATAACAAACAATAAATTTAGATAATTAAATACAAAACTAGCTATCAAGTATATATAAAGACCATCTATAATGAAATGCAAAAGAGCTATGATTATGATATAATATATCAAAAGCAAGCTAATCACGAATAAAATTTAAAATTTATAAACATATGTCTACCTTTTCTGTGTTAAATGTCCAAATTTTAATTTATTTAACATTACAATTAAAATAATAAAACCAATCGAAAAACTGTCAGTTAATAGTAAACTAATATATGCTTTTGATATGACAATGTCACTTTGCATAAACTTGTGGCAAAATGAATTGCAACAGAAAATAATTTAATCACATGCATTTAATTAAATGATTCAATTATATGTCATTCTCTTAGTCTATATTTTGCACTGCAAGGTGTGTTAATATAACTTTATTTTTTGTAATAAACTGCGCCTCATTTATCTCTTATCATTTATTTCTTTACTAATTTTGCTGACATATACCTATATCATGTGTGTACTAAGGAATTATTGTGTACTTCATTCCATGCCAAGAGTTTGTCCACAAAAGTTTATTATATATATATTACCATTAAAATTTAATAATAGTTTAAGGTTTACATTATTTATTTATTTTTATTTTATTGTTTGTTTTGTATTTGCAAAGATATTCACATATTGTGCTTATTCGACAATAACTATATTCAACAACATTGTAAGTTTAACGTTTAAATAATTTAAAATGTTTTGACGATATTACAGAGAAAAATATTAGAATAAAAGAAAATAGTAGGCTCAAATTTTGCACTATAAAATTTTTCAAACAACTGTAAATATTTTATTAAGCATGTTAAACGTCTCTGTGATTTATAAACTTATTGAAATATATAATAAAAGCAAAATTTTCATTTAATATTTTTTGCATATTAGTCAAATAATCGAATGACTATTTGCTAAAGAGGTCATATAATGCTTAAACTTCAATCCAGAAATTTTTTAGTTTATATTAACCCATTGCTACTGCGCTATTTTTTTTCCAAAAATTTTATCAAACATTTACCTTCACATTTTTTATTTCTAGCCCATTATTGTTTACAATGCTTTATTCTCTATCTTGACTATTATAATGTATTTCTCTATTTTAGTATTTTCTTTGAATTATCTTGTAATTACAATAAATACGGTTGCTAACAGAAACAAAACTCTTCCATATCATAATGCCACTCAGTGCAAGCCAGAGTAATCAATGGATGCAATAAGGTTTATGCATAAAATTCCTATCTAATGCATATTCATCCATTATCCAAGACCAGTTTCTAGCTTGTGGCTTTCATCAGTGAGGAGCCTTGAATCTAAGAGCACTGCATCTAGATCTTAGAATCTAATGCAACCCTTCAGTTGCTGGAGTGTTGCATTAGATTCTAAGATCTAAGTGCAGTGCTCTCAGATCCCAGGCTCCTCACTAAGGAAAGCCAGAAGCTAGTAACTAGTCTGGGGATATTGGATAAGTAGAAACTAGATAAGAATTTTATGCACAAACCTTCTTACATCTATGAATTAGTCTGGATTGCAGTGAATGGTACAACTGTTTGGAGAGTTCTGTTTTTAACAGCTTGAACAAGCATAACATTAGAACTTAGGCATCTGTGCATCATCAACCCTAAGATTGTTTAAAATAAAAAAATGATTTAAAATATATAAAAATGAAAATTAGATAATGTATGATATAAGCACATAAATATAATTTTTGTCAAGCATTGGTGGTCAAGAGGTCAGCATAACTGCCTAACAAGAAGTTGTCCCGGGTTAGCGGGTTCGCTTCCCGGCCGATGCTATGATACATGAAAAAAAAAAATTTTAAAAGAGTTTAATTTGAATAATTTAATTTAAATAATAATTTAAATATATATAAATGCAAAGATAAAACTAAATAAATTTCATACACATTATGTATAAAACTGAATTTACAAGTTAAAAAATAATATATTTAAAATATTAGATAAAACTAAATATAATTTTAAGATAGAATAAATTTTAAGATGATAATGATAAGGTATATGAATATTTTTACAATTGTAATTAAAATATGTATTATATACATTTAGATATAGTTATAGTAGAATATTTTGTTTCTATGTAATCATATATATTTAAATATTTTGTAGTTCTGAAGAAAGTTGCTGAACAGTCGAAACTTTAAGGAAATAAAATTAATTAAAGAAAACAATGTTTGCATTAGATAAAATGAAAATAGAATGCTATTAGTTATATATGTTAATAATCAATGCATAGAGAGAAAAAATGAAGATAGAATAATAATACTTAATGTTTTTTTAGTATTTAGTCAGATCACTAGCATTTTCAAAACTTGTTGCAAATTAATACACTTTGTGTTTCTTGTTTGAATTTATTGAAAGTGTTTTTGATAGTACTTACTGTTAAGACTTTACTTGTTGCTAATGCTTTCTAAAGTTATGAGTAGAAAATGTAAGCTTGACTACAAGTAGTATCATGGTTTATAATGTAAGCAGACATTAGAACTGAATACTTGTATTTGTTTTATGCATAAATATTAGAGTTTAATTTTAATATTTTACATTCAGACACATAATATATCTTTGTTTACCAATACGGAATTTTAATAATTATTATTATTATTTTTAGTTGATATGTTATTGATTTTCAGATAAAATTTATTATATTAAATTAATTATTTTCCATAGTAATAGCAAAAATAGAGAAATATAAATGAAAACATGATTCCCAGCAAAGATCTAATGATAATTAATAACTCCTTTTATATACACTGTATTTAGGGAAACATAATGTTTCTACAATTAATTTTCTTTTTTTCTCTCTTTGTAGCTCTGGTGAAGATTATATTAGTATCATTTATGTTCTTCATTACTATTTACAATACTTTTTACAACCCACTATTGACAGTTTCAATTGCCCCAGCAATATTCTTCAGAACTTCTACTTATATTTTCTGAAGAAGATTGCTGGGGAAATCGAAACTGTCCAGTGGATTGTAAAAAGTATTGTAAAAGTAATAAAGAACATAAATTATATTAATATTATATGGATTTGGCAATGCAATAAGAAAGATATGCTGAAGATTGTTGGACAGCCGAAACTGTAAAAATATAAAATTAAATTAAATGTAGAAGCAATATGTTGTATTGAATAAAATGCAAAGGAAAGAAGTTATTATTTATGTTTATTAATAAAATCAGAGCATAGAAGATTAAGAAGAAAAAGAAAGAATATTAGTATTATTTCAAAAAAGGATTAATGATGGAGGAGGTCTTAGAGCTTAATTAAAAGAAATGATATGGTTGAAATATACTTATACTCAGGAGATAAAATTATTAAAACAGGCAAAACTCTCCATACAGTATTACCACTCAGTGCAAGCCAGAGTAATCAATGGTTGCACATAAAATCCCCATTTAATGCCTGAGTAGGTACTAGATGGGGATTTTATGTACAAGCCTTCTGGCATCCATTGATTACTCTGGCTTGCACTGAGTGGCACTACTGTATGGAGAGTTTTGCCTGTTTTAATAACAGTTATAAGAAAGCATAAGAAAAGGTGATTATGTGATGTTTATTGGAGACATAATTATACTAGTAAATTATGAAAAACTAATAGAGAATATATGGAAAATATTTGAGTTTAAGATTTTTATAAATGAGTGGAAAAGAAAATTCCTCAATGTCTTGTGCATAAAGAAAAATTGTTCAAAAGAACAACAGTAAATTGTCATTTCTAATAAATACATTTCAAGTGGTGGTCAAAACATCTAATGAAAATTGATAACAATAACTATTACTCCTATTTGTATTTTTATATTGGACTGTTTCCATCTTCTAATATATGTATTGAATGTCTTTAGAAAAATTTAACTTTATTTAAATATTCCAAATACATTCAACTGTTAGTAATAGCACATCAAACAGGTTAGTATATGCATAACATTTTGAGAGTTATTATTCTCCCCTCTTCTTCAGGTGTTGATGGCCTGACCAGTGACAGTACTAGCATGAAATTCAAACCTGGTTTCTTAGATTCTTGATTATTGAGTTTTAAGGTAACACTCTAACCTACTGATCCATCCTATTTGTTACAAAAATATATTATCTGATAAAATAAATTTGTTAGAAAACATTTAATCCACCACACATCCTTTTTAAAAACATGAATACAGACACCTGTAAGTAGTACATAAAACCTGAGATGGATTTCTGGATGAAGCACTTCTTAGTTACCCTGAATCTTGAGCTCTCACATGTCCTCAATTCTTAATTCGGCACTTCCAATGTAAAATTTATACAATTAAATTTGCCAATACTAAATTTTTTGTACATATATATTCGCAATATTCTCTTTAAATAAAAATATTAACTATTATTATTAATCATTAATAATGTCAGAGATAATCATATCATTTCTTACTCTAGACTAGTCATCCTGTGGCTTCAAACATATTCATAGGATAATATTAAACCATATAAAAAATATAATATAGTTGAGAATTGAAATATATTGAAACGGGAACCTCCTAATCCCTTGCCGTTTCATCATCAATCTAGTAGCCCACTCGTCTGGGTTAGATTCGAATCTCATTTAAACTATAATATGTAAAATAAAACTACAATTTGCTGTCATGGCTGTCTGAACAGCATTATATATTTACATATGAAAGGACGCCATAATTAGATAGGCTTGATAGAATTATAGCGTATTATTATTATTAATATCGCGTTTATTTTTTTTAAAAAATACTTTTATTATGTTAAATAATGATAAGGTTCAATTTATTAATAAATTTATTATTTTAATTCGTATGTGGATATATAATCCAACCTATATTTGTAATGTATATAGGGGTGGCGTGATTTAAAACATTAAAATGTGTTATATATTTAAAATGTTAAAGATGAAAAGATTTTAAAATGTTTATTTAAAAACTGACATACGATTTTTGGTACACAAGGTGCAGGACAAAGTTCACACAACCAACACCGGACCCCAATGCTATATTTTGCGATAGGCTCAAAGCACTTCAAAACAAGGACAAGATTCTATCCTCTAGATTTTTGTTTAATAATACATGGAGCCTACTAGTATGGCCCACAGACTCTACATGAATTTTGGACCTGATATATCCACATTGTAGTGTATCGTGGAAGAAGTAGTCTATGTTGCAACATGTTGGATTCTACTAGAGAGGCATTGATTTCACACTACATGTATCCCAGCTGATAAGTTAGCATTATTGGGTCAACCTCAAAAGGGGTGGGCAATACCAACAAAATAGTACATATTTACTCATATATCAACCTGCTAGTGCAGAGAATGGCTCTGGCATACATCTACCAAACCAATGTCAGCAATGGATGAGCCAACATTAACAATTTATTATTCATCTGTACACTTTTATTATGTCAATAAATATATTTTTAAATAAAAATTAAACCAGCAAGCATCACATGATCACATCTCCAATACTAGCACATAATTGTTTATAAACAAAGCAAAGCAAAACTCCATATAGTAGTGCCACTTGTGCTAAACAGAGTAATCAATGAATGCCAGAAGGCTTGTGCATAAAATCCCTATCTAATGCCTACTCATCCAATATCCCCAGACTAGTTTCTGGCTTGTGGTCTTCGTCAGTGAGGAGCTTTGGATCTGAGAGAATTGCATCTAGATCTTAGGATCCAATGCAACCCTCTAGCAACCACCTTTTATCTCTACTTAACTACAAAACTATGAGCATGGAATTGAAAACACAAAAAAATATTTTCAATCTAAACTCAATAGCTTATATAGTCATATGGGTCTGAACTCAGTTCAGCACCCATACATTTTGGTGTCTTTGGCTCTTTAACAACCATAGCCACCACTACCTTATTAGGCAGGATTGGTGTTAAACCAGCAAGCATCACATGATCACATCTCCAATACTGGCACATAATTGTTTATAAACAAAGCAAAGCAAAACTCCATATAGTAGTGCCACCTGTGCTAAACAGAGTAATCAATGGATTCCAGAAGGCTTGGGCATAAAATCCCTATCTAATGCCTACTCATCCTAAGATCTAGATGCAATGCTCTCAGATCCAAAGCTCCTCACTGACGAAGGCCACAAGCCAGAAACTAGTCTGGGGATATTGGATGAGTAGGCATTAGATAGGGCTTTTATGCACAAGCCTTCTGGCATCCATTGATTACTCTGTTTAGCACAGGTGGCACTACTATATGGAGTTTTGCTTTGCTTTGTTTATAAACAATTATGTGCTAGTATTGGAAATGTGATCATGTGATGCTTTCTGGTTTAACACCATTCCTGCCTAATAGGGTAGTGGTGGCTATGGTTGTTAAAGAGCCAAAGACACCAAAATGTATGGGTGCTGAACTGAGTTCAGACCCATATGACAATATAAGCTATTGAGCTTAGATTGAAAATATTTTTTGTATTTTCAATTTCATGCTCATAGTTTTGTAGTTAAGTAGAGATAAAAGGTGATTGCTAGAGGGTTGCATTGGATTGTAAGATCTAGATGCAATTCTCTCAGATCCAAAACTCCTCACTGATGAAGGCCACAAGCTAGAAACTAGTCTGGGGATATTGGATGAGTAGGCATTAGATAGGCATTTTATGCACAAGCCTTCAGGCATCCATTGATTACTCTGTTTAGCACAGGTGGCACTACTATATGTAGTTTTGCTTGCTTTGTTTATTTAAAAATGTTAAAAAGGTTTTCTTTCAAATGTGTTGAGAAGTCTTCTTTAAAAATTAAGTGTTATTTTTTTCTTAGAATTAAAAGTTGGTTAGAAACAGATTTGTAGTAAACAAGTATTTAATTAGTGACCACACCTACCTTTGGTCAAGTTAAAAAGTCATTTTAAAATCTGGCTAATTGAAATTGTGTCAGATATAAGCATTTAAGTTATTTTTGGATTAAAATTGTTTATGGCAAAATAGTTTTACAAAAAAACATAAAAGTTATAACTGAAATACTTTAATAGTTTATCAAATATTTAAGATCAAAATTACATGTTTTTAGAATTTAATTAAAACGGAATTAAGAAAAAGTTATAACACCTCGGAAACTTATCAGCATATTTGGAATCAGATTGTATGTTAACAAAATTAATTAAAAATGTAATCATGAAGCAAAGAAAAATTCTTAAAGGTGTTAAGCTGATAAAAAAAAGATATTAATGGGCCATATTTTGAGTGGGAAGATAGACTGACTGAGATCTATAATACTGAGAGACTGACTGAGATCTAGATATTGAGAAGAGACTCCATTTTGAAGCGCATTTATATTAAAAAAATCCAATCTAGTTTTGAACTGAGATGTCCGGCTAGTGTTGCCATCTTAGCTGTCACTCTGTAAGGAGACTACCGGTTCATTTCCATCCGACACCATTTATAACCAAGAATGCCGCTATAGCATCTACCATCTAACCGAAAAAGAAGAAGAATGCCACTATAATATCTACCATCTAACTGAAAAGAAGAAGAATGCTGCTATAATACCTACAGACCACCCATAAAAGAAGAGCATGCCGCAAGCCGCCCAGAAAACTCCCCAAGCTCCAGCTCAAGCACCTACTAATACCGGTAAATCATTTTAAACTGCAGAGCTCTGTATATTTTCTGTATAAGTTCATACTACCTTTTAAATTCTAGTTAGCTAACTAACCACTTAATATATTTTAAATGTTAAAGCTTTTCTTTTATTGTTTTAAAATCTGTAAATGATCCACTTGCTTTTAAAAATCTCTTTGAGAAATTAATTAATGTTTCTACTTTAAACTATCACTGCAGTCACATCTCTAGTTAATTTTTTTTATCACATAGTTTTAATAGTTGTTATATTTATTTTATGATATGCTGACACTTCGAAACAGCGAATACTAAATTTTAATATTTTAAGAAGAGATTAATTAAAACATCTTCACGTAATTATTTATAATTTTATTTCTGTGCACTGTTTCGAAACCCTCTTAAGAAAATAGTAACGACTCGCTCGTTATCTTTTTTTGATAATTGTTTGATTGTAAATTTTTGCAATGTGGCTTGTTTTAGTGAGGTTTAATTTTTAAATACTAAGAAATAGACTAACCTTGATAAATATTTAATAAGTATATTTGCTATTTAAGTTATTTTGTAAATCCCATCAAATATACTTTCCCTCCTTTTAAATACTTGTCATTTGATCAATAACAAATTAGAGTTAGCTGGAACAGCAAAGATTATCTGTAATTATTTCCGTCTATAGCATATATTTTATCATGCTATCTAAGAGTTGGCTTCTATTTGATTAAGCTAATAAGCTATTGTTCTTGGCTATAGAATATTAAATTTTATAAAATTCTTTGCTTGGCGGATGTGATTCATTCACTTTAATATTTTTCTCGTTTTTCTGCCACATATATTTACGTATTTAAGATGGAGCCTCGGTTAAGCCAGCACATCTTCCTCTCATAGGGTAGATCAGTCACGAAGCCTGAGTTTAAGGCCAGGTTAGCATGTAAGTCCTCCGCCTTTCTGAACTATTTGTTCCTTTTCATGCAGCTTAACGATCAGTTTTCAGGGTACCAGCGTTGGTCGCAGAAACCCTTGATCGACCAATCCATCCGCAGAGCGACTTTATTATTGTATTTCTGGTGCTATAGTGCATTAGTACATCCAGAGCAGCCAACTCTACCTCCCTATTTTAGTTCTTTCAGCAATTGGCTGAGATAGTCTTAAAAGTCCGGTCAATCTAAGTTATTGCAGCCCTATTTAGGCTAAATAAATAAATATAAACAGACGAGAAACGTCTACCATAAGTGTTGACCAAGGTCTAGTTTAATTATTAGTATTCAGCCACACATTAAGAGGAGTCCGCATATGTTACACTATAGACATGGCGTAGTGATAAGCTATTTATTTAAATGCCTGCATGCATTTATTATATATATCCGTAAAATAATTGTATTCAAATTCTAACATATCAAAAGCAATCTATGGCTTTCATGAATTCATAAGATGAATAACTGTTGCATTCATCTTACTTACATGTAACTTTATTTATTAATCTGATAAAGAATCTGTCCGAAGAGCACACTTAAAACTCTTCCATTAAATGCCTGCATGCATTTCCACTTGTATGTACTTTGTGATATATATTTGAGATAAAACTTATTATTGGAAAAATTAAAACTTTAGTAAATTAACCTAGTCCACTCTCAGTTTCATTATTCAATCCAATTCTCATTATTATTATGTTATAAAATATGCATTATTAAAGGTCTCCATTAAGTCAACTATTCGTTAGATATGATCAATTTGTAATTTAATTATGAGTCTCATTGTTTCTCCCTGACCTATGTCGGCCGCAAATAAAGGAGTGTGCTACATGTAATTTCAAGGTGGTCATTCATAGGGTCTTGAGTCTTGGAGTACTGGCTTACGAGTTGAAGTGTGGTCAGACTTGGGATGTCACAGTCCTAGTCTGGTCAGCTTCGGTCTCAGATTGCTTGGATTCTGAATTCTGTTACGTGAATGTACAAACTTGACTGTTACAATATTTATGTAATATTTACATGAAATAATAACACATGAGTTATCAACAGTAGTATTTCAAAAAAATAAAGACTTTATATACTTTTTAAAATGATTATTAAGTTTTAAGATCATGTTATTTTGTTTGCACTCCACATGCAAGTGTAAAATTTAAAACCAGTAAAAATAACAATTTAATTAATTAAAAATATATGTTTAAAGTAAAATTTTACTTTGTATTACCAATAACTATAATTATCTCCATTTCTTTAAGATTTCAATATGCAGGCTACAACCTACTGGCTACCTTTTAAAAAAAATTGTCAACATTTGTAATCTCTTTTTGCATTAACCGGTTTATTTTTCAGCTAATATTCTGACTGATTTCTTCATTCTCACTAGATTTAACTTTTGAACTTTCATTTTAATATTAAACCATTTTTATTTATCAGTTAATAAATTTCACCTCATTTGATAAATACTTTTGTTTAAAAATTAAGTTTAAAAAGTCACATTTGATTTTCAGAATTATTTTAAAAATTATATTTTAGTCAAAACAAAATGCGGTCACATCACCAAATTTCAAGTGGAGCTGATGCAATTTGAAAATTGAATGAAATCTTATTTGTTTGATGATTGTTTTAAAAATATGACTGAATTATTTTTAATAACTACTAAATATGTAAATTTAAGCTTTAAAAATTTACAATTTTTTTGTAATTTTTATGATATTGATAAATAATATTGCAATCAGGTGAGTGACGTCATTTCTAGACAGCTGTGATTCTCGTGACAGTAATCTCTATAGTAACAATATTCAGAAAAAAATGTTCTTTTGTATTTAAAAATAAAACATTTCTGTAAAAAATAAATGTGAAATAATATTTATTTTTAAGTTTTAATAATTATTACACAATTGTGGTACAAATATAATCATAAACTTTTTCAAAAATCAAGTTTTTAGATCATTGTAATATTTTCTTAAGTAAACTTGCAGAATTTGGGATCACAAAATAAATAATGGGTACTCATCATCCCAGAGCTTGAGGTGATTTTATGGACCCACTATTGGATTTTCCTACCATCTTTTGAATTTTTTAGTTTTCACAATATTAGAAAACAAATACACATTATCAGTCCTGCCCTTTTTTTATAAAGCCATTTGAAAATTTTTATATTGCAAATTACCAAAATTTTAAAACAATTACATACCATACAACAAAAATCTATAGCCTATGCAATTCTACTCCCCCCCCCCAAAGAAAATCATGCAAGATTCATCAAGATTGTTAAAATTGAATTAAATATTAGTAAATCCAGTCTTATTAAACATGGATGCATGGTATAAGAATACATCTTCAACCCTTTTCTTTCATATATAATATCTTAAATATATTTAAAATTTCTATTCCACTACACATATTTTTAAGAATATAAATAAAGATATTTGAATAAAAAGATATTCAAGCTAAGTGTATGACTCAGCCTGAACTCCTTAATTGTGCTAGGTTACAACTGATCATGTGCCACCATTATATTTAAGCCTAATAATTAATTAGTAATAATCATTAAAGCATTTATCTGAAATGAATGCTGTGCAAAATGTCAGTTCTATAGTGATGATGGTTGTAGAGAGGAATTTTCTATTAATTGAAGAAATGACTCGTCTTTGAGTCTTTATAAAAAGTGAGCTGAGTAAATTCTTAATATTCATTCCATTTGTTCATAGGGTTGCAACACTTATTAATATACTATTCATATAGTAACTGGACATAGTCGAGCTTCTCACAATCATGCATTAACCAGGGTTTATTGCATTTTTATCTGTGAGTTGAATATCAAAAAACATCATGATCTTTCTTCTCAGTTACCTGATAGTTTTTAGCTAAAATATCAGTTGACTTTTTTAAATGCAAGTTGAATGTGTGTGTGAATGAACTTTTGTTATTTGCAATCATGGCAAAGAAAATTAAATTATGGTTCTTATTAGCATATAAAGTCATCAGCCGAGTCAGTGATTGGTGGCTAAAGGCAGAGATACTAAGAGTTCAAAAAATAGGATTCAGGCTGTCATTCATAGATGACATTTTACTGAGGTACTTGCCATTTCAGATCATTTTCCCGTGAAGGAAGTTGGCAAGAATTGGATAAAAAGTTGTTTAATATCAAATGTGATATTGTTAGTTTTTGTGAAAATAAAAGAAAAAGTAAAATGACAATTGCATTAAAAAGTGGACATATATTTTAATACAAAGGCACAAATACTGAAATCCCATATGAAATAGATTTTATTATAAATAAAGAGTAGGAGAACAAAATTGTGGAGAATGACATATATCAGACAGAGTGGGATAATTAGATATTTAAATTAATGGAAGGTGAGAAATGCAGCTAATTCAAATTTTTATTACAGTAAAGAAGTAGCAGGCTTTTATATGAATGTAAAAAAGACTTTTAATTAGGCCCAACAATATTTTATGATTGTCAAGGGAGAATTTGATGCTAGAACTGGTAAACGATTAAAAGTTCAGTGGGTAAATTTGTTATGAATAGATAAAGAGAAGAAGCTGATTTATAAAGTTCGCAGAAAAAGTATAAACTGCATATTATACATTTTTTCTTTAAGAATAATGCTAAACAGAAATCGATGTGGAAGCATTCAAATGAATGCGCAGAACAATTGAGTTATTCATTTCGATTGTCTGATAATCGATTAGTGAGATGTAAGTACATCACATGATCACAATTTCTTATGCTTGCTTATAATTCTTATTAAAACAGGCAAAACTCTCCGTACAGTATTGCCACTCCATGCAAGTCAGAGTAATCAATGGATGCCCTTATGCATAAAATTCCCATCTAGTGCCTACTCATCCAATATGCCCAGACTAGTTTTTAGCTTGTAACCTTCTTCTGTTAGGAACCTTGAATCTGAGAGCACTGCACCTAGATCTTAGAATCTAATGCAACTCTCCAACAGCCACCTTCTATTTCTACTCAACTACAAAACTATGAGAGTTAAGTTGAAAACACAATAATATTTTCAATCTAAGCTCATTATCTTATATAGTCATATAGGTCTGAACTCAGTTTGGTACCTATACATTTTGGTGTCTTTGGTTCTTTAATAACCACAGCTACCATTATCCTATTAGGCAGGATTGCTTTTAAGCCAATAAACATCACGTGATCACCATTTCTTATGCTTGCTTATAACTGTTATTAAAACAAGCAAATTCTCCATACAGTATTGCCATTCAGTGCAAGCCAGAGTGATCAATAGATGACAGAAGGCTTGTGCATATAATTTCCATCTAGTGCCTACTCATCCAATATCCCCAGACTAGTTTTTGGCTTATGACCTTCTTCAGTGAGAAGCATTGGATCTGAGAGCACTGCACTTAGATCTTAGGATCTAATGCATCCCTCCAGCAGCTACCTTTTATGTCTACTTAACTACAAAATTATGAGTCTTAAATTGAAAACACAATTTCAATCCAAACTCATTAGCTTATATAGTCATATAGATCTGTACTCACTTCAGTACCTATATATTTGGTGTCTTTGGTTTTTTAATAACTATAACCATCACTATCATATTAGGCAGGATTGCTTTTAGGCCAATAAACATCGCATGATTACTTATGCCTCCTTATAACTGTTATTAAAACTGGCAAAAATTTCCATACAGGATTGCTACTCAGTGCAAGCCAGAGTAATTATTGGAGGCCAGTGCCTATTCATCCAATATCCCCAGACTAGTTTCTGGTTTGTGGCTTTCCTCTGTGAGGAGCTTTGGATCTGCAAACACTACACCTATATGACTATATGGATTATATTGTGTTTTCATTTAAGACTCATAGTTTTGTAGTTAAGTAAAGATAAAAAGGTGGCTGCTCAAGGGTTGCATTAGATCGTAAGATCTAGGTGCAGTGCTCTCAGATCCAAAGCTCCTCACTGAGGAAGGCTACAAGACAGAAACTAGTCTGGGGATGTTGGATGAGTAGGCACTAGATGGGGATTTCATGCACAAGCCTTCTGGCATCCATTGATTACTCTGGCTTGCACTGAGTGGAAATACTGTATGGAGAGGTTTTTCCTGTTTTAATGTAAGATACATATTAATACAAAACTAGGAAGACAAAATTTATTAAGAAATCAGTATTATCAATTGACAATTCTAAATTTTTGGAAATACTCAAGTGATCATGCAAATCGTTTTAAAATATTATAGATTATGAATATGATCAATGTTTGCCAATAATCAATAAGAATGATAATTGACCCTCTACTAAGAACTATAAGAAACCGTACAGAAAAGTAGCAGCAATAAATTTTAAATTAAGACAAGATAATTTAGGATTATAGAAAAAGAAAATGATATAAATGCTTGAAAGACCAAGACAGTTTGTTTATAAGAAAATTTTCATATAGAATTGAACCAAACACTCAGATAAATATGCTAGCATGTAACTCCTTGACTACCATTTCCATAATATGTGTCAGAATAATTTCTGTGAGTTGGAAACTACACTAAATAATTAATGTGAGAAAACTGTGAAAGTAATAAATAATATTGATGGCTAAGATGGCCTTAATTGTTCAGAATATTATTTGTACTCTGTTTAAAATTAATAAGATGCCCATTTAGCAATTAAGGATAATTATGTTGACATTTAAAGAGCATTTAAACAAAATATTAAACTTTTTAAAAAATTATTTAACTATTTGAAAAATATATATATATATATTCATACGTCATACCATCGACTGGGACGCGAACCCACAACCGTTTGCAACCAACTACTTGCTTTCAAGGCGGCTACGAAGACCTCTCGGCTAACAACGCTTGGCAACTGTTTGAAGAAAAAATATTTCTACAACTATTTTTAGAAGTACTAAAAAATTAATAATTACCTTATTTGATCTAAAATCCTATTTTATATAACTTGTATTGATTAGTAAACTTTTAATAAAAAAACTTAGTTTTTATTAAAGAACTTAATCACGTTTTTCTCTTACTATCTTTTCTAAAAAATATAATGGAAACCATACTACAACTTCTAAACTTGGTACTTATTTTAACGATTAAACTAAAGTCATTGATTCTAATATAGATCAAATATCAATTGATTTATTTTCGAAAAGGTTGAATTATTAAAAAAAAATTGTATCAAGAAAATATTTTATACAAACATTTATAATTTTTTTAAAAATTAGATACAAATATTTTAACTTTATTATTTTTAAAATTAATCATTTGTAAAGGTCCATATGTGAATGTATTTATGCATATTTCCACGGACATACTTTAATGCTTAATCTTGAGTAATAAATCATAATCATTGTCAACCACTATCAATCCACTGCTGTATGAAGGTCTCTCCAAGATCAACCTATTTTTTTTATCTCTAGCTTCTCTTCACATCACTCCTGAACATTTTCTTATTTCATCCATCCATTTCATATGTGGCCTCTTTCTGGGTCTTTTACAATATGTTGGAATCCCGTTTAAGATTTTAATTGTCCATCCATTATCATTTCTTCTAGCAATATGTTCAGCCCAACTTTACTTCAGTTTTTTAATTCTTTCAACAATATCAATAACACATTTTGTTCTCTTACCCATGTATTGTTTTTTTTTTTTTTTTTGATTTCTTCTTATTACTTCTAACATGCATCTCTCCATACTTCTTTGAGAGGTCTGAAGTCTCTGCATTGTTCTTCTTTTAAGTTTGCAAGTCTCAGATCCATAAGTAAGAACTGGTAAAACACATTAATTAAAAACCTTCCTTTTCAAAAACATAGACATACTTCCTTTTAAGTTATTTCTACTAAAGACACTCTAACCAAGTTTAATTCTATGATTAAATTTCATCCATTATGTCTTCCTCTATAGTAATAATCTGACCAAGGTATTTGTAGTTGTTAACTTCCTTTAACTTATCATAATCAATCTTTATTTTCATGTTTTGAGAAATTCCATTGAACATTACTTGAGTCTTTTTAACATTTACTTTTAGCCCTACTTTCTTACTATCAACTGATAACTCCTGCATCATAGCTTTGGAATAACAACTACAACATCTGCAAAATCTAAATGACTTCAATAATCTACATTTATAGTATTTTATTAAATGGTTGCTAACATGGGAATATCAAATCAATCAGCAGTTACCTCCCTACATCATTGCTAAGTCATATTTCTCTAGTTACTTGCAGAAATATTCCCCACATTCATTTACTTACATCTTAATTAATTTATGAAAATAATTTAATTAGTTTATATATATATTAAATACCAATTTACACTTAACCTAAAGTATATATATATATATATAATTTAAATGGAAGCAGACAACATCTGGAAGTTACGAATGATCATATTAAATACCAATTTACACTTAACCTAAAGTATATATATATAATTTAAATGGAAGCAGACAACATCTGGAAGTTACGAATGATCATGCTAACATATCAGCAAATATAAAGTAGAAAAGGGTGGATTATATTTAGTTTTGATGTTATTTAAACAAACATTTGTTGACAAAGTTGAAAATAAAGCATCAATTTATTTTAAGATCCATATCCTAAACACCATCCATATAACTCCGAAATCATAGTCAAGGATTATAAGCTGAGAACATACCCTCACTTTTAAAAACCATATAGTTTACATAGAGAATAACGACATCAAACGGAAAATTAGAGAAGGGTACTTCATTAATTGCAACAATAACTCTATCAATAGAAGTGACGCCTGCTTTGACATTTTCAAACGTTGGGCTATCTAATTCATTTGCATATACTTTGCATATCGCCTTTATTTCTCTGTTCTGCATTTCTGGCGCTATAAATATGAGGCAAACGGCCTCGAAAGCGCTTAGCATTTAATATTTTTTTGCACTCTCTATAGCTTCTCTTTCAAGCGCTTCATACACTTTTAATTTTATATATTATAATAGCAACATAAAGTTTGCCTTATGAGTATAAATATATTAAATGTTTAATATGCTTAGCTTTAAGTATATATATATTGTAACCATATGGGTGGGCTCAATGTTTAGCAAACCTTATTTTAGTGGTCAAATGCGAAAAATTTTAAATTTTGATTAACAGTAATTGTAATATATTAAATCAGTATATTACTTTAGTGGTATGTAATAGTAGATGCCAAATTGTATTTTAAAATTAAGTATATTTTATCATTAAATCTCCTGAGACTAATAAAGACTCAGACTGTTCAAGATCTGCTGAACCCTCTGGCAGGATATGTATGAGATTCCTTATGCACCTCCACAAAGATAAAATTCCTTATATAATTGATTGGAAAGTGTAATCCAGCAAAACTATTGGTATAATAAATAATACAATTAATTACACACAGATAAGTCAAGATATTTTTTCTACATTCCAAAAAAGGTAAAACATTCAAGGATTAATTAATTATCCTATGATGCAAAAAAAATAAATGAATCAAACATATGGAGTTTTGTTATCTTAATAATGTGTTTAAAGTCAACATCCTAAGACTTCCCCAAATAGCCCCCTTTGTAATAGTTAGTGAAAGAGAAAAAATATTCATAAGGCTTTTCAAATGGTGGATGGAGAGAATTTGAGCAGTTTCATAACCTTGCTTTGTCCTCTAAGTAGAAACAGATACCTATTTGCCAAAGACACTAAAATGTATGGGTGCTGAACTGAGTTCAGACCCATATGACTAAATAAGCTATTGAGCTTAGATTGAAAATATTTTTGTGTTTTCAATTTCATTCTCATAGCTTTGTAGTTAAGTAGAGTTAAAAGGTGGTTGCTGGAGGGTTGCATTAGATCCTAAGATCTAAGTGCAGTGCTCTCAGATCCAAAGCTCCTCACTGACGATGGCACAAGCCAGAAACTAGTCTGGAGATATTGGATGAGTAGGCATTAGATAGGGATTTTATGCACAAGCCTTCTGGCATTCATTGATTACTCTGGTTGGCACAGGGTGACAATACTGTATGGAGAGTTTTGCTTTGTTTATAAACAATTAGGTGCTAGTATAAGATAGTGATCATGTGATGCTTAATGGTTTAACACAAATCCTGCCTAATAGGATAGTGGTGGTTATGGTTGTTAAAGAGCCAAAGACACCAAAATGTATGGGTGCTGAACTGAGTTCAGACCCATACGACTCTATAAGCTATTGAGCTTAGATTGAAAAAAACATTTGTGTTTTCAATTTCATTCTCATAGTTTTGTAGTTAAGTAGAATTAAAAGGTGGGGGCTGGAGGGTTGCATTAGATCCTAAGATCTAGGTGCAGTGCTCTCAGATCCAAAGCTCCTCACTGACGATGGCCACAAGCCAGAAACTAGTCTGGGGATATTGGATGAGTAGGCATTAGATAGGGATTTTATGCACAAGCCTTCTGGCATCCATTGACTACTCTGTTTAGCACAGGTGGCAATACTGTATGGAGAGTTTTGCTCTGTTTATCAACAATTAATGTGCTAGTATAGGAAATGTGATCATGTGATGCTTAATGATTTAACACCAATCCTGCCTAATAGGATAGTGGTGGCTATGGTTGTAAAAGAGCCAAGGTCACCAAAATGTATGGGTGCTGAACTGAGTTCAGACCCATATGACTATATAAGCTATTGAGCTTAGATTGAAAATATTTTTTATGTTTTCAATTTCATTCTCATAGTTTTGTAGTTAAGTAGAGATAAAAGGTAGTTGCTAGAGGGTTGCATTAGATCCTAAGATCTAGATGCAGTGCTCTCAGATCCAAAGCTCCTCACTGACAAAGGCCACAAGCCAGAACTAGTCTGGGGATATTGGATGAGTAGGCATTAGATAGGGATTTTATGCACAAGCCTTCTGGCATTCATTGATTACTCTGGTTGGCACAGGATGGCTATATTGTATAGGGAGTTTTTGCTTTGTTTATAGATACCTATTTACTGACCATTGTTGGATTGTTAGCTGGGCTGTTTAAATACATGTATAATAAAAAAATTCTAAGCTTGATTACAAATCGTCATTTTTCCATATATTGATCGACGAAGTTTATCCGAAACTCCCATGTAGATATTATATTCCGAAGTCGCAAGATTAGAAACTTATTGCCAGACTACTATATATGTGAAATCTCACTACCCTACTAATAGGACCACTACACGTAAATATTCTGATCTATATAGTTTGTTTTTTACTTTGTTTCCAAAGAACATAAAAATAACATCTTTGCAAATTTATGAATAATATATATATATATTTGTTTTGATGTTTAATATGATCGTTGTTATTTATAAAGAATAATAGATATTCCCACCCCCTTCTTAATAATGTTTGGTTTGTTTTTGAAAAAAATATAACATTTTTTTTTTGTTTACCCTTTTTTAAAAAAAAAAATGTCGTCAGATTGTAAGGATTTTTTAATTGCAAAATATGAGTTGACGGTTTTGAAATGAATTGTTTATACATATCAAATTATAAAGCTAAAGGTAACGTCTGTTGCAATCATCAAAGATTGCTTTAATAAGATGACTGTAGTTAAACTTCATCTTTGTAATAAACAAAAGATTATAAATTAAAGGGTTTTGAAAAGAAAAGAACTGCTGGAGGTTATTTACATTTATAATTAAATATCTAATGATTATAACAATAATAAAGATAAACTACGTTTCATATTTGTTCATATTTTAAGTCAATCAAGATCATTTATGAATAAATTTGTCAAATCAGAGAATTCTCCTTCATTTATATATATAAGAACCGGTTGCAGTCATTTCTTAGAATTCACATTGCTTCTATATTTAAGATGAATTTATTTCATTACCTAGTTCTTTGATAAAGGAGTCGAGATCAGGTCCGTTAAAATTTGAAAGCTCTTTCCGATCATAAACAGACATAGAATTTTTTTTAAAAATAGCTGTCTAATATCTAATAGCTAAAGTTTTCGTAATTCATTATGGTTGTTTAGAAATATGAATTTTTTTCAACAGTACAGGCTTTTTCATACCTGCACCTATATATGTAATATATAGGGGTTTGAACTCAGACTTTTACACGACTCTCAACCATTCATGCTATCTCATAGCGCTGTCATACTTGATCACAAGCATGTCGAAAAGATAAACAATTACCAATATAAGTATTTCGTGCCATACCAGCACTCGTCAGTTGGTCCAGATTATCATCTCCATACATATAGACAATCAAAGCTCAGCTTATATTAAGATAGCCAATCTTCATACTTTAATGGATAGACTTCAAACCACCCCCCCCTAACTTTCCAGCCATCCATTTCATTGAAAATCTGACGATGGAATGCTCAAAGCCTATCGTAGTGCCAGCCTTTTCATCTTACCCATGTTGACCATAATTCACTCTGACCCCTCAAGTACAGGACATAATTCATTTACATACATATACGAGGAATATAAGGTAGCATGGATGGTTGAGGATCGTATGAAAGTATATATATATGATTGTTTAGATAAATATTAATCATGGATGAGGGGTATATATGTCTTCTGTGGTGTTGATAGCATGATTTTTTAAAATAATATTTATAAAAATTTAACTTTAAATAATATTCAAAATAACATTGCGATTAATAAATTAACTTTTATAACATCTTTATTTTTGAATTATGTAAAAATACCGATCTAATTCTTTTAGTATTTTTTTAAACAAAATGTGCTGAAAAAAACAATTTGACATGCACAATAATATATATTAAAATGCGATAGAAATTTAGGAAAGACACTTGTACATATAAATAATATGCAGCAATATAAACAATTTTACTAACTTTCAAGGTTTTATTCATTGAGATCACTACTTAATTTCAATTAATAATTAAAGTAAAAAATTAACCAATCACGTCACAGGTTATATACATTTCAAGGTCAATTCTTTTTTTTTTCAATAGTGATATTAAAGAAGCCAATTCTTCAGATCATTATAATAATTACATTGGTACGAAGGTTGAAAGAAGTGCAAATTGTTGTTAAATTTATATATTAAAGCATTCTTCATTTAAACACGATTGTTTAATTTTTGTACACAGAAATAATCAATGACCTTATTATTCAAGACTTCCTAACATGTTTGGAGGCAGAACTGATCGAAGAACCTTACCTCCAGGACCTGATACTACACTATAATTGATGGCATAATTTTTCTGGAAATCATGATTGCTAAAATTTTAAAATTATTTGGTAAAGTTATAAATATATTATAGTGAATCTGGTTGTCAAATTCACGCAAACTACATAAAACATGAGAATTATTTCTGCTATGAGATTTTTTTTCAAATATAGCCAATCTCTTTAGCCTTCCAATAGTAAATAGGTACCTAATTTTTCCTAGCTAGAGAACAAAGCAAAAATATTGACTGCAAAACTCATCAGATGTGTAGTATGGTATAAACCTCATTAAGTTTAATAATTTTTATTAGTCATTCATTAGACTAGATATTATTCAATAATGAATAATATTACTGTGGTGTAATTCACTATACTGCTCTCACTCAAGGTAGGGACTATTTTCTATTCATTTTTAACACCTTGTGGAAGAATGTAGTCATAAACATATGACCAAAGATATGTGAAAAAGATCTATGATTCCCCTCTCTATGATCTCCAAGATGTGCATCAAGGGGATCATAGATCTTCACATGTCTTTTCCATATGCTTATGATTATATTCCTCCACAAGGTGTTAAAAGCACATAGAAACTAGTTCCGTCCTTAAGTGAGAGTGGTGTATGTAACAAAACAATTCCCTGTTCTGCATGGTTTAGTGCTATGGTATAGTGACAGCTTCTGGTACTTAAAGTCCTCAGATCGATTCAGTTTTGACACATCCAGAAATTTGAACATCTCTTGCACTCCCAAGCAATAAAACCATTTGATGATTTAATTTTTATTTATAAGTAATTTCTTAACTCTGAGTCATGATTGAAGTTTCAATTGTGTCTGAAATACATTATTTCAATGCATTAATAGTATCAATTTAAATTCACTGTTAATTTAAGTTTTTTAATATATATTAGAAAAAGTGTTTGAATAAGAATAATACACATAATGATAGTATTTGTATAACCCTCCTGCATTGCGATAGTTTTAATTGTTCTCTCTGGTGAGCATTTTGTAAGCTTTCTACTTTTAATTTCAGTATTGAACCGTATTTTATATCAGAATATAATAAATTGGACTTTGTTTGATTGAAATTCACACTCACAAATGAAATTAATTCTAAAAAATCATGTTTATCACAAATATTTTAAAAAAGAATATTGCAATCAAAACAAAAAAGCATTTTATCATTGATGGTTGGGAAGGACAGATTAATTTTATAAAATCAATAAAAACTTTTTTTTGTTGAAATTTGTTCTTAAACCCTGAATTAAAAATATTAATCTTTGATAAATCTATCAAATTATACTTTAAAATATTAACATTATTTTTTGTTATAATTTTTACAATATCACAATATAACTAAACAGAGTGTCAATGATAATATATTATGGACCAGTTTGAAAATGCATACTTAAGTGAATGCCATAATTTGCTTTGTTAATGTTATGCTAGAACTTATCTTTTATTTTTCAAAATAAAACCTATACATATAAAACAAATGTGTAATCATGTATATTTTTCATTTTTAATAATTATTACACAATTATTGTACAAAAATATCAGAAATCTTAATAAATTTAGCCAAAAAAAATCAACTTTTTAGCCATTTCAAAAATTTTCTGAAAGAAATCTCTGAGAACAATGAAGAAAACACCTCAAACATGTCAAGGCATATTTAAAAGTTTTTAAAGTTATCATATTTTAATGATCATGACATATTTAGATTTTATATCAGAATAAAATATACACAAACTTTGCAAATTAAAAAAAAGTAAAATATCTCAATAGATAGCTGTACAAAGTCAATTCAGCAATTATTTTGATGAAACATTTGGTTAATAAGAATAGAAACAAATGTTCAATAATAAACCAACTGAAATAAATTGGAGCTTAAAGAGTGAGATGAATATTTGATTAAAGGCATTCAGAAAGTTATCATTTGTTATAACAAGTATAAAAATTATTTATATATGGATATGTATGACAATCTTAAGATTCTTATCACTGGACACTTTTATTATACATAGATACATGCACACATAATATAATAATGGTATAAAATAAATAGTTATATAGTTTATACATCTGTTTCTGGCTCACATAGTTCAGTTGATAATGGTTACAATCTAAGTAATAGAAAGTACTACTGTATATATATATTATTGCTTATTTTTTATCATTATTTTACTTAAAATCTATTTTCTATAGTATAGTTTTAGATGGTAACATTAATTTATATATATACACACCTGGGTCTCATTTTACGCGGATTTATTTAATGCGATTTTGAAGTTACACGATTAATGTTTCTTCGGAAATCGAACTCCAATAATGCACTATTACTTTAAATAATAAATTTCACGCACTTATGTCATATTGAAAGTAATAGCACATTATTGGAATTCAACTTTCATCTTAATAATTTCAATATTTTCAGTGCTTTATAATAGTAAGATTTTATGCAATAATGAAATTAAAATCATGATTTCCACATTTTATGTATACCCACATTAAATTTTACAAGATTATAATGTAAATTTGTTCAAACATTGTGCGTGTTAATTTTGCATTTTGAATCACATTCTGTTTTTGTTTTTTAAAAAAGAATATAATCAATTATTAATCATTTAGTGTCCGCAAGTTTATTTTTAAAAGGTGAGTAATAGCAGTGGGCACAATTAAAAATTAAAATCTGATTTTTAATTGTAATTAACAATTTAAAAATTACTTAAGGTGACCTGAAATTAATGTGATGTGAAACGAAATTTGATTTTTAAACGGAATTGAAAATTAAAGACAAAAATAATTTAATTTTTAGTTATTATATTAATTACTAATTACGTTGTCACCAGAAAAACATTAGCACAACATGAGAGTGAACTTGGCACTAGTTGTATTTCCTCTTGTGAAGAATCTGATTTTTTACCAGTTTGCAAACGAACCTGTTTATCAGCAAATAGCGATAATAATTAAAACATGTATAAAAAATGTAAATTACTGTATAAAAATATATTGTTTTGAATAAAATTAAATATTATATTTAAAAAAAATTTGTCTTGTATCAATTTTTTTCAAATTTGAAATTTTTTATTAGTCATATTTTATTTCCTTATTTTTTTTTTTTTGCGCGAATTTTAAAGTAATTTTACATTGGTGCTTTGCTTTTATGTGATTTTTGAAAAATCACAGTCCATATTCCCCCTTTTCCAAGGAAAGTTATGTCTATTTTTGTGCAATTTCTTTTGCGTGTGTTTTCTGAGGAACCTATCTATCGTGTAAAATGAAACCCAGGTGTGTATATATATTTCTTTAAAGCAATATACATAATCTTATAATTAAATATTAGTAAATACAGTAATCAAAAATTTTGAAAAGTACAAAAATATAATCATTACTTAGGAGCACTTTCAACTAGCCTCGTAGTCTTTATCAACTAATACTTTGACAGGTTAACCTTTTCATAATTCTGTGATCTTAACATTTGCTGCCTGCCTATTGATTAAGTCTTGCTTGTATTTATATATTAGCACAGCTTCCTTTATTTTCCTAATATTGTTATTTCTTTCAGTTTGCAATATTTTTACATTATTATAATTGAAATTAAAGCCATGTATTCATGATGTATTATGGTCGTAAAAAATGGAAGCTGATACATTATTATTACCTTTGCAATTTTGTTTCATATTTTGAACCCTTTTTAATAACAGCAAGTGCCTTTTAGTTCTTTTCTCCAATGTAAATCTTGATTCTCCTATATATCCACTACCACACTTACATATCCATTTATAAATGATGCAATTTTTATTTATAAATGACGTTTTATCTTTAGAGTTATTTATTAATTAATATGGAGGGTGCATATATATATATATATATATGATCACTAGATGGAGCTTTACCAATAACTTCTATCAAGCTTTTGTTTACATAAATGCTGAAAGAGATAGAATTCAATATCTCTTTCATTGTTTCCAACCTTTAAACCATGGTTTCGAGCTAGTTGGCTCACATCAGTAAAGGCTAGGAAGACTAGAAACTAGATCTAAATACCAACTCTACAATCAGCATTTATGAACCATGTTTCTATCAGTTTGAAAGCATGAATTTTTCGGATACATAAATATCTTCAAATCCAGTCAAACAAACTAGACAGTTATATGGGTCTGAAATCAGTTCAGTTTCACCATATAGTAAAAGCCTCTGCAATATATATCATTGTAAAAACCTTCAAGAGTACATTTATGATAAACAAAACAAGTTATAAATTTCATAACTTGTTTATAGCTTGCATTTTATGACCACTAGATGGAGCTTTACCAATAGCTTCTATCAAACTTTTGTTTACATAAACGTGGAGAGAGATAGAATTCAATATCTCTTTCATTGTCTCCAACCTTTACACAATGGTTTCAAGGTAGTTGGCTCACATCAGTAAAGGGTAGGAAGACTAGAAACTAGATCTAAATACCAACTCTACAATCAGCATTTATGAAACATGTTTCTATCAGTTTGAAAGCATGAATTTTTCAGATACATAAATATCTTCAACTCCCGTCAAACAAACTAGTTTTAGTGTTCCTACTCTTTATTGATGTGAGGCAACTAGCTCAAAACCATGGTCTAAAGGTTGGAGACAACGAAAGAGATATTGAAATCTATCTCTCTCAGCATTTATGTCAACAAAAGTTTGATAGGAGCTATTGGTAAAGCTCCATCTAGTGATCATAAAATGCAAGCTATAAGCAAGTTTTGAAATTTTAACTTGTTTTGTTTATCATAAATGTACCTTTGAAGGTTTTTGCAATGATATATATTGCAGAGGCTCTTACTATATGGTGAAACTGAACTGATTTCAGACCCATATAACTGTCTAGTTTGTTTGACTGGATTTGATAATATTTACATATCTGAAAAATTCATGCTTTCAAACTGATGGAAACATGTTTCATAAATGCTGATTGTAGAGTTGGTATTTAGATCTAGTTTCTAGTCTTTCTACCCTTTACTGATGTGAGCCAACTAGCTCAAAACCATGGACTAAAGGTTGGAGACAATGAAAGAGATATTGAATTCTATTTCTCTCAGCGTTTATGTAAATAAAAGCCTTGATAGGAGCTATTGGTAAAGCTCCATCTAGTGATCATAAAATGCAAGCTATAAGCAAGTTACAAAATTTATAACTTGATTTGTTTATATATATATATTGTAAATGTACTTAATCATTTAATAATATTTTTGTTATGAATGAAGTTTGTAAACTCTAGAAATAATGTAAGTGTACTTTTATTGTTTACTACACTCACATGAAGACACACATATATGGATCCAAAGAAAGAGCACAACTGAAAGGATATGCTTTGATTTGTCACTATATCTTTAAAAGACTGGAGCACCACAAATACTCTTTGGACTACCTGTAAAAATAATTTCAAGTATGGCATTAGAGAACTGTTTTTTTAAGTGGCTATTTATTACTTGACTGAAAAGTTCTTTTATATAAGTTGGTAGCATTCTACTTTCCCTAAAATCGGTTATTAAAAATATATAATTTATTTATTAAAATAGTTAATTCTTATTATTTCATATTGATTAAGTTACAGGTGTCATTTTTTTCAAAGGACAAATATTTTCTGATTTAGATATTAAATGCAATTGACAAAATAAACTTCAATAATCATGTTATAAAACATGAAATATTAAATTTCATAAACTTTTAATACTTGAAAGAATGACACTTGTAATTTAATAGATATAAATTTGTTTATATATATCCATCATCATTTGCAACCATAATCGATCCACTGTAAGATGAAGGTTTCTTCAAGTTCAATCTAGTTTGTCTAATCTTTAGCCATGCTTCTACATATCACCCCACTATACTTCCTTATTTCAATCAACCATCTCACATTCGGTTTCATTCTAGGTCTTTAGCCCTGATTTTCCACATCACCCCATCATATTTCCTTATTTCAGTCAACCATCTCACATTTGGTCTCTTTCTAGGTCTTTTGCAATCTTTTGGAATCCAGTTTGATATTAACTATATATATATATATCAAATTCTCAAAAATATTTAAGACATAACTCGTGCTTGATTGAGTGGAAATGTGTAGTAGAGATTGGTTTATAATTTCTGATCTTTTCTGAAAAGATTGCTCTTAACAAAAATGACTGGAAATTTAACATTATACACATATAGAAAATGATTATTGTCGTTACTGTAAGCTTAAAAAGCAGTAAACGAATAAATTGTGATTATCAACAATTTCACAAAAATGGGGATATTAATTAAAATGGTCATTGAAAACTACAGTAATGTTAAAACTGTATTTTGAGAGGCAGCCATTTAGTTTCGGGATAGAAATAAATCAAAATTCAATATTTTTCGATTGCTATTACAAACATTGCAAGGTTTGTTTTAGAAGCTGAGGAGAAGACGATTTGGAAGAAAACAGAAAAGAAAAATAAATATTTATAAGCTTAAATTAGAGATCCTCTTTAGATTAGGCTAGTTGAGTTTTAATGTTTGAATAATTATTATTTAAGTGATAGTTATTGTCGCAAGAAAATAAATCGATAATGATATAAGTATATAATAATATCTAGTTTCTTTTTCTTCAAAAACAAACGAACATAAATAATACGGTACAATATAGAATTAACACTTATAAGCACATATCTTTAATTCACAAGCATAAATACTTATACTAATTCATTTCTAATAACAAATCATTTGAGTCTTTAGCTTACGTAACATGTAATAAAACCAAGATCAGGTCTCTAAACTCTTGCTTTACGTAGTAAACTTCAGTAATTGGAGATAACTATATAGTAGGGCATTTGAACTCTAACTTCGAGACTGGTTTCTGGTCTTTTATCGATGAATCTTAGAAATTAAAGCTAGAAACATTTCAGTTATGAATCTCTATAACTCTATTTACTATTCAAATTAAAACAACAACAAAAAACTTTAAAACAACAAAGTTTTGAATATTAGCCAATCCGTATGAAAATTTATATAATTCTGCCCCTTCATTCATAATTATATATGTTAGTAATCTTAGTTATTTTCTAACTTTTATCCTTTTAGCAAAGAATGTTAAGAATAGTAAATCACAGTTTTTTTAACTTACACTTATACAGTATATAACAGAATAAGAGCAAGATTTTACCGTATTTTATTTTCTAATAACTATTTACCTTTTTAAAAACATTTTAGTAGAGTTCAGCATAAAGAGTGAAATCCTCGTTTCAGGTGAATAAATTAATTTTTTTATCATTAAACATATGCTATAAATTGCTTAATAAAGTCATAATTTTATATATATATTTACTTTAAAACAGTAAGGAAACGGAAAGTGAGAAAGAGAGAGAGAGAAAGGGAGTTGGGGAGGGGAGGGGAGGGGAGAATAAATGAGAGAATAAAAACAGAAAGAAAAGAGACAAGTGAGAAAAATCTGTACATAGTTAATCCGCTATTTAAAAATATCTACTAATTTACTGCAAAATAAAAACAAAAGAAGTTATTTAAAAATGCCAATTCAAATTTAATTATTTGTTAAAGGAAAACTCATTTCATTATGTATTTAAGAAATTGCAAATTAATAGTGGAAATAGAGATAAAAACTTAAAGATAAGAATAGCAATGAATAAATTAGCTTTTAATAAGGGTAGAAAAAGATTAAGTAGATAATAAAATTAGATCTTAAAATGCATCACATGATCGTATGGAGAGTTTTGTTCTGTTTATCTTAAAATGCTTGTTAATTGTTTTGCTTATACATTAATTTTGTATAAAGCACAAAGTAGACAATTAGAAAAAGTATAAAAAATGATTTAAGACTTTAAATCTGTAATTTTGGATAATAATAATAATAAGAATAAGAAGAAAAAAAAAGAAGAAGAAGAACAAGAAGAAAAAGAAGAAGAAGAAGAGGAAGAGGAAGAAGAAGAAGAGAAAGAAGAAGGAAAAGAAAAATTGAAAATGCCAATTTAGTAGTATACAAATAATTTAAAAAAATAAGTGGGCAAATGAATTTGTGAGGGGGAAGTCTTTATTGGTCATAAAAAGGCACAGAAATTGTGAAAGATATAACAGAAAAAGCAACAACAGGAAGAAAAAATGACAATCTTAAAGTAAAAATAATATTGATGCTTTGAGAAGTAGTATGGTAAATAACACCAATCTATTAATAAAGCACCATTGTTATTAGTAAAAAAAGAATTTAAATGAAATCTATTTTTTATTTAAAAAAATTAACGAATACAAATAAAACTTTCTTTTTTTCTTTTTATAGTATTAAAATAAAAACTTAAAATTGTTTTTTTTTTTTTTTCTTATAGAAAGTATTCAATGATTTTAAGTATTATAAATTGAATTTATTGGTATAACGTTAATTATTGATATAATTATGTGTTGAACTATTTCCATCATCTAATATTAACGGTTAAATATTTTTAGAAACATTTAATTTAAACTTTTCAAATATATATTCAAACCTAATTTAAACTCTTTAAAACATTTTACCACGTTACCAGAGGTATTATATTCTCAACTTTAGATAATGCTGCCCTGACCATTTTGAGGGTACTAGGGAGAAATTGAACCTAGGATCTTTAGATTCATGAATATGGAATTTAAGGTAATGCTCTAACCAATTTAGCTATTCTATCAAAACCAAAAATCAATAGATATTTTATATACTTATCTACAAAGATCTTCCTGATTCATTTATTTCATTTATTAAAGAGGAGAAATCAAGAGAAAAACTATGGACTTTGATGAAGCAGCTAGAGTTCAACAAACTGACTTGAAACAAGGTAGAGAAGTTTAAGGCTTTTAAAAAAAGAAATAAAAATGAGTCACACATCTGAAAAGGGAACAAAAGACATCATTTTGTTTTGTTAGATAATAACATTTTGAATGCATAATGTTTTCACAAATTTCTTTCTTAAACTTTGTAACGAGCACAGACTTTCGTTACATTGTTTTTTTTTTTTATATTTATTAAACATGATAGTAAATTAAAAAGTTCGCATTTAAAAATTTTCTTTAAGAATTAAAAATTGAAATGAAATATCATCTTAAACTCGTATATATTAAATCGCACAGATAATGAAAAATTATTAAAATAAAACTTTATTAAAGAAAAAGTATTTTAAAACTAAATTTTAAAAAGAGTTGGAGATAAAATTATATCTTTAAATTTATCTTTAAATATATCTTTGATTTGGAAAACAGGTTAATTAATCAGAAATGGAAATGATAAATTTAATTAGTCAAATGTAAACCAGCCTTGGGCATCTAAATGTAAAAACATCGGTCAGATAGGAAAACAATAGAAACAAATAGCCAATGAAAGAAATCCATCGGGAAATCGGACCTCAGCGAAAGGATCATCACATCGATGACATAATGCCAAGTCAATCCTTCGAATATGTATAAAAGGAAAATTTGGAAATTATTAATCAGTGAGTTATTATGATTATTTCGATGTGACAGATAGATGTTAGTGCGGAGGTGCGGGAGAAGAGATTGAAGGATGCACATTCAATCCCTTCAGTTGTTATAAAATGGAAAAATGAAACATCGCTTTTCTTATATTCAGAGGACCACAGGATCATCGGGAAATTTAACGCTGGATTTCAAACGGCAAGCAACTGTAAAAGATGAACATTTCTAAAACCGTAAGAACTTTATAAGATATAACGAACAATATTGATTTGAAAACACTGGGAACTTTGAATTTTAAACTTTCCTGGTATTTAATTGTTACAAATAGAACCTATCTGACCAAACTAAATTCTTTATTGATAGTGTTATTTGATGTATTTTTTTTCTTATTTATGTAAAATCATTTCCATTTATTTATTTTTTATTCTTTAAGTTTTTATCATGATTTTTTTGTTTTTCGTTAAATTAATTATATAAATGTTAAACTTAAGTTGGGCATGAATGGCTGTATAGATTTGTAAAGTTATATTAAGGGAGGGTAATCTTAGGTTATTTGTTTCGTGGTTAGATTGGGTCAATGGATTGGATATATTGGTGTGATTAGTAGATGTAATATTGATTCGCTATGGGCAGAATCACTTCATACACCGCACACTTCCGTTTGCCTATGGAAGGAATTATAAGTCGGATACCGCAGTTCCTTTCTATGGAGTTTTTTGTTTTATTGCTCTTCTTTGCAGATAGATGTAATATTCCTATCTCATAAGAGGCAATTTCTTCTCTTAACCTTTTGTGCTGCCGTATTTTATTACATTGAATACATCGATGTATCAGATGGATTGATGCCAGTTTGACTACGAATTTTAGCCTAAGGTTAAATAGGGATAGAATGTTTATTTTCAAAAGCAAATTTATGTGGTCTATTCATACTCGACCCTAAATAAAAATGCATTAAATTTAAGTTGTTTATAGACGCTTGCATGGATTGTTTATTGGTTAACTATGTTTTGCGTTTCCATATTTGATCAAAATATATAGACATTCGATAAATAATGATACCTTACGGTGAGTATCTAAAATGTATTTATTCGGATGTCTTTTAAGTTATTGGTGACAATGCAAGTATCTTATGGTGAATACTATTGGGTTACGTATAAATTTCCCTCCGCAATTGTCAGTAATCAATGATTTTATATTTTGATCATTTATGTTTACTTTAAAATGTTTTTGACCGTGTAATCTATGTAACCGATCTATAGCAACATATTAAAACAAGCTTTTATAATCCCATCTGTGCGAACTTAATTAAAATGTAAACTTATAATATAATAGAAATTAAAATGTAAATTAAAATCTAAGGTAAAGTTAAAAATAATGTTAAAATGTAAAACTAATACTAAAATAGTTTTAAATCTTATATATATGTGCATAAATAAATGTTTGTATGCTAATTACTGGGAGTGGCTTATTTTATTTATTTTTTTAATATTGAAATATAATTAGATAAGATATTATATTATTTAATCTCTGCTATTCCACTGAGCTAGTGACATGGGCTAACGACCGGATGCAAAAGAAGGAAAAAAAATTTTTTTTTTTTGACTTGCGTATCTGCCTACTTTATAAAATTTTCTAGGTTCAAATGCCTAGATGGTGCCTTGTAGTGCAGATTACGTAAGTCTAGACTGCTCCGGATCATTATAACTTTAATAATTATATTAGATCTGATAATAATTAAATGTGTTCTTAAAAATATTTGTATAAGTTTGGAATGTATGCATATATATTATATAGATTGTAGATAAAGATCTTTACATTATTATTGTAAATATGAACAGATTGTTTTTTGATTTAATTTTCTAATTTAACTTTACTCTAGAAAAATCTCCAGTTCAAATAGTAATAATTTACAATTAAAATAGATTAATATGCAAATTAGCCATTGTCTATTAACCCTTTCAACGATGATTATTTAATTGGCTGAATGAGTTAAAAATCAAAACTTTTAATTGGCCAACTCACAACTTTAACAAAATCTATTGTTAAAATAGATTCACTTTTAATAATATAAATATGTTAGTTTCATTTGTAAAAAATATATTACTAATTTTTCAGATTATGAAAGTAAACGAAAGTCTTTTCAAAAATAAAATTTGATTTATAATTTAAAAAATATTCAATTGCGGTGAAATAAAAGTAACCGCTATTTGACCAACCAAAAAGATTGCTGACGCAATCAAACGTGATCTTTTTTTTTTCAGTTTAATGTTATGATAAATATGTAGCAATAAATAAATAATTCTTGGTAATATCTTAACTATTTTTCTAAAATAATTTGATTTTTAGTATTATTTTATCAATAATAATTTGTAATTCAATTCAAATATTGTTTAAAATGTTGTAAACATTTGTTTATCATTTTCGTAATAAAAATCAAAACGAACATAACTTTTTACTTTTTGGCAGCCATTTTCCTTTTTGACAGAAGTTGGACAGCCAATAAGATTCAAGAAAAGGTGGTAAGGAGGTGGTGCTTTGGTTTTGTTTGACATATATGGTCATTTTTATTGATTTTTTACTTGTAAAATAATTCTGAAGAGAACACCATCTTACAAAACTTTTGATTTTCTTTTGAATGACATATAATATGTATATGTGGGATAAAAAGTAGCCGATTTAGAGTGACGTCAAATCTACTCATTTTTTTACGAGTCAGGCAGTTTAAAGATTAAGGAATAGACAAATTAAAAAAAAACCAGTCAAACTAACCTGAAGGCAGCATGGGAGAGCATCATAAAAGTAGTAAGAAGATAGTATCCATACAAGGGTCAATGTGGTACCTAATAATCTATTTACAGAAATAATAGTATTGTCAGCTAAAGACAAATATTAAATCACTAGAAATATTTCTGAAAGGTTTACTTATATATATATTAATCCTACTGTATTTAGTTATTTCTGATGTTTTTCTTTGTCTCACATGTTTACATAAAATATATGATAAATAGATTATTACTTATCAGAAAGTAACACATTTAACTTCATTTGATAGATATTCTTGTTTACTACTAAAATAAATTTTGAATGTTGATATTTTGTTTCTGTAAATATTAAAAAAAAGTCAATATAATCAAAACAAAAACTTTATACATCATTGTTTCTAGAAAAATTATTTTCAGTTTACATCAATGTAAAATATATGGTAAAATGACTATTACTTATCAAAAATTAACAAATTTGACTTTCTTTGAGAGATATTTTTGTTTACTACTGAAATAAATTTTAAATGTTCACATTTTGTTTCTGTAAATATTAAAAAAAATAGACTGTAATCAAAACAAAAGACATTATACGTCATTGTTTCTAGAAAGATTATTTTCAGGTTATAAAATCAAAATCTTTTTTGTTTCTAAATATTTTTAAAAACTTGAATGAACAATTATTTATTTCTCTAATATCTAACAGATTACTCTTTAAATGTTTATTTTTTTTAAATATTTATTGCAAAATTGCGATTATTTTCTTCCTTGTAAATATAAGTAGATTATTTACATCATAGCAAGTCTCCAAATTTGCTTCAGGCCATATTTATGTTAGCTGCTAATATAACATTATATTTTTGAAAATAAAGTATTTCAAGTCAAAATAAGTTATTAATAATTTATATTTGTCAATATCTAATAAATATAGTGTAAATTATTTTTTACAAAAAATCTAAAACCATAATAAATTCGTAAATAAACATGTTTTTGCATCATTGGAATTTCAATGTCATAAAATGCTGAACATTTTACAGCCTTGGCAACACATAATGACTGATCATGTCAGGGCAGGGCTTATGTCTATTGTTAGAGCAGGAATTTTGAACTTCATGGTTTTTTGCAGAAAATTTGGGCAAAAAAATTATTATAATGAAATATACCATTTTACATGTATTTTCATGTATAATATTTATGGAAAAATTCACTAGGGGGCGAAAAGATGTTCCTCTGACATTTGAAGTATAAGTGGATTAAATATAAAAGTATAATACCCATTATAAAAAATATATGTAATATACAAATAAACAATTTAACGGTAAAAAATATTATATTTAAATTCTTTAGTAGCACTTAGCACTTTTAATTACATAGTAATCCTCATCAGCTTTAAATGAATTTCATATTTCAATGTTACATAAATTTCCATAAGCTGTGTATGGCCGTATCTGCAACTTGCCTATTAATAACATTATCTTTATATTTATCTATTAGAATTGCCTCTTTAATTTTCTTTTTTTTTATGATTCCTTTCTTTTATTAATATTTTTATTTCATTAATATTAAAAATAAACCTATAATTACAAGTTTTATTCATGGTCAAAGTACACTGAAGCTGTATTAAATTGACTATTTAGATTATTTTTAATCTGATTATATAATAACTGATGCTCCTTTAATCTTTTTTCTACAGAACATCTTGATTCATCGATATATAATTTATTACATCCACATGAAATCTGATAAATTATATTATTTCTTTGCATTTTAAGAATTATACTCTTAGAATTATTAATCAATCGATTAACATTCAGAGGAACACAAAATCACATATTATACTTTTCTTTAAATATATTCTTAATTAATTTAGATTGCATGTTATTTAAAAATGGCATAGATATCGATTTTTTATTATCTAAGGTAACATTGCAAACCCTCTTCTTATTACTAAATGAATTATTTGATTTTTATCATAATCAACCTTTAAAAGTTCATTAGCAAAAAGTTCAATATTAAAAATTTTATCACTCCTATATTTACATAATTTATCATTGCGATGCAAAAAAGATTTCAGACTTGCCATTTTATGTATCATTGGAACATGTGATTTAAAATGAATATATATATCCTCTTTCTCCAATGGGTTTAAAAATTAATTTATAATTTAAATCAGTAGCATCTATTATATAATAAGATTAAAATAATGTAAATAGTCAATTTAATACAGCTTCAGTGTTCTTTGATCATGAAAAGACTTGTAATTATAGATTTACATACATTTAATATTAATGAAATAAAAATATTAATGGAAAAAAGGAATCAAAAAAGGGAAAATTAAAGAGGCAATTTTAATACATAAATATAAAGATAATGTTATTAATAGACAAGTTGCAAATACGGCCATACACAGCTTATGGAAATTTACATAACATTAAAATTTAAAATTCATTTAAAGCTGACGAGGATTACTACATAATTGAAAGTGCTACTAAAGACTTTAAATGTAATATTTTTACCATTAAATTGTTTGTTTGTATATATATTGTAACCTAGTGTTATTGACACTTGGTTTATTTAGCATTATTTCCACAGGAAAACAATGCTATCCTTTTCTAGGAAATAAAAAAGTAAAATAATAATAATATTAAGTGATTAATAAAATATGCTATTTACTCACTTTAACGTGTTTTAAGCAAATAGCTAATAAATTTGGTAATCCAATGTCATTTTGAAGAAGAGCATGAATAATTTAATTAAAATATTAACAATAAGATCAATTTAATATAATATAAAAGCACATATCATAAACAGTAATTGATGTTGGATGGGAGAGGGAGAGTAGATGAGTATCTTATCAAAACGCACAATAACTTCTGGTAATTTTTAAATTATTTTAGATAATAATGTATACAGAATTATACATCACTAATAAACATTGTTAATTAAGTATATTTATTATTTTTCATTATTTGTCAAATTACTCTGTAATCCATTTAAATCATACGGAAATATATAACTGTAATAAGTTTTTTTTTCCCTTTTCTTTTGTTTATGGTATAATTAAATGATTATTTTTCTGTAAGAGGTCGCTAAAACAAGACCGCCAAATTTTGAGGAAAGTTTAGTCTGACTATAGTTTTACAAGGAGGAAGCAGTACTGAAATTCGGTAACAAATTTTTATTATTTTTTAATTGCAGAAATAAATATAAGTCCAGTAAATTTTTAATAATATCATGTGTTGCTAATCCTATTTGATAAGATATTCTGTTTTCTGGTGCCATCTACCTATTTTAAAGCTTTTTATACGCAAAAATATACTATCTTATGCTAAAGTTCAAAATGACCGTATTAACTACAGCAATCACGGAAAGTGTCATTATATTTAAAACAAGTACTATAAGTAATTTCCATGAAATAATCAATGATTTGTTAACTTTACCTTATTTAATTATCTTTTCGTGGTATAAAAGAAAATTTATAATGTAAAAGACATATTATAAAAGCCAAGGAAGGTTAACTAGAAAATTTCGCGCTCTTTCTAAAGGACATTGTCTGCTTTGAAAATAATGTAAGTTCCCCACATTAAAATATGTTTTATTCACTGAAATTATCTAAAAATAATATTAATGATCAAGGATATTTACTTATGCACCTGTATATTTTTTAAAAAGAAAATATAAATTTTCTCAAGGCAAATATCAGAAAATTTGTATGTGTGCATTTTACGGAGAATTCCTTATTAAAGACAAATTACAATTCCTAGAGTAGGAATAAAAAATACCAACATTAGTGACTTAATTATAACCATAATATAATATGTTATATTATACATCAATTTGAGTCGTCCACGTAAGTCAGCTGCAGTCCTTATAATAATAATATTTTGGCAAATTCGCGCATTAGTTTTATTTCTAAGCCAGCTAGCTAAAAATGATACGTATCGCCAATAGTAAAAAAAAAAGAATTGTATATGTGATCGTCAATCGTCAAATATTCATCATGTTAAAATATGTATTGTTTTCTTGGATCCCAAAATTATATCAGTTAATTCAAGGAAGAGTTAACATCCAACGCTGCTATGTTTTCTTTGCCTAATTTATTAATTGCACCAGAATGGAGGCAACTTTTATATAAATGAAATAATAAAATGTGTTTCTTATTTTAAATTTGCTTCGTGAACTACGAATAGATCAAGTTCTTCATCTAGATAAATTGCCCAAACATTTTTATAGTGAGATAATAAGCACTTGTTAAGTAATGATTTTTTTTTCTAATTTGTAAAATTATGTGTATTTTTTTTTATATCAACAGGTTAAAGGCTGTATAATCAAGTAATATTTAAATGACCTTGTAATCACAGAGGTATGTTTTCATATACTTATTCTAGGTTAAATTTATATTCGACATGAAAAAAAAATTTTTTTTATAAAATGTGTTTACTTATGATATGCATTATGGATATAAATTTATATGTTAGATGCGTAAAAGAAGAAAAATTCAGATACTTAATAGGTAAAATATCTAGTTAAAATTATCAGAAGTAATTAAAGAGAAGTGCTATACAGGATATTACTTATTTAAAGTTTGAAACAAATTTATACTATGTTAATTGCGGAACTTATTCCCAATTATTCTTTATTAACGCATTCACTTAATTTAGTTCAAGATACTATACTACCAATTACTTGTTGAATGTTTCATTGGCAAAGGTGAAAATTATTTTGGTTTATTCTGTGTTATCCATTGATTTCAGACATTGATCTAAATATACCCCGGAACATAAATTTAGTGTAATTAGTGTATTTGCTTGTCTTGCCCCGATATAACATCAGTATATGATTAATATTCACATTAGTAATAATTGTAATGTATCTATTTTGTGGGATGGAAAATGATCTCCCCAAAAGCTTTATTTTCCATGAGGGGAATAGATAAATCTAGTATTCGGGTATGTTTATAACCCAAGTGATCGCTTCTCAGAGTTAGGACGATCATTAATTTATATCGTATTTAGTGTATTTCATTCGTTAAAATCCCAGGAGAGGATTATATTGAAGTGTGTTCCTATTATGCCCAAGTAAGAGGCAAGGACCCACCAAACTATTTTAATGTAGTAGTTAAATCTACAGACCTTTGGTGTTATTTCAGATTCCTCATGAGAAAATAGAGATAATTCCACCACGGAAGGTGTTGAATATTGTGTTTTGTTTAGAAAGTTATGGCAAGATAACGGGTATATTGGAGGTTAATTCCTCAAGATCCATTTAGTAAAAATAGCGTGCTAGTATATATGATCAATGTCTGGATTGTGCGGCGGAATAGTGCTGGTAATCCACACGTAAGTCAATGGAGAGAGTAAGTTTAAAATTGCGTGATTTAAAAATTTTTATTTGCCAATGGAGGGTTCAAATACTAGGTTTAATTCGGGTTAATTATTAAGTAGTACTCACAATATAACTTACACTGAGAAAAACAGTGTGTATAACAACTTCAGTTGTTATTAAGGTAAATATTAAAATAAAAAGTGTAACTTCTGATAAATAACCCATAAATTATAATAAGTTGTCTAAGTAAATACTATCATTTAATTAAAGATATGATAATAAAAAAATCGTTGGTACGTATTGCCTAGAATCAGATTATTTTTATTTTAAAACAAATAGTTAGTTAATAAAGTTAAGCAGCCGTTCATTAAGATACACTAAATGGATGAGTTGATGTATCGATAATAATATTTATTTTTTTATATTCAATTTGCATAAATGTAAAAAGAAGATGAAGAAGTAGTTCGAATCCAAGTCTAAAAGTATAGACGAATTAATGTTAGTTATATTTTGTTTTATCCATATGGGATCGAATAAATTGTATATGTTGGTTTATTATGTTAATCATAAAGGATAGTTTTGTTAAATTGTAATAATAAATCATAATCTTGTTAAAATTTAATAATAAATTATAGTCTTGTTACAAGTTGTGTTGAGTCATTTTTCTTGTGTGCTAAATAAAAGTGTATTTGCATAATACTTGCAATACTTTCTGAGTCCAAAATCATTTATGAAATCTTAAATTCAATACACCAGATAGACAATTGTAAGCAGATCAGATCATTTCATTATATTTTTAATTTAATAAGAATTATTTGTGGAATTGAAAACTTCAGACCAAGACATTTTATTTTATATGTGTGTAAAATCACTTTATTCCCAAACTAGTAGGTTTTGGTTGCACATTGTTAAGTACCCTTTTAAGTGAAGTGTCTGAGTAATAAATCTTAGTCCAATTATTGTGTTGTCATGGATAATGGAAGGACACAAAAGCACCCTTGTCTTTTCATCATTCCGACTGAGATTCTGGATAAAATGGCTGTATTATTCAAAATTATGCGTTGTTATTAAATATAGTTATCATCTCGTTAAATATTATAATAGTTGATATGTGGATGAAGACACATGGAATTTAAATAAGATAAATGTTTCCTATAGCCGACCAGAATGTCAGTTATATGCGACAACACAATACTGCCGAGCATTTTATTAAATATAACAGAGAACCCTGAGATTAGTGTCATTATTATAAGTAATCTTAAATTAAGAATTGATTCATTATGATCAATATTACAAGCGTGGCATGGCTAAAGAGATTGAAACTTCTGATTGTATAATAATAAAATATTGAGATCATATTGGCAAATTAATGAATGTTTTGTTTTAGTCAGTAATATTAACAATGACATGAAATCATCATCATCATTGTCGAACAGTGCAAGTACTTACAGTTCAGAGAATGTGTTTTGGATAGAGAAAGAATGTTAGTTTATTCTAAATTTTATTTTTAAATTTATTTTATTAATGATAATTTTTTTTTATTCTATCTCTGTCTGAACTGCATATCACTGTAGCTGAATTATTATAACTAACCTAACGTCGAGCTATATTAGGTAAAATGTACGGGTTTGCTATCCGTCCTAGAAGGAAGAGTTTAGGATTTCCGAATTCTCTTTAGTGAATCCGCTCTCATTTATTTTAATAGTAGTCTTCGTTATTTTATTAGGTTAGAATATATATATATTGTAAGTGTATATATATACTCATACATACATATAATCAATATGTATACATTATATTTGTATTCTTATTATATTTATAAAAATAAATATATAATTTAGTAAGTTATTATTTTTTATTCTTTAAAATGAAAAATCATTGTTGAGAAAAGACAGTTGAGTTGACAAGATGATGACCTCTGGGTTCACATGCACTTTATCGAATTAAAGGGAATGAAATTAACTTAGTGATTTAATATCGAATTGTAATGTGACAATAAAGAATATGATATGCTTCAGCAAGGTCATGCAGATATATATATAAATAATATTATTATTTTTTAACTATAAGATTAAGGATTCTATTTTTTCAACTATATCCTCATAAAGACTTATACTGTATTTGATTTAAAAGAACAATGTATAGGATAAAATCTATATTTTGAATGAATTAATACTTATTAGAAGAAATTTCTAATATTTTTTTAAAGAAAGTAATTTCTAAATTACTTAATTTGGAATATATTTTTGTATTCTATAAAAATCGTTCGAATTAGTGTTCTAATTGTAAACTTTGTTTTAAAAAGAACATGTTTATAAAAACTTCAACTAAATTTAATGTACTTTACATTATAAGGAAAATGCAAAGTGAGTAGAACACTGATTTATTATGGGATATATATAATGTGCTTGTCTAATCAAATATATATGTGTGAATAACATCTTTTGTGAAATCCCTATAAAATTATATAGAAGCTATATCTTCAAAATAGAATTATAATTGTTAATAAAGGAACTTTATTAATGAAGATGACATCTATATGCAAGGAGCAAACTAAACATCAACTTGAGATCTCTTATTATTTTCTTCAATGAATAATAATGAAGGAATTAAAAGTTGCATCTTCGAAGGATTTTTATTCCCAAATTCCAGGAACATCTAAGACTATTGCATTAACTTTTATAAATACCATTTAAGTCTTTAAAAATTATAATTGGGAAACATTAATTTCATTTCCTTTATTATGAAATTTATTTCATTAAAGAAATGAATAATAAGAGAGAATTAATAATTTAAAATATTGTTGTTTTTATTTATAATTAATAAAAATTTAGATATAGGTTAAGAAATATTAATATGGGAAAGGCATGTAAAAATATAAAGGGATAAAGTGAACTTTGAGATAAGAAATTAAATTATTTTTTAATTCATATACTATTATTTTTTATGACACAACACTACTTTGTTTGTACTAATCCAAATAGTCTAATAACCATTATGTATGATAAGTGGATAAATGACTAACATTGATATGAAATATATATTTTTATATTAATAAACATAAATTACTTACAATCATTTTAACGAATGAAAACATTATATACAAATAATTGGATTCTTATTTGTATAATCTAATTATTATATAATAATGTTACTATAGAAGTCTTAATATTTAGATACTTATGTCTTATATACGTTATAAAATGATGTAGTGTTATAAGTTAGAAAATATATTTACTGTAAGTAAACAAGATATTTATATTTTTAATATAAGAAAGTAGATATATGAATAATTTTTATGTATTATAAAGTTTAAGTTATTTATTTGTTAAATAAATAATTATTATGTTTTTTATATTAAACTAAATAAAGTCTTCAATTTTATTTTATTTATTTATTTGATTTTATAAGATAAGAACAAACATTTAATATAATAATCTTTATTGATTATTATATTAACTTCATGAAACCCATTTTAAAGAGTTAGTGAGATTTGTTATTAACTTTACCCTAGTATATTGATAGGAACCCCTGAAGAAAATCAATTGTTAAACTTCCCTGAGTTCGAAATCTGAGCATAACGGTTAAGTCAATTAAGGTGAAAATTGATTTTATGTGGTTTAGATATAATAATTTATTAATAATAAATTATTTATTGGGAACAGATATAGTTTTATATCAAAATTAAATCACATCATTTGTGGCATCCTATATGAAGACCTTAAATCTGACTAAAGTGAGATGCGACTGCCTTAACTTATCTCATTGAGAGAGTGCATACCATTATAATTTATATATATAATGAGCACATATGGGTTATAGAGACTTTGTAATTTAAATATTGAGCATTGAAAGTAAAATTGGAAAGATATTACTAGATGAGTTGAATGTTGGCTTTAGAATTCCTATAAATTTGAATAGATTGATTAATAATATGAAGTATAAAATAGATGAATTGGACCAGTCTAATGACATATGCATGGTGGTATACAGTCAAGTGGATTACCCATATATATTCTTTGATAAAGCAAAGGTGAATTTGAAAAAAATGAATAGTGCCATATTTGTTTATAGTCAAAAAAAGCTAAAACTGATTTAACAAATGTGTCTGTTTTTTATCCTGGTATTGTTGAAGTGATTTATGAAGAAAGAAATAATAAAAAATAAAAGATTAACGAGATTTGGTTTATTGCACAAAATAAATACAATGAATACATGATGAATCAGAAAGTCAATAGATCCAAATAAATAAAAAAGTTGGTTCCTCAAAAATTTTTAATGGTAAAATACTTTACACACACACACACACACACACATATATATATATATTTATAAGTATGACTATAACATAGTATATTTGAAAGTATACTTGATTTACTTAAGTTAATTTTATTATTTAGTCTCTGTTGAAGTATTTTAATATTATATGTACTTAATGCTTTGAGGTTAACTCATTGCAACTATTTAAATATTTAAAAACCAGGCATTCTTCACAAACCTGGGAGATCAATTGTAAGTATAGGGGATTTGAACTCAGATTTTCAAGCATTCTTCAACTACCCGCACTATCTTATACAACTGATACAAATGACCACACATATGTAGAAAATATAAATAATCACCAGTATATGTATTTCATGCTAAACAAGCAATCATCAAACATCAAATGATCACCATCTCTATACTAGCACATAATTGCATAAGAGTTTTGCCTTTGTTTAAGCAATCATCAGTTGGTCCAGATTATCATCTTCCACACGCATATATATAATCAGTGCTCAGTTTATATTAAGATAGCAAATCCTCATACTTTAATAGACAGGCTTCAATCAACTCCAACCTCCAACTTTTCAGCCATCCATATCATTGAAAATCTGATGATGAAAACCCAAATCCCATGCTGATGCCAATATTATTGCACTGATTATACATATGTGTGGGAGATGCTAATCTGGACCAACTGATGAGTGCTGGTTTAGCATGAAATACATATATTGGTGATTATTTATCTTTTCTACATATGTGTAGTCATGTGTATCAGTTGTATAAGATAGTGTGGATAGTTGAAGAATGCTTGAAAATCTGAGTTCAAATCCCCTATACTTGCAACTATTTAAATGAAAGTTAATAGCCATCTAGTGTCAGAAAATGGAAATAAATTGTTAAAGTTAAGAAGATACCTCTTTAACTTCATCCTCCTTCATATATCAGGAGAATTTTCTTTTATAAGAAAAGATGAATTTTTATTTAATCAGAAATTTATTTCTAAATATTTAAAAACCTGATTGACATATATATTTGTCATGTATAAAATTTCTTTCATTTTTATTCTTACTAATAATGATTTAAATTCTAATATTATGTAATAAACAATATTTTTTAGTACTAAATAGTTATATAATGCTTTGAGAATGACTAATTGCAACTGTTTAAATATAAATAGTCCTCTATTTGTAAAGCTAAAAAGTCATCTTTTTAAATTTGTGCTCCTTCATATATCAAGAGGATTATGCAATTATGTTTTTACAGTTACAATGAGTTAATCTCAAAACCTTACATATAAATATTTAGCACTGTAAATTATTGTTTATTACATAATATTAGAATTTAAAAGATCATTGGTAAGACTAAAAATAAAAGAAATTTTATACATGCCAGAAACATATGTCAACTAAGTTTAAAAATATTTAGAAATAAATGTCTAATTGTATAAAAGTTCATTCCTTCTAGCAAAAGTATTGTAGACAATCCTCTTGGTATACGATGTAAGAAGAACTTAAAAAAGTATCTTCTTAATTTTAAAATGTCTTGTCATTTGTTGACACTAGAGGGCTATTCAATTTTTTTAAAACAGTTGCATTGAGTTATTCTCAAAACATTACACATAAATATTTAGCACTCTAAATTATTATATATGTGCGTGTGATCAAGATTTATCCAAGTATAATTAATAATATTAATACACTGTTTTATAAATTGTATCAGCCAGTATGTTTATCTGGGAATGGAATGTGTTTATATATATATTGAACCGGGTTTATGAAGATAATTTTATTATTGCTAGGTTTAATTGGGTTTAAAACATTTTATAATAATTTTTTAAAAAATACACAGGAATGAACCAGACCTTCAAGCAGAAGTGACATACCATTGACATCAGAGCCATGATTGATACCCATGGTCATATCGAGCTATGCAAAGCATAACATGATCACATTTTCAGACTGTGGCCCACTTTGACTGCTGGATTCAAACCCCTGCCATCCAAAGCATATTATTAGTTTTGAGGATCAACCTCAAGTGCCAGACAATCATAAGTTAAATGATCAGCATGCTTCAGATGACAGGCACACAATCTAGCACTTAAAATATCTTATGACTAGCTCACACTCTGTCTCAGGATCTAGCATATTTACTTTACTCACAAAATAACTACACTAATTTACTGGTGACACAGTGACAAGAGAAAAAGAGAAAATAGACAAAATAATAATTACAGCAGACATTAATATTTATTTACACACACACACACACACACACACATATATATATATGTATATAAGTATAGAGGATTTGAACTCAGATTTTCAAACACCCTTCAACTATCCACACTATCTCATACAACTGATACACATGACAACACACATGTAGAAAAGATTTATAATCACCAATATACATATTTCATGCTAAACCAGCACTCATCAGTTATATGTATCAGTTGTATGAGATAGTGTGGATAATTGAAGGATGTTTGAAAATCTGAGTTCAAATCCTCTATACTTACAATTAAGCTCCCAGATTTGTGAAGAGTGCCTGGTTTTCAAATATTTACATATCAAGCTTGTATCCTGTCCATCCCTCTTATATGTATTTAATGGATATTGTCCTATACACGAGGGGTCAGAGTGACTTCAGGTCAACATGGGCATGGCAATAATATTAGCATCAGCATGGGATTTGAGTTTTCATCATCAGATTTTCAATGATATGGATGGCTGAAGGGTTGGAGGTTGCAGTGGATTGGGGCCTGTTCATTAAAGTATGACGATTTGCTATCTTAATATAAACTGAGCATTGATTATATATATGTGTGAGAGATGATAATCAGGACCAACTGATGAGTGCTGGTTTAGCATGAAATACATATATTGGCGATTATAAATCTTTTCTACATGTGTGTGGTCATGTGTATCAGTTGTATGAGATAGTGTGGATAGTTGAAGGGTGTTTGAAAATCTGAATTCAAATTCTCTATACTTACAATTAAGCTCCCAGGTTTGTGAAGAGTGCCTGGTTTTCTAATATTTACACACACACACACACACACATATTACACACACACACACACATATATATATACATATATATATATATATATATATATATATATATATGTTTAACACACAATAACAATGAAAGATTTGACATAAGAAAAATGTAAATGAGTTTAGGCTATAGTTATAATCTAGACTGTGATCAGAATATATTTAAAAGTATCTTTACCTAGTTTTTTATTTGTTTTATTTTGCAACTAATTGGCTTTTGTTCCTCCATCAATGGCTTCATGGGTTTTCCTTCCAGGTTTATGTTGAATAATAAGAGAGAGAGGGCATACAGCAGTTTTTACTTTACAATCTTGGCATTGATTCCAGGTACTGATTTGGGTGGGATAGTTAATGACTGAGGACTTAGGACATGAAGTGCTGTCAGACACTTCTATGATTTATGTGGCCTCTTCATTAACGTTGACCACAGCAGTAATGATTGGCTTACTACTATGTTTACAATTTCTGAATATTCTGTATTCTTTAGAAAGAACCAAATCTCCAAACTAATACCAATGCAAACTGTAATCACAGACCTGACTGATGAATGATCTAGCAAATTGCAGCCCTGATTGAATAACAATAGAGAGGGAGAGCAACTTTATATACTTTTTCTCTCCTATTGTTTTAATTTATCTTGACTTGAATCTGTCTTTTAATTAATTTTACATTTCTTTAATTAATTGATTTTTACATTAGTCTTAATCTTAATCCATTCAGATTCATCTACTACCTCAAGGATAGTGTACATGATTTTTTAAATTAATACAATTTAATCAGTAATCTTATAAACTAATTGCATTCCAAAGCTGTTACAAACAAATTTTATTTTAATTTTCCATATTTACTCTTTTAACTTATAAATACAAAAAAAGTTTTCCTTAACCTATTTAAAAAGAAGGGTTTTAAACCTTTCTCTACCATGCTTTTTTTAACAAATAATTTTATAGTTTAAAAGCTAAAATGACACAATACTTTTATGTTTACAAGTTTATATTTTTAAGATCTACTTTAAAAACACACTATATTTTTCTACATTTATTTTTAATAATAATTTATTTATTTATTTTTAAATGAAAGATAAATAACATGAGCTATATATGTGTGATTGATAACATATAAATGTATGCTAGCGGTACATTACCCCCTTCCATTTGAGAGATAAAATGCATCAGTTTGACCCATTTTAGCTCTGACATGCTATTTTAGATTTATATTTCGATTTTCTCTTTTTATTTATTTATTTATTCTCTAACAAATAAGTTTTAAAATTGCTACAGATCAATAAAGAACAGAGGGTGACCTTTCTTACACTAACTCTTCTTTCCACCCTGTAATCTATATTGACTTGCAATGAATTATGTCATATGTGATAGACCACATGAAACAACATGCATCTTTCTGATGTGTCTGTAGAGAGTAAATGCCATGAATTGCAGATGCATCTGGCTTATATTTGACTTACATAATAAACAAAAAAAAGCATTAACTTTTATGCTGGAATTTCTCTACTGGCTGATTGAATAAGCCTATAACTTTCTCCAATGAGTCTGCATCTCAGAAGGTAAAATAGGATTGCTGCAAATGGAAGTATTTATTCAGTGACCATTTGGCTTACGCTAAAAAATACAAGACTTACTGTGATATATTGGAAATCTTTCTTCCAATGAACTGATTTGCAGCTTATGCTGGTATTTTTACTAGTGAACACATTTTAGATAAGGGACTGGGACGACTTCTCCCGGCATGTTGGATGGGTCCAGAACCTTTCTACTAGAACTTCATCCTAGAAATAAGAAAATCTATCCCCCCTCTCCATTTAATTTGTTATGGGTACTAGGTTCACACAGTGAGAGCCTACACTTAAAAATCTTTCTCAACCTTTATTTGTACACTCCCCCATAACTCTAATAACCCACATACAATCTACACTCACATCGAAGATTTTATTTATTTTATTATGCTTTATTTATTCTTTTAGATTTCAAGAAAAATTCTATTTATTATTATACATTTTATTCTATTTATTATAGGCTTTATTTATATATATTTTTCATTTATGTAACTTGATTCTCCAGAAAGAAAAAAACTTTTATTTTATTATCGTATATTTACTCTAAAACTATTATTTTACTTTAAATAAATTCTGTTTCCTTCGAGTTATTAGTTCTGGAAACAAAAAACATTTTATCTATTTAACTCTATTTTGCATGCTTTCCATTATTAACTCAAAAAGAAAAAAAAAACTTTATTTTATCTATTTTTAAATCCAATGAAGTGTTCAACTAAATATTTTAAATTGATGAAGTGTTCACCAAACCCCAAATGCCAGTAATAAATTATTTATCATTTCTGACCACTTTTTTCTCTCATCTTTTTATTTACATTTCATATTCATACATATTTTCAATTATTCTTCCTAATTTTATCAATATTATATTTGTTTGCCTTGGTCCATTTCCCTTTTCACACTGCTCACCAATTTTAATTTTTTTAATTATGCGATTTAGCATTTATTTTGAATTTTAGTTTCAAACTTTTTTTTTTCATTTTCAATTTTAATGATGGTTTTACATTTTTAACTTTGATTATGATAGGTCAATTTATGGCCCTTCAGCTCCCACATTGGACAGCAATTGAACCAGGTCCGCTAATAGTATAATTATTTAATTGGGTTTAAATCCCTTTTGTAATAATTAAAAAAAAAAAAAACCCATTAAGAATCACATGATCACATTTCCTATACTAGCACATTAATTGTTGATAAACAGAGCAAAACTCTCCATACAGTATTGCCACCTGTGCTAAATTGAGTAATCAATGGATGCCAGAAGGCTTGTGCATCCAAAGCTCCTCACTGACAAAGGCCACAAGCCAGAAACTAGTCTGGGGATATTGGATGAGTAGGCATTAGATAGGGATTTTATGCACAAGCCTTCTGGCATCCATTGATTATTCTGTTTAGCACAGGTGGCAATACTGTATGGAGAGTTTTGCTCTGTTTAAAAAAAAATACATAAGAATGGACTGACTTTTCAAGCAGAGAGGAGAATACCATTGATAGCAAAGTCATCAATGATTCCCATGGTCAGATCGAGCTATGCAAAGCATAACATCATCAGATTTGCAGATTGTGGTCACTTTAATTGCTGGATTCAAATCCCTTCCATTAAAAGCATTTTATTTGTTTTGATTAACCTCAGGTGGCAGCCAATCATAAGATGTATAATCAGCATGCTTTGGATGACAGGCACACAATCCAGTGCTTGAAATATCCCATGACTTGCTCATACTCTCTCATGGTCCAGCACATTTACTTTGCTCATAAAATAACTACCCTAATTTACTGGTGATGCAGTGCCAAGAGAAAATAAAGAAAATAACAATTAGAGCAAACATTAGTATTTATTTATTCACACATACACTATAACAATAAAAGACATAAAAAATATAAATGTCTTTAAGCTATAGTTATAATAGTCCATGAATTAAAGTTCATTCATTTAAAATAAAGTGTCTAGACTATGATCAGAATATATTTAAAAGTATCTTTATCCAGGTTTTCATTTGTTTTATTTTGCAACTGGTTGGCCTTTTGTTCCTCCATCGATGGCTTTCCTTCCAGGTTTATATCGAATAATGAGAGAGGATATGCAGCAGTTTCTACTTTACAATCTCGGTGTTCATTCCATATATTGATTCAGGTGGGATAGTTGATGGCTGAGAGCTTGGAGCATGATGCTCTGTCAGTCACTTCTACGGCTTATGGGCCTCTCCATAAAAGTTTATTGCAGCAGTAATAATGGACTTACACTTTGTTTACAATTTGCTAATATTCTGCATTCATTAGAAAGAACCTGAACTCTGGAATAATAGGAATGAGAACTGTATATCATAAACCCAACTGATAAATTATCTAGCAGATTGCAGCCCAACTAAATAACAATAGAGAGAATGACTTTATATACTTTTTTGTATCTTATTGTTTTAATTTATCTTGACTTGAATTTGTCTTTTAACCATCCTGCTGCCATCTGTTTTGAGTGTAATCAAATCGGCTAAAAAAACAGTAATTTTAATATTATCATAGAGAATTTACACTCATTTTAAAGCTTAAAAAGTACCATAAGATACTGCCCTCTCTAGAGTTATTTTACAAGTAAGAAGTCAATAATATTCAAATTTGAAGGTAGATCAATGGGAAAAGGTGGGCTTTCCAAAGTCCTGATTGGTTGCTTCTCATTTTAAACAAAAGTGAGCACTTGGCAATAATTTTGACAGTTCCAAGTTCTTTGTTGTGATTTTCAAAATGAAAATGAATGTTTTGGGGTAATTTTTAAGTATTTTTTTTTACATATTATAAATTATTTTGATAAAATATAATGAAAATATAATTATTTTAGAATAACAGTTAAAATTTTAGTGAAAAGTCTTTACTACTTTTACACGAATGTAAATTGTGAAAGAAATCAATGACATATACAGAATTTTCTAATAAGTTACGAACATTCTTTTTAGTTTCTTCACTATAGAATATTTTTATAATTATAATTATAAATTTATTATTGAAAAAACTTACATTCCCTTTCATAATCTGCCAAATTATTAATTTGCTTTTTACAAACAAAACTAAAATCAATATAACATTAAGAGACAAATATATGTTTACTGCTCATTTTGTTATTGACCAATCAAAAATTTAGGGTTTTAGCTCACTCAACCAATGAATTTTTGATGTTACAAAGGTTAATTAATGTCACATTTCTTTAATTAATTGATTTTTACATTTGCCTTAATCTTAATACATTCAGATTTATTTACTATCTCGATAAAATAGTGTACATAGTTTTTAATTAATACAATTTAATCAATAATCTTATAAACTAATTGCATTCCAAAGCTTTTACAAACAAATTTTAATTTTTCATATTTATTGTTTTAACTTATAAATAAAAAAAAAGTTTTCCTTAACCTAATTAAAAAGGAGAGTTTAAATCTTTCCCCATCCAGCTTTTTTAACAAAGAATTTTATTATATATATATATATTTTCATGTGTCATAGTATCATCCAGGAAGCGAACCCACTAACCCAGGACAACTGCTTGTAAAGCAGCTGTTGCTGAATTTAAAAGTTAAATGACAATACTTTTATTTTTACAAGTTTGCATTTTAAAAATCTACTTTAAAAACATACTATATTTTTCTACTTTCATTTTTAATAATAATTTAATCATTTATTTTTAAATGAAAGATATGTAACATGATATATATGTCCACCTGGCAATATATATATATATATAAACAAAAGACTTAATATATATATATAAACAAAAGACTTATAAATCCAAGAAATAATATAATATTTCAACCAGAGGACTGGTTTTCATCAGAAAGCAAAAAAAATACACAGTAAAATGGTGATATTTTTTAAAAATTAAAAAGGCAATTTTGATTGATAAATATAAGGATGATGTTATTAATAGGCAAGTTGCAAATATTGGCCATACATAGCTTATGGAAATATACATAACATTAAGTTTAAAAAATTTGAAATTCAGTTAAAGCTGATGAGGATTACCATGTAATTGAAAGTACTTGAAAGAATTTAAATTATAATATTGTATTTACCATTAAAAATTTTATTTTTATTTTTTATATATATTTTATAATGGGTATTGTATTTTACATTTAATATATATATATATATATATTAGTGATACAATATATACATATAATCAAAATTATCCCAAATTCAGAACTCACTCAGACTAGCTAAGAAAATAGACTATAAAAAATTACCAATGGTTTCACTGCTACAAAATGACTTCTCAAGTATAAAGAACTACAAAATAACAACCTATTTATACTAAACATTACCCACAATTCCACTTACCTCCCATACACCCTTAATATTAAAAGAATTTTTAAATAAGTTAATTGCTTCAGAATTATAATTTTTTAATAAATTTTTTATTTCATTTCTCTTGAAGAAGACAACTTTAGCTTCATCAAATTAATAATGTGGTCTGTATTATTTTCATGGATATATAAAGCAGAACCAAGATATTTATTTTTAACACTACTTTTATGGAACTTTATTCTTTCATTTAAATTCAAACTAGTTTGATCTATATATAACTTCTTACAACAAGCAAAAAATAATATACACTACTCCAGGATTAGTCTTTCTATCAAAATTTTTCTTTGTATTATTTACAATACCCCCTTTCCAAGCAATTTATTATTTTTCAACAAATTACTATTTTTTATATATAATTTTATAAGAATACAATTTAAATATATATATATGTATGTGTAATATTATAAAGACAACTATGATTCAAATAAGTGCTAAAACTAATAAGCATTCTCATATCAATAGAAGTTTTAAAACTATAGATAGTCCACCTAAGTCTAGACCTCATTTTTAAAATAAAAACAACAATTATTGACCACATATATTGGTTATAAGATAAAAGTCATAATGTCATCATTTTACATTTGGTTTAACCTTGAATTTAACCCAAATTCTAGCACTTGTCAGAAAATCAAGCTAAATAACACCCAGGACAGTAAAAATAAAGGTTGCTTTATTTCTAGCAAGGTTGTGACAAAAATGAGTTTTTTCATTATATATATTGATAGCTCACATAAAATTAATCTATTTTTGATTTTATTGAAATCCACACACATACAGGAAAAACTGGAGAAAACTTTGTACTGCAATGGCCTATCTAAAAACTGTTTTACTGTTTGCATATGTAATAAGTGACATTTTGTTTGCTATTATTTTATTATTTTTGTGACTTTATTCCAATTTACATTATTAGAGTTTATGGGATACATTTTGATACTAGATCTACAATATTCTTTTTACATAATGGTTTTAGCATAGCTTTTATATGATATTAATCATACGATATTTGATTAATAAATCTGCATCAAATTTGTAATATAATGAAATTGTAATGAAATACTTTAATATAGCTAATTAAGACATCATTGTGTTTGTTTGTAAGTTTGTGATATTTTAGTAGTAATTATATATTGGACTACTTAATTATTAATTTTTTTTAAAATATGTAAAACTTTATTAATATATTCAGATACCTTTAATTGTTAATATACAACACAACATCTTGAGTGATATTATTTTCTTCACATCTTTAGGTATTGCTGCCTGAACAATGACAATACTATCATGAAAATCCAAATCTGGATGCTTAGATTCACGTTAAATGATAATCCAGATTTAATTCTCATGTGATTTACTGTCATTAGTCAGGCCATGAGAACTCTGAAGAAGAGAGGAGAATAATACCATCCAAACTGTTATGTTATATATTAACCTGTGTGCAATTATTAATAGTTAAGAGTATTTGAAAAGTTAAAATTAGAGTGTTTCTAAAAACATTTGACAATTAAAAACAGATGATGAAAATAGTCCAAAATACAATTATTATTAATCAAGATATTTTAACAATAAAACTATAAGTGAGAATGTATATTCAAAATCAATGACATAGAAATTATTGTAAAGTTGATTGTGATAAAACGATTATTATTAGGTGATTGTAGTCAGTAGTGAATCTGAAAATCAGTTTAGATTCTATTAAATTATCTTATTTGTGAGCCACTTTTAGAAAGCATAAAAGTGGCAATTAATTTAATAATAAATTAGTAGATCTCATAGCACAGTGGTTTGCAAAATAGTCTGGAATTCTCAAAATATGAAATATATGAATTTTTTCTACAATACAGGCTTTTTCGTACCTGCACTCCAATATGTAATATATAGGGGTTTGAACTCGGTTTTTCACATGACCTTCAACACTCCACACTATCTCATACTGCTGATACACTTGATTGCATACATGTTGAAAAGATAAATAATGACCAATATATGTATTTTGTGCTAAATCAGCACCCATTAGTTGGTCCAGTTTAAAATATGTGATAGAAAATATGAGATAGAAATCCAAGCTGAATAAACTTGGATACATTATTTTTCATGTTCAAAATAGTCTTAAAAGTTATTTTTCAAATTATTGGGCAACATCCAGCATATTTAACAACCAATTATATAGATCAGTTAACTTTGTTACTTATAACTAGAAAATAAAACAATAAATGATTAAAGATTCTTTTTTATTCTTCTTCTTTCAGACGTTATTGGAGAAGCATTTGCAATTTAGTGAGCTATTTAAAGACTATAAATATTGATTATTTTTGCTTACATATAATAAATAAACAAGTAATTAAATCCATTTAATATTAAAAGATTTTAAAATTATATTGATAATTTTCTGCTGTGATTATATTGCTTTATTCAACATATTTTACCTACCAACAATTTTGAAAGAGAAATGATTGATTGGTTGTCAGAAAAGCAGATTATTTCAGTATAAGATATTGATGTGACAAATCTGGTGGCATTCAATTATTTGATTATTTGTCAAAGTAACAGTCTAGCAATGGTATTCATTATAAAAGTTTACATATATTATTTCCAAAATATTTTTCATATTCCATCGTGCAAGTGTATGTGCATATATATATAAATGGTGAAATTACATTGGTATCACATGATTTATCTTGACTATCTGTTTTAATTGGGAATTGGCTGGTTAAATTATAATTAGATTTTATCTAGTTGAATACACGGGCGAAGTCCTATTATAAACGTCATGAAAATTATATATATATTAGAAATCAGTCTACACTTAGACAATCCCAATATAAATAACCATCAACAATCTCAATCTATTGCCAAGGCAACCTTCTTTTAATAATAAAAATGGATATATATATAATAAAAAGTCAGATGTCTCATGACTTATATATAGCTGGCAATTACCAACATGTAAATTTAAGAGCATGCTTCTTCTTCAGAATTATCTTTTAGATAAATGCTTAGCTTGAGTTGGTTTTTTGAATCTAATGTCCCAACTCCTGAAGAGACCCATAGGTCAAAACCGATCTGGGGATGGGGACAATCTAAGATAAAGATGATTTGAATGCCTTCTCTTGTAGTAGCATTTATCATAATAATAAAAAAGCTTGTTTAGAGCGTTAGCATGCTCTCAAATTTATATATATATATATATATTGTAACTGAAATAATGGATATTTGTAACTGAATGAAGGACATTTGCGACAGAAATAATAATAAATTGATAGAAAATGATCCATTATTAACATATATGTTTATCCAATCTGTTATTTGTAACAGTAAGTAAACATTGTCACAGTATAAATAAATAGATGAGTGATGAAATGATAGTTGCCATAATTCAATAACTAAATATAACATTATAGCCCGATTGCAACTATCCTAAACATTAATTCTGTCACATTAGTAATGAAATAAATAAGTTATCTCATTTCTCCATATAAAATAACAACAATGACAATTAAAACTATCATCATTAAAGATTTAATAATATCTAAATATTGGGGATGTCATTTGAACAATAAAACATACTGGCCATTGTCATCAAATAAAAGAATATTAAATATAGCAACTGAATAAAATTACCCACTTTGAGATTCCTGGAGTGCATTATGCTTATCTCCCATACTAGGTTCTTTTAACAAAGAATCCTTCCTATTCTTCTTTCCAACCATATAAGACCATTCATGGTCACATGCACACACTGGTGCTATTCATGACAACTTATAAAATATATATTATATAAAGTTAATATTATGAAGTTGGAAAGGAATTATATCACTCTTTATTCAGTTTAGCTAAGTATATGTGTTTTCCCATGAGCGCCACTAGATTGTTTTAAATCTAGATAAATATCTGTTTAGAGTGTACTGAGTTCAAACTCATTTGGTACATTTTTATCACACATGATTTGGATGACTAATGAAAAAATGACATTCTTACATTTTATCTATATCGATAAAATTACAAGATCCCAATATTACCAAAATTTATATTATAGATCAAAGATTCTTATAGACATTGCTAGCTCATTTACGTATATTGATGAACAGCCATGTATAATCCTATTAATGGCTTCCAAACAAGCATGTGAAGACCATTATTGGTATTGATGGCCATTTAGCTAGATTATTTATCATAATATAAAGGTAATAATGATGATGATAATAATAGTGATATCATAGTAATAATGATAGTAATAGTGATATCATAATAATGACAATAATAATAGTGAAGATGATACTAGCCATAGCTTATTAATAAACTCACAACAATAATTAATCTTTATAAACTCATATGATTTATTAAAAATTATCCTATTTCAAACTGAGATTTAAATACTACACTTACTAGCATTTATATAAGTTTAAAGTTATTTACTAAAATACTTTTATAGTTAAGATTAGGATTTAATAATACTAGTGATGATGATTGATCATCATGAATCTTGTTGCATAATATTCAACTTTCCACAAACCCCTATTTATTAAAATATATTAATTCTGTTAACCGTTAGATTGAGTGATTATAATTTATTAATGATGATGATGGCGATCATAACTCTTATATAGTATTATTTGAAACATTTTAACCAATAACACGATATCCATTTTTGATGAGTATGATCAAAACTCATGGACACAACCCAATTTTAGCCTTTCCACTATTGAACTATAATTATTAAAATTTGGTTATTATCAAGCTTAATCCTTAAATACCCAAAGATAAATTAACATTCTAGTTTACTTAACCTTTTGCGAGCGCTTAATATTTGCAAGTGATTGCTCAATATTTACGAATGATAATAATTAATAACTGTGAGCAATGATGATGAATTAAAATGATAGAATCAAGACAAGAAAAACACAACAATATTTTTTTAATAAGAACTCGGAAAACCAATTAAGATATATATAATTATATTTTATTAATACTATTACTCTTTCTTTCTTTCTTTAAAATCAAATCAATAATTAAATAAATGGCTTATTATTACATTAATTCAATATAGGTTTGTCATTTCTGGATATTTTAAAATAAGCTGGCTTAAAAAAATACATTTTATGGAATGCTTACTTAAGTCTTTCCTAACTTATTATATCATAGAATAAATTTCATATGTATCCTGTGTGTTTTATTTCACTTCCATTCATATGTTAGCCTTGTGCTATAATTTCTCACACCTAAGCTATTTATATATAACCTATTCCTTGACATGTTTGTATAAGCAGTTACACATGCACACATTCGTTAATGTTAACATATATGTTTAAAATGTATACCCACAAATTACATATATACAAATATTTTTTGCAACCTTTTAGCAAAAAGAAAATAAAATACATGATATTAATTTTAATATGCAACAAGATAAAATAAAAAAAAAACATTATAAATTCATATATTTATAGGTTGCTCATTATCATTAACAACTGAAGAACAATTTAAAAAAAAAACATTCCAACATTACAATATATAATATAATAAAAAATAATGAAAAATTTAAGTTTAAAGATTTAAACTATGTTTGTGCTATGTTGTGTGATATTGCAAATAACTATAGATAAACAAGTCTTTAATGTTTCTGTATCAAAAGAAAAATTGCTTTGACCAGTAAATTAAGGTTTACTTTTAATAAGTAAGAATAAAAATCTGTTAAAGAAAGTTCATAGTTACCCGATCACTTTCACTTCTTATAAATGTCCTGAGTTTGAATTTTCAGACTGATTGTCTTTGCTCCATAAAAAAAAAGAAAGTTATTGCAGATACTGTTAAGATAAACATGAATCAATTGACTTGCTTGTTTCTTTAATTCTAAAATTATTTATTGTTGATTGGCTTCCTTCTACCATTTTAAAAAGAGCTATTATAAATACTTTTTAATAAGTATGTACTGGTGGATTTGCTTGTCTCTCCCATTTTTTTAAAAAAAAAATCACTGTAGACACTTTAGATGACTGAGGTAAACTTTAACAAAAATTTGATTCATGGCTTCAAACTTGGCTATATATGGAATTTATACATTTTCTCTTCCTCTTCCTTCCTCTTCTCCATCCATCCAAAGGTAATGAGCCTAGAATAGACCAAGAGCCAGAAAAGAAGCATTTCATATAGCTTGTGTGGTTGGCTTCAAACTCTTTCATTTTGTTGGTTATTATTTGATTGGTATATGAGACCACAGTAGATTAGTGATTTTAACTCATTCTGTATTAACAGGAAGCAGAAAAAAATGGTTTAGCAATGCAGAGTCATGGTATTATACTCAGAAAATATGTTAATCTCATTTCATAGAATTGTCAATAACTTCTTCTTATAAATTCAATTTTGTTCCATTTTCCCTCTTTTTTCAATATTAATATTTCTGGAGATTACTTGTATATCCGCACATCTTCATCTATTTTGACTTTTTTTTCCTTGTTCAATTTTTAAAGAGTAAAAAAAAAAATCAAATCACCTACTTTCCTTTTTTTTCCTTTTCAACATTAATAACGAGGAAAAAATTGAGGGAGAGTTACATCTCTGTTTAATAATAATGACTGAGTGAGTCTCTAAATTAATAAATGACTGAGTTACATCTCTCCCTAATAATAATGATATTGAGTCAGTTTTAAACATTTTATTCATTTTTATTGCGAATCTTGGTCAAAGAAACTGACCACCTGCATATCTTATCTTGAGATAAAAGACAAAAATCAGAGTTTGACAAGTTGATGTACTATCGCGATTTTACAAGAAAATTAATAATCACCTTTACCTCCTCAAAGCACCTCTCTCTTTTAAAAAAAAAAATCTTAGATACAGATAAAAACAATACAACAAAGCTGGCAATCCATAGCCATTACAAATAGGTGTTAAAAATGTTTTATGTTTAAACAGACGTTCCTATTCTTTCACACTCTTTTGCACGTGTACATTTTCAAATCTCAATCTCTTATCTAGATCACTTTATTTGACACTTTCTTTCTGATCTGCCTTATTTTAACCAAAAATAAAACTAAATAACTGAATATATTAATTATTTAATAAGAAAAATTACATATTAAAATATCATTTCTTACAACATTATATTCATTCACCCATTAATTTATCAACTATATATTACACATATAATATACGTACACATAAATCTATATATATAAAAGAAATTTTTTTTTAAATTAAATAATATGTATGTATGTGAGATGAGTCATATATCTACAATATATATATATATATATATATATATATATATATATATATATATATATATATGCAAAGTTAAATAAATTAAAACAAATAAATTAAAATAAGAGAATAAGCTGGATTTAAAAGTGGTTTTAGTATAGTAAATCATATCCAAGTATTGACAGAAGTTATAGAAAGGACCAATGAACATGAGTTGTAATTATGATTTGGATTTGTAGATTATAAAAAGGCATTTGATTCTGTAAAAGGATTGGATAATCAATGTATAGACCAAGGGTATTGTCATATTCTGAAAAATATTTACAAAAATGCAACAGCAGCAATTATATTACATAATGATACTAGGAAAGTCAACTTTGAAATGGGCATAAGACAGGGTGATTCATATCTCTAAAACTTTTTACAACAGTGCTGCAAGAAGTATATTGTGGATTAAAATGAGAAGCTAAAGGTATAAAAGTAAATGGAGATTATAAGTTATTTAGATTTTGCAAATGATGTAGTTGTTTTTGCTAATAATGCTTTAGAGCTTCAGGAAATGTTGCAGGAATAATCAGATGAAAGTAAAAAAGTAGGACTAAAGATAAATATTAAAAAGATTAAAGTAATGTTCAATTGATTTTTTCAAAAAATGAAAATAAAGGTTAATTCTGATGAGTTAAAAGAAGTTAACAACTACAAATACCTTGATCATATTATTACTACAGATGAAAAAAATAATGGATGAAATTAATCATAGAATTAAACTTGGTTGAAGTGCTTTTGATAGAAATTACATGATAGTATATGTTTAAAATGGAGATTTCTAAATAAATGTGTTTACCAGTTTGTAATTATGGATCTGAGACTTGGACTCTTAATAGAAGAGCAATACAGAGACTTCAGACCATTTAAAGAAGTATGGGGAGATACATGTTAGGAGTAATAAGAAGAGATTGAAAACAGAATATATAGGTAAGAGAATAAAGAGGTGTAATTGACCTCAATGAAAAAATTAAAAGACTGAAGTGGAGTTGGGCTGGACATATTACTAAAAGAGATGATAGTATATGGACAATTGAAATCTTAAACGGAATTTCAAGAAATTATAAAAGACCCAGAAAGAAACCTCATGTGAGATGGATGAAATAAGAAAGTGTGCAGAGATAATGTGGAGAAGAGAAGTTAAAGATTGGAGGAGATGGATTGAATTTGGAGAGACCTTCATCCTGCAGTGGATTGATACTGATTGATTATGATATGATATGCAAGGTGTTACAAATGTCAAACTTTCTGCACTCATATCTTTGAAACAATCACTTTAGATGAATGCATTAATAATTATAATTAATCATAGACACATATATGTAATAATTACATTTTTTTATCTTATGAAAGTAAAAATATTCAGTAATTTTCATAAACTTCTAACAATTTAACTCCATTCAACTTCAGTCTCATGATGACACAAATGGAAAACCTGAATATTTTGACCAGTGTTTTAAAACTGTATATAATTATAAAACTATGTTTGAAAGTTTCCAACTCTAGAAATTTAAAAATAATTTGTTGTAACAAAGGTTTATTTGCTGAAGCAATATTATTTTAAAATTTGGTCTATGACCAATTATTTAATTGATATAATGAATCTGATGAGACTTACATTGAAAGGTGCAAAAATATTTATTTGTAGAAAAAATATGAATTAAAATCAGATTGTGAGAGAGGTTAAGATATTTAAATGAAGCTCATTATATCTGATCTATGACTGACTTTAGTCAGATGATTTCTATGCAAATATATGAATTAGTGCCTGTAGACATAATTCAGATTCTGAAATTCAATCCATAATTTAAAAACAGATATAGAAAAAGACTGTAATCAATTCAAGAATATGGATCTTTTAACACTTTTGGAACTTCTGTTGGAAGCTTGAAAAAATGAAAGACCAGGTTTGTCTGAATCATAACAATATCATTTTAAATGAACTGATGTCTGTATTTGATAATCCAATATCCAAAGTGACTTAATTAATTGAAATGATTGAAATAACATGGTATATCATGCTATATCATCTTAAATGAATTTATATCTGTAATTGATGATTAAGTATCAAAAGCTAGTCATTTAATATGAAATGGTACAAATAACGTAGCATATTATTGCTATATCATCTTGAATAAACCAATGTTTCTAATTGATGAATAAGTATCCAAAGCTATTCATTTAACATGAAATAGTTCCATAACATGATATTCATGCTTTATCATCTTAATAAATTGCTGTCTTTAATTGAGGATCCAATATCCAAAGTTACTTGTTTAATTAAAAATGATTCAAAAACATGGTATAATAATTATAAAAATTTACAGAATCCAGTGAATCATTGTAAAGAAATCACCAGTTTGCTTGAAAATTCTTTAATTTTATCAGAACTCTTTATAAACTGATGGTGTAATGTCATCACATTCTCTTAATCATGTAAAAGATCAACAGTCCTCTAATCATCTTTGACTTTATCTTATTGAACAGAAGATTTTGATAGATGATGATCAACAAAAGAAAATGAATAACTGACAAATATTAAAATAAAGGTTTTCAGGGATAAAATAAATAATGCAATTTATGTTAATTTTTGGGATCATCCATGTAAAATATTAAAAGATTAAATAATATATTTTGACAAATGACAGTTTGTATTCTTTTGTAGAGATTATCTCAAGACTATTGCTGATAATTGTTGCAATTAATCAAATTTCATTTATTTATATTTTGTCAGTATCCATGGAATAATTTTTTTATTTAGTCGAAGGCAAATGTTATCTTTCTGAAATGTCACAATGCTACCAATATTTTGCAGGCATTATCCTACAAATTAATATGGGTTACATAAATATACACATTGAAATTGATATCCATGTAGTCAGCAAAGGAACAGGCCTTTGTGACATGTTGCACATTAAGTTAAAGTTAGTGAGATAATAAAGCCTGTAAATGTTCTACAAAGAGGAATTTATATGTGAAAATCAAGTTTTGTGTATGTATATATATAAAATAAAATAAATGTCTGCTAATATCAATAATACAATAACGAAACTTAAATATATTCCAAACAACGGTAAACAATTTATAATACAATAGAAATAAAAACTCATAAAGAAATATTTTCGATTATATTCATAATCATTTTCAACTCAACTTTTTGAAAGTTGAGTTGAAAATGATTATGAATATAATCGAAAATATTTCTTTATGAGCTTTTATTGAGTTTTTATTTATATTGTATTATAAATTGTTTACCGTTGTTTGGAATATATTTAAGTTTCGTTATATATATATATATATGTGTGTGTGTATGTGCATACACATCTATAATATTAATTTATCATTTTTTTAAGATTAATATCATTTATGTTCTTTATTACTTTCTATAATGCTTTTTTACAACCCACTATTGTCAGTTTCGATTGTCTCACAATCTTCTTCAGAACTTCTACTTATTTGAGAATATAAGTAGAAGTTCTGAAAAAGTTTGCTGGGGCAATAATTGTTAATAATTGGTTGTAAAAAAGCATTGTAGAAAGTAATAAAGAACATAAATGATGTTAATATTATATGAATTTGGCAATGCAATAAGAAAAATAAAGTTATAATTATTTTTTTAATTTTAATTTTAAAAGTGGGATTTATTTACTATAAAGTTTTTGAGTTTAGGATTGATAAGTTGAATTCTTTTGTTAAAAAATAGATGAGTTTCCTAGAGATTAGAATTAAAGCAAATTTATAAGATAAAATAACAATGTAGAATATAAAGATGAACATCATATACAATAAAACTAAAATTAGTTATAGAAAGCAATTAATTTGATTAATTTTATAAGTGTTTAATTAAACTCTGAAACTTTGTGATAATATTTATTGCATCTGGTATTTCATATAATCAGTTTCTAGACAAACAGATACATTTTAATATGACATAGTCTATAATCTTATTATTTATAATTTGAAACCAATTATGCCATTTGTATTATCTCTATTACTAGTTCTATTGTTAATTTTCCAGGAATAAAATACTTTTGTTACATTTATTTTTAATTTCACATGATCACCATCTCTTATACTAGCACATAATTGGGATCCTATTATCTAGGTGCAGTGCTCTCAGATCCAAGGCTCCTCACTGATGAAGGCCACAAGTCAGAAACTAGTCTGAGGATATTGGATGATCAGGCTCTAGATAGGGATTTTATGCACAAGCCTTCTGGCATCCATTGATTACTCTGGTTGGCACAGGGTAGCACTACTGTATAGAGAGTTTTGCCTTGTTTATTTTTAATTATTAGTTTGATTCTAAAAAAATTTAGACTTTAATGTGTGGACTGACCAAGTTAACATTGTTTCAGATAAAATTTAATATAAATAAACTGTCCAAATAAACCCAGGAGTTTTTTTTTAATGCAGTTTGTGCTTCAGAATAAAAAAAACCTTCAAGACAACTAGAAAACTTTCAAGCATGCAGTTAGTCTGATTTTAGATTTGCCTTAGATAGAGAGCGAACTTAAAAAACTGCTCCTGAGAGCAGTTAAATCATAAACTTATTACTACATACTTGATAAGTGATTAGGAAAAAGAAAAAAGGGGAAGAGAAAATTTTGACAAATTTGCAGAAATCTTGACTACAACTGAATTACACCAATTATTGAAGCCCCATGGAAATTAAGAATCTTTCATAATATACACAAATAATTTATTTTGTTTATACCCAAAAGTCTGATATAAAAGGAAGTTGCTAAGGTATAACTACGAATCACCATGGAAACGACCATCAAATCATATATATGGACTGCCAGATTTGCTCTGAAACTATGTAATTGTATTGAATTCAATTTGAATTTTTAAAGTTTCTGAACTCTGCATAAAATTTCAAATAACTTTTTTACGCCTAAAGATTCAACTTAATATATATATATATATATATTAGTTTAGAATTAATGAACATTTTTTATTATTATTATGCTTGACTTAATGATTATTGAGTAGCTAAGTGATATTTGGTGATTATTAGGTTTTCAAATGAGAAGGCAAACTTTAAAGGGCTAAAGTCCGCATGCAATTACCTTTTTTTTTGAAAATAATTAATTAAATATTTGTCGATAATTAAACTAGTTTGACTTATACAAATTACTGCTCATTTCAAATTTAAACTAAATAATAGAATTCTACACCACGAATAGCATTATTTGTAGAATACACACAAATTAATAGTATAAATTTTAAGGATATAATTACTGGAAATAGACCTTTAGATATTTTTATAAGGGAACTTAAAATAATGTGCATGCAAGAATATAAAGTAAAGAGTTGAAGTTGATAATCATTAATAACAATTTTTTTTTATATATCATAGTATCGGCCGGGACGCGAACCCACAACCGTCTGCAACCAACTACTTGCTTGCAAGGCAGCTGCGATGACCTCTCGGATAACAACGCTTTTTATCTTCTTAAATATTAACATCAAAAATGGAAGTAAACATAATCCATTATGCTGTTATTTTATTAATTTATAACCTATAAGTAAGTAATATAAAATATTCTTTTATAAGAGGTAACTATATATTTATAATATTATAAAAGCATTCTTCGCAAATTTTTTTTGCTCTTCTTAATTTTAAGCTTTAATTTATAATACCTACGTAATAACATCTGTAGTTTATATATGTATATATTGTAACGAGATGGGAGATGAGGGTGGAAAGTGAAGTGAAGGAATGAGCCTGGGATGATAGCAAATCATTATCAACACTAAATAAACAAAATTAAAAATTTATGTAAATTTTTTAAATACAGGATTAAGTAAGATGATATTAAAGAAATGTTTAAAATCACAAAATATATAAGAATTTATATATTATAGAAAAGCATGAGAACATGAAATCTCTCATAGAGATCAACCAGTTACTATGATTAACTATAAATCAACCAACATTATAATAAGTATAAGTGATATTGAAATAAAATGACCATTAATCATCATTAATGATCCACCAATCAAACTACATCAGAATAAAATCAACAGTCAATCTAGTGACTGGATTGGAAATGGGTCTTTTGGAGACCAGGCCAACTATTTAGCCTTTGCCAGATTGGAAATTATTTAATCATAATTTGAATGCACCAACTAAGTGCTCATCCATACAAATATATAATTAGAAACAATATAAACAATAATGCTGGGATATTAAAACAAGCTGATCATCATCAATGTTCTGGCCACTTAAGTACCATTAATGTAATTGACAACTATAAACTTAATTTTTAATAGAATAAATTAAATAAAATAAAGTGCATGGGCTTTAAAGAATATAATCTTAGTATCATCCAAAATGTTATGAATCATTATCATAATCAGCATCATCTGCATGCCCATAAGCACTAATATATATCCCCAGTTACAGCCATTATTGCACAAATCTAGCTTGGAAGAACACAAGCTCATTATTGTCATGTATCCAAAAAATGATGATTTAATATAATTTTAACAATTGAATTCAAGTTTGCTAATAACAATATAAAAAATGATATTAAGATCTATAGAATATAGTTTCACAATTAGAAGCCTCCTGATTTTGATTAACATACAGTAATAAAAAATGACATTGTGATTTACATGATTAATGTACAAAGTTCAAGTTACTATAAGATGGATTACATATAACACACCTATATATGCACACAGCTGCATGTTTACTATTATATGAATACATTTCAATTGACATTAATAAAATTTAAAAAATGACTAAAATTTTACATGTGTTTCATTTGGCACTCATTGATATATATATATTATAACGGTCCAAAATGAAGTGGAAGTTTAGATCTTATCGTACCTGCACTACAAGGGCGCCATCTAGGCATTTGAACCTAGAAAATTTATAGAGTAGGCAGATACGCGTTGTTAAGATCCCACTTTATTTTATATCTTGACCGTTAGCCCAGTCACTAGCTCAGTGGAGATGCAGAGATAATAATATATAACTTTAAAATATAACTTTGTTTAATTTGTATTTTAACTATGAAAAAATAAAACCCACTGCCAGTAATTAACACACAAACATTTATTTATGCACATATATAATCATTTAAAGTTTGAGGAATAACATTTATTATTTTAGATTTTATTATTAACTTTTAATTTAAATTATTTTAAAATTTTAAATCATCTGCACAATGAATTTAATAATATATTTTTTTAAGATTGTCGAGTATGAATAGACTACATAGATCACATTTGAAAAGAAATTATTCTATCCCTGATTTAACCTTAGGCCAAAAGTTTGCAGTCAAAACCAATGCCAATCTATCTGATATATCGATGTATTCAATGTAGCATGAATACGACAGCACCAAAATGACATACCATCAGGAATGTACATCTGAACAGCATGGTTAATAGATGACATTGACTCTCAACCAAATAGGAATGCTACATCTGTCAGCAAGAAGAACAATAAAAAACTCCATAGGAAGGGACTGTGTTTTCTGTCTTACTATCCCTTCCATAGGCAAAAGGGGGGGTGCAGCATATACTGCAATTCTGCACACAGTGAATCTCGTACTACATCTACTAATTACACCAATATATCCAATCCATTGATGTAATTTAACTATGAAACAAATAACCTAAGATTACCCTCACTTAATTAATTAATACAATTTTACAAATCTATATATCCATTCATGTCTGACTTAAGTTTAATGTTTATATAATTTTGCAAAGATGAATTTTATAAAAGTTTGTTTTTTTAATGTTGAGTATAGATCGACTACATAGATTACATGCTCAAAAACATTTCAAAATAAACATAAATGATCAAAATATAAAGTCATTGATGTAATTGCAGAGGGAATTCACAAGAAACCCAATGGCATTCATCATAAGATGCTGCATTGACACCAATAACTAAAAAGACATCCAAATAAATACATTTTAGATATTCAACGTAAGATATCATTATTTACCGAATGTCTATATATTTTAATCAAATATGAAAACAAAAAAAATAATTAAATGTGAATGAATCTATGCAAGCATTTATGTCCAACTTAAATTTAATGCATTTAGTAATTTATACAATATTAATAAAAAAAAAAAAAGAAAATGGAAGTGATTTTTAGCAAACTTAAATATATAAAATTTAAACATTAATTATCAATTTGAAAATTTGAAAGTTAGATAAGAGTTCATTTTAAAATTTAGGCTCTGAATCTTAAAAGCTTTTATGAAAGTTCTTAATTATTTTTAAATTTTGTAATTTATGTCTTACAGTAGAAGAAATCCAGGTTCCTGCTGCCAATTTCCACAAAGACTTTCATGGAAGAATGGTCTGTTGTACTGAAGGTGGCTTTAGCTGGTTCAATCCTGGTATTACAGTCATTTCATTTTTAAATAAGTGAGAGAGGGTGACAAGTGCGTCTTATCATGCCTCTCACAAAATCAACTTGGAACTCAGGAACTGTTTTTAATTTGAATTGTTTTCCTTTTATAATGATCCTCTGGATTCAATGAACAAGACATCACTAATCCTAGTCTTTTTTTTGGTCCATGCTGAGACTTGGTGCTTCCATTGGTCAAGTTAATTCTTTTGTTCTCTTATCCATATCTTTCAACTGACCTTTTTTCTATAAGAGCCCCAAGGGCTAGTTTGCTTTTCAATTAATTTATAAAACAATCATTTCCATTTACAAAAATATTTCATCTGTTTCTTATACTTTTTTCTAAAAAAGTACATTCAAATACCTTTTTTTTTTTATTTAAAAAAGAAATAATTTTTAAAGTTTTGCATCTGTGCAAATATATATACATATACATGTTTAACAACTCTTTAATTTTTTTTAGCTTTTATTTACGAACTTAAAAAAAAATTATTTAAATTTTAAATTAATGTAATGGCATATACTGTTACAATATATATATATACAGAGTACAGTACAATTTAGAAATTGACATATTTGAATTGACATTTAATAATAAAAGAAATAATTAAAATTTACATATGTTTATTTGACACTCATTGATATATACGCACACATACTGCAGTACAATTTAGACATGGTCATATTTGAATTGACATTTTATAATAAAAAATGATTACATTTTACATATATGTTCTAATAGGTTTACTCAAAACACACACATATATATAATCTACACACATATGTGTGGTACATTAATTGATTAATTATATAAATGAATTTCTATAGGTGTTTACACTCAGACTTTCACATGACCCTCAACTATCCACACTATCTCATACTGCTGATACACTTGATCACATACATGGTAAAAATAAAAAATCTTAAAATAAGCTGAGCATTGATTGTATATATGTGTGGAGATGATAATCTGGGCCAACTGATGAGTGCTGGTTTAGCACAACATATTATATCGGTGATTGTTTATCTTTTCAACATGTGTGCAATGAAATGTGTTAACAGTATGAGATAGTATGGATAGTTGAGGGTCATGTGAAAGTTTGAGTTCAAACCCCTATATATTATATATTGGAATGCAGATATAAAAAAGTCTGTACTGTAAAAAAAAATCATATATAAATGAATATCATTTTCTATCATATTTGATAATAGCAAAAACTCATTTTCCTTTTTATAAGATAAGGTTTAATTTATATGAGTGTATATGTATTCACACACTGACATTTACCTATTTTAATTTGTTACAATAATAATACACCCGCATCTCATTTTACACAATAGATAGGTTCCTCAGAAATCATGCACAAACGAAATCGCACAAAAATAGACATAACTTACCTTGAAAAAGAGGGGATATGGAGTGTGATTTTTCAAAAATCATGTAAAAGCAAAGTGCCAATGTAAAATCACTTTAAAATTCACGCAAAAAAAAAATTAAGGAAATAAAATATGACTAATAAAAAATTTCAAATTTGAAAAAAATTAATACAAGACAAACTTTTTTTACTATAATATTTAATTTTATTCAAAATATATTTTTATGCATAATTTACAGTAATTTACATTTTTATACACGTTTTAATTATTATCATTATTTGCCGATAAACAGGTTCGTTTGCAAACTGGTAAAAAATCAGATTCTTCACAAGGGTAAATACAACTAGCTCCAATGTCACTCTCATGTTGTGTTAATGGTTTTCTGGTGACAACGTAATTAGTAATTAATCTAACAACTAAAAATTAAATTCTTATTTTTGTCTTTAATTTTTTAATTTTCAATTTTAATTATGCCCACTGCTATTACTCTTTAAAAATAAACTTGCGGACACTAAATGATTAATAATTGATTACGTTCTTTTTTAAAAAGCAAAAACAGAATGTGATTTAAAATGCAAAATTAACACGGACAATGTTTGAACAAATTTACATTATAATCTTGTAAAATTTATGTGTGTGTATATATAAAATGTGGAAATCATGATTTTAATTTCATTATTGCATAAAATCTTACTATTATAAAACACTGAAAATATTGAAATTACTAAGATAAAAGTCGAATTCCAATAATGTGCTATTACTTTCAATATTACTGAAATTTATTATTTAAAGTAATAGCGCGTTATCAAAGTTCAACTTTCAGAGAAACATGGACTGTGTAACTTCAAAATCGCATTAAATAAATCCGCGTAAAAAGAGACCCAGGTGTATTATATTTTTATAGTTAATTTCTTGATTAAAATACATTAAATTCACCTATACATGTGTGTATCAATAAACTATAGACATAATTCAAAAGTAGTCATCAAATTCTATCTTTACTGATTAGTGTTTCTTTCCTTCTTTTAAAAAGCAATAAAGTCAATTTTTTGACACTTTATGGTTTTTTCTTAACAGGTCACCCTCAAGATTAATTAAGTAATTTTTTTAAAAAATATATACTCTTGCAGGCTTATTTTAATTCATGCAGAATTATCTGTGTTTGTTTCACTTTTCAAATGTCTCCTTTTTTTAGTAAATAAAAAAGAAAATCATTTGATATATCTTTAATTTTTAAAATGTCATTTCAGACCAAAGAATATTAAAATAAAATAACACACTGTATATACATGTGATGCATTTATCTGTGGTTCCCTGCATACATATACCAATTCTTCAAGCTTTCTTTTGGTAATCTTGGTTTTTGGTCCATCAGAAATGTACAATCCAGGCTTGTCATCATCAGGGAAAGTATAATTCAAATATGGCTGGCATTTTCCCTTTTATTTAGGCCTTAATGAGCTTCAGGCTAGCTAACTGTCTTCTAGAATACATTTGCACAGGCTAACTGATTTATTTTGAGGTTGACCCAGTCTTCAAGTGAATCAAACCCACTGGCTTGACTTCAACTACATCTTTATGGGGGCCATTTTTTATAACTCTACAAACACCAACTTTTTACTACGGCCAATAACAAACTGCATCTATCTATTTTGGTCAGCTAATTGCTACCCCTTGCTCAAAAATTGTACTAACCAAACTCTTCAAAAACTAAAAACAGACTGTTCTTTTCAAAAACTACTGTCCAGAGTGAAATAAACTTTTTATCAACTCTTTTGTAGTCTTGGATTAGGGTGATAATCTCACATTACAGACTGTTTTCAATCTGTTTAATTTTGATTAGAAAAGTTTTAATCAAAAGATACTTTTAGATTTTTACTAAAGTGTCATCTACATGTTTTTACTCTTTTCAAATCACTAATCCTTTCAAAAGCAAGTTTGAAGTTTTATCAAGATATGATATACAAATATTTTTAAAAATAGATAATTTACCAATTAATTAAAACATTTCAAAAATTTCATACTTATTTTTAAATTACAAAATCAGAATAATAATAAAACAATATTAATATTTATTTAGACCTTTTTAAATGTTTTAATTTATAATAAAATTCTGTTTTAAATTGAGTCATTTAATTTTTTACAGTGATTATTATTCCATGTGAAATGTAGAAAATATCTACAAATATTTATGTCTGTGTTTATTTCTACTTTTCCTTTCCTTTTTATATATATGCACACACACAACTATGTTGCTCTGTCCCATGTAACCCAACTGGTTACAATATAATATATATACAATTAATTAGAATGAATGACATTAGTAATAAAATTGTAATAAATCAATTAATATACTTACAAACATGTGTTTTATACAATTGTTTAAATAGTAGATGTGTTATTTAAATGATTGTACAGAATGTTATGTATATGTACATATTCACATTCCAATACTGCCCTCTGTGAACTAATATATAAATACATTAGAGTTCGTATTTCAAAATAACTCTAATGTATTTATATATTAGTTCACAGAGGGCAGTACTGGATTTCTTAATCATGTGGGATGATTTAATTGCTTAATATTTGTATATTTATTTCAGTATAGCGTTACGCACTGGGATTAAATTATATATATTAAAATGAAGCTTTTATCACCATTTTATTTAAAAAGAAAAATCTTTCATTTATTTCTTACTGATTAATAAAAAAAATCAATATTATGAAAATTAAAACATCAAAAATTATCCCAATATTTCAACAATTTAATATGACTTTTTCAAATGTTTATTATACTGGTTGGGCTAAATAACATATTTAATATTTTTTTCATTTGGTTAACAGTGCAATTTTCACAATAATTTCAGTTTGAAGTTATCTTAAAATTAAAATATTTTATGTTCCATAAAGCTAATATGTCAGAAAAATATTAAAGCTGGAAAAATATAGTCATTGTCATAAAATAAAAATTAAAAATAAGGAATTTAAATATTTAAAAAAATATTCATTTTGACTCTATTCATAAATGTTAATATAGAAATTTTGTTAATATTTTATTAAAATCTTGATAAAATTTTGACTAAAATGATGTACATCAGCTCATTTACGAAAAAAGTTATTAATTTCTTTAATTTTATTTTTAATTTTGTGGAAAGCTACATTTAGAGCAGAAGCTACTTTTTTTAATGGAATAAATTGCACACTAAGTAATAATTTGTTTTCAAATATTTTTTTTAATAGCAATATTAATAAATTATAAATTAAAAGCATAAATATACATTAATACATATATTTACATATATATCCTGACACAAACATACACAAACAAATATATTGTAATGGTTTGAACTGATTACTTTTAGCATCATTCACATTGCAAGGTGTTCTTAGGACCATATTATTAAAGAGTTTAATTATAGAGCATTTGAACCCAGACTTTCAAACTCTTTTTGTTATCCAATCCATCTTATACAACCAATACCCATAACCATATACATGCGAAAAACGTAAATGATCACCAATGTACATGTTTCATGATGAACCAGCACTCATCATAGGGTGAAGTTTGTGTGTGAATGCATTTGACATATATTAAAACAGGCAAAACTTACTATATGTATTGCCACTATACATATTGTGTGGCAATATGTATAGTGAGTTTTGCCTGTTTTAATAACAGTTAAAAGCAAGCATAAGAAGTGGTGATTATATGATGTCTATTGGCTTAAAACCAATCCTGCCTAATAGGATAGGTGGTGGTTATGGTTATTAAAGAACCAAAGACACCAAAATATATAGGTACTGAACTGAGTTTAGACCTATATGACTATAGAAGCTGATGGGCTTGAATTAAAAATATTAAGGTGTTTTTAAGACTCATAGTTTTGTAGTTAAGTGGAGATAAAAGGTGGTTGCTGGAGGGTTGCATTAGATCCTAAGATCTATGTGTAGTGCTCTCAGATCCAAGGCTCCTCACTGATGAAGGCCACAAGCCAGAAACTAGTCTGGGGATATTGGATGAGTAGGCACTAAATGGGGATTTTATGCACAAGCCTTCTGGCATCCATTAATTACTCTAGCTTGCTGTATGTGGCAATACGTATAGTGAGTTTTGCCTGTTTTAATAACAATTATATGCAAGCATAAAAAGTGGTGATCATGTGATGTCTATTTGACATATACATGTATCTCTTAGTTACATCGATATAAGAAAAAAATAATTTATAGATATAAAAAATTTGCAAAACATTTTGAATTGTGTAAAGAATATGTAAAATTAAACAGTGGTAAAAGTATAACTCATGCCATGAAAGGAAGAAAAAAGAAACAATTTATTTATTTAAATTTATTACATGCATGTAGATGGAGATATGGTTTTTAAAAAAGATGTACTATATTTTATGACCTTTCAGATTTGCCTTCTGGAAAAGGTTTAAATTTGATGGTAAATTCAGATATTTTATTAAAAGTAATATAGAATTAAAGCCAGAAAAGCTAAAAAACAGATTTCGAAGATCAGTCATACTTTTTTCTTCTTTTATCTTTTCATAATTTGTTTTGTAATCATTTGAAAAACGACTATTACTAAAAATCTAAATGTCAGAAAAACATGTTTTTCATATTCAAAATATTGAAATCAAATTTGAAATAAAGGTATTTTAAAAAACATTCCAATGAATTTTAATCCAAAGTTAATTAATTTATTCGCTAATAAACATTTATCAAGAAAAAAAGTAAATATTAAAGACTTAGTACACTGGGATATAGTGGCTTTATTATAGACCAAAGCTATAAAGAGGTCTGCTATCTGACAGTACTTTTTAGTTCTTGAATTAAAAAAGACATTAGAGTAGACTTATTCCAAAAAAAGAGAGGAGAGAAAATGCTAAGAGAAAAGTAGAATGCTTGTTAGTAATAAGAAAGCAGAAAGATAAGGATTATAATTAATAAAAAAAACAAACAAATCTATTATGGCAGCTGTTGTAGCTTAACCTTTAACAGAAAAAAAGACTGCTGGTTAAAATACTTTTCCTACAGATTTCTTTGGTAAAATAGCTTTAATTTACTGATTGATGTCCAGCTATGTAAAAACATGGTTCAATATTACATCTAGGAAAGTATTTATCATATGTTGCTAGGAAACTGGAGACATACATAGTTTTATTTAGATATACATAGTGATTATATATAAGATACTACTGTACCTACTTACAAGAAAAAAAAATGCTGTAAGAAAAAAAAACCTTGCCATAACATCTATTATGTAATTGACCCTGGTGAAACTTATTTCTATAGTCTATAGATATCGATGTCCAAGAAGGTTAACTGAAATAGAGATAGACTGAATTTATAAAGACTATTATTTAAGATGTGCATAACTGTAAGCTTAGAATATCAACAAAATGTATACATATTTTTTAATATTCAAATATAAAGTTTTAGATGTATTATTAATAGGGATTTGTGTATATTTATAATTACATTTAAATTTACTTTCTGACTATTTGTTACTTTCAATATTTTGTATTAAATAATTTTATGATTTTAACATAGTTGCATATATATTATCATCACTTTCAACCATGATCAATTCATTGCAGGGTGAAGAGCTTTCCACATTCAATTCATCTTCTCTGATCTCTAGCATCTCTTCTCTACATCACCCAAATATATATTAGCAAGAATTTCTATTTTGTGATTATCATAGACAAATTGTTATTAATGTTACATATAGAGGTTGCAAAATAAGCTCTTAACAAGCTTTGCAGAATATCCTCAACCCCAGACAGGTTTCTGCTATTGATGTCGACAGTGATATGCCAGGATATTCAAGCATTAGATTAAAAATACCAGGACAAGCCCAGAATTTTATCTAATGTATAACTATTAAGTTGAAAATCTGAAAATTTCAGACATCCATATGTCATCTAATCCAGCTATCTAACTTAAATAGCCATATGGGACTGAACTAAGTTCAGATATACCATATATTAATAGCTTTAGCAATATAAAATTGCCAAAGCCTTAATAGCAAAAAATAAAATTATAAAAAAATAAAGTTAGATATCACATGACCTAATTTAATAAGCTTGCATTTACAAATGTTATACATAGGGCATGCAAATTGTTTATCAAATATGATTATTTTTTTGTTTGAACTCATTGCAACCACATATGAATAATATACTAATAAACAAGAAAAGTTACACAATATTCAGGAGATGTTGTGGTGCAATGGACATACATCAAGATGATGATGATTGTAGACAATAATTCATGCAGAAGTATTCTTTCTATAAAAAATGTGATGCCTAAGACTAATTTAGATTTGACTTAAAGAAGAAACTGGAACAATTAGGCTCACTTTAATTTTATCATTTCAATCATTATCACCACATTGTTTGCTATGATTGCAATGAAGTCTTATGTTATAGTATTAAAAAACATTGTAACATATTGATTATATATATATTATTATTATTATTATTATTATTATTATTATTATTATTATTATTATTATTATTATTATTATTATTATTATTATTATTATTATTATTATTATTATTATTATTATTATTATTATTATTATTATTATTATTATTATTATTATTATTATTTGCAGGATATTCTGTGTAATGAAAAAGCTAAATGCTGACATTTCAGTACAATATATATATATATATATGAGCTATTATTGGTTAATGAGAAAACTTGGTTAGCCTCAGGGATTGTGAATTAGTAGTAATTGATAGTTTCTTAGCAACACCAAAAGCTAAAAGTTAACTTTGTTTACATGGATATAATCTTCTCATTTATATTCTTTATTATAATAATACTCCATGAAAATATTTCATTATATATATATATATTTATACATGTACATTCATATAAATTTGTTTCCATACATCTCTAATAAGTTATTTATTTAATTTTTTATATATCATAACAAATAATTTTACAATCTAGATAAATTTTATATAATTTATTAAGAAAATTTATTGTAATATAAATTTTAGTATTAAAATGTCTAATAATTAATAACTATAATTACTCTAAAAGTATTCATAATCTTTCTCTAAATTATCTGCTTTATGGAATTTATCACAGTTTATTTTTTGTAAACAAGAAGAAAACTAAAAATAAATACAATTACAAAAATAAGTCTTATGAACAACTCATTTATGCTGTTTTTATAAGAAATGAATTCTTTATTACTTGTTTTTTTTATGTGTTAGGAATTTTTTTTGTTGTGTTTACAGATAGGCACAATATATTAAATTGATATTTTTGCACATATTCACACTCACAACAAATCTATTATACAAATACAAAACATTAATATAAATGTATTATAATATTTCTGGGGGGGGGGAAACTTAGATATTATATTTTACTAATACGTCATCAATTTAAATAAAATACAAACATTATAGTAAAAAAAACATAATTTTTTTCTTTTTATTAAAAAAAATATATAAAGAAAGACAAATAAATAAATTATCTCAGTTTTTTAATTTACGCTTATGGAAGCTAATTTTTTTTTTTCCAAAATATATTTCTTTTTATTTATTGCAACAACAAAAAAAAAAAACCTTTTCTATTTTTAATTTAACTTCTATCTTTAAATTATTTTGCAAAACAATTAGAAACAAAAAAAACAATTTTCTCTATATAAATAAATTACTTTTCTCTATGATAAAAAGTTCTAATTAATTTTCTAAATACTTTTTATTAAATTATAAATGCATCTTAACCTAATCAATATATAAATTTCCTATCTTCTTAATCTTCTAATTAAACTAAAATTTAAAAAATATATATAAAAAATAAATATACAAAAAAATCGAAATTATATTTATATTCTCCTAAATTATTTTATTATTTTAAAAATAATGCATATTATTATTTTTATTTATTTAGTTAAAAATAAATAAATGAACATCTTTCGTTTTCATAGTAATTATACATTGGCATATTTCCCTGACATAATATTAAATATTGAATATCTTTAGCTCTGTTGGTTAGAACCTTCTAAAGTTTCACGTTTGGTTCCAATTTTACTTGTCAAGTCAGCAATAACTGATGAATACAGAATAATACTATTCAAAATGTATTGTTTAATAACTTGTGTGTTACCTCTAATAGCTAGAGAAAGTTTATTTTTTTTAAAAACACTATATTAATATTAAATGAAGGAACTAGTCCAACATATAACCACTAAAATACCATCATCACAAACCCTCAGACCAGCATCCTTTTATTTTGCTCTCTTTTATCTTTGAATATTATTTTCTATATATAAATTAATTAATTTAAAAATCTGTTTTTCAATCTGTTAATTGAGTTTCAAGTTAAACGTTGTAATTAACTAACATTAAATTGAAAATCAATCTTTTTTCCGTTTATCCGTCTTTAGTGAAGTTCTGTATTTATTAATTCTAGAACCTGGTAAAAATTCCTTTGATAAATACAAATTTTCACTAAAGAATGAAGAAATAAAAAGATTGATTTTCAATTTATAGGCTAGTTATCAAAAATATTTATTTTGGGATATGATCAACAGATCGGAAAACTACTTTTTTTTAAAAAATATATAAATAAAAATATATTCATAGAAAATGATAAAATCTAGGAGAAAAAAAAGAAAATCATTTTTAATAATTGGTAGCTATAATTTTAAGTAAAATATTTGTCGAACTTTAACTTAATTATAAGATATACAAAGACGTTCAATTTATATTTTGATTAATTAAAATATTTTTATAGATTTAACTAAGTAGTTTTGGAAATATATTTAGAAATTTTGTAGAAAATAAAAGTGATTAACTTATATAAAAATAATAAATTTTTTTATTAATTATTTTGAACATGTCAAGCGTTGGTGGCCGAGTGGTTAGCACAGCCGCCTTACAAGCAATTGTCCCAGGGTTCGCTTCCTGGCTGACGCTTTGACACATAAAATATATATTTTGAACATTTTTCATTTTTTTAAAAAGGTAACCATAATATTAAAAACAAAAATTCTTTTTCAGAGAAAAAACATAAAAATAAGTTTTGGAAAAAAATGTATTTGCTGTGAAGATGTAATCTATAAAAAACTATATGATAATTTATTTGTACTATATGTGTACTTATATGTTGTATTATTTTCATTATCTAACGTTAGATATTGAATGTCTTTAAAAAAACTGTTAAACTTTATTTAAATTCCCAATTCCATTGAATTGTTAATAAAAACAAACACAGCTTAGTATATACAAAATGTTTTGACTTGTTGTATTTATATATTGGAGTATTTCCATCATCTAATATGAGTATTAAATGTCTTTAGAAATTTTTTACCTTTATTTGAATATTCCAAATATATTCAACTGTCACAGGTTAGTATATTTGCACCATTCCAAGTGGTATTATTCTCTATTCTTCAGGTGTTTCTGGTCTGAATAATGGCAGTACTAACACGGGGATCAAATCTTGACCTTAGATACTTGAGTATTGAATTTTAAGGTATTGTATTGAATTTTAAGGTATTGCTCTAATCAACTGAGCCACCTAGTTTTGATTTCTTCACTTTTTCCTAAGAGCAAAGTTGATTAGTGGTTTAAAACAGGCAAAACTTTCTATATGTAAAAAATGGTGATCATGTGATGTTTATTGATTAGTGTTTCCTGGTCTCAATAGTGACAGTACTGGCATGGGAATTGAACTAAGCCTTTAGATTTTTCAATATTGAATTTTAACACACTGCTCTTACTAGTTGAGTCATTCTGTCAATGATAAGAATCACTAGAAATGTGACATACTCCTGATTTTTTTCACACTTACCTTAGAGCAAAGTTAATTAGTTGCTTCCACACCTTGCATATTGGCATAGTTGATTGTAGCTTCCCACCATTATAAATAGTCATATTGGATTGACATACTAGCTTGGTTAATTAACTATGTTCTTAGGAAAAAGTAAAGAATATGAAATTTTTATGACTGTTGCCTCTTGCACAATAGCTCAATTTCTTAGAGTAATATTCTAAAATCTAAAGATGAAGGTTTGATTTCCATGCTATTACTGTTATTGATCAGAACAGCAACAGATGAAGAAAAGAGTAGAATGATATCATTCAAAACATTGTGCAAACACTAACCTGTAACAGTTGAATGTAAATAGAAATTTTAAATAAAGTTTAAAATTTTTCTAAGACATTCAATATTTAATGTTAGATGATGGAAATAGTCGAGCATATAATTAGTACTAAAATGTCATCTTCACAAACTGTGGACAAGCATTTAAAATAATTTTTCTTTTTTTTAAAAAAAGAGAAAATAAAATATGTTATTGTTATATTGATTGTATTTCATTTATTTTTAGCATATTGTTAACTTGTATCTACTTTTTTCATTATATATATTGTAACCTTCCCTTCCAGTTCTTCAACACCATTACCCTACCTTCTCTTTTTATGCTCTATGCTACTAGCTCAATAATAAAGAATCAAGTATAACAATAATAAAGTATAAGACTCTTTATGGGCTTGAAACTCGCTATACATCAAAACATAAGATAGACTTTAGGGATGATTACAACATAGAGGTTTAACATTGAGAAGTATATAAAATACATCCCACAATGGCATTGTTATTGTGAAAATTCTTCTGCTACTATCCTATTATAATCATTAGAAAAATATCCACAACAAGCAATGACTAACATAACTACTCTTCTATAATTTTGGAATCTCTAAATAATAACATTAACAAAAATTACATTAAATTAAAGAAATTAATGCTATCCTATGGTTATCTCAGGGATCACAAATATTCTATTCTAAAATATAACAATAAGCTTGATAATTAAATGATTGAATCACAAGAAGGATTTTACTGGAATCCAACCATTCAAATACAATCACACTTACTATTACAAATATTGACTAACTTCCTATTTGAAAATTATCCCAACTATAATAAGAAGATATGGCATTTAACAATCACTATCTACTCATTATCTTCACACAATTAATTTAATTTACCTTCCTAAGATTTATTCTCATACTAATAACAATCACTATAGAATACACACGGGTATCGTTTTATGCGGATTTATTTAATGCGATTTTGAAGTTATGTGATTCATGTTTCTTCTTAATATCTTTGTATGCGGTTGTCTTTTATGCGATAAAAATTATTAGATCAGGAGTCGAGTGCCGATAATGTGCTATTACTTTAAATATCATAAATTTTGTGCATTCACGTCATATTTAAAGTAATAGTGCATTATCGGAGTTCAACTTCCATCTAATAATTTTAATATTTTAAGCACTTTGTAATAGTACTGTAATAGATTTATGCAATAAAGAAGTTCATAATTCACTTAAAATCAGGATTTCCCCATTTTATATATACACACTAAATTTTATAAGATTATAATGTAAATCTGTTCAAACATTATAGATGCCTACACTATGTATATTATTGTATTTGCATTTTAAATCACATTCTATTTTTGCTTTTTTAAAAAAAAGTATGTAATCAATTAATCATTTAGTGTCCACAAGTAATAAATTTTACAAGATTATAATGTAAATCTGTTCAAACGTTATGTATGTTGTTTTTGCAATTTAAATCACGTTCTATTTTTGCTTTTTAAAAAAAGAGTACGTAATCAATTAATCATTTAGTGTTCATAAGTTTATTTTTAAAAGGTGAGTAACAGCAGTGGGAAGAATTAAATTTGACAATTAAAATCTGATTTTTAATTGTAATTAACAATTAAAAAATTATGTAACGTGATCTGAAATTAATGTCATGTGAAATGATGGAATTTGATTTTTAAACGGAATTGAAAATTAAAAAATTAAAGACAAAAATAAGAATTTAATTTTTAATGGTTAGTTTTAATTAAATTTTGTCCAACAGTGGTCAGTCGGTGTCTTTTTATTATTGTAAGTCTAAGTTCTTTTTTTTTTCTCAAAATATAGTTCTTATTTTTATTTTAAACTTTTAGTTTATTCTAATGGAGAGGAACAGACACCCAAGAAAATGAATTTCTTTGGAAACAAAAATTTCAATTTTAGATCGCTTAGCAAAATGGGAAGGATCAACAGCGATTGGAAAATGTTTTAGTTTGGGTGAATCCACTATAAGACCACTCTAAAAAAATGAAGTTGGCACTAGTTGTATTTCCTCTTGTGATGAATCTGAGGTCTCAAATAGCGATAATTATTAAAATACCATTCATGTATGAAAAAAATGTAAATTATGCATAAAAATATATTGTTTTGAATAAAATTAAATACTGTAGTTAATAAAAAAAAGTAAAAAAAGTTTGTCTTGTATCAATTTTTTTCAAATTTGAAATTTTTTATTAGTCATATTTTATTTTCCTATTTTTTTTTTTATGTGAATTTTAAAGTAATTTTACGTCGTTGCTTTGCTTTTATGCAATTTTTGGAAAATTATAGTATGTATCCCCCATTTTTAAGATAAATTAAGTCTATTTTTGTGCGATTTCTTTTGTGTGCATTTTCTGAGGAACCTCTCTACTGCATAAAACAAGATCCAGGTGTACTCATTTTTATTATAATCAAAAGCTTTATTATATAATTATTATCTACAAAATCTAAATCAATTAAATACATTTCTTAATTATTTAGCATTCACCTATTGTAATTAGATCCTTACAAATTACAAACCTTGAAATATATTTGGTCAGTAATTTGTACTCTGAAATAATATAATACTTCTAAATTTATGATGTAAGATACATTTCAAAATTATATTACTGAAATTAGAATGTGACTTTTAAAATCTACTAGAAATATCTATTATAGGATCTCCACTTTGTAATACTTAATAATACCTTTTCACACAGCTCTTCAAGATTCTTTAATATCTAATAAAATATGAAGTACTACAAACTCCGTTTAATATAGTTATAATTTAAACATAATTAATGATGAATGTGGCCATTATAAATTCTTAAATATAACTGCCAAGATGCATTTTGTGCTGAATCAGCACTCAACCTTTACATATTTAAATTCATATATGTATATATATTTATTGTAACCATACCACCATAAAACCCTTTTATTATTTCAGTTGTAACAATTTCCTGATGAGCATGTTGCAGGAAAGAACAATCGATTGGCATTCCGCAATGCAGATGTTAACCCCCCCTACAACAATATTTCCTGCTCATCAGAGGATGTAGCACCATAGAGGCTGGAATCATCCAGACATTTATATGTTTGGTTTTCCAAATGGCACCACTAGAGTTCCATCTCACTACAACCTGACTTACCTAGGTCTAGTTATGCCAGACGTAGCTCAGGAGGCATGAGATTCTCATGAACAAGTGCAATGAATGATGAGTGATGCAATAAAAACAAAATAGAATTGGACAACTGGATAACTAAATTTAATTTTTAGTAACAATAATTTTATTTAATAACAATTAATTTGCAAGTTCTAATAAAGTTCATTCCTATCCATGTGATGACTCATTTTCATTTCATTTATGGAAAGGTTAGAAGCAGTTTGTTGATCAATAGTTCATTTGCAATTCATTTTAATAAAGTTCACCCTTCATTTCAAATGAAGGCTCATTTTGATGTATCTTAGGTAAAGGATTCAAAGGGTCTTTTATCTAGTAGACGTCTACCAATACTGCATGAATATTTTGCCACTCTTTATTCCATATCTGTACATCTCTTTTAGGTAGGTAAATAGGTAAGATGAGCTATTCCAGATCTGTAAGGTTTCTATAATTCAGTCAAGTATCAATGTACATTGGTGCTCATAAGTTTCATTATTTTCTTTGTATACAATCGAAATTCATGTAAGCATTTGTAATTTTTATAGTACATTATTTTATTCTATTTATCAAACAGGTAATGTGAACAATTCTTGGTTTGTGGACTATTCATAGTCCAGTCAGTGTAAATGTGCATCTATGTGCATAAGTTTTATTACTTTTTTCACATAATACCAATATGCAGGTAAGCATTTATAATCCATATAGTCTTTCATTATTTTATTTATATTTATCAAAACAGTAATGTGGTTTAAATTACTCCCACAAAATTAATGTTCAGGTAAGTATTAAGCATTTGTAATTTTATATCAATATGCAGGTAAGCATTTAGAGTCCATATAATATTTCATTACATTTATCAAATCCAGTAATGTGGTTTAAATTACTCCCACAAAATTAATATTCAGGTAAGTATTAAGCATTTGTAATTTTATATCAACATGCAGGTAAGCATTTAGAGTCCATATAATATTTCATTACATTTATCAAATCCAGTAATGTGGTTTAAATTACTCCCACAAAATTAATATTCAGGTAAGCATTAAGCATTTTCACTTATACTTTATCACGAATAAATGATTTTCATAATTTTAGTTTCATTCATAATTTTCCAGTAACAAACATATTTTCATGCAGCTACATTTATTAATAATTCTTTTTTTATATATATTTATAATAAAGACGTTTTGTTTGTCTTTTAAAACATATATAATTTTAGTTTAAGAAATACGTTTGTTTATCTTTTAAAAACACATATAATTTTAGTTTAAGAAATACATTTGTTTATCTTTTAAAAACACATATAATTTTAGTTTAAGAAATACGTTTTGTCTTGTCTTTTAAAAAACATATATCGAATATTTTTATAAAATCATTACCTTCATTTATCCAGTTTGTCACTTCAAAAAGGGGTCATCACATTTCAGCTGAATGGCATTATTTCCTTTCTATGATGTCTATCCAGGCAAATCTAGAAAAATCATGGCTTAGAATGAAGAGGTAAAGCTGTTACGTTAGCCCTCCATCGCTATGTTTTCATTAATAATGTTTTCTTTTTCCATTATTAACAGTGGTTGTAAAGGTTATATTCCAAGGTGATGAAAGTCAGAGTTGAGTAACACTTAAATAAGAATTTTAACTTTTTAATTCTTCACTTTTCTTACTATCTTTTTCTCAAAAAAAAAAAAAAAAAATCTTCTTTAAACATACACTTTAAAAATCCAATCTAATCTGCCTCTGAACTTCCAACTTGACTATTTATATTCTCACCTGTGGATTGATTAAGCAGCCTTTCCCACTGTACCTAATTTGCATACTGCTCTCATTTAAGCCCGATTGCCTTTCTCTTCATAATGATTGGATAATCTACTTTTTTAGTGGGATAGATAAGAACACATGAAGATTAAGCCATGTTTTTCAATTTACTAACTTTGCCTCAAGTGATTATTACACTTTATTCGAAAACATCCAAAAATTAAAAATGTAATCAATTTAATACATGCCAGCTTTAAATAAATATGTGATATATTTAAATTATATTGTAATCCAAAACTATAAAATCAATAATGATTTTCTTTATTATTTTCTTTTCTCAGTTATAGAAAATAATGATTTTCTTGTAATGTCATAAACTAAACTTTTTTATACATCTGCTGTTTTTTTAAGGTGGGAGGGTAACTAGCTCTTAGAATAAATATACATGTGAAACATCGTTCTTGTTTTATTACCCCCGACCAAATTTTGGGATGAAATCGCCTGGAAGTACGATTTTATTCCACATATTATACACTTCATCTCTCATTACTGCATCTCCATTGGTTTTAGATGTGCTGATGAAATAGGTAAGATGAGCTGGAAAAGTGAATACATGAACTGTAGCCTCCAATGCCAGAATAAGTAGATGGCCAAGCACAAACTACCAGTACACACTGCCCCATGATGTCACGAGAAAATACCTCATTTTTTTAAGCACTACCTCTCTTGTACCTAGAAGGATCATCCAAATAAGAGTAGGAACCAGAGGAAAAAAAACACAATTTGGCACTTAGCCAACCCTGCTCAGCTTATGTGAGTCTTAGGGGCTATCATTTGGTCTATTCATAAGACCGAGGCCTATTTATGAGGCCTATATATACCCATTGCTGGACTACTCTGAGAGCACAACATCCAGGTCTGGATAGTGTTGAGCATATACTTTGGAGCATCATAACACAATGCATCCAAGCAGCTCTGCTCAATCATCCACCAATCTCAACATGAAAAACACAAGTCCATGCATCACTACATCACACTCACAAACTTTTTCCATCAGCTTTCTCTATTTTATTGTTCTGAATTATAACTACAGTTTGGTTTAGGAGACTGAGGATCATGATCAGTTCTCCTATCGCATCTTTCTTTGTTTTGAGGTGATACACTTCTGTTTTGTTCTATTTTCGGGCGTTTTTCAGGCCATACGTCATCATGATGGCTTGCATTTCTAGCCACACTTTCTTGCAGGTTATGATCACTATTTGATCTTCTTATAACCCGGGTTTGGTAAGGGCTCTGCGCATTGCCTGTTGAATATCTTCTTTGCCTTTTCCACGGTGGTGTCTGATTTCTTTGGTGCTGATACCATGGTGGTGGGTCATAGTTGCTATATTGCTGAGGAGGCATTTTCCTTTTGTATCTGATGGCTCCTATTCTAGGCCCATCATCTCTTCTATAAGGAGGTTTGTTTTGTGGTTGCTTTGCCCCTCCTTCCTTGGCTGCTGATGCACCACAGCTATCATAGGCTGTTAATAGTTCAGCAACCTGCTCAATAGATCGATGATCAGTCCCAATCAGCATTCTTTCTATGTAACTTGGGAAGCTGTGCCATATCAATCTAATAATCTGGAGTTCAGATAGAGGGTCAGATGTCAAGGCTCTCAACCTGGCCACCTGTCTTCTAAAGAAGGGTGTATAAGGCTCTCCAGGTGGACATTTCTCCTGGGACACCTTATATTTAATCCCCTCCTGATAATCATCGCTCCAGTAACAGTTCATTAGTGCTCCTTTAAACTCATCATAATTTGTAGGTTGGGTAAACAGTGAATCCCACCATGCTTGTGCTGCACCTTGGAGATGACTACATGCTATTGCCAGTTTTGCCTCTTCTGTCAATACATTAATACTAAAGTATCTCTCCAAACTTTTTACATATTCTATAGGTGCTTCATTACAGCTCCCTGAAAAAGTTCTGATTTTTAAAAACTGGTTTACAATTCCAGACATTTGGTTGGTTATAGGGACTTCATGACTAACTTGGTAATTCTCTTTCATTTGACTTTCTTTTGGGACTGTTTCTGCCTTTCCTTGTTTAGGCAATGTATTACTATTTTTTATTTCTATCTCTTTCATCTGGGTGGTCAATATATCCACCTTCTCCTGCATGGATTCTTGCATTCTTATTATTTTCGTATCCATGGCCTCACATATCTGGGTCATTTTAACTTCTTGCTCTATTAATGAGCCTTTTACTTCCTCCATCACTTCCTCCTTAATTTTTAATATTTTGTTAGTCATCTCTTTTATTAACTGGTCAAACTTTTCATTTTGGCTTTCAGTTATTTCTCTGATTTGTTCTTTCAATTCTTTATGTCTTCTTTTCTCTGTTCATCCCTTTTCTTGTTGTCTTCTTCTCTCTGTTCATCTCTTTTCTTGTTGTCTTTTTTTCTGTGTTCACTATGTTCATTTTTCTCTTCCTCTCTTTTCTTGTTGTCTTCTTCTCTTTGTTCTCTCTTTTCTTGTTGTCTTCTTCTCTCTGTTCATCTCTTTTCTTGTTATCTTCCTCTCTTTTCTTGTTGTCTTCTTCTCTCTGTTCTTTCTGTTCTTTGTTATTTTCTTTTATCATTTCCATTAACTGGGCTAACATGGACATCTCCCCTGTTTTCTGTGATTGCTTTTGATCATCCACTTTGTCTTCTTGTTTAGCTTCTTTCTCTGAAAGGTTGTCTATACTTTCTGTATTCATCATCTTTTTTGCTTTTGATCTGGTTATCATCAATATTTTTTTTTAATTTTATTTGTACTTTTTATTTCAATTTTGATAAGCTTCCCTCTCCATCCATACCATGATTTAACTCCATCTTCTTTGAAATGCCTCTTTTATTCTCTATGCCATTCGTTTTTGTCTTGTATTTCTTTTAAACTTTTATTTTTCTACCCTTCTTGAATAAATCACATCACTGCATCATATGCACTGTTCATATCACAGAATCATGATCTGCTTATGCCTATGTATAGGCTATCTAGATAAGGCCTCACAGTAGGGTGACAAATGTAACTGGACCACCATACAACCCTTTTATTACTTCAGTTGTAACAATTTCCTGATGAGCATGTTGCAGGAAGGAACAATCGATTGGCATTCCCCAATGCAGATGTTAACCCCCCCCCACAACAATATTTCCTGCTCATCAGAGGATGTAGCACCATAGAGGCTGGAAGCATCTAGACATTTATATGTTTGGTTTTCCAAACGGCACCACTAGAGTTCCATCTCACTACAACCTGACTTACCTAGGTCTAGTTATGCCAGACGTAGCTCAGGAGGCATGAGATTCTCATGAACAAGTGCAATGAATGATGAGTGATGCAATAAAAACAAAATAGAATTGGACAACTGGATAACTAAATTTAATTTTTAGTAACAATAATTTTATTTAATAACAATTAATTTGCAAGTTCTAATAAAGTTCATTCCTATCCATGTGATGACTCATTTTCATTTCATTTATGGAAAGGTTAGAAGCAGTTTGTTGATCAATAGTTCATTTGCAATTCATTTTAATAAAGTTCACCCTTCATTTCAAATGAAGGCTCATTTTGATGTATCTTAGGTAAAGGATTCAAAGGGTCTTTTATCTAGTAGACGTCTACCAATACTGCATGAATATTTTGCCACTCTTTATTCCATATCTGTACATCTCTTTTAAGTAGGTATATAGGTAAGATGAGCTATTCCAGATCTGTAAGGTTTCTATAATTCAGTCAAGTATCAATGTACATTGGTGCTCATAAGTTTCATTATTTTCTTTGTATACAATCGAAATTCATGTAAGCATTTGTAATTTTTATAGTACATTATTTTATTCTATTTATCAAACAGGTAATGTGAACAATTCTTGGTTTGTGGACTATTCATAGTCCAGTCAGTGTAAATGTGCATCTATGTGCATAAGTTTTATTACTTTTTTCACATAATACCAATATGCAGATAAGCATTTATAATCCATATAGTCTTTCATTATTTTATTTATATTTATCAAAACAGTAATGTGGTTTAAATTACTCCCACAAAATTAATATTCAGGTAAGTATTAAGCATTTGTAATTTTATATCAATATGCAGATAAGCATTTAGAGTCCATATAATATTTCATTACATTTATCAAATCCAGTAATGTGGTTTAAATTACTCCCACAAAATTAATATTCAGGTAAGTATTAAGCATTTGTAATTTTATATCAACATGCAGGTAAGCATTTAGAGTCCATATAGTATTTCATTACATTTATCAAATCCAGTAATGTGGTTTAAATTACTCCCACAAAATTAATATTCAGGTAAGCATTAAGCATTTTCATTTATACTTTATCACGAATAAATGATTTTCATAATTTTAGTTTCATTCATAATTTTCCAATAACAAACGTATTTTCATGCAGCTACATTTATTAATAATTCTTTTTTATATATATATTTATAATAAAGACATTTTGTTTGTCTTTTAAAACATATGTAATTTTAGTTTAAGAAATACGTTTGTTTATCTTTTAAAAACACATACAATTTTAGTTTAAGAAATATGTTTTGTCTTTTTAAAAACATATATCGAATATTTTTATAAAATCATTACCTTCATTTATCCAGTTTGTCGCTTCAAAAAGGGGTCATCACATTTCAGCTCAATGGCATTATTTCCTTTCTATGATGTCTATCCAGGCAAATCTAGAAAAATCATGGCTTAGAATGAAGAGGTAAAGCTGTTACGTTAGCCCTCCATCGCTATGTTTTCATTAATAATGTTTTCTTTTTCCATTATTAACAGTGGTTGTAAAGGTTATATTCCAAGGTGACGAAAGTCAGAGTTGAGTAACACTTAAATAAGAATTTTAACTTTTTAATTCTTCACTTTTCTTACTATCTTTTTCAAAAAAAAATCTTTCAAAAAAAAAAAATCTTTCAAAAAAAAAAATCTTCTTTAAACATGCACTTTAAAAAATCCAATCTAATCTGCCTCTGAACTTCCAACTTGACTATTTATATTCTCACCTGTGGATTGATTAAGCAGCCTTTCCCACTGTACCTAATTTGCATACTGCTCTCATTTAAGCCCGATTGCCTTTCTCTTCATAATGATTGGATAATCTACTTTTTTAGTGGGATAGATAAGAACGCATGAAGATTAAGCCATGTTTTTCAATTTACTAACTTTGCCTCAAGTGATTATTACACTTTATTCGAAAACATCCAAAAATTAAAAATGTAATCAATTTAATACATGCCAGCTTTAAATAAATATGTGATATATTTAAATTATATCGTAATCCAAAACTATAAAATCAATAATGATTTTCTTTATTATTTTCTTTTCTCAATTATAGAAAATAATGATTTTCTTGTAATGTCATAAACTAAACTTTTTTATACATCTGCTGTTTTTTTAAGGTGGGAGGGTAACTAGCTCTTAGAATAAATATACATGTGAAACATCGTTCTTGTCTTAATATATATATATATATATATATATATAGATATATATATATATATATGATATATATTCTTACCTCCCCCCGCGCATCCATACTGTTTATAATGAATATTCCGGGTTCTAGCTCAGTTAACAAATAAATAAATAAAATATTCAGCATTGATTAAAATGATTACTAGCTCTAATTTCTAAATACAAATACGGTTCAATTTTAAAATGAATTAGCAAACATTTACTATTTTCATGAGACATGGAGTGACAATACGGGGAACGAGATAGACTACATTGAGCTATTATCCACACGATACTAACTCAATGGCATAAGAATACTATTCCCCCTTTTTACTATACCAAATAACTAACTCATAGTATTCTTACGACTTTCTAAGCTCTATTCACTACGATTAAAATAATAATCATATCTTAATATTCTTTATAACAAGAATCTAGTTTAATTAAATAAAATGAAGTAAAATAAAATAAAATAAAATAAAATCTCAGGTTCATAAATTGTATTCTAACTGATTTAAAATTACGGTAGTAAAATATGAAAAGGGAATTTTATGTCATAATCTACTACACAGCAACTAACAATAATAAAATAATAATAACAATGATAATATAATATAATCTTATTTCTTCCTAAATGAAATAAATAAATACGTACGTGGTAGTATTTTTAATAATCTGACAACAGAATACGGGTGGCAACATTAGCATATAATTTAATGTAATATTGTGGCAACCGACTTATGACCAATAAATAATATAAAATTATGATCTTTTAATTTTAACATACCAATAAATTCTCAAAATTCTTATAACACTTTTATGTTTACCTTTTGTGCAAAATCTATATGTCTGTTTCAATTATAAATGTATCGTGATTTCATGCATCCATGTGGAGAAATAACAACGCGGGCACACAACTTTAAAATAAATTTAAAACAAAGTTTATTAACAACATAAATAAATTAACAATATTTTTACACTATATACATTGGATATCCCTTACTCTCCTATCTCAACTTAGTTTACTAGTTTATAAAATGAAAATCAAAATATTATTTATTTTTCCTAATTAAATCTTATCTTTTTAACACTTAAGAAAATACAGTATTATTACTTGATTTATTATTATGGTTAGCTTATTACAAAATGCATTTCTTATATGCTTATCACCAACACTTTGCATCCCTAATGTTATTAAAATTATATTTTTTACAAAATTTACATTCATAGTAAAATTCTACAAAATAACAAATTTTAGTTTTATATTGGTTGTATGGAATCTTACAAAGTCAAAACACTATTCTACATTCGGTATTAGGTTTTTATTGTTCATTATCCGATGTTTATTAATCCTAATATTCTCATCCAAGCCTTACTTCGGATGATATAATTACAACTATTAATATACCATGCACAAGTATATGTTTATTACACATTATTGAACTATTTTCTTAATAAATATGCAATACTTATTTTCTAAATATTATTTAAAACATTCAAATTTTATTATCACTTTAAAAAATACTTGGTTTAGATTTCTTTTCAAAATCTTATATTCATTTCTGAATTAATTTTACAATGTATTATATGATTCTTTCTCTCTTTATGATATTTTGGACTTTCAATTTTAAAGTTACACAATTCTATACATTCCAGCAAATAAACTATTCTTACATAAACGATAACATATCTTCAGTTCTATTTTATTCATTATTTCTTTGAAAATATCTTTCTGACCGATGCAGATTCACAAAATAAGGATAGCGAAGATAGATGCATAGGATCAAAATACAACTAGAATATTACTCGTCATAAACCTTGACAATCATGGCACAGTGAATTAAAAGACACTATAGAGGAGTGACCTTTACCTGTCTACCAACCTCTATTATAGGAACGATGCTAAAGCTATTTCTTCAGCTTTATTATAACATCAAAAAGTTTAAAAATATGCAAAACACTGTCCAAACCATATGTGTTCAGTTATAGGGCTTAGTTAACTATACTGAAATCACACAAAACTAAATATGATCCAAATCCTTTATTTTCCTATTTTTTTAAAAAAAACATCATCTTGGTTTCCTCTCCACTAGTACTTCCAAGTCACTATCCGATCTTATTTCTCAAGATTTTTCTATACTGTACATCGACAAATACATATCTGCATTACTAACAATAATAAAATTCATTTATTTTAACTATTCCACTGTTCTATAAGAAAATCTTTTTACTACTTTCCTCCGTATATTTAATCATATACAACTATTTAAATATCTGAATACTTTATCACATGAAAGTTCAAAAGAATCACACAATTGCTCTGTTAAATTATATTATTAATATACTTTAAATAAATTATTGCATGCATATTCCGAATTACTCCTATCTCATTATATGTTAAAAATGTTGTATAAAATGTGTACATATAATTTAAACTTTCACACTTCATTCTTAATCAATAGATGATCTAAAAAAAATACATTATGCATTATAAATAAATATCAATATTACCAAACGATCTTTATCTTCTCGATCGCGTTCCGTAGGCTTCACCATCCATTTGATTCTTGTAGATATAAGACTCACATACATACACTTTATTTTTAAACAATATTTCTAATAATTTTATCAAGCTATTATATTTAAATCTCAGTATTACTAAATTTATGTTTATATGTTTTCCCTAATCTCACATAGCATTTTATATTTTTAAAACAACTTAGTAAAATATTTAAACTATATTTACTGTACTTCTTTATCAAACTTTCTTGAAAACCGTTTATATTAAAGCTAAAAAAAAAATGTTTATTATTTCTTCTTCAGTCACTTAATGTTCTATTTTAAGGCAAAACAATTATTGCTCTGTTTAATAAATATTCATAGACGACAATCCTTGGTTTTTCATAATATTTAATACAATTATTAATTATGATATTAGTTAATCCCGTAAAGAAAACGTCTACATATTCTCTTCTAATATTTTCTGCTAAGATTTTCCCGCGTGACTTTTATGATGCATCTTCTAGGTACTTTGCTTTAAATATTCAGTAAATTTTTCGGTTTCCATGGATCCATTTTCATTAATTAATTTAAATTTATATTTTCTAAATCAAGCATTTCTCCAATGAACACTTTATAACATTTTTAATTTTTCTTAGAGAAAGTTTTTCTGTTCTTTTTTTTTTTTAAAAAAAAACAACACAATAGCTCTTTCATATCATTCTTCGGTAATTTTTCCTTTCTTTTAAAGTTCTGGTACTATATACTTTGTAATATTTCCTTTAAAAAGGACAAACATTTTTTTTCTCATTATAACTTTTACATAATTCTTTATAATATACAGCATCTTAATTTTCCCATAGAGAAGAATAAAATAACTTCAGAGTAGCCTTATAAAATTTGTGCGTCATAATTTTCCTGATGGCAAGTAACTTCTCTTTTAAGTTTTCTGTATAGCGTCCAAATTATATTTCTCTGAGTTACAATAATAAGTTTCTGGTTGAGCATAAATAAAGCTGTATCGAGGCACTTTACAAATATTTTTCCTTTAGCAATATTTTTAGGTATTTTTTCCTTTAGTACTTCCATTTTTACTGCAAGGTTTTGGCTAAACTTGAATAAAATCACTGGCAAGAAGACTTTTAAAAATTAGCCCTTCATGTAAAGGCAGTCAAAATATTATATGTTAAAAAAAAAACTTTTAAAATAAATACAAATTTTAAAATTATATCACTTTTCTAGCTTACGGTCTTATCCAGCTAAAAAAATGTTACTCCCTCCTTCACTTACACATTACTTTCTCCCGCTTCGTCTAATTCTTATATTTTGTCTGCTAAAATACCTCCGTTGATTGGTTAATGACTTTTTTAGCGCGAACAAATTTACACATTTTAGTTTTATAATAGATTAAGCCCTTTAAAATAAAGAATTTATGACGTCATGTCTTAAATATTACTTAGAATAGTATTTTTAAATTCAACTATAGTTTTATCAAAATCATTTAAATTTTAAAACAATTATTAAAATATCATTTAATATTTCAACTTTTACTTTAACGATCGATAGCAATTATATTTAGTTTTATAATTCACAAACTTTATTATTAGTCTAACAAGCGTGTGTGTGAAGGTATATAATATACAGTCACATGATTACTAACTTTATCAGATGATTTTTAATTTACGTCTCGGTCTAAATTACCAAAACTGATATATTTTATAAAAATTTGGAAAATAATTTAAAAATGTAGAACCAAATATAATTCTCACCATCCTAAAGTTTATTTTAAAATATATTAGATTAATTTTGACTATTAAATATAATTATAACACTACATATAGCATTTATTTAATTTATTAGTTTTAAAATATCATACTCGAATTATTAATATATTTTTAACTATTTATAGCTGTGTTATTTTATATGGCCAGCTTTTACAATCATAAGCAAGGATATAATTAATCTTTATTTAACTATTTTCTTTTAAAATAATCCATTACACTTTTATATACCAGGTATTTTCAGCCTTAAATTGTACTATAAAATCTAATTATCCTACTATTATTTATATATCATACAAACATATCTTAAAATTTAAATTTTTTTAGTAATTGACCATTCTACCTTATTATGACCTATAGATAAGGGCACAATATATATATATATATATTATTAAATAGATAAGGGCACAATATATATATATATATATTATTAAATGGTAATATATGTAAATATATATGTAAATTAATACATTTGTCCGGTTTTTGGAGAAAGCAAAGCATGTGTCACATCTATTAATTGCTTCATTGTCATTGATGATAAAATACACTTCTTTTATCTTCATTTTACAGTCATTATTTTAAATGCACAACTTTGGGGTTAGAGGGTTTGAACCTATGACCAGCCTGCTTCTCATGTTCAAGAAATATTGAAAAGTTGTCATTGTTTTTTTTTTTTGCACTCCCCTGTATGCATACATATGATGAGTGGCTCTAATATTGACAGTGGTCTTAATTTCCCCATAATATGTGGCACTGCACTTGGCTGGAGGGCATGAAATTCTATATACAATCTGGGTGTCCTGGTTGGGTCAATACTGGATTTTGCATTACTGATTAGTCTGTTTGTATTGGAGTGGGTGCGAAACCCAACTTTAAATTCATTAGATAAATTTTTAATAAGCTTTTTAGATATTTTCAGGAAGTTAGATAAAAAAAGCGTATTTCATCATCATCAACAACAATAACACATTTAATAGATGTGACACATGCTTCGCTATCTTCAGAAAATGGACAAACTGATTAATTTACATATACATTTTCATATATTACCATTTAATAATATCACAACAATTATTACTATTTTGGTTATGATTATGAAGGATAACATCCCAAAAGTGTTTAGCCTGTATTAAACTCATTTTGATTGTTTTCTATTAACAGCTTTTTGAACCAGCGTTTAAAAGTGCTTGTATATACTATTACGATGATTGGAGAAATAAACTAAATAATTTTTGTAATTAAGAGAAGTAAATTATTTTCTTTTAGGTTATGAATAAATAACACTTTGTATGTTTATATACTTCTCAAAATATAAAATAGATTTTGTTAACTTCTACACCAGTATTAAAGTAGGGTTATTCTTAACTCTTGGATGATTAATAATGACATGTTTTAATCTGGCTGATATATTACATTTATTCAATTTTCCATTAATGATAGCAGTAGTAAACTTAATAATGTCTAACATTATAGAATTAGTGATTTATTTTACCTTGTTATTGTTAACATACAGATTATTCATTAATAGTCTGAGGGATATTGGTTTACTCTTCCTAATTACATGGGCATTACGATTCATCATCATTATAATCAACCACTATCAATCCATTACAGAATAAAGGTCTCTCCAAGTTCAATACATCTTTTGGGATTTTTAGCTTCTCTTCTCTCCACCCCCCTGCACACTTTCTTATTTCATCCATCCATTTCACATGTGGCCTTTTTTTGGGTTTTTTAAATCTCTTGGAATCCAGTTTAAGATTTCAATTGTCAATCTATTATCATCTCTTCAAGCAATATGTTCAGCCCAACTCCACTTCAGTCTTTTAATTTTTTCCAATGAAGTCAGTAACACCTGTTTGTTCTCTTAACCATATATTGCATTTTCAATCTCTCATGTTTCTCCCAACATGCACCTCTCCATACTTTTTTGAGTGGTCTGAAGCCTCTGTATTACTCTCCTATAAGTGTCCACGTCTCAAATCCATAAGTAAGAACTGGTAAACACATTTATTAAAAATATTCCTTTTCAAACACATAGGCATATTTCCTTTTAATATAAAGTGTTTTATTAAAAATATTCCTTTTCAAACACATAGGCATATTTCCTTTTAATATAAAGTTATTTCTATCAAAAGCACTCCAATCAAGTTTAATTCTATGATTAATTACATCCATTATGTTTCTATCTATATTAATAATCTGACCTACATATTTGTAGCTGTTACTTTTTCTAACTCATCATAATCAACCTTTATTTTCATATTTTGAAAAAATCCTTTAAACATTACTATAGTCTTTTTAACATTTATCTTTAGTCCTACTTTTCTACTTTCATCTGATATCTCCTGCCACATTTACTGCAGCTCTAAATCATTATTTGCAAAAACAACTACATCATCTGCAAAATGCAAATGACTTAAATAATTCCATTTACTTTCATTACTTTGCTTCCCATTTTAATCCACAAAATATTTATTGCAGCATTGCTGTAAAACGTTTTGAAGATATGGACTAACCCCTGTCTTACACCCTTCTCAATGCTGACTTTCCTAATATCATTCTCAGGAGGCTGTAAATTTACTAACCAAGGCAGCGGTTGGTGGCTGAAGGCAGGGGTTCTAAGAATCCCTCGACTGTGGGTTCTTGATGCTATTTGATGATGACTTTTTATTTAGGTACTTACAACTGCAGATCACTTTCAAGTGAAGGAAGATTGTAAGAATTAGAAGAACTATCTTATATTAAATGGGACATTATTGGACTTTGGGAAGTTAGAAGAAAAGGGAAGACAGAATTGATTTAAAAAGTGAACATGTACTCTATTATAAAGGCACAAATATAGGAAATACAAGTCGAGTAGGATTCATTATAAATAAAAAGTGGAAGAACAACATTGTGGAGATTGATGGTGTATCAGATAGAGTGGCAACATTAGTTATACAACTTAATAGCAGATACCAAATGCAGATAATTCAGGTTTATATCCCAACAAGTTCTCATAGTGATGAAGTAGTATGAGATTTTTATATTGTAATGGGATATATATACACACACACATTACATTTAAATTTTAGTACTTAAATTTTTTTTTGTAAATATCTAATACTGAATTAAAAGCACAGACGTTCGAAATGGGCAAATAATGAGTTATTAATTTATTAATAAGTTTAATTTAATTATTGAAATAAAATAAGCTTAAAAAAATTATAGAATCGAAGCAAAGATTCTAATCTTTAAATAAATATAATAAAAACCTTTTAATCTTAAAAATAACGAAGAGAGTTTTCAACACAAAAAAAATTACAAACAGATCCTTAGGGCAAAATGACCATTAAAAAAAATTATTACTAAATAGATGAGTCAAGAAATAAAAACAAAAGACGTGCTTTTCCCGCCCAAGATATATACACAGACCACAGAGGAAAATCTACTGAATATGTTTGATGGATCTGCCCATTCCTAGATAAGACCTTCAGGATTATAAAAGGAAAAATTCAAAAGAAATAATTAGTGAGAAAATTAGAAGATTAGAATTCATTTGTAGTTGCTGAAAAGAAAAAAAATTTAAAAAAAAGTTATTGTTGCCATTACCAAAAATGTAATCTGTTTAATCACGCTTCCCTTGGACCGACCGGCCAAAGGCAGCTTTCATCTCCATGGATCGCAGGATCGAACCACTGGTAACATTTTCAGAAATCATCATAAAGCTTCATAAATCATCATCATCCGCAAGAAATGGCCCTTGTGTAAACTTAGATCTTCGACGTGAAGGAATGAGCCCAGAGAAAGGAAAGTATAAATTATAAATGATAAAAATGAAATATAAACTCTCTTTAATTTAAAATCATCGCACTTTATTTTCCTTTAAATATGAACTATAGACTTTCTCTCCTGATGAAATTTGAACTTTATTTTATAAACTTTGCCATTTTAAAAGTCTTATCTAAAAGCTGACCGTAATTTCCTTTTTATATGCATTATATTTTTTTTTATTTATTTATGCTTAGTATAAGATCTGTTTATAATAGGGCAGGAGTTTGCGATTGCAAACAAATTTAGGGATAAAATCAAAACATTATTTGTGCATTATTGGATTTTAAAAATAGGTCAAATGCTTTATTTGATTTTAAAAGAAGTTTAGATACATATGTGATTCTAAAATAAGTTAATACCTGAAACTAAATATATATATATATATATATATATTAAGAATTAAATTATTAAACTGATTTAAATTTAAGTAGGATGCAGATGGATTCTTAGACTTGTTTAAGTATATGTTAGTATAAGGGGGTTTTGATTTCAGACTATTTGTTCATGGTTCTGTCGATGCTGGTGGAGGGATACATAGATGTTTATATCAATAGAATGTGAAGCATGTTTAGCATACATGGCAATGTGCCCAACTGAATGCATCACCTAAAAGTATAGTCATTGTGTTGCAATGTAAGCAGTGGTATTTCCTGTGACATTGATTTCCTTTAGGTCGATGGATAGGGACTCTAAGTCGGCAAAAGGCCGCTCTCCCTCCATACGTAATCCATCTCTTAAATATTTTATATACATGATTCCTTTGCCAGACAGATGCACATTCCTGTACTGGATGAGGATCATGTCCGTCAAATAATATCACACTCTAGATGCACATTCCTGACAGCATGGTTTTATGCTAACATCTTCATATTGCATTGATTGCATCTATATATCAAGAAGCGAACGTTGGTTTGACTCCGAGCTTTTAGCCTGGAATCTAATGGTTTGAAAATCTTTTAAGTGCATCATCTAGGTGGCCTATCTGTGCTCAACATTCTAAGATTAAAATTAAAGTAAAATAAATAGATAATAATAATGAAACATAAAGCTTTTTTTTTGTAATTTAATTTTCAAATTTGTTATATATACATAAATAAAACTTTTTGTGTTACTAGTACTGGTAGCAATCTAGTTTACTTTTTTAAATCTTTATTAAAAATATAGTTTAATAAATATGTTTAAACCTCTGCTATTCCATGAACTAGTGGCAAGGGCTAACGGTCACTAAAATAAAAGTTGGATTTTTTTAACTTGCATATCTGCCAACTCTATAAATTTTTCCAGGTTCCAATAGCCTGGTGGTGCCCTGTACAGCAGATACGATGTGATTGACCACATTAACCTGGGCCATTATTATATCAACGTGCAAAAATCATTTGATCAGAGTAAACAACATTTTAAAATTGTTATGGGAGACTTTAATGCTAGAATTTGTAAACAAATGAAAGTATATGATTATAAAATTGATAGAATGATTGGCCAAACACAATAATATTCATCTGTTGACTAGACAGCATCATTGAATTTGTGAGAGATGACAATTTATTAAAACATGCAAATTAATTCTTAGCATTTCAAAACCATTGGAATGTTTCTCTGTTTTAAAAATGGATGTTACCAACTTTTCAATGATGAAATCAAAATGTTAACAACAGAAAAACATACACAAAGATAATGTTCACCTACTAATATAATGTTATAAGCTTGATTAATAGTTTATACACCAGATAAAAATTGCTTCAATTTTCATAGGATTGTTGTGGGTGAAACTACTGTCTGTTTATTTACAATGTTTTATGAATTTATTATGTGCTAAATGAAAAGATATACCCATTGCATCATTGTAGATATAAATTAGTGGTTTTACACTTATAACATATATATAGATCAAATATCTGCTGAATGAAAGGATAATTTGGATATTTGAAATATGCCGGAATTAACAAAATGTGCTTTAATTCTTATAGCTTTGTGTGGTATTTCTACTTTCTCTGGAATAACAAATCATCATCAGATAGCAATTTAAAAAACAAATCCTAGGAATATGGTACTATTTTAGAAAAACCCTATTTAAAGATTAATACTCAGGTTATTTGCTTATATTTATCATTATTATTTCTATATATTTTTTCTTTCTATATAATATATGTTCTATTTATTGATATAACAAGTGCTATAATTTTAGGTTAAGTAATGATCTATTTATATGTCCAAATATAAGAGAGCTATGTTTTCCTAAGTTTGAATTTATATTTTATAGAATAGTAATTATTGTTTTAATTTAAAATATTCATTTTTTATATTAATAAATAGGTAGATTCCTTATATATATATATATATATTGAATAACTATTTTTATATGAAGTATAAAAAGAGGATATATCTTGAACTCTCTTGTATAATCATTCTACATTTTCTTTGTGTTACATAAACATGTGTGCTTGTAATTAGTATTCAATAAGTGAATACTGATATATAATCAACTGTTTAAATATGAAAATTATATCAATTGAATACCTATTGCTTAAAGCATATTGAATTATATGCATATATTTTAAATGTTTATTTGCCATATATATTAATTTTTGATTTCAATTTATATCAATTTGTTAATAAATTTTGAATTAATTTAAAACAAATACACTTGCTTGGTTGTTATTCAGTTTTACAATGCAAATTTATTTATAGTATTTGGAAGAGGTGATATTCACTTATTGAATATACCCTATAATTTATTAGCAGTTATAAAAATAATTCAGAAATCAAAATCATAGGATGGTTATGAAGGGGTGATTTCATATTATTATTTATGTATTGAATTTAATGCTTGTTATCTGACCAGGTATAGTTTTATACAGCAATAAATTAACTGATTTGACATTCTTAAATATTTAATAAGTAATTGGAAGCTTATTGTAATTATTTTCTTAGTAACAAGTAATAGATATACTAAAATAGATATTATGTATGAATTGATTTGATGATTGATAAAAGTGTGAATATAATAATTATTGAAGATGAATGAAGGTAGCTGAAATGAAATGTTCATGTATTTTACTATGAGTCATTATTGATCAACAAAGAATGTTATATTAAGTCAATATTTAATCATAAAGATCATAAACCTTATTCCGTTACAGATATGGTAATAATGAGTAATTTATTTATATAGCACCTGTTTTTAATCTGCAATAATTATTAGGGATCACCCAATATAAATGTACTTTAAAGTAATAAACACTTTTGAGAAATACTCTTCTTTCCAATACAAGATAAAGTCTTTTGAAAAGATAGAATGAATCCACTTTACCTTTTTAATCTAAACATATATGTATAGACATGCTTAAGATTTGTCTATACATATATGTTTAGGTTAAAAAGGTAATGTGGGTTCATTCTATCTTTTCAAAAGACTTCATTTTGTGTTTGAAAAGAAGTATAGTCTTTAAAAGTGTTTATTAGTTTAAAGCGCATGTATAGTGGGAGAGCTGGTAATAGTATTCTATTTAACTCTGTTACATATTAGAGTGATTTGCTTTAATTATATTTAAAATTTGTTATTGTGGATTTCAAATTCAGTTTAAATATTATATTTTAACATAAATATTTTGATTATAATAAACATTAACAATATTTTACATGCTTTGACAGATATAGTCTAAAGTTTTAATAACTTAATAAACTGAAGAGTGATTGGATGGGATTAGTCAATTGTTGGAATAAGCATCAAATATAAATCTATCATTTATTTTATGTATTGTTATGATTGGATATTGAAAATCTTCAGATTATTTAATAGGGTAATTTTATTTTATAATACATAAAGTTGGTGAAAATGGAAAGATAGGTCAGGCTAATTGATTTCATATTATTATTAAGCATTTGATCTTGTTATATTTGACTTACTTAATAGGAGTATGTTGATATTAGTGGAATAGTATAGCTGAGTTAGGAATTGTTTAGCTTATTTAGTTGTAATTAGATATCATTGATATTGTAAACTTGTAGGGTATATTAAGATTATAGTTTCATCCATCCATAAATTATTTCATTTAAATATGAATAAAAACAATGTTTGATTTTTGGTATAATTTTGTATTGTAATAAACAGTGTGTTGATTCATGAGGAACATTAAGGTATATCTGCATAATTCATCTCACTATTTTCATTCTATTATAAGGGATTTATATAATAGGCATATGCTGTTATTTATAAGACAGTGATATTTAGTTTTGTGCTTTATCTTTAACTTATGGCAAATAATGCTTACACTTACACAAAGGCAAGACTCTCCATAGAGTAGTGCCACTCAGTGCAAGCCACGGTACTTAATGGATGCAGGAAGGTTTGTGCATAAACCTTCCTGCATCCATTGATTACTCTGGATTGTCATGGGCCTACTGCATGAAGAGTTTAGTCTCTGTGTAAACAGCTTGTATATGCATAAAGAATGATGATCATGTGTCATTTAGTGTTTAATGTTTATACTTTAGGGTAGTTTGAAGTAATGTTTTATTTGTTTTTTATCCATTATAAATATTATTAAAATCTGTGAGGTTATAATAAAGATTAATATTATTATTTTATTGACTTAAATGTTAGATTGTTTTATTCATTTTAGTTCAGTTTACTGTTTTCATTCTGTTACAAATGACGTTACAATTCATGAGCATTAATAAATTAGGACTGTTCTTCTTTGGTTTATATTTTTATTCTGAAACAAATGGTGATCAATAATTAGGCCATGACTCAGGATACAGTATGACCCATAATTTTATTCTGTTATAAATGGTATTCAACTTCAGAGTATATTTTTGTTCAGTTGCAAGTGGCAACTAATGATTGGGGTATATTTTCATTCAGATTATATTAAAGTTTTCATTTCCCATAGTCATAATAGTTATTCAGTTATAAATGACTCCTAAATCTGTGAGGTATTAAAAGAAGAGCGTACCTTCATTTTTGTTCTATTACAAATGGTGCCACAATTTGCAGGCATTGTCAAACAAGGACCATTCTTTCATGGCCATATATATATAAAGCTATTTTACAGGTTTTTATGAGAAATAATGAAATTTAAAGCATTACTTCAGTGGTGAAAGTGTAAATTGTTTTACTGTTTTTTATACTCATTTTCTCTCTAAATAATAATAGCTAAATACCAATTAGCATGAAATGATTATGTAAATTCGGTATGAGTCAAATATCTAAAAAATTCTTAAGCCTGATTACAATCTGAAAATAATGTGGTTTTATCCAACTTGGATTTGCAGATAGTAGAAACAGCTAGATAAATATGCCATCATTATAACATGAAACTGTTATGAATATATAAACCATGAATAAGCAGAATATATAAGATCACCAGAAATATAATGACTGAGATTGATATAATATTTTTTTAAGATTATTAAAATAAGAAATTCTGTTCCAAATTAAAAACAACAACAGCATTATTCTGGCTTACAGCACCAATTGGGTTCAGGTAGACCAAACTATGCAAACTACACTAGTCATAAAGGGATTAGAAAATTTTCATAAAGCCTTGAGCATTGTTAGTTTTACTATCTAAGTAATACATAGATGGGTACAGTTTGGATGTTATAATTGACTATTTGTTAATCTGCTTTTAGAACAGATTATTTCTGCTGTTTAATGAGGTTATATAAATTCTTTGAATTGATAATTTCATTCTTTCTGGTCAAGTTATAATCTGTAGTGGCTATATAAACATGTTAGAACTTATATAAAGGTGGATTTTCACCGTCACTGTTTAAACAAGGTTGCCTTGACAACAGATTAAGATTGTTGATTGTTATTGATATTGGTATCGTTTTAGTTTGACTGCTTACCTCTATTTAAATTCTAAAAGTACATTGACAAGATAATAACATAACTCAGTGTGTTTCAGATTCTATAGTGTCCACTATTATAGCATTGTATACTCTTTGGAATGGCCATGGAGTGCCAAAAAAGATCAGACTTTCCAAAAACAGTTTTTCATGCAGTTCAGATACCTCAAACATCATATACAGAAATATAATAACAATTGATTTTATAAGAAGATATATCTGAGAATAGAAAACAATAGAAAGCTATAATTAGACAACATATTGATGTCTTTTAGAGAGGGCGAGTCTGCTGTAAAAGAGATTAAAAATTGGAAGTGCAAAATCTTAAATAGACAGAATAAGGCACCAACATAAATTGATGTACATGTAGTCTGTAAATTGTATAGTAATTATAAAAGTAATTTCAAATCTATATTATTTTTTTGTCTTTTTATATTTTTTCGTTTCTGAAATGAAAATGTTTGCGGGTGATTGCCGACAATAAATAGGTGTTTACATATGGCAGGAAGTACTTCGACAGGAAGTTGCTACATTACCTCGCATCGCTCTGCTTTGTGCTTAACGGAATATATGTTCATAATGTTTTGAAATATAAACGCATTTAATTTTATAATAATTCACAGAATAAGTCTAACATAATATTTTATTTTTGCTTAAATCTGTACATCGTCATATAAATTAAATGGAAACAAAAAAGTATTAGTGCTAAAGCATTTTCTAAAAGTCACGTGTGTACAAAAGTGAGCTTCGGGATTATCTAAAAGCATATAAAACGTTTTCTCAGTGATAAAAATAAAGTCTTTGTTTCATGCAGCTTTTTTTGGGTCATGCAACAAATTGCAATTTCTTTGAAGTTCATTTATTAAAAATACTAAGTTTTTTTTATTATTATCATTTTATATTAAAATCTCTTTTTTTTTTCAAATATTCAAATTTTATTGCATTTTTCGTTTATTTAGTGTTAAAAAAAGTACATTTTCTTTGCTTAAAAGTGAAATAAAAATAAAATAATTCTATCGTAAAAACAATGGCGATAATTTAAAGTACAAATAATATAATACAGAAAAAAATACTAATTAAAGGAATTCTGGATGATGTCACTATAAGTAATCACTGTTAAAATTTGTAGATTTATAACAAAATAAAATATATAGTCTATTTATTACGTCCGTTGTTATGAATTTTTCAGGCTTTGTTTTTTCTGAATAACTCTTCATTAGTTAGCCGACCATCGCCTAGAAAAAGATAAAAGAAAACAAAATAAAAATTTTAAAATAGTAATTTAACAAAAATAATATAGAATTTTTAAATTCATTTTTTCTTGTAAGAGACTTATACATAAGCACACATAAACAGATATATATATAAATACATTTTGTTGTAGACACATAATATATATCTGATTTTGCTCAAAACTAGAAGGTCTTAAAGGATAATCGTTTGAAAGCGATCCATACTTATCTATACCAAGAATTTTCAATTTGTTGCCATGGCAATCTTTATAAGTAAAACGTGGCTCCCATTTTTCATTCTGGTTTAAAATGTTAATATAGACTATGATAGCTTAAATCACAGTGAAAGGTGGGATTCATCTTTTATTTGTGAATGTTGCCTTGAAAACAGATTGAAGATTTTTGCTGCAAATAAGCATGAGTTGCTTTCATTTAGTTTTTAGTATATATATATTCATGACGTTCATATAGACTATTAAAAATAATTAATTAGAATAATATTAAAAATACAAATTTAATAAAATTGTATATAAAGAGATTATATACTACTAAAAACACTAACGTAATATTCGAAGTTGTTATCCTCTTCCTTATCTTGTTTGTAATTAGTTGCCAAAAATATTTCTAGCATTGCTAAGGAAAAGGTTTATTCTGTGTTTTTTTTTATTTATTAACAATAGCTAACTGAAAACGTGTTCAGATATTGTTAATAAATAAAGAGATGGAGTAAACCTTTTCCTTAGCCAACATTAGAAATGTTTTTGGCAACTGATTAAAAACATTAATGTAAAAGTTATATTTTTATTATATAAATATCAGTGGAAATAATCAAATGGAAATTTAATAATTACAGTTAAATTTATAAACAATATATTAATTTTTTTCAACAGTTTGTAAACAGGCAAAACTCTCTATACATATTGGTAATCATGTGATGTTTATTGGCTCAACAGTTTGTCCAAGTTTTCTCATATATATCAGTAATTCATCATCCTAAGAATTTTCGCAAGCTTATATTATAATATAAATTTTAAGTTTCAAAACAAATCTGTAGATTGCAAGAAAATAAAAAATTCAGCAAAGATAGCAAGGTTTAGTTTCACCTTCTAATCACTCAACAAACTGTACTTTTGTGTTCTGACATTTTTCTGATATAATCATTTTTTTGACATTTTTTACAGAAAATAGTTTGAATAATCAAAAATGTGTTTATTTGCAATATAATTATTATTCTAGATTCTTTTTATACAATATTTATTAAAAATTAACAATGTAAATCATTAATAATTTATTTTGAACAAAAACAGTTTATTTTCAAAAATAGAATGGTATATTTTCAGACAATGCAAATAAACACTGAAGTTGTTTACAAGTTTAGCTTCCTACATAATCAGTCTAATTATAATAACAAGTATGAAAATATTGTAAATTTGTAAAAAATATTGAAAAAATTTAAAATTTTAAAGCATAATTCATTAGATATAAAATAAATAAATAAATATTACTTCAGATTTTTTTAAAAAAAGACAAACAATGACAATTTTGTTGATTTTAAAAAAACAAAATAATCTTTCTAGAAATAATGATGTAATAAAATTTTGGTTACAATCTCATTTTTAAAATATTTTTAAGAATAAAATCTGAATATTTAGAATTTTATCAGTAGTAAAGAAAAATATCTATCAAATAAAGTCAAATTTATTATTTTATGATAAGTGATAATGGTTTAATTTTAAACTCAATGCTGAATGTTTATAGTAACTAAGAACAAAGGAAATTGGCAACATTTGATCATGAACAATAAAATAACTCAGTTTCTTATTTCAAATAAAGCTAACTGGAATCATATGTATTTAGTTGAGAAGTCAAAAGTATTTGAATAATCTCTTGAACAATTTTTTAAGTAGACTTTTTATCTTTCTTTTCTGTTTAAAATAACTATCACATATACTTAACTTTTCATACTTATAAAGATCTTGTAAACATTATTTTTAATGTAAAGCTTATGCCAGCTCTTATTTTTTTTAATATTTTGAAACTTAAATATTATTCAACTAAGAAAAAAATCAGTCAATTATTTATTCAAATTTTGATTAGTTTAAAATAATATTTTTTAACTGATTAATCTGATTAATTCAATAATTCTGAGTTCTATGATTTTGTGGAGTATTATGGTGGTGGTGTTTTGCTTCAACTTTAAATCGCCCTCTTGTGGGTACTTTTAGCACTATTTTGCAGTTATACATTCACTTGATGATAAAACAGGATATAAAATAAATATTGATTTATTAGTTTAAAAAAATCTGAAGATAGCAATAGTCCACAGAGGAAAAATACAAATGAATCAATAAAAAGTCTAGAGAATTATTAATTGATAGATTTTTTGATATTGGCCATATGAACAAACTTATAAACTCCATTCTTACTGTTATTAGCAGAGAGCAAACTTTGCATATTTTCATAGTTATTTAAGTATTTAGGATTATTTTTATACAATATTTGTGTAGTAATTATTAAAAGAAATATATGCTTATTCACACTTCAATTTTATTAAAATATGTTTATTTCTAAAAATACAAGTCAAGAAATTCTAAGTAACAATAACAAATCAGCTATATATGCAATTTTAAATTTTAGAACAGAATTTCATAGCTTTATGATGAGTTATTAATAGTTCATTTACATATAAAAAATTAAACTGAATCAAAAAACATTTTATTAATTTATTTTTTCACCTACATTGCAGTAAGCAGCCAATAAAAAAAATGTAATTGTTCTCATTACATATTTCATTTTACAATTTCTATATTTATAAAGTTCAAATATAATTTTTTGAAATGTTTTTCATTCGTAAACCTATATTTATAACATTTACTGATTTATAATAAAGATATTAACCTAAATTGAAATGTTGAACTATTAATTCAAATTCCCATTAGAGGATGGGGGAAAAACATTGAAATACAGAAGGGTTAATATTTTAATTACTGTCGTAAACCTAAACTATATTCCATTGTTTTCAAAATTCATATTTTCTATTTTTCTTTAGCTTCAAAACAATGCTTAATATTTATCAACTTCATTGTTGTACTTATGTTCTACAGTTAAGACAATTCAAAGTTTATTATCCTAATTATGCTACAGACACAAATATATTTTTAATATATTTAATTTTTGCAAACAATCTTTCATTTTATTTTTGTCAACTGTTTAATTTCTGCCATTCTCATTTTATACATCAAACGTTTATTCTACATATACTAATTCACAATTCTATCTCAACCCACAACTATATTTATTGAACTTTTCTAATTGGTAATTTGTTAAGAACTGTTAACCATTTGGAACATAGTTTACATTATGAGTTTGCATGCACGTACACATAATTAAAAAATTAGAAGATTTTTACAGTCATATACATATCTAAATATTAAATGTTTTAGATTTTTCATATATATTTGTAAATAAAACTCAGCTATGATGTAACCAGCAAACAACCAATTAAAATTGCCATTACAATGTGAATTTTGATTTTTGTCATGTATTTTTCCAATTAAGTTTCAACTATGATGTAACAAGAAAATAGCCAATTAAAATTGGCAATACAAGATGAATTTTTGCAATTTGATTTTTTTTATGTATTTTTGTAATTAAGTTTCAGCTATGATATATCCAGAAAATAACCAATTGAAAGTGGCATTACAACTTAAATTCATGCTATTAGATAATAGTATTTTTGTCTGAAGATCCTTAAACCAAAACTGAAATACTTTTTGTTTATGATCAAGCAGTTTTAAATGTTAGCTTTTATTTGGTTGTATGCCTGATATATGTAATAGCAGAACTTATCTACAAAAATATACCATTAAAATGTTCAATATTAGCATTCTATAAATCCATGGAAAATTTATAAATATTTACATTAGAAGTTTATTTACTTGAGAAATTGGAATATTTCCAAGATCTTTTACAGCTACAATGTATTCATATCTAACCTATCTCCGTTATTTAAAGCTCAAGCATAAACTAAAGAAGGTCTAATTTTTGGTTTAAACATTCAGTTTCTCATAGTTATTTGACAGATCTTAGCAGATAATTGGATTAAATTTCCAACTTCTTATTTAATCTCTATATTTTTATTCTTCATTATATTATTGAAAATTTCTAATTATTTATTAGAAATATAAATTTGCAAATAAAAATTATTCATCAAAATGTTACTTCCACTTTGTAAATATAAAAGAAAATACAATGAAATATAACAAATATAAATCTTTTTTTCTTTTAGGATAATTATTGCATTGCTAGTAAAAGTATTAAATTAAAAAAAAAAATGTTTTAATTCAATTTCTTAAACCTGAAAATGTAAAGCTAAGAAGATTAAATTTAAACACTTATTTTTAATTATTAAAAAATGGCAAAAAATACTAATAACCAATATGAATAGTCTTTTTAAATGCTTTTATTGTAGTTGAGAATCTGTTTGTTTGTTTATTTATTTGTTAACTCAACAGAGGGCAGTACACTACTAAAAACAATAAATATAATTTTTTATATTAAATGCTTTTATTGACCATTCACTGAAAAGAAAATAAAGAATTGTTTTTTCAATTAAAATTAATGTTTTTACATTTAACTTGAAATAAAAGCATGGGTGTGTGTGTGTCCAAAAATGAAGTCAAAATATTATTTTTATAACAAGGGATTGACTTAATTAATTTCTGGGCCCTCCATGCTTTTATTTCAAATCTAAAAAACCAATTGTGATTGAAGAAACATTTTTTTTTCTTCTTAGTGCATAGTCAATAAAAGCATTTAATACAAAAAAGTTTTTATCTCTATTATTTTAGTTAATTACAAGTTGTGGCTGTACATTATTGATTTTCTTGATATATCTCCTTGTAAAAGTGAATATTTTTGAATAATATCTAAATATAATCACATCATTCTTCTCAAAAATAAATGTTATACAGATATTTTGCAAAAATAACCACAAATATTTAAACAAACTATGGAAAATATGTTTTCATTTTTAAAATTTCTTGCAAGCACACTCATGTGGAAATAACAAAAAACTATCCATCATCAGCATTGTGAGCTTATTTGTAATAGGTTTCTCTGTAATCTTGGAAATTTTTTTAATTCATAAATTAATCTTACATTTTAGTTACAGTTTTGACTGCTAAACAAATAGTAATGAGGATAGCTTAAAATATAATGAATTAATGTCAAGTGATCATCATTCAGTATGATGCAATTCAAGAAACCATGCAAGAAATTACTAAAAAACTTAAAGGTAGATCAGACAGAAATATCTATTACTTAATAAGAGTATTTAAAAGCCTTTGAGAAGAGGGAACTCATATATCATAAGGAAGCATTAGTCCAATTACACCTAAATAAACAAGTTAATCCCATTAATTACTGCTACCAATCTACATCATCATCAGTAAGAGACATACTATCTAAGAAGCAAGCATATTTCAAGTGTTCTAAGTTAACAAGCTTGTCAACTACTCAGAATGAATCATTCTATTTCTTTGTGCTACTGAATGCAATGAAGAGACCGACTTGTGTGGAGAATATTGTCCCATAGATAATAAGATGTTATTATTAGATAATTATCCCCCTCTATCAAAGAAACTCTTTTTACATTATCTGGTACAACAGTTCAAAACTCTCCATTCAGTAGTCCCACCCAGAGTGATTCTTAGTAATCAATGGCTGCAAGAAGGTATTGTGCATAAAATCTTCATCTAAGGTCTACTCATACATTATCACTAGACTAGTTTCTAGCTTGTTGCTTTCAACAGTGAAACATCACAAGCTAGAAACTAGTCTGGGGATACTGAGTGAGTATGAACTAGATAAGGATTTATGCACCAAAATTTATTGCATCCATTGATTACAAAGGCATCACTGGGTGGCACTACTATAAGGAGTATTTACTACTACTTTAACAGGTTGTGCAAATGCAGAAAATGGTGATGATGTGTGGTATTATCTGATAGAAAGATTCTAATGAAAATAGATCCGAAGCACGTTTATTTTTAGCTATGAATAAATGATGACACTTCAAAATCTTCAGCTACTGTAACTTATAAAATGTCATTCCAAATGAATGGATTACTTTTGCTGCGTCAGTAGCTCCTGTGAATTTCCTATCAATGGCTGAGCTGGGATACATTTTTTACACTTTGATGGAAAATCAAATCAACTATGCGGCCATTGGATTACCTAGAAAGCTCTTTTAGAGAGGGTCGAGACATATCTCCTTCTAATAAACAGATTTTGAAATATTTTGAGGTTAAAATTAACTTAGAAGCGATATGCCCTGCTAAATCTAAAATAAAGGCAATATTAGAGGCTCAGGGCCCATACAACAGCATATTGCTCAGGGCCCATACAACAGCATATTGCTCAGGGCCCATACAACAGTAGGTATGTCTGGTTATTCTTAAGTAAAAAGTGTCTGTACTTTCATACATGTGGCTCAATAAAAAGTCCAAATAATCTCACGTATCTCAACAAGTAGACTTTCTTCAGCTTAAAAAATGGTTTAATTTTTGGTGAAAACAAGTTCCTGAATATCTTTATTCAAAAAATTTTTACTTTAGTAATTGACCACAACCCATTGCTATGCATTGTGGCAGTTAAGAAGGGTGTTTTCCAGGGTATAACACCTCTACGTTATGGTAGTTTAATTTTTTGTTTGCACTTATCCATAAAATGCAGCAAAGGAGTTTTACAAATTATTTTTGTAAAGATAGCATAAGTTATAAATAGAAAGTAGTTGCATAATTTATGATTTGTATGTAATAATGTCATCTAATGGTAAAAGACAAGTGCTTGATTTATATTACATTTGCTCTCCAACGGTCATTATTTTTGATATCTGAATATTTACTCGGACATCAAATCCTGCATCCACAATTGCTGGCACTGTCAATGTAACCACATGATGCCAACTAGTTCATCAACTACACCATATTCAGTTGCAACTAATTCTTGGTCGAGAATTAACAAAGACTATATTGAAGATTGAAGATGCAAATAGTTTTTGATTGCTTTAGACGTCTCTTCTAATTGCATGATAGTTATAGATCTTTTCATCTTTCATACCTTGCTATCTATTGATGTTTTATGAAAGTTCTTGATTAACCATAGTATTTCTAAGCTCAACATTTCAGATAATGAGATTGTCTTCACAGCTAATCAGCTCAAGAGCTTCCGCACCAAGAATGGCAAACACTATTTGTTGTTAGCATCATTTCATCATCAGAGCAATAGTCAAGCAGAAGTCAGTTATCACTTACGAAAAAAAACTGGAGCAAATTATTGATGAAATGTTATTGGTAAACCACACAATTCCAACATCTATTTATGGTAAAACACCTATTTATGGCAAAACACCAGAATATTAACTGATTAACCACTAGTTGATGACCAAACTGAAAGTCTTTAGACATAATCCTTATAAAGCATTGTTAATACAAAATAAATGCAACTATGTTTAACATGGTACTAGAATTCTTTTCAGAAATTAACAGAAAGGCAATAATGATAACAGTGATTATCAAAAAGAATCATCTACACCTAATTCAACAAAAAAGAAGAAGATAATATTGCAGATATTAGTACCACATGCTATCTGATTTAAACAGACTAGCAGAGATCAAAATCCTCAGAAGAACAAATGGATATACCAGAATTGCAACCACACATACACAGAAATTTATTAAAATTTGAGCAAAAGATATAAACAACAGACTATGAAGACAATGCAAGCCATCTGCATATTAAAGTAGATTGCATAGTCAGAAACAGAAGAGGTCTAAAGATACTTTCAGGACTAATAAAGGAAAAAAGATCTATTCAGCTAAAGAATTTATATGTAAATATGTATAACTCTTTCCAGGTAATTTATCCATCGGTGTCAATAAATTAAAAAAAGACAACCTTGGTTCACCTTAATGGATGTAGAACCAGCATATTACACATTCAATCAGTGTCAGAGAAAAATGGTTAGTCCCCAGATTCAACTTTCTCTATGATAAGGCAAATCTGTATAATGAAGATTATTTTGTGGAGTGCTAATGATAATTTTCTAGCACAAGAATTGACATCAAAGATAAATGGAAATATATCTCTAAACCAAAAATATTATTTTAATGAATTGACATAAGCAATACGTATATGAAATCCTCTCTTAGTCATGTAGTTAATTTAACTGGTGTATATGTAAATAAAAAATATCCATGTTGCATGTATTTATTCACAGATGATATGGCTCTTATAGGTGAATATGAAAAATGTCTGCAGAATATGTTGAATAAATTTGAAGAAGAATGAATGGAATATGGAATGAAGACTAATATTGAGAAAAGTAAGCTATTATGGATAGAGAGGAATGCAAAAGTCTGCAAATTAAAATCTTTAATAACATAGTTCAAAAAGTAAAGTGATTTACATATTTGGGTAATTGGTTGAGTGAGAGTGGAAGAAATGAAAATTAAATTAAAAGAACAATAACATTGTCAAAAGAGGCATTTATTAAGAAAAAGAAATTATTTTGTGGAACATTGAAGAAAGAATTAAGGAAATGATATGTGTGAAATGTACTATTGTATGGTTGTGAAACATGGACAATGAATAACGCAATTAGAAACAGATTGGAAGCCTTTGGACATGATCATGGAAGGGAATGGGAAAAAGTATTTGGATGAATAAAATAACAAATGAAAAAGTTTTGAGAAGAATAAATCAAGAAAAATAATGAGGAAATTAGAAATAAAAAGAGAAATTGGATTGGACATATATTGAAAAGAAAGCATAGTTTAATAAAAGATGTTTTAGAAGGAATGACTAGGGGAACAAGACTAAAGGACGAAAAAGATTGACATTATTGAATGATATAAGACTTGGAAAGAGTTATGTGGAATTGAAGAGCTGGACAATAAAAAGAACAGAGTGGATTAATAGATGAACTGGTGATGTGACACTTTCTGGACTTGTCTATGGGACAGACTACTTGATGATGATGTAAATATTAATAACTAAATTGAATATAGAGGTATAATAAATTAATTTAATCTTCATAAATTAATTAATAATTAATCGGCTCTTTTAATGCTTTTGATTACATTAATATCCTTCATCTAGAAACAGTTATGAAAACGGCATTACGCACCGGTTTCAAAACACAGGATAACATATATATTATATTGAATTATAAATTCTACTTCTTTTCAGTCGTATGTAATGAATGTAAAACGTTTTAAAAACAAAAGAAAAATGTTTACGCAATAAATAAAAATAATTTTAGATTACTAATTCAAAATTCAAACAATGTTTATTAAACAAACTATAATTTTCTTCTTATAAATACGCATATAATTTTACAATTGGATGCAAAAATTATATAGTTAAAAATAATATTAATAGCCGCGTAATAAAAAATGTTTGAATTTTAATTATTAAAATTTCTTTCTCGATTCTCGCTATAAACACAAGATGTTTGATTCTCAGCTTAATTAACAATCGTAAGTAAGAAAATCCAAAATAGAAATAATTTTCAGTTCTTAATTATCATTTTTGCTCCAAGGATTCAAATAAACTTATGAATATTGTTAAGCCAAACATTATATGTTTTATTTTTTTATATATTCAGCTTGTTATTGTCTAATCCAAATAAGTTTTAAAATATACATAAAATCTCTTCCACGTCAATAAAATTACGTGCCTGCATATGCACACACGCATATAGTTTAAAACAACGTATTGCAAAAAGAAGACTTTTTTTTTTTTTACAAAAATTTAGATTATGATTTATTTATTTTTTTTGTGCAGAAAAACTTAGAAAGATTATATAATTGCAGAAATGATTACAAACTACTCCAACTCACAACTCTTCAGCCTTCCATTTTATTGAAAAGATGATGGAACGTTCAAAACCCATGTTAGTTCCAAGGTTGTCATCCTACCCATGTTGACATTAAGTCATTCTGACCCTTCATGTATAGAAGAATAATCCATTTTTACATACATATGTGAGAGATGGGCAGACCTTTGACGCACTATGTTTCATTTCATTATGTAAAATAATACACTATACAGGCTTAAACCTGCATATATATATATATAATGTATGTGGATTCAAACTCAGACTTTCACATGACCCTCAACTCTCCATGCCATTTCACATTACTGACCCACCTGATCCCACACATGTTGAAAAGATAAATAACCACCAATATACACTTTGAACGTTCCATCATCAGATTTTCAATAAAATGGAAAGTGGAAGAGTTGGGAGTTGGAGTAATTTGAAGCCTGTCTATTAAAGTATGAAGATTGGCTATCTTAATATAAATCTGAACACTGATTGCATATATGTGTGGAGATAGTAATCTGGACTAACTGATGATTGCTAGTTTAGCATGAAATACGGATATTGGTGATTATTTATCTTTTCAACATGTGTGTGATCAGGTGGGTCAGCAATATGATATGGCAAGGAGAGTTGAGGGTGGTGTGAAAGTCTGAGTTTGAATCTGAATACATTATATATATATATATATGCAGGTGAATTTATTTTTAAAAAAAAAAAAAAAAAGAGAAAATCTATCTACAAAAAATTTTTTTTTTAAAAAAAAAATATTTTTAGTGTAATTTTCACTATAACACTCTTATGCAAGTTACTGATTGATTTTTATCCACTTTTAACAACTTGTGGAGTGGTCAAATCATAAACATATGACCAAAGACATATGAAAAATATATATGATTCCCAAAAAAGATATATGATCTTTTTCATATCTCTTCGGTCATATGTTTATGATTAGATCCCTCCACAGAGTGTTAAAAGTGGATAGAAACCAGTTCCTACCTTGCGTGAGAGTGGTGTAGTGAAAATTATACTACAGAAATATTATGTTTTAAGGAAAAACTAATAGAAATTATTAATAATTACTTTAAATTAGCTTTAATAACACTTAGAAATAACATATACAAAGCAAAGTTAACATATTTCAGTGTATAATGTATTTGAATAATAGTTTAATACACAATTAATAGTATAATTATCATTTCTCTGGTTAAAGTTTAAATGTCCACAATCAGAATCCAAATTCTATTAATTCCCCTTGCATCAGCTACTGAATTATAGTCTGTGTTGTAGATCTAGGATCCAGTTTCAAGCTTGCTTCAGCCAAATGGATTGATCTAATATTTTTGTTAATTGTTTATGGTACAATAACTCGTTATGGTAAGTTCGTTTCTTTCTATATAGTGAGCACTTGTGTGACAACACATATGGATTAAGCATCTTTCCAATCTCATTGTTTTAGTCATCTAATTATTTGTAAATCATTTGATTCATATTTTTCAATTTTGTTTTTGCTGGAAGAGGATATTATCCATCTATTATCTATATACAGGAAAACCATGATATCTATATTTAGTTCTATGACCTTCTTTCATCCATCAAGTATAATAGTTAATATTTTGTTGATAAGTTTGCTTACAATAGAGTACATTATGTTGACTTTATTGTGTATATATATAGTATCTTTCACCACACATTTATAAATAGCAAATATGTATTTCTATATGTACATTAGAATTAAAAATTTTAATAAAACCATTTTTTAAAAAAATATAATTATTAAAAATAAATTGAGAGAGTATATATATATCATCATCAACCATTATCAATCCACTGCAGGATGAAGATCTCTCCAAGTTCAATCCATCTTTTCCTAATATATATATATTGGGTATAAGTGTTTGTTCATTTGCATTCACACAAAAGATAAAAACAATAATAAACTTATGTATCATTACTTTATTTTTTAAAATATAATGAATAATAAAATATCAGACTTTAATAATTATATATTGGAAAAAATATTCTTAAACTCGAAGGTAAAAAGCCAATAAACTCACCATGCTGGCTAATATGTGTTGGTGAGCAGCCCATCCATGTTTGTATACTATATGAATAATCACATAGTAATAATAGCTGCAACGACAAGAATGTATGGAGTGACATTAGGAATTTGCCCTGTTCAGTTCCTTTAAGGCCTCCAAGAGGAATCAAAGGAAACTTTGAGTGATATTTTTTTTCAATAAATTGTTAACAGTCTGTTTATTAGCAGACTATGGCTTATTACATATTTGATGTTCTTAAGTTCATATTGACTTCAAAATCTATATAGTCAGCCCTACTGAATATGATCCATTTCTGATTATTTATCATCTAGTGAAATTCTTGCCTTGATCTACTTTGATGCTTATTTATTTTCCTTGTTGTATGTCTGCATTTGGTGGGGTTGTACTAATTAATCACAATCCTCATTACGTATTTTACAATATTATACCATGCATATTATTTTTGCTAAATATAGATTCACTTCTATGCATAATTTCTAAGTTAATTCTTGGATGTGTAGTCTGTTGTTAAACAATATAAGTAGAGAGTTGTTATTGATCTATGATATGTGACATCATCATTCTTTTTCTCCAGATCTATAGATACCCATTCAACTAAGGATTTTCAATTGATATTGCCAGATTTTTCTTCATAAATAGCCATAAACATTTAGTTACAATGGTCTCAGATTTTAATTTTTTTGTTAATAATTGCTCAATATATATTGAGCATTTATTTTTATTACATATTCAAAGAATGTTTGAAAGTTTGGTTATTGTATTATTTGTAATTATATTTATTATTATTCTTGTTTTAATATTTTCATCAGAAGGAAATTACATTCCATATTTATTGCTCTTGAAAATTAAATAATGTTTTAATATTTGTATATAATTGTACTGGATTAATGTGTAAATATTTTTTTTGTATGTAATTAATTTTTATATATATTTCCTATAATTTTAATTTATTCTTTTGAGCAATCTTTGTAAGCTTTTCTCTGCATGATTTTTTTGTTTTGTTTAAATGTTTAATTCTTTGTATGTATATATAATTAATATATAACTCTTTTGAATCACTTCTTGTAAAAAGTTCTGCTTGTTTGGAGTTATTTTCTCTCTCATATATATATATTGTACTGCTAATGAACAGTGTTACATGTGCATAATTTTTATTAATCATGTCCTTAATTTTTATTAAAAAATTAAGATAAAAATAAATTATAAGTGGCTTAAAGATTTTTTTTTTTTTTGAATTTAATGGCAGTTGAGGCAGATTTAAGAAATTAACCAAAAGTACTTCTGCGGATTTAAGGATTGTTTGTAATAGTTTGTAAACTGTTAAATTTATTATTTCAATTATAATTACAATTTTGTTTTTAATTAACAGACATTTTATATATATATATTCTGACCTTTATAACGTATCGGGCCCCTAAAGTTGGGCCGCCACAATCTGCCCTTTATAATGTATCGGACCCCTAAAGTTGGGCCTCCACAATCTGCCCTTTACCTATCCTATCTCTCTCCCGTAATTATTTGTAACCATGTACACATCGAGCCCACCACGTTACGCCACAATCTGCCCTCTCACCCCTACGTGTAAGAACGTGTATATGTGTACTCCACTTCCCCCAAAATAAATAATATAACATAGTGAAAATCACCTCACCAGGTTCTAGCTCTAATAATTAATGAGATATTCAATTAAATGCTTTACTAGCTCAGGTTTCTTAAAGTTAACTTAGGTTCTGTTTTAGACTAACTCAAATAACTATTCTATAATTCATGAGACTAGAAGTGGAAATAAGGGTGACAAAGTAGATTACATTGAGATAATATCCCATCGGATACCACCTCAATGGCATAAGAACACTATCCCCCCTTATATTACTATTACATATAATAACTACATAGTATTCTTATGACTTCTGCAACTTCTAATCACTAAACTCGTTTAACAATTAAAGTATTAATCTTTTATCTATAATAACAATAATAGTAATTATCTAGCTCAAATGAAATAATCTCAGGTTCTTAAATTTATTCAAGGTTAAATTAAAATAAGGTAGCAAAATATGATAAGGGATTTTGTGTCATAATTTACTACTCTGAAATTAGATTAATAATAAAACAATAATAATAATAATCACAATCTTCATTGTTTAATCTAACTAGTACAGCTTTTCTTTTATCGCAAATTTATAACCGTAATAAATTAGTTAATAATCTAATATCCTCCTTTTTTATCTTTAAGTAATAAAATAAATTAGTAAGTAGTAGTGTTTAGATAATCTGATAAATGAAGCAAGTGGCAACTAATAGCATACAATTTAGCAAATTATTACGACAATGGATTTATGACCAATAACGCAATGCAATTTTATAATTATTCAATTACAACAAAAAAACATTAATAAATATTTAAGATTAAATATACTTCTCTATTTATATTTTGTGCAAACAATTATATACTTATTTTAATGACGGTAAACATACCCTGTGAATTCATGCAATGATGTAGAGAAAACAAAACTCAGACACAAGTTTTAATAAACAAATTTTAGAATTTTATTAACAACAATCAAAATTAAGATAAAACAAACAAATCTATTTACATTTATTTACATGGGATATCTTCATTTTTTCTTTACGCTACAATAGTTGAATTATACATTTTTAGATTTCTTTTATAGTTAATTTAAATTATTATACCTTTTATAAGTTATTTATTTATTTCTCATTAGGTTTATTATATTACTTATTTTAACTATTTTATGGGTAATACTATTCTTTACCTTTTAATATTAAAGTTACCATATTATAAATTATATATGTGGATAAACATCATTGACAACATTATAAATTTACAATCAATATGGTTTTTTCTCTAAAAATTTTACATTTTCTTGTAACTCTATATAAGTCACTCTGCATATTGTTCAAATATTATTACTACCTATAACGTTTGTTCTCTAATGCTCGTAAACTCTAATACATTTATTCCATAAGCCATACTCATGTATAATGCCATAACACGGGTTTAATTATCACCTGTTTTAGTTTCACATATACTATAATTATCGAATGTTATTATATTCTTTAAATATGCAATACTTATATTTTTAAATATAATCAACAATAAGAAAACGTTAAATCATTTTTAATATTTTTGTATATTTCTATTTGGGTATATTTTTATAAAATTATAGTTCATTTCTTAAAAATTAAAATAATTCTCTGACTCCTTCCTTTCTTAGGATATCTGCATCTCTCTTTCAATAATCATAATCTACTCTTTGTTAATACTTAACTATTCTTATTTCAAATAACAGCGTGACATACATTCTAAAATATCTATTGTTTCTTTTCAATAGACTTATCAAATAATGATGTAGTTGCAAGAAATACAAATAAAGATAGCGAAAGATGTATAGGATATTGGGAAGATAGATAGATAACTTATCAAAATATATACTTCAAAATGTATGGAACAGTGTGAATAGGGCCAACATTCATTGTCTGATAACCCTGGCGATAAGCATGATGTGGCAGCTATTTATTCAGCTTTACCAAACATCTAATATGATTCATAAGAAATATAAAAATAACACTGTCCATGACAACATGTGTAACAGTCGTAGGGCTTTGTTAACTACGCTGATTACCATCTAAAACTACTTATTATTTCATTCCCTGTAGCATCCTAGTTTTTTAATACATCCTCTTGGTTTCCAAATCTCCACGTACTACCAAGTCACTACCCAACTATCTCTCAAGATTTTTACTGTATCCAACATCGATAAAACTAACTACCTTTTAAAACAATAAACAAAATTCACTAATATAAAACATTTCCCTATTTTATAAGAACAATTTGTCTTGCTTTATTACACTGTAGGTTCGACATCTATGTTTTATTAAAATACCACTTAAATATCCTAATCGGAAAAATTAACAGAAAATATGACATAACCATCAGTTATATTGACCTATATTAATAACACATAAAATGATTATCGTATGCATATTTTAAAAAAATCTAATTACATCTCATAGTATTTAGAGTGTTGTTTTTTCAAAATGCGTTTTACAATAATTATAACAATAAAACTTTGCATTACATTCATTCGATTCACAGCTGATCTAAATAAATAAAACATACATTATATCATTAATAACCATAAAATGTACCAAAATAATCTTTACCTTCCTATTAGAGTTCGTAGTAGGTTTCTTTCTCCTCGAGCATCGCAAATATACAAAATTTCCACACACATACAATTTTATTTGAACATTCAAAATCATAACATATTATTTTATATAATGTTATATTGCGAATTAATGTATTTGTTTCCCTATCGCTATCTAAAACTTAATGTTTAACTTAGATTAATAAAGAAAATAATTTAAACCATAATCACATATTTTTCTGGCGGTAAATCTTGGTTAGTCCCATAATATTTATTATTTCTTCTTTTGTCCGAATGTTCTCCTTTCTGATTATTAAAGTTTTAAATAAATTAGTTTATTTAGTAAACTGTTTAGACGATCTTTAGTTTCAATGTTTAATTCAAGATTATTAAAAAACATTTATTTAGTTATCCCACAAAGTTTTTAATGTTCGGGCGAATATTACCTCGGCGCGTTGATGCATCTTTATTTCTAGCAGAACTACAATTATCTAATAATTACGGTACCAATTGCGTTTTTCCATGGATCCAATATTTTATATTTATTTCTCTGTAAAATATTTTTTTCTTCTTTAGGCAAGTATTTTCCTTGGTAAATTTCACTTTTATTCATTATTATTTTATATACAACATTTTCGATCTTTAACTATTTCTGGAGTATTTGCTCAAGTCATCTTAAAGAAAGCAATTCGTAAAAATTCTTTTTGTCCATTTATTCTTATACGAATAATATTTATTTTTATTTCCCATTATATTCATTAACTTTGCGCACAATGTCCTTTCATTAATTTTATACGCACGAAAGCAGTTTTCATAGTAATACGCTATACAAAGTATATCAATGAACGACATTAACATTTTTGGAATATTATAAAATTTATAACTTGGTTTTAAGAATCTATCCATTTTTTATTGAAAATTCAGATTATATTTTTAATAGAATCCACTGGCAGGTTACTGTGGAGTTAGTGAAACATTATTATGAGAACTTTTTTAAAATTTTATTCTTAGATTCTCTTCAGAAGATTTTAAATTGTCAGTTAGTTTCTTTCAAAGATATTATTAAAATTATAATAAAATTGACTAATAAATTGAAGAAAGAAAGAAATTTTAAAGAGCTTAAAATTTTACCTCTGCTCTGGAGTCAACACATTTTTGTTCTCCTAGTTTATACAATTAATTGGCGCGATTTCTGTTGTCTGCCAAGATCTATATTTTTATTGGTCAATCCCTACTTTGGTTTATAGACAATTTCTAAAGTTTTAAAATCGTGACATAATAGACTTAAATATTAACCTATTATTATTTTTAAATTAATTATTATCTATCACAATTTAATTACTTCTAAATAATTTTGAAACAATAATTAATAAAGATGTATAATACTTATTTTTTATTATGATGTGTGACAATTCCATCCAGCTCTATAATATACTATTTAAATATTTTAATTGTTAGTATTAATTTAAACTAGTGCTTATACATAGAATATTCCAGACAGTCACGTAGACATTTCCGGTGTTTAGTCTAGTTTTATCTGTATTAATAAATTTGCTACTTATATTATTTAAAATGATTATATAAAATTTTGAAAAAAATAATTTAGAAAAATATAGAACTAGATACAATTCTCACCATCACAATACTTATTATTAAATATATTACATTAATCTTTTACTGTTTAACTATAGTTTATAATTTTAAATACTATATAATATTAATTTTAAATTTTTTTAGCAATTGACCATTTATAACCATCATTGACCCATAGAAAAGGGCACAATATATATATAAACACTATAGAGAGAATATATTTTTGATGCATAAGCTTTATGATCCTGGTTGTCAATAAATTTGAAGTTTTTTAAGGATTTAAAGACCCATTTTTTGTTAATTTGAGTGCTATTGTCTCCTTGAATCATTAAGTATTCATTTTGTATAATAAACCATGCCTATTTGATTTTCCTCTTTCTGTCATTGGTTTCCTCACACATTATCATAATGCCAGGATCAAAGCTTTGTCCACTTTCTTTATCATGGTTATTAAAGACCATTATGTTTGTTAAATCAGTATTAGATTTTTTGTACTTTAATACATGTAATATCACCCTTGTCCTTAAATTTGACTTTGTTTTACCACAGTATTGTAGGACAACCAGTTGTCTGTAATCCTACTGCATATTCAATGATCTGCCTAATTTAATGTATCATTAATATTATTGAGTAATATATTTAAATTAATAGGTATCCTAAATCCAATATTAAATTTCTCTGCTCAGATCTTTCCAATTTTATTTCCAACATCCAGTACATATGGTAGGGATAGCCATTTTTTATTATTTCCCAATCATATCATTTTTTTAAAAAATGCTTGACATAATATATATATTATAGATAATGCTGATGTTTTAAATAATTTGAATTATAGGGATTAATTAAAAATTGACAATATAATCATTAATAAACAAAGACTTTCTATTTGCAAAAGAGGCAAAGATGAGGATAAGTATTTGTTTAAAAGGAAAAATATTTAAACCATGAAAAATAGATCTCAAGAAAATTTATTTAGTTTTGTTTAGTCATTCAACAGTAGTTGTTGATATCTAAGAAAAAATTCAAAGAATGAATGTTAGATGTTGACCTAATGACAGGAGACCAAAAGAATTCGCAATTTGAAAATTAAAAAAATTAAGACTGAAGATAGATTCAGAAAATTTTTTTCATACTAGTTGGATATGATTGGCAGCTTTTCTGATGTAATTGTTTGTTTCCGTTTGAAAAAAAAAATTCAATACATAAATTTAAAAAAAAAGAATTAAAATGTTTAAATATTTTTAAACGATAATATGTTGTGGATTTTCTCGTTAATTTTAGTTAAATATTTTTGATAAATCACTTTTTAAAAAAAAAAGAATTAAAATGTTTAAATATTTTTAAACGATAATATGTTGTGGATTTTCTCGTTAATTTTAGTTAAATATTTTTGATAAATCACTTTTTATTTCTTACTTTTTTTTTTTTTTGATATGTCATAGCATCGCGTCGGGAGGCGAACCCACAACCGTCTGCAACCAACTACTTGCTTGCAAGGCGGCTACGATAACCTCTTGACTAACAACGCTTGACTTTTTATTTCTTACTTGATCATATGTTCTTGATTATGTTGTTTTGTACTTTTTATTTTTAAATAACTTGGTAAAATTTTTGATATATATACACTATGCATTTTGATTTAAAAATATATATTTTTCTTTTTTTACGACCATTTCAAAATATGATATTCATAAAAATGTTTTTTTTATCTCCATAGATCTATATTTAATAACAATTTATTTTATTCTAGCACGTGTGCGTGTGCGACGCAACTGTTCCCAAAAGTTATAAAGTGTTAATATAAAATAGATAACTAAAAACAAACGAGCTGAGAGCTTTCAAAAGATCTTGCCTTCATAATCATAGCTTGCTACTACGTTTAATGATATGCAAATATGCTAATTCCATTTCTTCGATAAAGCATAGTACGTGTCCTTCCTATTTATGGCATCTTTGTCTCGTGAGATTCATCTTTGATTATGAAGGCAAGATCCTTTGAAAGCGCGCAGCTCGTTTGTTTTTAGTTATCTATTTTATATTAACACCTTATAGCTTTTGGGAACAGTTGCGTCGCACACGCACACGTGCTAGAATATATATATTTCCCAAAAGTAAAAAAAAAAAATATTTGACTTAATAATTTATTTTGTAATTGTCTGCATTAGTTAGAAGTCAATGAAGTATGTTGCTTAACCTTTGATGATAATTTTTTACCCACTCACACGCACATAACACAAACACACATATATCAATATAATAATGAAGATAGAATTGTTATTAAATAAACTTTTTCAAATAATGTATTGTATGTATGTGTACATGTGCGATTGTGTACATGCATTAAGTTTTCTGCCTAAAAGTACTCGAGAGTAATTAAGTATTCTGCCTAAAAGTACTCGAGAGTGCTAATTAATAGAATGATATGACCAAGTGATAATATTTGATTATGACTGATGATCAAAGTTTGCTATTGTTTTGATCCTCTTAATATTATTTATTCTAGTATTTATATTTAATAATTTACAAACTTTTATAAAAACTTTAAAATCCACTATTATATAAACATCAGATATTCATTAGTGCATATTGTTAATGAAAGATGGATACTATCAATACATATGTGTAATATTCAAATCAATATATATATATCAAAATACAGTACAATTCACATAAATTATAGTTTTTTTCATGTGTCATAGCATCGGTCGGGAAGCGAACCTGCTAACCCGGGACAACTGCTTGTAAGGCAGCTGTGCTGACCTATCGACCACCAAAGCTTGACATAAATTATAGTTATTAGTTATTTTATGGGTATTGTGAAAGGATGTCTCATTTTGATTATTCAATATTATATAATTGATAAAGACTACAAGATGTATAGTCAAAAGTACTTCTAAAAATAACCATAATTTATGTGAATTTTATTGTATTTTGATATATATATATCGATTTGAATATTACATATATTTTGGAAAGAATACAGACATCAAACTTAATTTATATATATATTGTTAACATAAGAAGTATTCTTAAAGATTTCTGGAAATAGAAAAGTAAATATAATAATAAAATATGTTATCTAGTCATATAAAAAGATTTATTTTCCAAAAAATGTTAATTTAAGAACTACTTTTAATATGTAATTTCATAGTAATATAAATAACATCTTATAATAAATGTTCTTATTTACTATGTACTAAAAAGCCCAAAATAATTTTCATTAACCACTATTGGGATTTTTATGTTTAATTTGAAATAAAAGCATGGGATGCCCAGAAATTAATTAATTCAATCACTTGTTATAAAAAGTAGTGTTTGAATTAATTAATTCTGGACAACCCATACTTTATTTCAAATTAAATACATAACCTTAAATGTGATTGAAGAAAACAATTATTTTTTGCTTTTTTAGCATGCAGTAAATAAAACCATTTATCAAATATATATATAATTTTAAAATTTTTAATATTTGCACAGTAATTAAAAGTGTTTATTATAAGATCTACAAGGATCGCCCAGCATACGTACTAATACAACAGATCAAAACAGAATAATGAATATAAATCAATATTCCCCAATCACAAGATTGCTGTGGGTTATACTTTCAGTCCCACTATTATGAGGACATTTGTGCCAAAAGAGATGATAGAAAAAGAAATATAAGCAGTTTTGGGCAATTGCAAAGGAACCTAATGCAATCAGCAGAAAGGATTCGTGCATTCTATTGTCGAAAACAATAAAACATTTAAATGCCATATTTACATATTAAACTTCATTTACATAATAAATTAAGTCCATATATAGACATAATTTTCAATTGCTAACTATTCTGGTATCTGCTGAAAGCATGCTTGGTTCTTTATAAAAGTCACATCACGTAATCACCATTTCTTATGCTTGCTCATACCTGTTATTAAAACAGGAAAAACTCTCCATACAGAAATTCCACTCAGTGTATTAGGTGCAGTGCTCTCAGATCCAAGGATCCTCACTGATGAAGGCCACAAGTCAGAAACAAATCTAGCAATATTGGATGAGTAGGCACTAGATAGGGATTTTATGCACAAGCCTTCTGGCATCCATTGATTACTTTGGCTTGCACTGAATAGCACTACTGTATGGAGAGTTTTTCCTGTTCATTATAAAAGTCTTGACTTTCAACTTTCAGTTTTTTATAGTACTGAATTACAACAAGTTTAATTAAATGTTCAGAATTATAAAATATTTTATATAAATATTATTTTTAATTTTTTAGTATTCGAATATTTTTTGTAATTATTTCCAGTTGAATGAAAGATTAAAAACAGTGTCACAATATGTATAATATTTTAAAGGAAATTTGCAGTGTGTTAAAAATCAATTCAATATTATTTGTGTATGGAAAAAAACATTTAAAAAAATAAAATTTACAATCAAGAGAAAATAAAACTTCATAATTTTTTTTTAAAAAGCAACTTTTACGATCAACTGAAAGTAAGATTTGTTTTTATTTCTATTTTAATTAATAATTAATACATTTCAATATAATATTTTTTAAATAAAAGCAGTTTAAATATGTACCACCCTCTCATGCACACAATTTAAAATTTACTGAACATATATTAATGTTTAAAATTTGGTTTGCCAACTCCTCTCCAGTAAACAGACCTGGAAATCAATCTGAAATATTTTACTGTCACATGGCATTCACATCAATTTCTAATATATATACAAAATTTGAAAGAAATGGATTTGATAGAAGTCAGTTATATCTTAATAACAAAAATTATTTTAAACAAAAAACAGAATTTCTAACTTAACTAAAAGCAATTAAAATATTATTATAAATATATTACATTATAATGATTTTTATATTTACATCACATGATCACCATTTTTTATGCTAACACATAACTGTTATTAAACAAGCAAAACTCTCCATACAGTAGTGCTACCCTGTGCCAACCAGAGTAATCAATGGATGCTAGAAGACTTGTGCATAAAATCCCCATCTAGTGCCTACTCATCCAACATCCCAGATTGAAAATATTATTGTGTTTTCAATTTCATTCTCATAGTTTTATAGTTAAGTAGAGATAAAAGGTGGCTGCTGGAGGGTTGCATTAGATCCTAAGATCTAGGTGCAGTGCTCTCAGATCCAAGGCTCCTCACTGACAAAGGCCACAAACCAGAAACTAGTCTGGGGATATTGGCTGAATAGGCACTAGATGGGGATTTTATGCACAAGCCTTCTGCCATCCATTGATTACTCTTGTTGGCACACGATGGCACTACTGTATGGAGAGTTTTGCCTGTTTGATTTTTATATTTATTGTTTTTTACATTATTTTTACAGTAGCAAATTTTAATATTTAAGATTATATATATATATAAGTACTTATTTAAAATCAAATTGCTTTAAAATTGCAAATTGTGGTTTACTCAAACAGTAAAAATAGCATGCTTTCTAACTCATTATCATTACTTTGAAGTCTGGTCTTGGCTTTCAATATATGTCAAAATTTACTTTTATCTTTAAACATGCTATCATTGCTCATATTTTTTTTTAAAATTGATTAATCTTTATAATTGATTTTTACAAGATTATACAACTTTCTTCTTTTCAACCAATACTTAAATTCAAATAGAAACCTTTAACACTTTGTTTTCTACTGGAAAAGAAATCAATTTCAGTTTAATTGATTTATTTTTAAATTGCTGCAGTCATTTCTACTTTTTAAAAGGGTATGATTAAATTTTTTTTTTAAAGTTTTGTTTTCTATTTTTGCGTCTGATTCAATGAAAATGTTGTATTTAATTGAAGTTATTCGAAAAATATTTAAAGAAAATATATGTCTACATATGAATATTATAAAACAGTTATAGGTAGTGAATCCAAATTTTAGTCTTTATTCATGATCGTATAGTGATTAAAAAAAGATAAACACTGTCTTTAAAAAGACCACTGTAGGGTAAAAATCTTGACAATTGCCTCTTATAAAGGGAACAGTGTACTTTTCAGGGTTTCCAATAACAGTGTGGTGAGAATTTGAGTAGTTTATCATCCTTTTATGCTCTATTTATGAATCAGTAAACATCCATTTACTGACCAATATAAAATGGTTAGTTAGATTATCTGTCTGATAAGAAAATCTGAAGCCTGTTGAAAAAAAATTATATTTCCATGCCATTAAAGTAATGACAAATAAAAATTATATTTTATAGAGAGATAATTGCTTTAATAATTATTAATTCACTCATTAGCACATCAAAGTGTTTTTTTGAAGATGTTGCTGATCAGCCTTCAGCTGTCCTTCATTCTTTTGTGGCTACCCATTGCACTATTTTTTCAGTTTTGCATTTATTTTGCTGGTAAAGACTGGAACTAAAATATATTAATTTATTAGGTCAAAAATAATATGAAAAATTCATAATTCTACAAATAAAAGAAACTAAAAAGAAAAATTCAAACCCTGGTTACACGACTGTTGAATGGGAGTTAATTTGTTCTCAGGGTTTGAGAAGAAGTGAAAGGCCATTGTTAACCCATTTCTTATTGTTAGTAATGACCAAAATTATTATATAGTTTCCATAGTTTATTGAAATATTTATAATTATTTTTATGAAATATTTATATAAGAATTACTTAAAAGCAATAATATTTATGATTATATTTCAACTGCAGTTATATGTCTTCTTTTCAAAAATATGAGCTAAAGCAATTCAGCAGAACAGTAAAAAGTAAACTGTGATTGGTTAATGGTTTGCTAAACACTGCAATATGAACTTTTGTGGTGTAATTATATATACAATTTTAAATTTTAGTACGGAATTTTGTACATTTATAATGATTAATAATAATTTTCTGGCATTTTGCAAATGAAGTTTAATCAGTAAATAATTTTTTTCTTCTGACATTACAATAATCATCCAATAAGAAAAAGTTATTGTATTCATTAAATATTTTACTTTATTGCTATTTTTGTCTGAATTTGCAAAGGTCAAATATGAGCTTATAGAATGATTTCATTTGTAAACTTATATTTCTAACAAATCGAGCTCAAATTATTGAATTCTAATATACATTATAATTTAAAAACTAAAATCAAATTTTGAATGCTTACAAAAGTTACCACCAGAAAGAACAAAGAAAATGTCAATTTGTTGGAAGATTAATAATTTTTAAAGTAATAAAATGTTTGCCTTCAACAATTAATCTGTACAGAGTTATTAAGATAGCTTTTAATGCACATCTCTGCACAAGTTAAATGGAATAGAAGCATATGTAATTAACAGCTGTGATTAGAAATATTACCATAAAATATGTTTAAATTATAACTTTTTAATAGCATGAATATAGATGAAATTAATACGAAATACTGAAAACTTCTAGTGAGCAATAAATAAACTAACCATCAGTATTTTTTACACTTACTAACAGTTAGTTCACATATTGTTCACTGGGGTTTTCACTATTTCCTAATAATTTCATATGTATAAATTCATGAAATACTTTATATTCTTAAAACCAGGGATTAGGGGTTTTTATTATGCAAAGTATTTAGCAGACAATTGAAGAATTTTTGATTATAAATGTCAGTATCATTAAATGACTTTTACTGAAATTTCTATAGCTGACCATGATTACATGAATTTAGTGCATGAGGTAGCCAAATAAAAACTGAATGATCTTAGGGAGATGTGTGATATTAATAATTTAGTTATGATAAAAACTCAAAATATCCAGGTTTTGTAAACTGAGAATATAGATGAGGGCATGCAATTCCCATGTCTTTTATTTATAGAAAACATCAACTATGAAGCAACATTCTTGTATTATGAATACAAGAAAAAATAAAAAAAAGTTTTAAACATCTTATTGATCTATTGAAAAAACACAACTATAGTGAATTTATTACTTTCTGTGATTTTTGAGAAGGTTAATATTTTAACACTTAGTACCTATAAGAACTGACAGAGGGCACTACAGAGTTTGACATTATCCTATTGATCTCTCCAATTAAATTGAATTTAAGATAATACATTTATTTTAAAGACACCTGTCATGCCTTATTATACTTAGTTTTTAGTTAAGTACTTTTAAAGCAGTTTTACTCCAATGTTTAAGACCATATATTTATGAATGTTTTCATTTAATTCAGAATATTCCTTTTTTAATTTAAACACTCTCATATTTATTTAGAATCATTGGGTGTTTCTCACAGAAAAAGAGTAGTAGTTTTATGACTTTAGAATGCTCTTTTACTGTTATTATAACTCAGAGTGCAGAGTTTTTTTAAAAAATAATGTAGATTTTTCCATGCTACTTTTATTGATTTTTTAATTGAAAAAAAATCTGAAGAGGTCATTATCTTATGAACAGTCAGCAAATATCAATTATTGTGTCAAAATCAGAAATATTATATAAACTATGCAAAAAATCTTTCTTTTGTTATTCCAAAAATTTTCATGAAGTAATATGGTTTCCAAACTGAATTAAAAAACGAATTTTATCAAACTCATGGAGACAAGACTAAAATAATTTGCTGACTATTGGGAAATATGAATTTCTGATTTTTTTAAAAAATTAATAAATCAATAGGTCTTAATTTGCAGTGTTTCTGTTTTTTTAAAGAAAGCCTACTGAAATATGTCTCCATATACCCATAGAAGAGCAATTTAAAACAGAACTGCCAATACCATGTCAGAAGTAAACAATAATATATCAAATCTCATAACCATTCAATTAATATAATATGATTTGCTTTATTTAATGTAAACATACTTTTTAAAGAAAAGGCATATTGATCACTCTCTCCTAGGAAAACAATTAAGAAGAAGATAATAGTCATGTTTTCTAATTGTTAAACAGAAAGGAATTGAGTGTTTTTTAAATTTTTTTATTTATTTGCAAGTCAAGAATAATTATGTACTTATTAAGAAATTAATATTGTGAGCTTAGTTGAAGTAGCTATCAGTCAATTATTCAAAACAAAAATCCCAAGATTGGTTAGAACTTGAGAAAATTATAAATTTTATCCAGCCTAATCAAAATCTAAGCATTAAAAATGACAATTGGCTTTGTATCATTTGAAGTAATGTACACACATACATACACACACACAAATATATATAAATTTATAAATAAATATTTGAAAATACAATACTTAATAGTTTATAAAAAAATATATGTATAACCGTCACTTAGAAGCGCTTTCACTACCTTGTAGCTTTGTCAACTATCACATTTAAAATGTCAACTTTCCCATAATTCAATGTCAACTTTCCCATAATTCTGTAATCTTAACGTTTGCTGCTTGCCTATTTATTAAATTTTGCTTGTATTTATATATTAACATTGCCTCTTTAATTTAATATATCATTAAGTTAGTCAACACTTAGAAAATGTCAATATCATTAACAATCAACAATTTCAAACTGTTAACAAGGCAACATATTTTTAATGAATATTTTTGATGGAAATCTTGAATATGCGGAGTTATCCATTTAAATGAATTTAATTAGAAGATACTCAACCTAAAACAACTGCTCTAGACCAAGAGTCAAGATAAAGTGACAGACTGATGCATCCAAATATATTCTCCTTTTGGATGCATCAGTCTGTCAGTTTACTTTGATTCTTGGTCTGAAGCAGTTGTTCTAGGTTAAATGCTTTCTAATTAAGTTGATTTAAATGGATAACTTTACATATTCAAGATAGTCACACACGTATATATATATATATATATATATACACATTAAGTAGTCTGAATGCAGATTTAGAAAACAGTATTGCATCATGAAATATGATGTAATAATCATTCCATCATCAATCATAATTTGCCATACTCTTAACAATTTATTTTAATATGTCAATTTTAGTGACTGCTGCTGTTTATCATCATCATCATTTTCTACCATTATAAATCCACAACAGGATTAATTTGTTTCTTCTTTGATTTCTAGCATCTCTTCTTCACATCTCTCCAACATACTTTTTTATTTCACCCATCCATCTCACATGTGATCTCTTTCTAGATCTTTAACAATCTCTGGTAATGCAGTTTAAGATTTCAACGGTACATCTATTATCATTTCTTCTAGAAATATGTTTATGTATATATAAAAATGTAAAAAGTAAAATTAATTTCAGTTCTATTTTTTTATAATATGTTGATAAATGCATATGATTCTATTTGATATTGTATATATTTATATATGCAATAACCTGCTTATAAAATGAAATAAGTAAACCATATACAGAAAGAAATATATCCAAGATTAGGTAAACACCCCTTGCAAAGCTTAAAGCATCCAATAGTTAAAATTATTCTGCAAGATATGTGTATATATTTTGGGTCACTTTTCATCATAAACTTCCTAGAACAAAGTTAACTATCTACAAAAGTCTCACAAAATTAAATTTAATAGTACCTCGTCCATACTCTGACCAATTTACTTGTTCTCTATGGTGAGACTATTTACAAGCTTTCAACTTTAGAATTTAGTATTAAACTATTATTCTATCTCGGAATTCAATAAATTATACTCTATTTGGTAATAATATATGTTTGCAAACCCAAATAAATTCTAAAAATCCATATCTAATCTTTGCAAATATTGAAAAAATAAGTTCTTAATGAAAACAAAAGTAGCCTTTATTATTGAGCAGTTGGCAGAGAAGAGTGACTTTCAGAAAATGAATGAAATCTTTTTTAGTTGACATTTGTACTTAAAATATGATTGAACAATATAAATCTTTGACACGTCAAATTCTGCTTTAAAATATATTAAAATTATTGATTAATTTTTAAACTATTTCAAATTATCTTAACACCATGACAGAAATGATGTATTAGCCAACATTTTTATAAGATGGTGTGATCAGAATGCCATGGTTTTCTTTGTAAACATTATGTTAAAAGTTATCTTCTATTAAAAAATGTGATGGTGTACCTAAAAGTAACCAGAATTTTATAATAAAAATTGTTTATTTTTAAGTGTTATAAATTTAATCTCTTTTAAATTACCCCAATCTAAACATATTTTTCATTTTTCAAAATAGTTTGGAAACACTTGCAAAGTGATATCTTTTAATCTCTGTGGTGCTTTTTCCCCACTCCTTCTAGGTACACAAAAAATTTAGACATTTTTGCATTTAAGAGATTAAAAGAAAATCATCCAAAGTGAGATCAAGTGAATATGGATGATAGTTAAGTAGGGTCATACTGAATTAAAAAGTGTTTCACACTCAAGATTTTGACACTTTGTTGGGTGAAGCTTGCACTTTTCTCTTTGCCACAAAACAAAACATTTACATTTTACCACATCATGAAATATTTCAGAACTTACAGATAAAATGCCTAACCATTATGAATTAAATCTGAGAGAAAAATGCCATTTGTGTAAGAAAAAAATCAGCATTATTTAGATTTGGTTAAGTTTTTTTAGGAATATAGTGAATTTTACATTTCATTTAAACAACTTATAACCTTGTGTTTTTATGATATAAATTTTCTTGTTATCTGTTTCATGCATACATGCACCATGATGTTACATGGTGTTGTTATTTGGCAGATTGATGCAGAAAGGTTCCTGCAAGAAGTATATAACAACAGAAATACACACACACACGCACACACACACACACACACATATATATATATATATATATATATACACTACAACAGGAACACAAATCAGAGAATAATTACAGTTATCTTTATAAAGTAACAGTATAATAATGTATACTTTTGATGTTTAATAATTATTACACAATTATTGGGTAAACATAATTATGAATCTTAATAAATTGCAAAAAAAGATCAATTTTTTAGTTATTCCAAAATATTTCTTAAAGTAATCTAGTGGCCTCTTTAGATTTTTTGCTCAATTAAACAATTTAATAAAAAAATTGTGAAATATCTCAATACATGATTGCATAAGTGGAATTTAAAATTAATATAAGTGCAGCAATTTTTCTGCTTTTTGCAAGTCATGAAATTATTACAACCATTAATAAAAAGAGTTGATAATGAAACTCAGCTGCATTGATATGAAAGTGTTAAATATCATGCAAGATGATGTTTATATCATGATAGTTTATTTATATTTATTTCACTATGCTTTTTATTCAATTGCATATTTAATTGCAGATTTAGGATAATAGGTTTGAATAATAAAATCAATTTAGTGTGACTTTTTTGTTTGCTATTTAGTTATATTGAAATACTTGTTTAATAAAAACATTGGATTGCTAATTCACCTTTGATATTAAATCATTTGTAAAGTTTATTATATTTATATAGATAATTGTCATTCTGGTCAGGAGCTATTCCAAAGTTCAAGTATTTTTAAAATTTTTTTACCTGGTATGGTAATTAAAAATGAAACTTGTGCTTAAATTTGTAGAGGTCTCTCTTGTAATAAATTAAGTACTCAAAGGGCGTATACTAAGATTATAGCCTTATTTAAGTATATCCAGTATTGTAATTGGATTTTACGTCTTTCTAATTGTCCATCATATTATGCATCCACACACATAAATGGGCACTTATGTTTATATAATGTTAGAAAGCCTGCAGTGCTGTCAAATATTAACATTTGGTACAATAAAATTCTGAGTGGAGCTTTATTAATGTAATATCCCTATTACCAAAGTCAATAACATCAGAAATAAAAAATGAAACCATTTTTTTTGCTGTCCATATTTTATATGAACATGAATCGTAGATTAGGACAATGATAACTATCATATCATCTGAGATGTTTCATTTGAATCATCTTACATTTAAATTCACACGGTTAAGTCAATTTCTATTTATTTTAATAAACTTGCAAAGAAACTACACAATGGAGCTGCAAACTATGCTGTATTTAACTACATGACTTTAATTATACTTTCCAAAAATATGCAAATAGACAAACCAAATCATTAAAATTTCACAAAATTTATATTTTTTAGCCATTTTTCTTTTTCAAAGCACTATATGCAATCACATTTCTTTAAAAGGGTAACATTTGTATATAAATTTTACAATATGCCAGTAGTTGTTTTTAAGATTTGTACCACCATATACAATTATATGATACCAATCAACTTTTAAGCTATCAACAGTCTCAATCTATAGTCAAGATAACCTACTTTAACAATAAAGGTGTCTTGCATTGGTGGTCGAGAGGTCAGCGCGACTGCCTTGCACTTGCAGGCAGTTTCCCAGGTTGCGGGTTCGCATCCCGGCCAATGCTATGACACTTAAAAAAAATAATAAAGGTGGTATCATTTTTATGATATGTTTGTATAGACTCTAAATATTGCAACTTGACCATGTCAGACCTGGATAAAGGTGGTACCACCTTTATTGTTAAAGGAGGTTGCCTTGACTACAGGTTGATATTGTTGATAGCTTAAGAATTGATTGTTGTCATCTACATGTATAAACCTATTAAAGCCTTGAGTAATTGGCTTTATTGTCTAAGTCATTTTAATTTGTTGGCTGATTTTCACTTATCTATAGAGCTTTGGTTGATAAACAGGTTACACTTCTAAAAATATATATTATGTTGTAGGGTAACAGTAGGTGAGTTACAAAATACCTTTCTTTTCCAATAGGTTAATGTTCTTCAAGATATCATTTTCATTTTAATCATTATTGTTATACACAGTTGCCTTGACTACAGGTTGAGATTGTTGATAGCTTAAGGGTTGATTATTATGTTGAAAGCACATACATTTTATTCTGTCTTTATTATCATTTCTGAATTTTACTTGCAGTATTTTGTATAATACTTTGTACAGGCTTAAACCTGCATTTATATATGTAATATATGCGGGGTTCGAACTCAGACTTTCACATGACCCACCACTCTCAGTACCATCTCATATTGCTGACTCACCTGATCACACACATATTGAAAAGATAAATAATCACCAATATACGTATTTCATGCTAAACCAGCAATCATCAGTTGGTCTAGATTACTATCCTCACACATATATATAATCAGTACTCAGCTTTGTATTTTGTATAATAAAATATTTCAGAGCATAATGTTAAAAGTTTAACAAAATTTTAGAACATGTTAAAAATTAATACTGATTTAAAATCATTAAAGTAATTACAAATATCATAATTTATTCATAAATACACTAGTCTATTATGTTTTTATAAAGGTAAAAGGTATCAAAAAGAAGAGAGTATTACTGAGAGAGTCTTTAAGAGGGTGAAAAACATTTCACTATTTACTTTATTTTTAATTAACCTTTCCCTTCTTATCCTTATTGCTTCAGTGAATGCATAAATTAATGTAAATTTAGTAAAATATATATAAATGTGTACTCTCAATTTATTATTAATAACTATATTATTATAATTTTATTTATACTATAATTTTGATTTATATATGTATATTATGCATATAAAAAGTGTCTGTAATTCCACCTTTATTGTTAAAAGAAGGTTGCCTTGACAGATCTAGAAATTGTTGATTGTTGTCTAAGTGTTGACTGGTTTCTAATGGTTATATATAAATATGTATTGTGAAAAGTATTGTACATTTGCAATTCAACAAACAATATGTATTCTGTTCTAATCAATGTTTATCAACAAAATTTGAACTATTATATATTACATACATTTGAATGTGAGAGAGCATGCAACAAAATATAGCACAGTTTACAGCTTCACTGTATGTAACTAGAGATTTTTGCACTGCTGATAAATATGTAACACTTGGAATAACAAACAATCTAAACTGTTTGACAATTCCTCACATTTCTCTCAAAAAGTCCTAGGGACAGTTTTGATTATATTTGCAACATTTTATTTTTACAATTAAATCTTTATTCTGTATCATACTTCAATAAACTTTATTTATTACAAATACAAATTTACAAGTGGTAAAAACATTTATATTAGCTGATGCCACAAGACCAATTAAAAATATTGATTGACTTTTTGTTATTTGGATTTCATTTGCAATATCCAAATGAATTATTGTTAAGACATCATAGAGCAATTAAATTGTTTTAAAATTTAAAAGTGCATTTACAATCAATAAAGTATTACAAACATTGTCTACTTGGATGTTTACGAAATGTCTCTTTTTGAGTGAATCATAACATCGACTTTACTGTAATTACATTTTTGCTTCTTAAAACAAAATTTTCAAATAAAATCTATTTGTAATCATGATTATGTTTGGTGTAAAATAAAGATTTTTTAAATACACAGAGGAAAAACTCACCAAACAGTAGCACCACTGAGTGCAGGCCAGAGTAATGCAAGGATCCTCACTGATGAAAGCCACAAGCAAGAATCTAGTCTGGAGATATTGGATGAGTATGCATTAGATAGGGATTTTATGCACAAACCTTCTTGCATCCATTGATTACTCTGGCCTGCACTGTATGAAGAGTTTTGCCTCTGTGTTAAACAACTTATGTAAGCATAAAGAATGCCAATCATGTGACGTTTATTAATATTTTACAAATATTTTGTAAATATTAAATAAACAGTGGAAAATATACAATTTTTACCCCAAAGTATCGAAAGAACAATGCAAATACTCTTTCAGACATAGAATATGAAAGCATCACCATTATCTATGCTTACACGATCTGTTAAAACAGTGACAAATTATATGTCTTGCACTGGATGGCACTACTGTATAAAGAGTTTGCCAGCATTTTAACTGCTTGTGTATGCATAGGAAATGGTGATCATATGATGTTTAATGGTTTAATATCATTCTTGTCCATGGGTGATGGTGGCTATGGTTATTAAAGAAGCAAAGGCAGCAAAATGTTCAGTACTAAACTGACTTCAGATTTGTATGACTACATAAGAGAATGAGTTTGAATTGAAATCATCATCTGTTTTTTTAAATTCATAGCTTTATAGTTAACTGAAAAGGTAAAAAATGGTGACTGAAGAGTTTTATTAGATCCTAAGATCTAGGTACAGCACTCTCAGATCCAAGGCTCCTTACTGATAAAATCCACAAGCTATATACTAGTCTGTAGATATTGGATGAGTAGGCACTAGACAGGGATTTTATGCACAAAGCATCCTACATCCATTGATTACTATTTGCCTAGGTGGCACTACTGTATGGAGAGTTCTGCCTATGTTATAACAGCTTGTGTAAGCACAAGGAATTGTGACCATGTGATGCTCAGTGGTTGAATACTAATCCTGCCACATGGAATAATGGTGACTACAGGGAAAGGCACCAAAATGTTTAGATTCTGAACTTGGTTCAGATCAATATAGCTGTACAAGCAAATGAGCTTGAATTGAAAACATTACTGCATTTTCATTTTGGGCTCATAATCTTATAGTTAACTAAAAAAGTGAAAGATTGATACTGGGAAGTTGCCTTAGCTAAATTCTAGGCCAGGTTCTCCTTCTCACTGATGAAAGTCACAAGCTAGAAACTAATCTGGAGACATTAGATGAATAGGTACTAGATAAAGATTTTTAAGTACAAACCTTCTTACATCTATTGATTACTATGGCTTGCACTAGGTGACACTACTGTAAGGAAAGTTTGTTACTGTTTTAACCTAATAACATTGTTAGAGCAGTATTATAGATTGTTTTGAATTATTTGACTGTAAGATACTGCCATGTTCAGATTTTTTTAAAATTAATAAATAAAGATCAATTTTTAATTCTAGTTTCCACTATTAAATGAATACAAAAAAACTGACAAAGTAGCATCATAGTAAGTGAAGTAAATTTGAACGTCACATCACCACCACCATGGATGATTGCTAGATAAAACACAGCACTGAAGAAATTAATATTGGCAGATTTATCAACCCAATTTTTACTTATTTATTATTCTTTTAAAACTTTATTTTTTACTATCTGACATTTGACAGTTTGTTCACAAAGTTCTTAAATTGAATAGAAAGTAACTCCAACTTCTAAATTTAAATACAAGCTGATTTAAATAGAGATGCTAAGCCATCTAAGCTGATAACGGTAACCTTTAACAATTATTCTTACTAATTATTTTTGTCCTGATCTATGAGTTCACATTACAGTATGAACTTGGACAATAAATAAAAATTAATTCATTTTTTGTTTGTAATGTATAGCAGTGTTTGGAGGTTTATCATTTTAAATTGTAAATATACAACATTTTATAAACATTTAGCATTTTACATGTAACAAGGTGGCAACTATAAAAAGTAAAAAAACAAATGAAATATGAAACACTTTAAATTAGTTTTTTGCTCAAAGTAGGCATCCATCTTTACAATCCCTTATTAAAGTCAACATGCTGATGGTATATTATTATTTCAACAGCACTTTTTTTTTCCAGTTGTTGACCATTAATTTGCAAACCAAAAGTGATCACATAATACATCATATATAAACAAAGGAAATAAACCATATTCCCTCAGACTATGAGTTAAAAGCACTCTAAATGTTGAACAAAAGATCAAGAATAGAATGAATTTGCATATTCTTGGAAGTCTAATGTTTACAAGTATACCTTTGCTCACATTCTTGTCAATAATTCAGGGTACAATTAATGCATAGGCTAGATGGAATATAACACTTAATACTTATCAAACTAATAGTCGATTATACAATGCTTGATTATTCATTTAATAGTCAATTATACAAGGCTCGATTATTAGTTTAGTAATTATTTATTGTCATATCTCTGAATTATCAGCAACGTTGACAAAATTATGCTTATAAACACCAGAGTTCCAAGAATAGGTGGATTCATTTGATTTTTGATACGTTGTTCAATGTTTAATTCATGTCCTGGGGAGAGTGATTTACCTTTTTTTTTTTACATGTACAGTATTGTGTGGCAGTGTGGTAGTTATTTAATATATTTATGAAGATATTACACATGGGAAAAAGAAATGGAAAGAACTCCCATGTGTGTTTAATTAAAAAACTGACATACTAATCATTAGCTGAAGTTTAAAGGTCATATCTGAGCTAGAGACAGTTTCAGGTTTAATAAATGATATGTGATGATCATTACTGTATTGATCTGAGGTCAAGAATGTCAAAGTGGTGAATGGAATCAGTTGGATACTTATAAATCAAAGTATAGTAATATATAATGAGCTATGCTTAATTTAATGTATGCACCATATACATATTTTATATCAAAGATTTTGATAGTCTATAGATGTAAACGTTATTCCATGCATGACTCGAGCAGTGTTTTTGTTGGATCACATTGACCCACAACTAGATAATAAATGCTATTGTAAAAATCTTTAATCTTGTTATACGTCAATAATCGCAATGTCTCTACAATGGATTTTTATGACATTAGTAAATCAGCTGATAGCCAGAATGAACTAATCGAAAAATCATTACCATAGTAATATGAATCATACATGGATGAACTCAGATATATCATGTACGTATATATTAAATACTTTCGTTTCATATAGATTCAATTTTTGTTAAATGATAAAAGTAAATATATGTTACTACTTAATTGAAATACATTATAAATATAATTATCGTTATAGCGGCCACTAAATTAAGTTACCCGTTTTGATTATTATAACAATCGATATAATTGCAGACAAAAGCCTTATTATCATTACTTGGCCGGCAGCTAATTTTTCCTGAAAGTCTGTTATTTAGAATAATATTCTCAGGCCTATTATTGGTTTTCCTTCATTAAAAAAAAAGACTCCGGTTAAAGAAAATAAATTTTGTATTTAAGAAATAATTGCACAATTAGGAAAAAGAGATGAAAGTAATCGATAATATTTACAATACAAAGTCCTCAATTCGTTTCCTGAATTATTATTATTAAACAGTAGCTTTTAATTTTATATAATAAAGATTTATTAAAAATTAAAGAAAAACAATTCCAAATTTTATTAAATACTTAAAATCTTTACACATTATATAGAAATTCTTTGTTCACTTCTTTATTTCTTTATGCATTGATTAATTCTTTTATAGCAATTAAATAAATACTCCTTCCCTTATATACTTTTTACAATGAAGTAACTTATTCAACTTGACAAAACTTTATATTTCAACTAATCAGCAGTCTTCTTCAGAGCTATAACACATAATATCTATTACTACATAGCTATCTTATATATAAAATCATATTTTTTTCTGTTGACTGATTGGTGAAAGTATGAACATAGCTACCTTATATATAAAATTGCTATTTCCTCTATTGTCTGACTGCTGAAAGTATGAATATAGCTATCTCATAAATAAAATCTTCATTTCTCTGTTGTCTGATTGGTGAAAGTATGAATGTTTGTCCGATGTCATGTGTCAAATTCATAACCACCATATTTATGTGAAGGAAATAAATCTGCCATTAAATATAAATGCTGGGAAGAAAATTAGTACATGAGCTTTTAACTACAGAGATATAGTATGTATTTTGTAGTAAATCTTCCCAGCCAGTTGCAGAAACAATCACAAAATGATTCATAATTTGGCATTAAGACACTCCATGCATATAGTTCAGATGAATGACATATCCAGCAATGTTTAATAAAAAAATATATAGTTACGTTAAATGTAAAAAAAAAAAAACTGTTAAAGCAACTAATTAAAAAAAATTATTACAAATATATTTAATAAAAAATATTACAAAACTGCCAGGTTCAAAGACCAGTGTTTTGTATTCTGACATTGATAAATGGTAACTAGTAATAAAGCTGAAAACCTATTACGATTAATCTTGATGCTTTTAAAAAATTGCAAAAAAAAAAATTTTTTTTTACTCAGAGGGCGCTCCAGTAAATACATATTTATGACATAAAGCTGTCAAGTATAACAGGTATATTTAAACATGTAAATTTTAACTTAGCTTTATTACAACTTGGAAATTTATTTATATAATGTCAAAACATTTTGTTTAATTTACATCAAATCTTTAAAAAAACTTGTTAAAGGAACCAATTAAAAAAAGACTATGGCCTTTAGTAAAGGTCAAGTATATCTGGTATAACATATATTACTTAAATTATATACTAAACATAACAAGATGTTACAACTCGTTTGCTTTCTATTAATATACATACCTTATATATATATTATAAAATATTTATAGTGTGAATATAAATGGAAAAACAGAAAGTTGTACATTTTTGTTATATTTGGTATATACCTTATATGTTGTATATACTATGTATTCATAGAAATTTATATATTATATTTCTGAAAAAGGCTGCTGGTCAACTGAAACTGTAAGAAGATTTTGTCAAGTTGAATAAATTATTGCACTGTGAAAAGAATATAAAGAAGGAAGTATAACTATATATATATTGTGCCGGTCAAAACATGTTTATCCATATAACACGAGCTGGAACTCACAAAATGTACTTCAAACCCAGTCAAACCCAAGATTTAGGTCAGGGACCAGCCTGAATTCGAACCCACTCTTTAAGCCCCAGATCAAACACCTAATGGACAACATAACAATGATGGCACATGAGATTTACTTCTTAATCCAGACAACTAGAAAATTGGAGAAACAATAAGACTCATGGACTAAATATATATATAAACAACTTAATACTAGAAACATTCCAAAGATAAAATCTAATATCTTTAATGAAAAAGGGCTTTACTAATGAATAGCTAGAATCAATTAATGAATTGGATTGATTTAATAATGAGACAGAACTGATACATGATGAATGAAAAATATATTTATTGACAAATTTTATATATATATATATTGTTATAACCATTATTTAGCAAAAGATAATGCACACAGGCATTTTTATTCACAGACCAAGCAGCCTTAATCAAGGTAATCTGTATAACAATAATTGATATGTAGGCAAAATAAGTTTGTTGCTATTAATGAAGCCAAATATTATGCTATATAATTAATTACTACATTCACTTCTTAGTTATGCCCTTTCATCATCAGTTCAAGTGGCTATTATACATGAAATCAAACCAAGTCTGGAGTGAAGCTTAATAATACATCTGATTATAATAAATTTTTATATTAAACATGGGCCTATAAAGCATCCCAGATAGCTTTAGATCGAATGGGTTTTCAAGAATCCTTCAGTTCAATGCCGAAGACTGCATATTAGGGAGGCAGAGTTGGCTATAGCAATTTTACTAACATGCTAAACACAAGTAAAACATAGTATTAAAATTGCTCTGTGGATGAAAGAATAGTTTTTAGGGTTTTTGTGACCAACACCAGTTTACCCAATAACCGGTTGTCATGCTGCTAAAAGGGAACCTTTATTTGCTTCATAAGAGGTGGAAACTTACATGCTAATCTGGCCCTTAGCTCAGTATTAGCTACTGCACTACCCATAAAAGAGGAAGATGGGCAGGACTTACCGTGGCTCCATCTTATTATATATAAAAAACAGCATAACGATAAAATATTAATAAATTTCACATCCACCAAGCCGAAGTATATTATAAATTGAATATCATACATTATATGAACACTAGTTTATCAGATCAAAAGAGCCAACTCTTCTGCAGCATAAGAAATACGATATGCTACTGACGGGAATATATATATACAAACTTTACTTTATCCCATTCAATCTCTTTAGTTATCTATAACTATTAAACTTTTAAAAGGGGGAAAAGTATATTTAAGGGACTTACAAATACTTTACTAAAAAATATACTTATGATCACACTCCAGGCTAGTTTAATTTTTAGTAATATAATAATTAACGGTTGCAAATTTGGATTTATAAGTCACATTTTATATTTATATTAATTAATTTACAAATGACAAAATAATAATGAGCACAGAGAGTCGCCATTATTTATAAATTAGGGTTTTGAAACGGAGCGCTAAATGATGCTATAATAAATAATAATATGAAGATTTTAAATTATATCTTTAGAAAAACATTCTGTAAATAAATGCACGCAGTTTCGAAACATAGGCATAACTAATAATTATTAAAATAAGCAAAAGAAAGGTAAATATAACTGCAGTGATTAAATTATATAGCAAAAATACTGAATTAATCAAAAAAAATTTGCAAAAGTATTACATTTTATAGAATTCAAATACTATTTAGAAAACAATTTAGAAAGAGTTTACAATATTGAATTAATAAAGAAATTAGCAAAAGTATTTCATTTTATAGAATTTAAATATTATTTAGAAAACAATTTAGAAAGAGTTTACAATAATAAGGTTAGCTAACCTGTATTTTAAAAAAATAATGATCATTTTGTAGTGTACACAGAGCTCTGTGATTTTAATCACATTAAAACAGTTCTCCTATAGTTGAACTGGAGATACTCGAGCTAGCTTGAAGGCGAGTTCTTTGGTGGCTTATGGCATCTTCAATTTAGTTGGGAGACAATTTAAAATGGTGTTTCTGTAGATGAACGGAAATTAAACGAAGACAAGTCCCTTTTAGCAGCTTATGGCATCTTTTATTTGGTATAAGCTTGTTGTTTGTTGCTTTGGCATTGGATGGATTGAACTTCAGCGTTTCATCACAGGAACGGCAGCAACATTTTTGCCTGACTAGCAAGACATGGTAAAATTAAACAATTTTCAGCTTGGATAGTAATAGCTCTTCAAAAGCAAGATGGAGTATCTTCCTGCTTAAAATATGGCCTATTTATATGTTTTCACCAAGCCTTAACACCTTTTTGGAATTTCATTTGCCTCAGGACCAATTGACTTTTAATTAAAACAAAATCATATAATCTAATTTCTGCTACTGATAGTCTCCGAGGTGTTATTTTTAATTTACTTAAAAATTATTAAAATATATAAATCATATAATTTGATTCAGATTTCACTAATTAAATTCCTTTTTAGGTGTTATAAAATGTTAAAGTTTAGCAGAAGTAATGGTATTTCTGACTTAATGATAAAGTCTTTTGTTGAAACAAAATCAATCAGTAAACTAGATTTTACTTTTACCCTGAGTGCGGTCACTAATTGATTTCTTATTTACACAATATTTCCATTTTTAATTATAAACCGATGATTTTTATTTTAACTTTAAATAAATAACTTTTAACATATTTTCTTTATATTGTTTATTTAAAAAAATATATATATTTGACAGATCTTAAAGAAAATACTTTAGTTTCACCTATATCTGTAAAACATTAAATCAGAAAACGTAAATATCTTAAAAAGAAAACATTTTAAATTATTTTTATTTAATTTTAAATATATATATATATATAAATCATTATGCCATTATTCCAAAGTTTAAATTATCCATCCACATACGAATATAATAGCGAAATAATTAAGAATTGACTGAAAATTAATAAAACATTTTATGAAGAATTATGAGGATTTCTTCGCTATAATTTTATCAAACCTGTCTAATTATAGCGTACATGTATGTAAATGGATGATGCCATTCAAGCGGCCATGATAGCAAAGTTTTACTGCTCAACTTATATATAACATTTTTACATTTAAGATAGATTCAAAACTAGTTCAGATGAGTAGGTCCTTAGGTTGATGGTGAAACGGAAAGAGTTTGGAAGGTTTCCGTTTCAATATATATATATTGTAACGATCTGGTTAATATTACTTAACATAATCTGCACTACAGGGCGCCATCTAGGCATTTGAACCTAGAAAAATTTATAAAGTAGGCAGATACGTAAGTCCAAAAAAAAAAATTTTTTTTTTTTATATTTTGTTTCCGGTCGTTAGCCCATGTCACTAGCTCAGCGGAGATGCAGAGATATAAAAATATAATATAAGAATATATATAAAAAAAGAATAAAATAAGCCACTGCCAGTAATTAACATACAAACATTTATTTATCACATATATATATAAGATTTAAAATTATTTTAGTATTAGTTTACATTTTAACATTTAACATTATTTTTAACTTTACCTTAGATTTTAATTTACATTTTAATTTCTATTATATTCTAATTTTACATTTTAATTAAGTTCGCACAGATGGGATTATAAAAGCTTGTTTTAATATGTTGCTATAGATCGGTTACATAGATTTCAACGGTCAAAAAACATTTCAAAATAAACATAAACGATCAAAATACAAAATTATTGATTACTGACAATTGCATAGGGAAATATAAGAAACCCTCTAGTATTCAGCATAAGATACTTGCATTGTCACCAATAACTTAAAAGACATCCGAATAAATACATTATAGATACTCACCATAAGGTATCATTATTTATCGAATGTCTATATATTTTGATCAAATAAGTAAACCCAAAACATACTTAACCAATAACCAATCCATGCAAGCGTCTATAAACAACTTAAATTTAATGCATTTTTGTTTAGGGTCGAGTATGAATAGACTACATAGATTTGCATTTGAAAATAAAATATTCTATCCCTATTTAACCTTAGGCTAAAATTCGCAGTCAAACTGGCATCAATTCATCTGATATATCGATGTATTCAATGTAATACGGAATACGACAGCACCAAAAAGATTAAGAGAAGGCATTGACTCTCATCAGATAGGAATATGACATCTACCAGACAAGAAGAGCGATAAAAAAAAAACTCCATAGAAAGGAACTGCGCTCTGCGTCTTATAATTCCTTCCATAGGCAAAACGGGAGAGTGCAGCGTATGCAGCGATTCTGCCAGTAGCGAATCTCCGACTACATCTACTAACTACATCGATATATCCAATCCATTGACCCAATTTAACAACGACACAAATAACCTAAGATTACCCTCCCCTAATATAACTTTACAAATCTATACAGCCATTCACGCCCGACTTAAGTTTAACATTTATATAATTAATTTAACGAAAAACAAAAAAATCATGATAAAAACTTAAAGAACAAAAAATAAATAAATGGAAATGATTTTACATAAATAAGAAAAAAAAATACATCAAATAACACTATTAATAAAGAATTTAGTTTGGTCAGATAGGATTCTATTTGTAACAATTAAATTACTAGGAAAGTTTAAAAATTACAGTTCTTAGTGTTTTCAAATTAATATTGTTCATTATACTTTATAAAGTTCTTACGGTTTTAGAAATGTTCATCTTTAACAGTTGCTTGCCGTTTGAAATCCAGCGTTAAATTTCCCGATGATCCTGTGGTCCTCTGAATATAAGAAAAATGATGTTTCATTTTTCCATTTTATTTAACAGCTGAAGGAATTGAAAGCGCCTCTTTCAATCCCTTCACCTCCAACTCCGTACTAATACATATAGTCACATCGTAATAATCATTAACTAATTAATAATTTCCAAACTTGTCCTTTTTATATTAATGTGAAGGATTGAATTTACCTTACGTCACCGATGCGATGGTCCTTTCGCTGCGGTCCGATTCCATAGGGATTTCTTCTTATTTGCTAACAGTTTCTATTGTTTTCCTATCTGACCGATGTTTTTACATTTAAATGCCCAAGGCTGGTTTACATTTAACTAATTAACAATCATTTCCATTTCTGATTAATTAACCTGTTTTCCAAATCAAAAATATATTTAAAGATAAATTTAAAGATATAATTTTATCTCCAAATCTTTTTAAAATTTAGTTTTAAAATACTTTTTCTTTAATAAAGTTTTATTTTAATAATTTTCCATTATCTGTGTGATTTAACATATACGAGTTTAAGATGATATTTAATTTCAATTTTTAATTCTTAAAGAAAATTTTTAAATGCGAACTTTTTAATTTACTTTCATGTTTAATAAATAAAAAAAACAATGTAACGAACGTCTGTGCTCGTTACAATATATA